>CM028328.1:11729570-12364570 GCA_016647705.1 Eucommia ulmoides
CCCGTCATACTTCCTGAACTTGGTGGGGTCAAACTTCTCAGAGAGTGGTACAACTAAGACGGGATCTCAGTTATCTTCCACAGCGTATCCAATTCATCCAGGGGTAGATATCTCTCCTCCTTGCTTCTGGGTTGCTGATGTGAATCAACAGTCTCAATTCTGCTAAACACCCTTATTTCCAGTAATTGGTTGTTAGTATCTCCCTAGATAGCTCGTTCCCTTTGGGATAGTGGGTCTGCAGACCCTGGAGACTTTGCTTCTTCCCCCAAACCATTATCAAAGGTAGAAGGTTGCGGTCTATGTTTTGTGATCAGCTTTGCCATATACTTGATCACGTCCACCATCTTTGATATTTTCCCAATAAGGGCATCGATCATTGCATCAGTGCTCTAAACATCTGGTGGAGGGTTAGCACGAAGCTTCTTCGACGCTCCTATAGGAACCTTATTGTCAGCTGGTAGTGGCATGTCACTGCTTTGACTTGGTGCTGCTCCTCTTGCTCGTGGTTGCTATATTATTGCGACGGAAAGCTTTTCTATAAGCGTTTCCCACAGACGGCGCTAAATGATATTGCCAAAAAAATTTAGCATGTGCGATCAGTTTCCCACGTGCCAAAAACCTCTTCAACTTCACCTTTCAACCTGCAAAACCGATTAGTTCTAAAAGAGGACATTGGTGTGGTGTTAGCCAAAGAACCTCCAGCATGAGAATAAGCTAATCTGATTATGGAGAAAGCTAAAGCACTCAAAATCAGTTGTCAAGATAAAATAATTATACTGTAAGACCCTAATTTTCGCACGTGCATATTTATTAGTAGTATTTTAGAATATTTGAAAAATAATAGAGTAGAATGTGTCATTTCTAATTTAATTTAAAAAATTTAAGGGTTAATTCGCAATTTTAAAAAAAAAAAATTAATTTTAGGTTTGGGTTTAATCAATAGCTTAACAAAAAATTGAGGGGGGGACTGATTTAATTTAAATAAAATAATAGTAATGAAGAGATAAATGAGTGACCTCATCTTACCTCATGATCCACTATGTATATGTGTGTGTGTGTATATATATATATATATATATATATATATATATATATATATATATATATATATTTATATATACATTCATCTGCACATTTCATGGAGGGACCTAAAAAGAAAACAAACAGAGCATGGGTCAGCAGTGTCCATCTGGTCGGCGTGGTGGTGTGATCGTCACTATTGTCGTCGTCGGTGCGGTGTGTTTCTCCTGCTTGGTGGGTGTATGGGATGTTCAGCTGGCAGTGTTTGGTGAGTGTGTTACTGTTTTGGTGTGTTCGTTCAGCAATGGTGCTCCGACGGGGTATGTGTACGTCACCGTTGGTCGGTGAGTGTTGTGCGTGCTACTCTGTGTGTGTGTGTGTATTTAATTTGACATGTGTGTGTAATTATTATTGTTCGACGGTTGTGTGCGTATGAGTGTAGCCGCCGTCGTGTGTGTGTGGGAGATCAATAGTGTATGTGTGTGTATGTTTTCTGTTCGATCCAACGGTGTCGTCGACGTTGTGCGTGTGTGGGTATTCTGTGATTGTGAGTATATGTGTTGAGTTCAACTGTGTGTGTGTATGTGTGTTCTGACGACGACGATCGTGTGTGTGTGTCTGTGTGTGCGTTTTGTTCGTCGTCGATGGTGATCGGTGCCGTTGCCGCCTGTGTGTGTGTGTGTGCGTGTGTAGTTGCTCTGTGTGTGTGTGTGTTCAACCGTCAATTGTGTGGACGTATGTGTCGTCAGTGTGGCCGGCGAGGGTATAGGGTGTTGTTTGGTTGGAGGTGAGTAGGTGATTGGTGTAGGGTCAGTCGGTAGTGGGAACCCAACAAGAAGAACAAGAAACAGAGGAAGTAAAAGGAAAGAAGAAGAGAAGAAGAGGAAAAAAAAAAAAAAAAAAAAAAGGAAAAGGAAAAACAAGAAAAAGAAAAATCAAATAAAAACGAAAAATTCAAAAATCCAATTTCTCGGGTTGCGAGCAGTTTGGAACAGGTAAAATTTCAATCGATTATTATCTTCGTTAAATTAAAATTGGTAGCATTAAAATTTTCATAATCATAATAATATTTTTTATAATCGTTAATCTTAATAAATTGCTACAGTAAATATTAATGTAGCGAAACGAACAGAATAACAATCTTGCATAATCAGTTTTAGGGAATAGGAAATGTTGCATTTAGGGTCATGCATTTCATATTAGGGTTGTTTTAAATAAAATATTAATTTAGGCCCTATCGCTATTAGGTTCACAGACGCCATTGTCCTGGTAAGTTTTGGACGGTGATAGTTTTGCAGTGCAGAAATCCAGGTAAGTGTACTGTCTTCTATGTAAATTTACAAATCTTATTTTCATGTAACTTGTAGAAAATATGCTTATATTAAATGGACGATTTTGCAACTTATATGGATCAAGTTGGTTTTAAAGGTGGAAAAATAATTTTTGGATTAAGTTGGTTTTAAAGGTGAAAATAAAATGATTTTTGGGTCAAGTTGGTATAAAAGGAAAAAAATAATTTTTGGATCAAGTCGGTTTTAAAGGTAGAGAGTGACTTTTGTCCGACTATGCCATAATTTCTTCTCGTTAGGCGGATATGACCTACGAGATATGAATTTTCTTCTCGTTAGGCGGATATAATCTACGAGATGTGGATTTTCTTCTCGTTAGGCGGATATGACCTATGAGATGTAGATTTTCTTCTTGTTAGGAAGATATGACCTACGAGATGTGGATTTTCTTCTCGTTGGGCAGATTCGACCTACGAGATGTGAATTTTTTTCTCGTTAGGCAGGTGTGGCCTACGAGATGTGGATTTTCTTCTCGTCAGGAGGATATGTCCTACGAGATATGGATTACCTGTTAGGCAAAGTCTAGTAGGGTGGTTTGACCCGTCAGGAGTGCAAAATCTACGGGTGGTACGGTACCGTTGCAACTCCCGATCGGGAGGTAAAAACGATCCTATGGCTAATAGGAGAGGATGTGGGAAGTATTATATATTGTGTTGAAATGTTTGGACTGATTGGTTTAAAATACTTGGACGGGTTGATTTAAAATAACTGGACTGACTAATTTAAAATATTTCGATTGATTAACTTAAAATATTTGTATTGGGTATTTTAGATGTATTATTTCTTTACATTGGTGGCAATTGGAAATTGGTTTTAAATATGGTATGTGATATAAGATATTATCTTTATAGTATTTCATTTCATTGGTGGCAGTTGAATTGGATTTTTAACCAGGTATGTGACTATAAAATATTATATATTGAAATGTGGTATTTAACATTTGTGTTTGATCCATTAATTTTTTTTATTATTATGAAGACAGTACACTGATAAAAAAAAAAATTGATTTCAGGTACCACGGTTAGGAGTTGGTCCACTACTGGCACTAGGTAGAGTACAGTGGTAGTGTCGTGTTGGAGGTAAGCCGGTCGGATGTGAGTCGCGGAAGGTTCAAGTACTCTTATGTTTTTGGGTTGTAAATATTTGGGACTAGTATGTTCTCAAATATTTGGAAATGGTAGATATATATTTTTAGAAAAAAAAACTTTTACAGTAGCCAAAGTGAGTATGTTTATATGTATGTATGGATATTCATGGATTGGTCAGGTAGCGTCAAGTCGACGTCACGCCCGACATCGAGTGACGAGTGTTCGGGGTGAGGTGTGACATTTGTAGTATCAGAGCTTGGGTTATAGGTTCTGTAGATATGTCAGTTTGTCGAGCTAGTGGTGGACCATGAGATGGGGTGTCGATAGGTGGTGTCGAGCTAGTGGTGGATCATGAGATGGGGTGTCGATAGGTGGTGTCAAGCCAGTGGTGGACCATGAGATAGGTTGTCGATAGGTGGGTTCGGCACGTGAGTGATAGTATTGCATTGCATTAGATAGTACATTGGAATCGTGCATTTTTATTTGTCTTGTTAGCAATTAGTGGGTGCCACAGAATTGTAATACTACTAGTTTTGATTTGTTCCTGATTTGGTGAAAGCGGAAGAAGCAAGATGTAGAATATTCCAAAATGGACTCGATCTAGAAATACGTTCCAGGTTGATGGGCAGGCAAATCAAAAGTTATGCAGAAATTAGTAAACATAGAGAAATTAATAGAGAATGATGTGTAGGAAATAGCTGGGAACTGTGAGTCCATGTTGATAGTTAGTGCATATAAATATAGTCCACTTCGTATGGGTAATAGGGAGTTATCGGTAGATCTACTACCCATGAGTATTCACGATTTTGATGTGATACTAGGTATGGATTTGCTATTTGGTTATCATGTCACAGTGCATTGTTTAAAATATGAAGTTATTTTTTGGATCTTAGGCGAGTCAGAGTTTGTATTTTGGGGAGATGTAATCATTATGTCACACCCCACCCCGTTTACCCGTCACCGTGGGGCCGGCGTGATGTCGACATGACCTTATCTTAACGTCAAACCCACTAGTAAACAACAAAGTGCATACAAAAATATACGACCACAAATTCTGACCATATACAACATCTTTAACTGGGGACACACCCGTCCCTGAATTTTAATGACAACAAAAGTATAACAACAATGAAGCTCTCACAGGTTCGCTATAGACAGCTCCTCCCAAAATATTTTCATACTACACCATCGCCGGACTCTACCTAGTGCTAGTAGGGGACCGACTCCTAGCTGTTGTACTTGTGAGTGTACTGTCTTCTTAGTAAAATATTTTAAAAATAATAATACATTCTAAATATTACCACAATTAAATATGGATCAAGCATAAGTATATAAACACCACATAGCTGGTAAAATCTCCAGTATATAAGCAGTGAAAATAAATCGATATAGATAAATTACATCCAAATCCATCTAGTATAAGATCATACCAATCACCATAATAAATAATAAATCATCCAATATAAGTAAAACACAACATCTCAAACACACATCTCAAACCACCATTCCACCACAACACACACTGGCTAACCATAGTGATCGTTTTAACCTCACGATCGGGAGTTTGCAATGATACTGTACCATCCGTAGGATATGCCTTCCTACAAACACTCATCACTCCGCCGAAATGGATAATCACTGCGCAGTATAAATGTCTAACATCACTCTGCCGAAGTAGATAAACATCACTCAGTCGAAGCGGATAACATCAGTCCGCCGAAGCGGATCACATCACTCTACCAAAACAAATAAATTCTATGGCATTGTCCAATCAATAGCGTCATCATCAAATCACAAATCAATATCATCGTCTAATCAACATCGTCAAATCTCAAACATCACCCTCTATTACCAAAACTAATTTTTAATCCAAAATCATATTTCTCATTTTTCTTTAAAAAACGTTTGATTTTACCAAAACCATTTTCACCTTCTTTTCGAAAATCATCGTAATCTCACGAAAATTCATTTTACCAACTCACCCAAAACCTGTTTGATCCACGAAATTTTAAAAGCATCTAATGTAAATACAACTATTTTCTATCATATATAGATATAAAAATAGTTTGGCAAGAAGACAGTACACTCACCTGATTATCCGTTTTCGAAGACTTTAACCGCTTATTTTCTACCGGTACTCCGATGCCTCCGAACGTAATAGTGACAGGGCCTAAATTAATATTTTATGTACAAATAACCTAACCATGAAATGCAGGCCCTAATTTCCGTGATCTTTTATTCCCCTCATTTTATTATGAAATATTACTATTCAACTAATGTTACTCTGTTACAGTTTATTATATCAAATTTATTCATGTGAACGGTCTCACTATTTCCTATCGCCATTTCAATTTAAACAATTAAATACATATATTAAAGAAGTTCGAAATTCTACCTTTCCCGGATTTTCCAATGGCCGCGAAATTGGATTTTTATTTCTATTGGGGTGGTTTGTGCAATTTTTTTTTTCTTCCTGCTTCTTCTTCCTGGTCTGCGTCTGCATCTGCGTCCGGTTTTGGGGATCAGCCATCGATCACTGCTCCGACCATCGGACTCCCGCAACCTCACACCACCAGACTTCTGAAAATAACACACACACACAAACTCACGATCACCGCCACTACCGTCGGCCAAGATCACGCCGCCACCTATACCCACACACACACATAACACTGAGTCATGCATACACACACACACAATGTCGTAGCGGCGACGGCTGAACGACCAACGAGAACAACACATACACACCGTCAAGACTGAAGAACAACCACCCACACACAATCAAGCTCACCCCGCGAAATCGACGACACCCCCCCTCTCTCTCTACTCTCAACTCCGGAGACAACCACCTATAATGACTATATACATACAAAAAACACATACACACACACCCCTAATCACATACCCACAACTAAACACTTACATACACAACCGAAACTTATACTCCCACTCATCGGCGACGACACCCGTGACGATCACCGATCATCCCCACCGTCTGCGCGCGCACACACACACCAACGGCACTAAAGAATACACACACAGAGTTTACATGCACCGGAGACGATTGATCGGCCAACTGAAGGAACACCCACCGACGATTTCTCTCTTTCTTCGTTTTTTCCCATATCGACGATCTCTCTCTCTACGGTTTGCTATTTTTTTTTATTTTTTTTGCTCTACCTCTCCTCCCCGTGTGTGTGCATGAGTATATATATATACACGAAAGATCAGCCACGTGTCTCTCCATCTCTCCATTTGATTACACGTCGTCTACCGATCCATCTACACCTTCACATAAACATAGATCCTGAGGTGAGATGATGTCATCTCTTCATTGATATTATTTTATTTAAATTACTTAAGTCCCACCTCAATTTTTGTTAAGTTATTAATTAAACCCAAATTTCTAATTTTACTAGTTTGAACATTACAAATTAACCCTTAAAATTTTAAATCAAATAATAAATAACGCCATTCACCCCGTTATTTTTGAAATATTATAAAATACGACTTCAACAAAAGCTAGGGTCTTACAACCCTTCCCCCCTAAAAGAAATTTTGTCCCGAAATTTTCATTCAGAACAAACAGAATTAAAATCTCAATCAAAATAATAATATTTCAGATTCGCACCGTATGGTTATATTAGTCACACTTAATTAGTAACCGTCAATTCACTTTCGCACATCACAACATTTTCATTTGCAATAACTCACCTTTTATCCAACTACTGATAAACAGGGTGCACCTAGCACAACCAATCATCTATCGGGAAAAAAAAAATCACATGTTTCTCAATGTTTCCGCTATGTTACTCTGATAACAATATAGTTTGAACACACCATTTTAATCCTAGTAGATTGGGTCTATCTTATTTCGACAATAATTTATTTATTTATTTATTTATTTTTATTTTTATTTTCAACCAACATGTATCTATTCCCTCCAGTCAACCGATTCGCAACCATAATCTATCCAGCATTTCAACCAACAAGTTCACAACCAATATCGTAAGCTACCATATTTATATCAAAATTTTCAACAATCTCGTATACGTTTATTAAAAATCACCACAATCTAACTTTAAATAATAAATTTTTCGCAATACGTCAAACAGATCATCTATAAAAAATTCCTTCATGTCTCCATATTTAATCAAGTCCCTGACAAGGCCATGCGTTTCAATTCTATTTCAATCTACCTAAACATGCTTCAAACATATATCCACATACAAAGATGAATTGAAGGACATAGATACGTCTCAACTACAAAAATTCGATACATCACAAAAGTCAATAGTTACTGACTGTAAACTATTATACCTCTTTATGAAATTTCAGTGACCCCCCCACGAGCTGGCTCTGCCTAAAGTTAGTAATAGTTCAATACATCTAGTTTTGTTCTCCTATCTCAGTTCGATCGATTTGATTGGAGTCCTGCATTCTTTTTATATAGCGTTTTACACGATGTCACCTTGATCATCAAAAATGTATTTATTATTTTGAACACATTCCATTAGCGCCACCTAATCCTCCTTGCTACCCGAAGATTCCCAAAGCACAATTCTTCAATATATCCTCCAACATCTGAATCGTACTTCTCGATTGACCATTTATCCACAAATAAAATGAGGTACTAACTTTCAATTTGGCACCTTAAGGAGTATGGAAATTCATCCAAAACGTCAAAATAAATATCCGCTCCTGGTACTACAATTTCTCCAATAGAGAAATATTACCTGGAATTAACTACCCGACTTTCTATATTTACAATATGTTGATTTTACGACGGTATTTATTACATATAAAACTCACATTTTAAGATATCACCATTCAATACTGCATTTTGAATTCCTCCATGGACTGTTCATACAACAGTGACTTAATTCGTTTTGATAAAAATTATCTTCCAATTACAGTACAGTGGCAACACTTACTCATTAACAATTCAATTTATCAAAATATGGTCAATCAATTTATCCAAGAGCAACTATCAATTATCGAACGAATAAGTCACACTGGCATCTTATCCCAACTTTATTCGACACTTATATTGAACCAGTGCCTTATGCAACCGAACAATCCTGTCAATATACACTTAGCATACGAATCAAGACTCACATTTCCATTCTGGAATAGGTAATGGCTACAATAACCGTCCTGAATATTAATGCTCGACCTTAATTTTTGCTAACATACAAGTCACCTAACAACAAATTTTGTGATTTTTCATTCTCCTCCAAACTACCGATAATGCTCCCGCAATCTCGACACAGTTTGATATCATCGGGGTGCATTGTGTATATTGGACTATGTATTTCTTTAAAATCTCTTTCGTCAAATGGGCATTATTAGGAACACACAGTCTGTTTTCAATCATCCAGACTTCATCATTATTTCTGACACGATCGTCAGCTCTACGACCATTTCCCACTTTATCTCTAATCTTTCTCAACTGGACATCCGACCTCTGTGCTTTTACAACACAGTTGATCAATGAAAATTTCCAAAATCAGAGTATCAAACAGCGTTTCCATCTGACCAACCGCCCACTACACTCACAAGGTCACTCAATACATAATTTAGTGTGAACAACTTGAATGTACACAACCCAATTTACCAATTTCCGACTTAAAGCATTGGCTCCAACTTTGATCTTTTCTGAAAAATAATGGATGGTGCAATTGTAGTCTTTGATAAATTTTATTCAACGCCTCTACCTCAGATTTAGTTCATTTTTTGAGTAAGCAACTATTCCCAACTTTGGTGGTCGGTGCATATCCCACAAATCTCGTCATATAGGTAAAATCACTAGAACGTTAAAACAACTACAATCACTTCCATTTCCAAAAATTTCGAGCTCCAAGTACACTTTTCGGCCCTTCTCATTAAACCATAGCTTCAGCTTCCTTTGGATTCACATGAATACTATTTCTCAAGATCACATGTCCCAAATTTACCACTCGATCCTACCAAACTCACATTTACGGTACTTGGCATACCATTACTTTTCTCGCATCATCAGCAACACAATCTGGAGATGTTCTACAAACTCTTCTCTACTCTCGACCGAATCACCGTTTTCACCACGTCACAGTCGCTGACCTCCAACTGGTAATATCCTACTCCAAATCTAACACCCTGATCTTTTGCAGTTGATTAAAGTAACCATCAATTTTAATCGATGAGTTGCTAACACTGGGTCTTCATGGAGAGAAACACCATGTCTGAGGTAATCATGAGTTAACAGTCTAATTTATTATAACGACCCGATTTCTTAGGGCCGTCACACGACTTCTCGTATAGTGACTTCCTATACCTAAATCTAACTCACTCGAATTCCCCATACTCAATAAATTGTAATTATGAGCTAAGTGCAATCACTCTTCTACTTCAAATTGACCACCTTTAAAGTTCCAAGGTTAAAATTAAAATCCTAATTTCCCATATTTTATCAACATGATTATATTTAGCCAACTTATTGAGTCGAACGTTCAATTTATTAAACTTATGGAACCTATTTTACAACGGCTACGATTATTATTCATGCTTACTGGCACCCCGACAATTTTCTTTCCCTAGCTATTACAATATCCACCGCCTAAACTGGTTCTGACTGGTGCCCAGCACCTGTGTAAAATATTTTGATATCCTTTCTTTAACACCTTTCTAATCTCCTAAGCCAACTATCAAATTGACTAGAGTAATGATTACATCTTTTCCCAAAATACAAACTTTGATTCATCCCAGATTGGAAAAGTAACTTCGTTTTGAAACAATCCACCGACAATTCTATATTACTCATACGAAACGAACTATATTTATGCACACCTACTATCATCACCCCACAATTCTCGGCTACTTTCTATAGATCAATCTCTATTACTTCTGTTATGTTTACTAGTTCCACAAACTGTTGCTCTGTTTGCCCATCAACTTAGAACGTACCACCAAGTTAAATTCTTTTCTAATATCGCCCCAATTTTCTCACATCCTTATTTTCAACTAATACGAACTCTCCTTTTGTTTTTATAATCTGGTTTTCATAATCTGACTTAAATGTGTTCTGCTATATTATCGAGTATTTTAACAACTAACATATTAAGTGCTACTAATAGTTCTCAACATCAAAGAATACGCATATGATTGTTTCTCATAGTACTCCTACAATTGCAATCTACCCATTACTACTACCATCAACATAGCATCCCTCGAATCCATCGTCTGGCAATATCACCATTTTGTCGCATCACTACTTGACAACAAGATAACCAACCATGCATGACGCCAATGCACCAACTAATGTAATGAAATAACTAACACTCACGTACCGAACTAACCTATCGACACCTTATCTCATGTCCCCTACTGACTAGACGACTAGCACGTCCTCCTATCTCATGGTCTTCTACTGACACAACTACCCACAAGTCTACATAACCTATAACCTAGGCTCTGATACCAAAATTGTCACACCCCACCCCATTCACCCGTCACCGTGGGGCCGACGTGACATCGACACGACCTTATCTTAACGTCAAACCCACTAGTAAACGACAAAGTGCATACAAAAATATACGATCACAAATTCTGACCATATACAACATCTCTAACTGGGGACACACCCGTCCCTGAATTTTAATGACAACAAAAGTATAACAACAATGAAGCTCTCACAGGTTCGCCATAGACAGCTCCTCCCAAAATATTTCTATACTACACCATCGCCAGACTCTACCTAGTGCCAGTAGGGGACCGACTCCTAGCTGTTGTACCTGCGAGTATACTGTCTTCTTAGTAAAATATTTTAAAAATAATAATACATTCTAAATATTACCACAATTAAATATGGATCAAGCATAAGTATATAAACACCACATAGCTGGTAAAATCTCCAGTAAATAAGCAGTGAAAATAAACTGATATAGATAAATTACATCCAAATCCATCTAGTATAAGATCATACCAATCACCATAATAAATAATAAATCATCCAATATAAGTAAAACACAACATCTCAAACACACATCTCAAACCACCATTCCACCACAACACACATTGGCTAGCCATAGTGATCGTTTTAACCTCACGATCGGGAGTTTACAACGGTACCGTACCATCCGTAGGATATGCCTTCCTACGAACACCCATCATTTCGCCGAAGTAGATAATCACTGCGCAGTATAAACGTCTAACATCACTCTGCCGAAGCAGATAAATATCACTCCGCCGAAGTGGATAACATCACTCCGCCGAAACGGATCACATCACTCTACCAAAACAAATAAATTCTATGGCATCGTCTAATCAATAACGTCATCATCAAATCACAAATCAATATCATCGTCTAATCAACATCGTCAAATCTCAAACATCATCTTCTATTTCCAAAACTAATTTTTAATCCAAAATCATATTTCTTATTTTTCTTTAAAAAACGTTTGATTTTACCAAAACCATTTTCACCTTCTTTTCGAAAATCATCGTAATCTCATGAAAATTCATTTTACCAACTCACCCAAAACCTGCTTGATCCACGAAATTTTAAAAGCATCTAATGTAAAATACAACCATTTTCTATCATATATAGATATAAAAAATAGTTTGGTAAGAAGACAGTACACTCACCTGATTATCCGTTTTCGAAGACTTTAATCGCTTATTTTCTACTGGTACTCTGATGCCTGCGAACCTAATAGTGACAGGGCCTAAATTAATATTTTATGTACAAATAACCTAACCATGAAATGCAGGCCCTAATTTCCATGATCTTTTATTCCCCTCATTTTATTATGAAATATTACTATTCAACTAATATTATTCCGTTACAGTTTATTATATCAAATTTATTCATGTGAATGGTCTCACTATTTCCTATCACCATTTCAATTTAGATAATTAAATACATATATTAAAGAAGTTCGAAATTCTACCTTTCCCGGAATTTCTAATGGCCGCGAGATTGGATTTTTATTTCTATTGGGGTGGTTTGTGCAAATTTTCCTTTTTTTTTTTTTTTTTTTTCTTCTCGCTTCTTCTTCCTGGTCTGCGTCTGCGTCTGATTTTGGGGATCAGCCGCCGATCATTGCTCCGACCACCGAACTCCCGCAACCTCACACCACCAGACTTCTAAAAATAACACACACACACACAAACTCATGATCACCGCCACCACCGTCGGCCAAGTTCACGCCGCCGCCTATACCCACACACCTACAACACACACACACATAACACTGAGTCATGCATACACACACACACAATGCCGCAGCGACGACGACTGAACGACCAACAAGAACAACACACACACCCCATCAAGACTGAAGAACACCCACACACAATCACGCTCACCCCCGCGAAGTTGACGGCACCCCCTCTCTCTCTCTCTACTCTCAACTCTAGAGACGACCACCTATAATGACTATATACATACAGAAAACACACACACACACACCCCTGATCACATACCCACAACTAAACACTTACATACACAACTGGAACTTATACTCTCACTCATCGGCGACGACACCGTGACGATTGCCGATCATCCCCATCGTCTGCGCACACATACACACACCAACGGCACTAAAGAACACACACACAGAGTTTACATGCACCGGAGACGATTGATCGGCCAACCGAAGGAACACCCACCGGTAATTTCTCTCTTTCTTCGTTTTTTCCCGTACCGACGATCTCTCTCTCTCTCTCTACGGTTTGCTTCTTTTTTTTTTTTGCTCCACCTCTCCTCCCCGTGTGTGTGCATGAGTGTATATATATACACGAAAGATCAGCCGCGTGTCTCTTCATCTCTCCATTTGATTACACGTCGTCTACCAATCCATCTACACCTTCACATAAACATAGATCCTGAGGTGAGATGATGTCATCTCTTCATTGATATTATTTTATTTAAATTACTTAAGTCCCCCCTCAATTTTTGTTAAGTTATTAATTAAACCCAAATTTCTAATTTTACTAGTTTGAACATTATAAATTAACCCTTAAAATTTTAAATCAAATAATAAATAACACCATTCACCCCGTTATTTTTGAAATATTATAAAATACGACTTCAATAAAAGCCAGGGTCTTACACATTACCCCAGTCAGTTTGATTACAGTCCTGGAGGCCAGGAAATTATTAAATAAGGGATGTCAGGGATATTTCACGCATGTGATTAACACCAGCCAAAATGAAGTTCAAGTGGCGGATATTCCAGTGGTTAGAGATTTTGTTTTTTGATGTGTTTTTGGAGGAATTGCCGGGGTTGCCAGTGGATAGGAAGATGAAATTCACTATTGAGTTACTTCCAGGAACTGCTTCTGCACCAATTCCACCCTATCGTATGGCGCCTACCGAGTTGAGGGAATTGAAAATTTAGTTGCAAGATCTGTTAGATCGCGAGTTTATTAGACCTAGTATTTCTCCCCACGGAGCCCCGGTGTTGTTCGTAAAGAAGAAGAATGGCACGCTGAAGATGTGTATTGATTACAAACAGTTGAATAGGGTGACGATTTGTAATAAATACCCATTGCCTAGGATTGATAATCTGTTCGACTAATTGCAGAAGGCCAGGGTATTTTCCAAAATAGATCTTCGATCAGGATATTATCAGCTGGAAATCAAATATAGTGACGTGGCGAAAACGGCGTTCTGTACGAGGGATGGGCAATATGAATTTTTAGTTATGCCATTTAGATTGACAAATGCTCCTGCTGTTTTTATAGATTTGATGAATCAGATCTTACAACCCTTTCTAGATCAGTTTATTATCGTGTTCGTGGATAACATGCTAATATATTTCTACAATAAAGAAGAACATGCAGAGCATCTCAAGATTGTGTTACAGACTTTGCGAGAGAAGTAGTTGTATGCAAAATTCAGTAAATATGGGTTTTGGTTGGATAGAGTCGTGTTCTTAGGGTATGTTATCTCCAGAAATGGTGTTTAGGTGGATCTATAGAAAGTGAAGCCATTGTCCAATGAGAAAGGCCAAAAAAAATGTAACCGAAATTCGAAGCATGTTGGGATTGGTGGATTATTATCGTCGAATTGTGCATGGATTTTTTGTCATAGCTACCCCGTTGACCCAATTGACCCACGATGAATTCAAATTCGAGTAGACTGATATCTGCGCCAATATTTCCTTTCCGACTGAAGGTATTGGCTTTGTGATCTATAGTGACGCGTTACATCAAGGACTAGGGTGTGTACTGATGCAACATGGGCATGTGATTGCATATGCCTCCCGGTAATTAAAGAATCATGAGGCTGATTACCCGACGCATGATTTGGAATTGGCGGCGATTGTATTTGCCTTGAAGATTTGGAGACATTACTTGTATAACGAGACTTCTGAGATATACACCGACCACCAGAGTTAGAAATATTTGTTTACTCAGAAGGAACTAAATTTGAGGTAGAGACGCTGAATAGAATTGATCAAGAACTATGATTGTACTATTCACTATCATTTTGGAAAAGCCAATATTGTAGCGGATGCGTTGAGCTGAAAATTGGCAGGTTCGGTTCCATACATTCAAGTTGTTTATACTAATCTGTATGCCGAGTTGAGATCTTTGCGAGTCCAGTTGGCAGTTGGTCAGACGGCAGCGTTGCTTGCGACTTTGACTTTGAGACCGACATTAATTGATCATATTATAGAAGCGCAGAAGTCGAATGCACAATTGGAGAAGATCCGAAATGAAGTGAAAAATGGTCAGAAAGCTAACTATGGTGATAATGATAAGGATTTGATGGTGGGAAATAGATTGTGTGTACCGAATGATGCTCATCTAAAGAAGGATATCTAGGAGAAAGTGCATAGTTCAGTATACGCAATGCACTCAAGCAGTACCAAAATGTATCGGGATCTGCGAGAACACTATTGGTGGAATGGAATGAAGTGAGAAATTGCTGAATTTGTTACCAGGTGCCTCGGTTATTAGCAAGTCAAGATCGAGCACCAACGTTTAGGTGGGTTATTGCAGTCTCTACCTATTCCAGAGTGGAAATGAGAGCATATCACAACGGATTTCTTTTTGAGATTACCCCGTACTCAAAAGAGCATAATTCCATCTGGGTTATTATTGATAGGCTTACTAAATTTGCTCTTTTTCTGTCCGTAAAGATGATGTACTTTCCATATAAGTATACCCAGTCATATATTGATGAGATTGTTCGATTACATGGTGAGCCAGTTTCCATAGTGTCAGATAGATATATGAGATTTACTGGGTAGTTCTGGCCGAGTCTCCAAACTGCTTTAGGTACCAAGATGAAACTTATTACCATTTTTTATCCGCAGATTGACGGTTAATCAGAGTGTACGACTCGGACGTTGGAAAATATGTTGAGGGGTTGTGTTTTGGAATTTCTGATAGCTGGGATGATCAATTGACGTTGATGGAATTTGCCTAGAATAGCAGTTACCATTCGGCAATCGAGATGACACCGTATGGAGCATGGTATGGCAGGAGATGTAGGACCTCAATCCAACAGATTGGATTGGAGTGGGAGAAAAAAAATTATTGATGTCGGATATAGCCCAAATGATAGCAGACAAAGTGAAGGTGATTTAGGGAAAGATTAAGAATTGCTCAGAATCAGCAAAAGAGCTATGCTAGCAGGTATAGGCGAGAGTTGGAATGTGAAGTAGGTGGTCTTGTGTTTTTGCATATATCCCCGTGGAATGGTATAATGAGGTTCGGGAAGAAAGGAAAGTTAAGTCCGAGATATATCGGGCGGCCGCACGAGATTTTAGAATGGATTGGTACGATAGCTTATTGACTTGCCTTACATCCAGAATTATCTAGATTACAGGACATTTTCCACATGTTGTTATTTAGGAAATATGTGTCAAATTCTACACATGTGTCGATTTCTTAATCAATCAAGCTGGAAGAGGAAGCGACGTGGGAGCGAGAAGACGAGATGAGCGATAAATATCCGCACGTGTTTGGTTAAGGTAACTAAAATTTCGGGACGAAATTTCTTTTAGGAGAGAAGGGTTGTAAGACCCTAATTTTCGCACATGCATATTCATTAGTCGCATTTTAGAACATTTGAAAAATAATGGAGTAGAATGTGTCATTTCTAATTTAATTTAAAAAATTTAAGGGTTAATTCACAATTTAAAAAATACATATATATTAATTTTAGGTTTGGGTTTAATCAATAACTTAACAAAAAATTGAAGGGGGGACTGATGTAATTTAAATAAAATAATAATAAGAAAGAGATAAATGAGTGACCTCATCTCACCTCATGATCCACTATGTGTGTGTGTATGTGTGTATGTGTGTATACACATTCATCTGTACGTTTTATGGAGGGACCTAAAAAGAAAAAAAACAAAGCATGGGTCAGCATGGCGGTGTGATCGTCACTATTGTCATCACCGGTGTGGTGTGTTCCTCTAGCTGGGTGGGTACATGGGACGTTCCACCGGTAGTGTTTGGTGAGTGTGTTACTGTTTTGTTGTGTCCGTTTAGCAATGGTGCTACGACAGGGTATGTGTGCGTCGTCGTCGTTCGGTGAGTGTTGAGTGTGCTGCTGTGTGTGTATTTGATCAGATATGTGTGTGTGTGTGTGTGCACGATCGTTATTATTCAACAAACGGTTGTGTGCATATGAGTGTAGCCGCCATCGTGTGTGTGTGGAAGATCGACAGTGTGTGTGTGTATGTTTTCTGTTCGGTCCGACGGTGTCGTCGATGTTGTGCGTGTATGGGTGTTCTGTGAGTGTGAGTATTTGTGCTGAGTTCGACTATGTGTGTGTGTGTGTGTGTGTGTGTGTGTGTGTGTGTTCTGATGACGACGATCGTGTGTGTATGGTTGTGTGTGCGTTTTGTTTGTCATCGATGGTTGTCGGTGATCGGTGCTGTCGCCATATGTGTGTGTATGTATGTGTCGCTGCTCTGTATGTGTGTGTGTGTTCGACCGTCAATTGTGTGGACGTGTGTGTCGTCAGTGTGGCCGACGAGGGTATGGGGTGTCGTTTGGCCGGAGGTGAGTGGGTGATTGGTGTAGGGTCGGTCGGCGGTGGGAACCCAACAAGAAGAACTAGAAACAGAGGAAGTAAAAGGAAAAAAGAAGAGAAGAAGAGAAAAAAAATCAAATAAAAACCAAAAATTTGAAAATCCAATTTCTTGGGCTGCGAGCAGTTCAGAACAGGTAAAATTCTAATCAGTTATTATTTTCTTTAAATTAAAATTGGTAGCATTAAAATTTTCATAGCCATAATAATATTTTTTATAATCGTTAATCTTAATAAATTGGTACAGTAAATATTTACGTAGCGAAACAGACAGAATAACAATCTTACATAATTAGTTTTGGGGAATAGGAAATGTTGCATTTAGGGTCATGCATTTCATATTAGGGTTGTTTAAATAAAATATTAATTTAGGCCCTATCTCTATTAGGTTCGCAGGCGCCAACGTCCCGGTAGGTTTTGGACAGTGATAGTTTCGCAATACGGAAATCGAGGTGAGTGTACTATCTTCTATGTAAATTTATAAATTTTATTTTCGTATAACTTGTAGAAAATGTGCTTATTTTAAATGGATGATTTTGCAACTTATATGGATCAAGTTGGTTTTAATGATTTTTGGATTAAGTTGGTTTTAAAGGTGAAAATAAAATAATTTTTGGTTCAAGTTAGTTTAAAAGGTGAAAAAATGATTTTTGGATCAAGTCGGGTTTAAAGGTAGAGAGTGACTTTTGTCCGACTATGTCATAATTTCTTCTCGTTAGATGGGTATGACCTACGAGATGTGAATTTTCTTTTCGTTAGGCGGATATAACCTACGAGATGTGGATTTTCTTCTCGTTAGGTAGATATAACCTACGAGATGTAGATTTTCTTCTTGTTGGGCAGATATGACCTACAAGATGTGAATTTTCTTCTCGTTAGGCAGGTGTGACCTACGAGATGTGGATTTTCTTCTCGTCAGGAGGATTATCCATGTCTTGTAAAATGTGGATTACCTGTTAGGCAAAGTCCAACAGGGTGGTTTGACCCGTCATGAGTGCAAAATCTGTAGGTGGTACGGTACCATTGCAACTCCTGATCGTGAGGTAAAAACGATCCTATGGCTAGTAGGAGAGAATTAGGGAAGTATTATATATTATGTTGAAATGTTTGGACTAATTGATTTAAAATACTTGGACGGATTGATTTAAAATAACTGGATTGATTGATTTAAAATATTTAGATTGGTTAATTTAAAATATTTGTATTGGGTGTTTTGGATGTATTATTTCTTTACATTGGTGGCAGTTGGAAATTGGTTTCAAATATAGTATGCAATGTACGGTATTATCTTTATAGTATTTCATTTCACTGGTGCCAGTAGAACTGGATTTTTAGCCGGGTTTGTGATTATAAAATATTATATATTTGAAAGGAGGTATTTAACATTTGTGCTTGATCCATTAAATATTTTTTTATTATGAAGACAGTACACCAATAAAAAAATTTAGTTTCAAGTACCGCGGCTAGAAGTTGGTCCACTATTGGCACTAGGTAGAGTCCGGTGGTAGTGTTGTGTTGGAGGTAAGCTGGTTGGATGTGAACCGCGGAAGGTTCAGGTACTCTTGTGTTTTTGGGTTGTGAATATTTGGGACCAGTATGTTCTCAAATATTTGGATATGGGTAGATATATATTTTTGGAAAAAAAAACTTTTACAGTAGTCAAAGTGGGTATGTGTATATGTATGTTTGGATATTCGTGGATTGGTCAGGTAGCGTAAGGTCGACATCACGCCTGACCTGGGGTTACGGGTGTCTGGGGTGGGGTGTGACATATACATTCCCTTTATATAGACTTAATAAATCTTTGTCGTTTCATGAGTGAGGTCACCTGTTACGAGATTTTCTCCTAACGGCATGGGATATAACCACAATCTTCTCCATTAAACCAATAGAAAACCTCTGTAACGTACTCCCATTAAATATGAATCGTTACAATTAGTCAGTTGTAACATTCTTCATGCATCGGGAATGTTGAGATCACAGGTTGACCTATTCTTGGCCTTTGTCACTGTGGGTTCTTATTACCCGTTATTGGGCCGGCTTATGAGGCCTGTGTTATTCGAGTCCTGGACCTCTACAGCCTCTTTCTCGATAGGCTTGATGCGCTTAGTCTAGATCACGTATTGGGTTACATTTTCAGGTTGGATCATTAACTTGATCCGATCCACTAAGGCTCTTATGCCTTTGACAGTTGTGAACGAAAGTTTTCCTATATTAGGGACCATGCTAAATACCAAGATGAGATAAGTACATGGTTTGAAATTCAGATACGTCAGTCAAAGGTCATACATTAGAACGAAGATGAATCACGACGCCTACTAATATGGTTTGAAGTCCGAGATAAATTGTGTTATCCCAATCCGTTCCACAATCCATGGGATGTTGTTACCTTGAAACAAGGTGTTGAACAAAAACTCGGTCTCTATGGCTCATGGTGGAATCCCATCAAGAGAAAACGAATTTTCTTAGTGCATAGTGATCCTTTCAAGCATAGTGTTCGCTGGGCCAATGGTTGTTACCACAAGAGCTACAACTACACTAAATGTGGTAAAGATAGTGAAGAAGTAAAGAATTTACAACGGTCAATGCTAATGGCAAAGAGAAGCCTTTGTGAGGCAAGGTCTCACCTATACCACCTCAAGATTCCGAAATTACAGTGTTTCGAAATATTGAAATACAAACTGGATAACATCGGTAAAATTTGTCATGCATTGAAAGCAGAAATAAAATAAACGGAGAAACGAATTCATGTCAAACAACAACTTCACAAGATTCAGAAGAGCAGTTCTCCGAATGCAAACAAGCAAATGTCAAAGTTCTTTACCGATCCCCGATACACGGATGACCAAAAACTGTCCGATTACGAAAATGAAGCTATTCATTACGAATGGTTTGATAAAACTATGTAGTTATCTTGCTTGAAAATTTCAATGTTGGGTAATATTTTCTAATTTATCAAATATTCTTTTCTTTTTAAGATTACTTTTTATCGCTTTTAATGTAAATATGCTTTAAGATTATGTCGAATACTATTTATATAATTATAAATTAAATACTTATCACAATTAAATATTAAAAATTTTATTCTTTAAATATATTTTTAAAACAATGATTATATATAATAAATATATTAATTCTGAAAATTATTTTTTTAATTCTAAATTAGAGCTTTGAAAAATAGCCAAATATTAAAAAATTAAATATAAATATTCTATTTTCAAAAATTTTAAATTTATCTAAGAATTAGATATGTTAAATTATAAAAATCAATTTTTTATTTATATATGAATTGAAAAAAAAAAATTTGAAGGGGGACCCAAATTTTATGTAAAGCCAGAGATTTTTATCTCCGGCTTTACATAAGAACTACAGATCAAATTTCCAACTCTCACCAGTAAAGCTAGAGATGTGATCTCAAACTTTACGTAAGGCTAAAGATCACATCTCCGGCTCTTTATTTATATAAAAAAAAATTAACTTTGACCGTATAACCGAAAATCAAATCTCTGATTTTTTTTTTTTTTTGGTAAAGCTAGATTTTACAAAATCCATCTTATAATAAACCTGTAAGTAAGTTTAAATAACTAATGCTTCAGAAAAAATTAAAAAATTAATTAATAGGTAAATAACTCTCTCTTTCCATATCTCCTTCTTCTAAACTTTTTCTCTTACTTTTAAGTACTTTCACAATTCAACCCAACATACCTAAAATCTTCTCTGTCTAGAACAAAAACAAAGGCCCCTGTTTATTTAATGTTTAGGTAAACATGTTTCTGTTCCAAAATATTCTTAAAATTGTGGGAGCAGTTCATGAATTCCTAAAAATTTGAGAAACCAAAAAATGTTGATTCCATTTCATTCCCAAAAAAACATTCTCAACTCATTTCTTAAAAAAGGACAAGTTGATCATTTTCTAAAATGTCAAAGATATCCAGCTTTCAACTTCTGTAAGGTAGGGATTTGGGGTTAGTGTAGTGGAATTATCAAGGGGCATTCAGTGGGAGATCTCTTATTTCACCCTTAATTTTAAAAAAGTCCCAGAAGCGAAAAAAACTTTTGTTTTAGTTCCGCCTATTTTAAAAAGACGGAAGCTCACTACACGCGCCTACAGATGTGTGGTTGCATATAAAAGCTTTGTGTGTAAAATTTTGTTAAATTACAAATATTACTATATTTTGTAACATGTACCAACGGTATGTGTAAAATTTTGTTAGATGTAACAAAAATTACACAAAATATATGTAATTGGTTACGTGCAATTAAATGTGCACAAATACATGTAACTAATATTAAACTAACTTCTTTGTGTGATATTTGTTAAATGTTACAAATATTGCATAGATATATATAACTGTAACATGTAACTAATATTACATAAGTACATGTAACAAAAAATACACAGATATATGTAAAAATATAACAATTATTAAAATGTAATTAATACACAGATTAAAATGTAATTACTATAAAATCGAATTTACTCACCAAGTTTTTCCTACAATCTCTGCTATGCCCCTACAATCCCTACAATACGAGACTAAAACTCAAGCGAAATTCAATTTAAGGAACTAATTCTAAACCTAATAATAAGAAATGACTAATCGTGGATTAGACCATAAAAATAGAATTAATCGCCGATTATCCAAATTATCAACACTTTCCCACGCAATTGGTGTGGGGTTTGAATCTCATCTGGGGTATGTGCATTTCAGTGTGTGAGTGCAAGGGGTATTAAGTGCCTCATTCGAAAAAAAAAAATACTTCTGCAAGACACAACTCATCCATTCTCTCTCTCTCTAAAGGCTACCAGCAGAAGCCATGTTCTTTCTCTCTCATATATTTTTAAGTATATTATGGGAGTCTCAAATGGCAAAATAAAGCTCAAAAACAGAATCAGAAGGTCCAAATATCCTAAGAACCGGTCTAACCTTATCAAAAATCAATAATAATAATAAAAAAAAAGAGAGCTTAAATTGGTCAAAGAAAATAGTCTAGTGAACTAGTGATGAGGCAGAAAAGCTGACGTGGCAAATGAGGTGGCAGTAGATGATGATGTGGAAATAGACTGCGTATAGTTTTGACTGATGTGGAAAATGACTTGGTTGTTGGCATGGATAGTGACGTGACTCAGAAGATGACATGGCAGCTAGCTAGCACTACTGTGGCTGCCAAGTGATGTTGACATGGCTAGGGCTAATTTGGCAGAAATTAGGCACATGAGCAATGCTCGTCGAATAAGCGAACCTTCCAACGGCGCCTGTGGACTCATGAGAGCTCCTTTGGTGGTGAGGTTGGTGGTGTTGACTTCATGTTGGAGAGACGATGAAAATGGTATGTGTTGTGTTTTTGTAGGAGCAACGATTGTTGTATAAGAGGTAAAAAGTAGTGAAGACGGTGTAGAGTACTCTGGTGCCGTGCGCAGACAAATGAAAGCTTGGTTGGGATGCTCTCTGGTGCCGTTGGACTCACTATTTCAAAATGAGTCAGAATGTGGTGGTGAATTCGGTGTTGAGCTGTTGGAAAAGTGATAAAATGTATTGACGGTAGTAAACAAAGATTAAAAAGTTAAGGAATTTTTGTAATAACAGGGTAAAATTTTGATACCATATTAGAATAATTTAGAGACAAAATATTGAAAGAGAATATGGGACGATTGTATTGATATGTATGTAAAGGTACAAAGTTATAGAGATATATAAAATGTTTCTATATAGAGAGTGCATATGATTTTTCCAAGTAGCTTATTAGGGTTTAACCTAGTGGTCAAACCTCATATACATATATTTTAATTAGTGTATGCTTTGAAACTGAGCAAAAGAAACACTAGGGTTGCGTTTGGGGTAAGAGATTTAACAAATTTAAAGGATTTGTGAAATGAAGGGATATTGAAATCCCTTCATTTCACAAATTCCTTATTTGGATAATTGTTGAAATTGAAATATTTGAACATATAATTTACAATTCCCTTATTTGGATAAGTAAAGTATTTATAAACAGTATTTATTCTAATAACAAATTTCAACAACAAATTTATGGGAACAAAACATAATTATTAGAACAATTTTATTGGAACTAAACCACAAACAACACACAAATATGGCCATAGTTTTGTTTTTTCACTTCTGAGAATTAAAAAAAAAAATACTTAGAGAAGCAGAGCTTGAATCAACGACCAAAGTTCCCAAATCAATAACGAACGACGACCAAATGAAATCGACGATGAACGGTAACCAAATGAAATCGACAACCAAATTCCACAAATTTGAACTGGTGGACGACGAATCGAAGAACCCTAAAGTAAGACAAAGATGAACGAAGAAGACGAAGAACCCTAAATTCGAACCAAATTCACAAACCATCAAGCAATGAAATCGAACTGGTAGACGAAGCATTCAAACAATGAAATCGCCGGCGACCAAATGAAATCAACGATGGACGACGACGAACAAAGAAGACGAAGACATCTAGGACGACGACGAAATCATCTAGGACGACGACGAACAAAGACGAAATCGTCGAGGAAGAAGCAGAAGACAAAGACAAAGAAGCAGAATTGGGGATTTTGTCGTCGCAAAGATGAAGATGATTGATGATTATTTCCCAAATTCTCTCATTGATGGATTTGTCAAATTCCATCTGTTTCAAAAGGATTTCAAAATCCTTTCTTTCACAATTTTTTGATATTTAAGGGATTTTACAAATCCATCATAATTAACACTCAAACAAAGAATTTGTTAAAAAATGATTTGAAAATCCTCTAACCAAATGAAATCTCCCCTAAAAATCCCTTACCCAAACGCAACCTAGAAGAGAATGATTAAATCCAATCGTGGTCTTCGCCTATTTTTTTTTTTTTTTGTTTCTCTCTGTCGGTAAAAAAGGGTGTTAGAAAAGTGCAGCAGTAGGGGGATCGTGTTTGGGCCGCTTCGAGCTTGTATTACAGTCCGTGGACTATGGATAGAGAAAGCCTAGTGGGCCTGACCCAAGCCAAGACCCATTCCCAGACCCCCATCAGGGTAATATTCTTGAACAAAGCCCAATGGGACTTTTTGGTCCTATGATATGGGAAAGATACATGTTTTCAATTTCATCTAATGAAGTTATACATTACGAATTTAATAATTAAGAAATTGTGCTGTATAATTACTGCTAAAAATTAACCAATAATTACATTTTCTTTAAAAGAATTATATTCATATATTCTTGTTTAGATTCGCTGTAAATTCAATCAGTTACAAACCAACTTTAAATTTAAAACAACCAAGACTTTAGGGTGCATTTTTTTTTGGGTGAAAAATGAATGAAAAATAAAAATAAAAAAATAAGATGGAAAATGAAATAAAAACTTGTAATAGAAGGAAAAAGAAAATAACAAGAAATATGCACAATTTTCGAAGTAATTTTTTTCCTCACAAATTTGGGAGAAAAATGATGACAAATGAATCAAATTATAATTATACCCTTAATATTAGATTTTTTAATTTTTTTTTTTTTTTTTGTAATATATGAGAATAAAATAATAAATTATATTAAAATGAATCATTTTTCTTATTTTTATTTTTCTTTTCCTAATCAAACACCACTAGAGAATTTTTTTATTTTTTATTTATTTTTTTCACAATAGATAAAAATATTATTCTTTTTTCTTCTTCTTCTTTCTTTCTTTCTTTCTTTTTTTTTTTCAAAACCTTAGTCTATTGATCATGTAGTGATTTTCGGTTACACGAGGTGAGGGTTAAAACCCCCTTCCACTCCATTAAGTTGTGTTGTTTAGTATAGTTGGTATGTGTTTGTTTAGCTTAATGTTTGTGTGCATTTAGTATAGTTGATTGTCTTATTCTCAAGTATCTATATAATAAATCAGCTCATTTACATTCAGGGCCCTGGGAGCCTCCATAGCTCACTCTCTTTCCCAGCCCTCTTCTTCTCTCTTTCTTTCTTTCTCTCTCTCTCTCCCACGTCTGACGTTGCCACCACCACTGCCATCGCCATCATGGCCATCGCCATCGCCGTCTCCGTTGCTCTCGACTCCACCTAATCCATTGTCGTCCACCCTCACACGTCGCCGCGAGTCTATCTATCGCTGTCATTCTCGCTGTCTTGCAGGTACGTTTCTCTCATCCCTTTTTGCCTGCTTGCCCATTCGTCGTCGCTTTCGTCGCCTGGCGTCGACCCGTCTCAGAGCCATCACCGCCACCATCATCGGTCTCAACCACTAGCGCTCTCTCTCTGTCTATTGTTTTGTTGTTTGGATCTGAAATATTTTTCTAATTTTGCCCTAAATTTCAGGCATAAATTGTGTATGACTATATATCTGTAATTCGTTGATGTTAGGATTTTATTATATGTTTTCTCTTTCAGTGATGATTGATGTAAGTTAGAAATTTTTTTGTTTTCAGTTTAGATTCATCTCTCAATTTCATGAAATTAATTTTTCATTTTTTGAAAAATTTTGATACAGATCTGGTGGCGAAATCTGGCAACTCCCAACACGAAAGGATCGTTGTCGGCGACACCTAGGGTTAGTAAACTGAGCAGAGGAGTGGCGAAATCCGATGCCGATTCGCCGGAGACTCTTCCAAACCCTCGCGTATCCGTCGATCGGTCCCCCAGATCGGTGATTTCGAAGCCGGCGATGATAGATCGGAGGTCGCCTAAGCTCAGTACTCCACCACCTGATGTAAGTTTCCAACATTTCGGATGAATTTATGAGTTTTTCGACAAAGTACTCCACCGCCTGTTCTCAGAATTTTGTATTAAAAACCTGGGAGCAGAAACAGAATGTTGTTTCCTGACTTGGAATAGAAACAGAAATCTGGGAACAAAAAATAAATATCTTCTTTTTCTGTTCTCAGAATTTTGTATTAAGTGTATATGTTCTATTCCCCTGTTCTCGTTGATGACATGTGTTTAGTGTTTATTTAGATGGTGTTTGTTTAGTGTTTTTGTTCTCAAAGAACTTGGAACATGAATGTGTTTGTTTAGTGTTTCTGTTCTACTCTCCTGTTCTCTTTGATGGCATTTGTTTAGTGTTTATTTATATGGTGTTTGTTTAGTGTTTCTGTTATACTCTCCTGTTCTCTTTGTTAACTGTTTCTATTTCAAAATAAAAAATAAAAAATCCAGAACAAATTCTGTTTTATTCTTTTTTCCAAATTTTGCATTCCAAATCCCCCTCTCTCTCTTAGGGCTTCATTTTCGTGCTTTCGTTTGATCGTGTTTATGGTGGCATGTTTCATTGCTAATACTAATTAGTTCATTTATTTAATTTGCAGGAACAAAAGAAAATTTGTTTATGGTGGCATGAATTTAAAGGTAATCAACTTTGTGAATTTCATTTTTGATCATTGCATCCTAATTTGATAACTTTTTATCCCCTGATTACTTTTTTTTTATTGCACTAGAATGAAAAATAAAAAAATAACTTCACATGTTTATTTTGGAAATACTCTGCAAGTTTGTGCATTCTGCTGCTTTTGTTTATTAGTTTGGAGTATCAACAAATCACTAAATAACTTGTAGAGTATTTCAAAGAGTATGATCTACACCAACAAAAGAAAAATAACTTGCAGAGTATTTCCACATGTTCATTTTTATTTTTGATTCGAAGAAGTTTCGGAAATTAATCATTCTTTTTCTATCTTGATGTAGTTGCGCAATTGGTGTCAAGCAAACACTGACTTAATTTGGTTTTAATGTGTTGTTTGAAATCCATAATTTTTTGTTCATGATGATCATTTAGTATGTCACCATTTTCCTTCAAATCTCTGATGGTCCTTGGAAGTGTGGGTGAGCCTACTACTAATTCAAGTGCATGGAGGTAATTAAGTATGTCTATGCACTATCGTGTACTTTGCCCGCTTTTCTTGAGCTTCAAGGGTCGATTCATTCATCATTCATGAACTTTTTAGAAGGAATAGGAGCATCTTTGCCAAATTTTTTTGGCTGCTTGGTAAGAAAGTAAATTAATGCATTATTGGAACTTCAAGACCATGCATATACTTGATTCCAAATTTATAATGACAAATGTCTAAGCTCTAGGGATGTCAGTGAGATCACTGTTTCCAAAATCATAGTCATGTATTTATTAAGCATTTATGCATGTTTATAGAAATCTATAGTCGTGTATTTTTGTTGTGTTGGATTATTGTTACGAAGACAAGCAATCGGTTTCCAAATGGTGAAGAACTAGATGCATTTAGAGTTGGATTCAAAGCTGAAAATAAGAGTTGGAGTTGGTGCATTAGAATGGAAAGTAGAACAAGCGTAAGTTTGGAAGGGTTAGAAGTTGAATTAAATGTTTTCCCATAAATCTTTGATCAAATGTAGGCTGGAGAAGTAAACACTTTGCTTTATAGCAACTTTTTTTTTTTGGTAGATTAGATTTAAAATTATGGGGGAGGGAGGGATGACCAATGAGATTGGAAAGGTGGTCTTCATTGGGGTAAGGATGCTAAGATACCACTTGAGCTAAGTCTCTGGAATTTTGTATCACTCTGTCCGTTTTTATCGTCTGGCAGTAATATATTCTTACCTCAATGGCTGTATTATCATTGAGCTTTTAAACACAAATGGGCAATTGTTATATTAAGCTTTTAAGATGACTATTAGAAGCAGTCATTGGCTTCTTTAATCACTGCTAGGTGAGGATTATGGGAGTTGTAGATATGTGTTTGCACATAATGACTGCTTTTAGGTGAAAAATCATTGGAGGAATAATAAAATACATTATTCTTCATATAAATGTTGATAGTTAGTGTATTGTTGTTTGAATTTAATGGTTTTAGACCTTACAAATGCAAGTTTTGTTAAATTTTAGTCCCTTTTCCGAACTCAGCAATATTTTTATTGACGATTTTGCCTAATATAATTTTGGCAGCATCCAATCTACAATATATGGAAATACTTAGAGATATTAAATACTATGGGAATGTTGGTATTTATGCTATTTGTAACGCTTAATCTATCTCGACGTCACTTTAAATAATAATATTTCTAAAGTTGTAAATAATTTTTTTCTTAAATTTAAGTCCCTTTTGAAATTCGAAGATATTTTGGGAAAGTTGACCTTATTAGGGTTTGGCCCCCACCATGGCATTAGTATTGAAACCCACCACCATCGACTCAATCATGGATAGTCCTACCTTAACAAAATCGCGCTACCCTAACAACTTGATCATTAGCTTAATTGGATGAGAGACAATAATTTGTGCCCTTGGCTTTTGTAAAATTTTTGGCAACCAAAAGCATGAGATGTAATTAGTAAATTCGTATTACTTAACTTTTGACTGCTAGAAGGTTTCATATCATTTAGCTTCCTCACATTATCTTGAATTCGTTACTGATAAAAGTAATACACTTAAGTAATATGCATATTTCCACTGTTTCTAATACACTTCAATGACCTGTTGGAATGTTTTCATATTGTTCGATTGCTTTTTTTCTATGCAATATTATTTTTCTGTTTTTATTTATTCATTAATTTCTATATTTTTGGTTTTAACATGTTTTCATAAGCTTGCTTCTTCTTTTTTGTGCCAGTGTAGTTGAATCAAAGAAGTTAAAGCTAATTTTTTTTTTTGTGAAGAACAAAATTGGAGTCGTGCAATAAGTAATATGTGGTTCTTTCCCATTTTAAATTGCGAAGTTTTTCTTTTTCTATTTGTTTATTTTGTTTCGATTTAACTATATTTAATTGTATCAATAGCTGAATATCTATGTTATTGAAAACTGATTGTGTTGTATTTATGATGAATTTGTTAGTTAGTGATGATATTTATATATTAATTATTGTTGATTTTTAATAAAATAAGTGTAGCACGTTGTGTAAATAGAAGAGATTATATCATTTTTTTGTTTAATTTTTTAACACCTGTGCCTGAAAACAAGTGTAGCACGTTGTGTAAATAGAAGAGATTATATTATTTTTTTTGTTTCATTTTTTAACACCTGCGCCTTAAGGCACGGGTTATACGCTAGTATATTATAAAACAGGATGAAATAAATTCTCTAAATAAATGTCAGCCATTTTTTATTTCTAGACATCAATGTTTTTAAAATTAGACCAGATCTCAAACCGAAAAAGTCACCGGATCACAGATTCAACTAGTAACTGAACTTTGGTTGAATCGTAACGTCATAATAATGTACTTAAAAATAAAATATATTTTTTAAAATAAAAATACATTAAAAAATACTCGAAAATGAAGAAATATATAAACTTCACAATATATACATAAACGAAAATTAAACATTATATGTGAACAGAAGGCTCAAACAATAATTATATTAAACACATTAAATCAAAAAACTAAAGCAATACAGATGAATTAAACAAAACACATTATTAAACAAAAATTGTATTGAAATTAAAAACTAAAACAGAACATATCAACAAGATGAAAATTAAATACCAGATGAATTAAAAACTAAAACAGAGCATATCAACAAGTATCATATGAGAGAAGCGCGATTACCGTCTCACATTGTTTGAGGCGCATACCGATTCCGCGATTTTCTGATCGTCATGGAGATTGGCAATTCAAGCGGCGGAAGAGGTGGTGGATTCAAGCTTTTGGGGGGTTCGGATCGATTTGAATAAGGAAGTGAGCGGCCATGAATTGCCGGAAATTGAGGCCAACGGAATCGAAGGATTCATGAGGAAGAACAAGAGCACCGGGGATCTTGAAGCGTACGGAGGCAAATCTAGCGCTGCCATCGACGTAGGGTATCTCTCCGACGTACTGGTTCGCGAGAGAGGCAAACAGAACAAGAGAAACCAAGGTGATTAATTAGACATTTTTGAACAATTCTTGTTATTACATGAGGCAATTAATTGAATTGATGGATGAGGTGGGTGTGTAGAAGAGAGAGAGAGATAGCTTGAAGAAGTAAAGAAGAAGGAGACGCGGTGAAGATAGAGAGAAAAAAGAAAAAGTAAAAGAACAAGAAAAATAAAAAAATATAAAAAGACTATTTTACCCAAAGAACATGTGCAATGCACATGATGATTGTTACGTTTGTTTGGATGAAAAAACTAGGGGTGATCATGGGCTCGGGAGTCCGCCCAACCCGTCAAGCCTGCCCACTTTTTTTTAAGGTTTGGGCCTGTGTTTTGAGCCCGTGGGTAGGACTTGGGTTTGAAAACGCAGGCCCGAGCAATTTTAGGGCCGAACTAGGGCTTGACCATTTTCTTTCCGGCCTAGCCCGGTCTTTTTTAAAAAATAATATTATATATACTAGATCCTCGTTTGAAAATATGTGCTACAGTGTTAAAGTCATTTTTTGGAGGGAAGTATTTTAGACCCTTGGATCTCATATCCAAGGGTCTAGATTGCACCATCAATGGGAGACATTTCTGACCTTAAGATTGCTTCTTATCCAATGGTAGATGTCAAATACAATTTTGAAACACACTCTCTCATTTTAGTGCTCTCTTACTTTCTCTATTCTCTCTCTCTCTATCGTCTGCTCTCTCACTTCTCTGCCCTCTTCCTCTCCATTCCCAAGCCCTACACCATCGCCTCGCCTAGCCGTCTCACGAACTCGATCTCCGTCGGCGACGGTCGGATCTGGATGGGAGAGTTGCGGTACATGTTGATCGGCGAATTTGGACGAATCAATTTCTCTCTCTCTTTCCTTCGCGACGACGATAGCATCTCCAGCTTCTTGAACATGTCCACTTCTTCTCCTCCCAACCTCGGCAAGTTTTTACGGTGACATCCATTTCTCTCTTAGGGCTTCATTTTCTTTCTTTTGTTTGATTGTGTTTCCCCATCGCTTTCGTCGCCGCCCTCACCAATGCCATCGGACTTGCCACTTCCAGCGTAGTAGCTGTCGTCGTTGATTGGCTGGATCACGATGGCGATGGCTGCCGATAGCCGGATCTGGATTCTGGTGGCCGGCAATTGGTTCAAACTTCTCTCTCTCTTCTTTCAATTTACAAGATGTAGAGATCGATTTTAGCTACTAATCTTGTATTGTGTACCTTTGTGGAATTGCTTAGTGTGTGTGCATCAATTCATTATTGAATGTTTAATGTTTTTTTTTTTCGTGTTTCATCATATTTGATCTCTTCTTCTTTCTGTAAAATCAACAAATGAAAATTGTTTCTTGGTATGTGCTTGTGTGTATAAATATCAATTCTGAATTGTCGAATTCAGTTAATGTTTGTGTGTAAATATCAATTTTGATACATATTTGTGTGTTTGTGTTGTCGAACAACAGAGGTTGAAAGAGTGGAGCAAGGGAGGTGTCCATGGAGGGAAGTAGATGAGGGACTCATCAAATGAGTCCATGGCAAGTAGGAGGAAATGGGGATGAAAATTAAAGGTAAGGCTTTTTTTTTAGTGATAGTATAATGGTGAATTTAATGGGTGGCTTAATTTAGTGATTCAAGGACAAGGTGAATCAACCTTTTCTTTTCTTTTTAACAGTAAAAAAAAAAAAAAAAAAGACTTTTCTAATCTGACTATGAACTATATTAACTGAATTCAAAAGATTATGGACTAAATTGAGAAAATCGAAATATTAAGGGACTTATTGGAAACTCAATTTAGTGTTTTTTTTTTTTTTTTTTGTGGAAGAGAATGATTTGAAAAAATGTTTAACCATTGAAAAACTAACATTGTTTTTACATTCCCTACATTTAATAATTTGTTCACTCTAAAATATATTTGACACCCTATAATTAAGTCTTAATTTTTATTTTAATACTCGATCAAAATTGGTCTGGAACCCAATAATTTCAACTGTTTATTTGACCTTTTTTTTTTTTTTTTTTTTCTTGTGGATTGTGTCTTTTCACTTGCAGGTGCGAATTCTTCACTTTTTTTTTTTCACATTATTTGGGCATATAGATAACTTTTTTTTTTTTTGGCTCATTATAAGATTAAAAATAATATTTGGCATGTTTACTAAATTTGGAGCACCCGTTCATTGGCTTTTTCTTTAACTGTTAAATGGCAAAATAATTATTTCTTTTTTCTTTTTCTCCAAGGAAACAAAAATAATGAAAATTAGATTTAATTAATTTAATTGTACCATGGTGGAACTAATTTTGGTAAGATTGCAAGAAGTCCTGTTATCGCCTCTAGTTGTAATCTTTATAATCTTCAATTTTTTAATCTATATGCATTTTAAGAATTATGTATACTGATCGATAAGGTGGCGTTCAGTTACTGTTTTTCTTTCCCTAGATTTCTGTTTTCATTTTCGTTGTCCATTTACTGTTTTTGTTTTGAGAACAACATTTTTTTTTACCCTTCAGGCATAGAGACTATTAAAGTAATAAGAACTCTATTGGTTGTGTCTATTAAAAGTCATTATTTATTAGGGCACAGTTTTTTTCTTGTTCTATGAAATATGTTTTTGTTTGATGAACTCTATTGGTTGTGTCTATTAAAGTCAAGAATATAGTATTTTCTATTTTTGGTTCTTGATTTGGTTCTAATTGACCATATATGGCCGAAATTAATACCAAAACTTCTTGGGGTGTGATATTAACTTCATCTTTTTTTTTTCAAGAAAAACTTCTCAAATTCTCTGCGAAACAGGTATTGACCTCTTTGAATTTGTTTTGAGTGGATAGATTTTGAATTGATGTATTTGTGTATGAGATTCGATTAATATGTTTACTATTTAGGGTTTTGTTTATTAGTTTTAATTTATATAATTGTTTTAAAATGTATAATTGTTAATTTGGGTTAATATGATTTATGGTGTATATTATGTATAATTTGAACTCTTAAATTGTTTTTGATGTTGTTGTGCACTTTATTTTGAACTCTTGAATTGTTTGACGCAGTGCGATCGACAACCGACAACAACCGACACTGTGTTAATTTTTTTTTTTTTTTGAAATTTATAATTTGTTTGTTTAATATTTAAACATGTTAGCTTCATTTTATGTATTCAAATATGTCAAGGTGTAAGACAATCTTGCTCAGACTTATTTCTTACTCGGAAAGTTAGAATCTGCAAGGGATCACTGTAAGCATCCATTACCTCTCTCTCATTGTTTATGTCCTTTTTTTCAATAATTTATGTGCCCAAATCTGGAAATTTGTTCTATTTTTTGGGTGTGATTTATAGATTTTCTAAAACGGTTTCACTCAAGTATGTATTGTCATTGATAGAGAAAGAGTGCGTGATCGATATGTTTGTGAACTCACATTGCAATCGGATGCCATTTATTAAATGAATACAGATTCAGTTTCCAGTAAAGGGGATGATACATCCAATAACCCACAATTTTTGTGACAGGTAGTGTTCCTTCGTCTTCATGCTCTTCTTCGTGTTCATCGTCCAAATATTTTGGTTTCCATATAAACTGTTATTGATTCTCACTATTTTTTCAAGCAAAAAAACATTTGTTCTCTATCCCCTCTCTTCTTCTCTTGATTGATTAGGTTTTTGCTAACTTGATTGGATTGAATTACTTGATTTGTTTTTATTATTTTTTCAAGTTTTTTCCTTAGTTGTTTCAACTGAAATATTTATGTGTTTTCTTAGTTTTGTTGTTGAATTAACACTCCGGCTTGAATATTCATAGATACTGCTACAACCCCAACCACAACTACCGTTTCCAAGGCTGAATGTAAAGGTATGGTTTCAAAAAATCGAGATTTGTTTCAATTTTGGCAAGGATATATATATATTTTAATTCTTCAGATTTTGACCTCCCACATTCATTTTCAGAGAATTGGGAATAAAAACAGGAAACTGGAACAGAAACTTTCAGTTTATTTTTTTTTATTTTTTTATTTTTTTTATTTTTTGGTGTTTTTACTCTTGAATTTATGTTTTTGTTCCTCCAAAAACCACTTGGGTAGCATTTGGTTTAATATGAATTGGAAACTCAATTTCCGAATTGCAATTGAAAAGTTTACTCGCATTAATTCCCAATTCCGATTCCAAGCCTTCAATTCCCTGTCACCAAACACTGGATCATAAACAAAAAATTGTAATTTATTCCCAAATATTTGTTCTAAAACTCTGGGAGCAACAAAGAAAAGAAACATAACCAAATTCTTCCATTTTGCCTCAAAATTTTTAGTTCTTAAGTTGTTTTTCTTTTTTTTCTTTTTATACAGATGATGAAGGCGGCGAGTGCCCACGGGCTGGTGGTGAAAGACGGTCAGGGATTATCTCTTACCCTCTTTCATTTTGATAGATCCGACCATTTTCTATTTAAAGGTGAGCTTCTCTTCCAACCTTTTCATCGTTTCGTCGTTTCCACCATTTGTTTACTTTTTACTTAAGAAGATCAATTGTTGCTATCCGTTTATTGTTTGTTTTGTTTGGAAGGATCCGATTTCAGCTAATATTTTTGTTAATGCTCGAACAGGTAGCTCCGATTTCAGCAAATTCACTCTTTCTATTTCTCTGAAATTTCAGGTATGTTGAACCTCAACCCTAATTTCAGTGACCTCAACCCTAATTTTTGTCTTCTTACTTCTTTGATGGTCTACTTCCTTATTCTCTTTTTTGGTTTTTTTTTTTTTTAGTGTTTACTTATATGGCGTTTGTTTAGGTGGCGTTTGGTTAGTGTTTCCACTTTTCTGAACCCAACTGAAATGGGTTGGGTTGAGTTGAATTGGGTTGGGTTGAGAATTTTGGAAACAGAATTGCGTTTGGCAACGACAATTCTTATTTTGTGCTGAGAACAAAATGTGTTTGCTAACGATTTTATCCTAAAACTAATTTTTTTTTTTTAATTTTTGTTTTTGTGTTTGGCGGCGGCGCCGGCTGTGTTAGACGGTGGCCGGACGCCGGCAGGCGGTCGCCAAAAGTGGTCGGCGGCAGCGGAAGATCGCCGGAGACGGTGGTCGGTTGTCGAACGGTGGCCGAAAACAGCGGTCGGTTGCTGGCGATGGTCGCCGGACGGTGACCGGCGGTGGGTGGTGGTGGTCGGCCGTCAGATGAAGACGGAAGTTGAGAACTTTGGGTTGAATTTTTTGGACACAAAAAGAAACAACTTTTTTTTTTATTTCTGGTTTCTTTAGGATTTTGAGAATCAATTCCTATTTTTTGGGTTGGGTTGGGTTGAGTTTTGTATTTGCCAAACGCATTCCCAAAAATCAAACCCAAAATTTTTGGGTTGGGTTGGTAACACTAACCAAACGGGGCCTTAGTGTTTTTGTTTAGTGTTTCTATTCTCAGAAAACTTGGAATCGTCGTCCAATCCTACCTCCCACGTTTGTCTATATCTCAGGAACGATCTCTGTTCTACATCTACACCTTCCGTTGCCCGATCTCTCTTTTCAAGCCGTGACCTTCAATCCATGTTATCTCTCTTTCTTCCTCTCTTCTCAAATTTGTTCAGAGTGTGAATTACCTTTCTACAGTTTAAATTTAGGGTTTTTCTTCGATTCAGTTTAATTAGTGTTTTTTTTCTTCTATGAATTCAATTGCATTTGCTTACCATATTCTCATTTGATTCATCAATCGATTCATGCCCAGTTGAGTTTCGATTCAACATAAGTAAATTTGGGACTCTCAATAAATCATTTATGGAATGATGTCCCAGTTTTGCATCTATATGAGCCACTAAAATAAGTCTTATTCTCTCTTACTTCATAGACTCTCACTCCCTCTCAATTAGGATTAAGGCTTTTTTTTTTTTTTTTTTAAATTCTATTCATTGATTATTGTCTAAAATTATACTCAGGTTATTAATCAAATTTACATTAGTTTGTGCAATTAGTGTTTTTCATTAATAGCCTACCTTTAAATGTTTTACATATTTTTTTCTTTTTTTTTTTTTTGTGCAGAGCACCTATGTTGAGAACTCAATGACTGTTGAAAATGTCTTAGAATTTGGACACACCTATTTTTGAGGTTGATTTTTTCTAAAATTCTTTAGTTATATTACCATTTTCTCTTGCTTTCAGTCGAAAATTAAACCAAAGTTGGGAACAAATTGTTTTTTGGGAACCAAGTCCATTATGAGAACTAATTTTTAGGGAACAAAGTTTTTGCACTTTTTTTTGGAAACTAATGAAATATGTGAACAAACTCTTTTATAACTAACCATAATTTTTGGGGTCATTGCTGCAATGTGTTGTATGATATGTTTTATGCTCCCATACTCTATAGTTCAAAGTTCTAGGAACATAATAAGATTGTTCCCAATGTAATTTCTTGATTGGAAGAATAGATTATTTTTTTGGAGCGTTGTTTTATCTGCATCAGCACGTATGAAGATTATTGTTTGAAATTTGAAGAGTTCTTTTCAGGATGTCATTTGCATTTGTATTGTGTTGTAATCGGATGTCATTTGCATTTGTATTGTGTTGTGATCGGATGGATTTGGTGCCATTTCTTTTCCATGTGTTGCAATTTAATATTTCGTGAATTTTATTGTAATCTCGATTAGATTCCATAAATTGTAATTTATTATTAAGTTTATATTATTGTATAGACGGAAGAATCAATTTTTTTGGTTATGCCCTAGTATATATAATATTAGGATATGTTAACCCTATTTTGGCTTATATTGGGGAAAGTCATATATGAAGGACGATCTTTTCCATTACTAACATCCCATAGCATTTTGCGAGGAAGACAATCGATCGAGGGCCGACTCAATCCACTCGTACCAACAAATCTCAAAAGTCTCGCCGTCTTCGATCATTGTCTCGCCGTCTTCGATCGCTCAGTCACTTGTCGTCGTCGATCTCTCAGTCGTCGCTTCGTGCGTCGTTGTTATCGTTCGTCGTCTTTGGTTGCCGTGACGAAGTTCTGGTAAGTGGTTAGTTTGATTTGTGTTCTTGATTTGTGTTCATTGGTCATGTGATTTCTATTCATGATTTCTGTTCGTTCGGTATGAAGTATTGATATACACATGCTTTGATTTAACTTTTAGGGCTTATATATACTCATCTAGCATAAATTTTTGGGATTTTTGGGTTAATTGAACCTTTGATTGATTATTTTTAAATTATATATAAAAAAAAAATTATAGGGCGGGGTGGGTCTTAGGGTTGGGCTTGAGATTGATTTTTTTGCATAGGGTCGGGCTTGGGAATGGTAATAGGGTTAGATCATAGGACCGGGCCGGGCTCGGGCCTAACAAATTCTTGTAATACTTTAGGCAAAGCCCGGCTCGAGCCCGGCCCAGCCCGGCTATGTCCCCTAGAAAAAACTAAGGGTTTATACCATTTATTTTCTTTGTCTTTTTGTCTTAAATCAGATATCTTCCCTGTCATTTTACAAATACCAATCACCTCCCTTATTATTTTAATCAACCACAACTTACCTCCCTTATATATAAAAAATTAATAAATTTTTATTATAATGATAATTTTACCTCAGTCATTTAAAAATGATTAAATAATTCAAAATTAAAATATACAAGTAACCTTTTAAATATAAATTTGTTATATATATTCAGCTTTTGTATTTTTAAATTTGTTATATATATTCAGCTTTTGTATTTTTACACTAAAAACCCCTTTAAAAAATATATACCTTTTTTTAACAAAACCAAAAAAAAAAAAAAAAAACTGATCTTCTTCCCGTCTCTCCCTCCCCACCATCACCTTGTCTCTCTCTCCCGTCATGGATCTGCCACGAGCACAAATTCCCCGTGGTTTTGAAGAACACACTTGATAAAAGGAAAATACGGACAAGAACAAAAATTAGGCTTAAACGTCAATTCAATTCGGCAAAATAAGAACAACAATTGAACACTTGTTGAATTAACCTGAAGGGCAAAAACATCAATTCTAGCTAAAAAATCAAAACAAAAATTAGGCTTAGCCACCGTAATTTTCGCAATAGAACACCAAACCGCAGTTTGAAAAGGTTCAACATCCTTCTCTCTCTACAAGCTCACTCTCAAATCCAGCTTGGATTGGCTTCCTGCTGAGAGACAATGATCACATAACACTATTTTCGAGCTTTCGATTCTTACAATCCTGCACTCTTTGGTGTTCGACATCCGATTGAGGGTTCAATTTGCGCTAGAAATCGGAGGAAATGTCTGATTTTACTGTCTACCCAGATGATCGGAGGACCCATAAACGGCCCTGTGATTTCTGCGGTGAATCCATAGCCGTACTGTACTGCCGCGCCGATTCGGCAAAACTCTGTTTCTCCTGCGACCGAGAAGTCCACTCCACGAATCAGTTCTTCACGAAGCACGCCCGTTCCCTTCTCTGCGATTCGTGCGATTCCTCTTCTGCCTCCATCTTCTGCTCCACCGACGCCTCCGTTTTCTGCCAGAACTGCGACTGGGAATGGCACAACGAGCGATGTCGGTCGGCTATTCACGACCGTTGGGCACTCAAAGGGTTTAATGGGTGTCCGTCGGTGACTGAGATTTTGGGGATTGTTGGGTTTGAAGACGTGGATAAGAAATATCTATTTGGGGATGGAGTTGAAAGCTTCTCGAATTTCTTGGTTTGGGACACTCCACCTTTTTTGAGTCTCGACGATTTGATTGTCTCCAGCGTCCGACCATGGCCGCTTTTGATCACCGAGACAACTAGCAATTGGGACTTTTTCTCTCTCTCTCTATCTCCGACGCGAATCTGTGCGCTAGAGCACAGATCTGCGCTTCAACGCACATATCGGAGAATATCGGTAATCTTGATTATTTTGAATCAGGGTTTTTTTAATTTCTACACTTAGGGTTGTGAAAGGGAGGGAAAGAGAATCTGAAGAAAGGGAAGGATTTGATTAGAGATTTATTGATGCCGAAGAAACGGGTTGAGGCGGTGGGTTGGACGGCAACAAGGGGGCAATGGCTGGGGGGAGGGAGATGAGGAGAGATGTGAAGAAGAAAATATAAAGAAAACAAAAAGAAAGAAAGAAATTTGGGAAAAAAAAGAGTTTACAAATATTTTTAAAAATAGGGGGTTGTTAGTGGATTTTTATAAAAATAGAGAAAATAGGAGAAGGGTATTAATGTCTTTTTGTACAAAAAAAAGTTATTCAAAAGAGTTGATTGATATTTGTTAAATGACACAAGAGGTATCTGATTTAAGACAAAAAGACAAGAGAGGTAAATGATATAAACCCAAAAAACTAATATAAGGACTAATTAAAAGTACAACCACTTGCATACTTAGAGAATTTAAATTGAAACGAACAATGTTATTAGATTATATAAAAACGTGTTAATAGTTAGAGAGTTTAAAAAATAATTTGCCCTTATATATTTTTTACCTAATTAAGGAGAGAAAATATATTTTTTTGTATAATTGAGGAGAGAGCATATGTTTTTTCCATATATGTAAATCTAAAAAATAATATATGGACATTAAATTTATTGATAATAGTGAAACATTAAATTTACCAAAATTAAATTAAAGAAATAATATACAAGAAAAAATATAATATAAAAAAATTATGGGTATTAAATTTATAAAAATTATAGATATAATATATGTAACAATACTAAAACATTAAATTCATAGAAATTGAATTAAAACAATAACATAAAAGAAGAAATATAATATACAGAAAATTATGGAGACATTAAATTTACAAAAAAAAGAAGAAGTTGAAATAGCATATAAAATATTAAATTTAATAATAATACTAAAATATTAAATTTATAGAAATTAAATTAACAAAAATAATATAAAAAAATATAATTAATGAAAATTATGGACATTAAATTTACAAAAATTATTGAAATAATATATGCAATTAAATATAGTAATAATAATAAAGTATTAAATTTATAAAAGTTATATCAAAGGAATAATATAAATAGAAAATATAATATACATAAATTATACACATTAATTTTACAAAGATTATAGCAATAATAGATGGATATTAAATTTAGTAATAATATTGAAACATTAAATTTATAGAAAATAAATTAAAGAAATAATATAAAATAAAAAAATAATATAAAAAAGTTAGGGATATAAATTTACGTAAATTAAATTAAAGAAAATAATATAAAAGAAGAAATATAATATGTGGAAATTATGAACATTAAATTTACGAAAATTACAGAAATAATAAATAGACATTAAATTTAGTAATAACTAGTTTTAAACTCACATATTGGATGAGCTTAAAAAAATTATAATAAATTTTTAATATTGAAGTATGAAATCTATGGATATCATTTAATTATCTTAGTAACAATATCCGGGAACGAATGCATAAATTTTAGTGAATAATAACGTTTAATAAATATCGAATATAAATATACTATTGAAAATTATATAAATAATCATAAAAATGAAATAATATTTATATAAAATAACTTTTACTAATATACTATAATATACAAAATAAATAACCATAAATTAGGATTAATTTTATCAAATTTTGCATGTCAACAAATTTTAATTTAATTAATTTGACTCGTATCTATTTTCTTTTTGGGTGAAAATATTTTTTGAATCACTATTATTTTTTTAAATGATTTAAAATATAGACCAAGAAATTAATCATATATTTGTGTATTAATCAGAAAAAAATTAAATTAATTAAAACAAAGAAAAGAGACAAAATTGAGTGGGGTCACTCATTATTTGATATATAAAAAATTAAAAATAGAAAAACAGATAAGAACTTACCAAAAAACTTACAAGATATATTCTTTAACCTCATTAAAATTTTCTTTCTCCTTTCACTTTTAAGTATTAGATGTATTAGGTAATTATTAAAATTATATAAATTATATTAGAGAACAAAATAAAAGAGAAAACATAATATATGAAAATTATGAATATTAAATTTATGAAAATTATGGAAAAAATATAAGGACATTAAATTTAGTATTAATACAAAATATTAAATTTACAAACATTTAATTAAAAAAGTAACATAACATATGAAATATAATATACAAAAATTACAGACATTAAATTTACAAGAAATTATAGAAATACTATATGCACATTCAATTTATTACTAATATTGAAATATTAAATTTACAAAAATTAAATTAAAAAAATAATATAGAAGAAGAAAAATAATACATGGAAATTTTGCATCTTGAATTTACAAAAATCATAGAAATAATATATTAAACTTAATAATAAGGCTGAAACATTAAATTTATAGGAATTAAATTAAAAAAATATATATATACAAGAGAAAATATAATCTACTAAAATTTTGGATATTAAATTTACGAAAATTATAGAATTAATATATTCACATTAAATTCAGTAATATTACTGAAATATAAAATTTATAAAAATTAAATTAAAGAAATAATATAAAAGAGAAAATATAATATACGTAAATTATTGATATTAAATTTACACAAATCATAAAAATAATATATGGACATTAAATTCAATAATAACTATCAACAATAAATTTTAATAAAATTAAATTAAAGAAATAAAATATTTGAGAAAATATAGTATACATAATCTACGAACATTAAATTTAAGGAAATTATTTAAATAATGTATAGACATTAAAGTTAGTAATAATACTGAAATATTAAATTTACTGAAATTAAATTAAGTAAATAATATCGTAGAAAAAAAATATAATTTACAGAAATTATGGAAATTAAATTTACAAAAATTATAAAAATAATATATAGATATTAAATTGAGTAATAATACATAAACATTAAATTTATAGAAATTAAATTGAATAAATAATATTAAATTAGGTTCAATTTTTTTACACCCCTCACTTTTGACACTGGTAGTCTATATAATAAAACAGGGCTGATATAAACCCTTTAGACAAATCTCAAGCTTTCTATATATAAATTTATAAAATGAGATATAATACTAAAACATTAAATTTATGGAAAGTAAATTGAAGAAATAATATAAACGAGAAAATATAATATATGCAAATTATAGACATAAAATTTATGAATATTGTACACATAATATACCCACATTAAATTTACTAATAATACAAATATTAAGTTTATATAAATTAAATTAAAAAAAATAATATAAAAGAAAAAATATAATATATATAAATTATGAATATTAAATTTAGGAAAATTATAAAAATAATATATGGATATTATATTTAATATCATAAAACATGAAGGATATGAACCCTCTAGATAAAATTACATTATTATTTTTTTATTTTTTATTTTTACATAAAGAGGAGTCCAGATTGATTATCTAGATTAACATAAATATAAAATATTTATTTAAATATTTTCTTATATATCTTATACCTAATTGAAGAGAGAGATAATATCTGTTTTTGTATAATTGAGAAAATAGAACAAGTTTTTTTCTATATATAAATTTATAAAAATGAGATATAATACTAAAACATTAAATTTATGCAAAGTAATTAAAGAAATAATATAAATGAGAAAATATAACATACGCAAATTATGGACATAAAATTTACGGATATTATACGAATAATATACGCATATTAAATTTAGTAATAATACAAACATTAAATTTATATAAATTAAAATAAAAATTAATATAAAAAAAATATAATATATAAAAATTATGAATATTAAATTTACGAAAATTATAAAAATAATATATATGGATATAATATTTAATAATATAGAAACATTAAATTTATAAAAAAAATTAAAGAAAAAATATAATATATATAAATCTTAGGCCGAAAATTATGAAATAATTTATAGACATTAAATTTAGTACTAATTCTGAAATATTAAATTTATAGAAATCAAAAAAGAAATAATATAAAAAAAATATACAGAAATTATGGTCATTAAATTTACAAAATTATACAAATAATATATAAAATTTATTTGTAATACTAAAATATTAAATTTATAGAAATTAAATTAAATAAATTATATAAAATAAATATATATTACATGAAAATTATGAAATTTAATTTAACAAAATTATAAAAATAATATATGGATATTAAATTTAGAAATAATGAAAAAATATTAAATTTACAAAAATTAAATTAAAAAATAACATAAAAAGAAAATATATTATATGAAAATTATAGACATTAAATTTACCAAAATTATAGAAATAATATATGGACATTATATTTAGTAATAATACAGAAATATTATATTTACAAAAAATAAATTGAAAAAATAATATAAAAAGAAATATAATATACAAAAATTATGGACATTAAATTTAATAAAAATAGAAATAATATATGGATATTAAATTTATAATACTAAAATATTAATTTATAAAAATTAAATTAAAAATAATATTAAATTCAATTCAATTTTTTTGTATGACTGTACTATCTGGCATAGGTTATACGTTAGTATACTCTTTTTTGTTTTTTTGAAAAAATGAATTGAACTCTTGATCTTTCACGAAAGAAAGTAGACAAATATGAAAAAAAATAAAAATAATATATATATATATATATATATGTTGATTTCGTCATGAGATTAATATTGGTCCAAGTCCAACCAATGGTATTTTGTTTAAAGATATGCAAGTCCTAGAAAATGTGGCCTAGGCTCCTAGCAAAACTATCTTATTGTGAATAGCACTTTTGCATGTCTCATTTGTGATCTTTTGGAGTTTGATTTGTCAGCAACCAACGTTGACCATAACACCTAAGATCAAACAATCTTGTTGGACAAGTCATATGACTTTTCACCGTTCAACCTTGTTGCCTACGTTTTACCATCACCTGAAACACCATTCCATTTTCATTTAAATATCCCTCCTCCCCCTCCCCCCCCCCCTCAAATGAAAATCAGAGAGAGAGAGAAATGGGTAGCCAAAAACCTCATGTTCTGGTAGTCCCATTTCCAGCACAAGGTCACTTTAGTCCAGCGCTGCAACTCTCAAAGCGCTTAGCCTCAAAAGGGGTTAGGGTCACTTTCGTCACCACCATGAGTTGGGCCAAGTCCATTGGTTCCATTAGGATGGAGCAAATTAGCGATGGCTATGAAGAACGTGAAAACCCAGAGAGCATTGAAGCGTTTGCCAAGCGTATCAAAACCGTAATCTCGCAAAGCCTACGTGATCTAATTGAGAAACAAAAACAAGTTGGTTACCCTGTGAAACTAGTTGTTTACGATTCTGCTATGCCGTGGGCACTAGAGATAGCACATAAGTGGGGCGTCTATGGAGCTCCATACTTCACTCAACACTGCACTGTATGTGCTATCTACTATCATATGCAACAAGGAAATCTGAAGGTTCCTCTTGAAGGAACAAAAGTCTCCCTACCTTCATTGCCGCCATTAGAGAAAAATGATTTGCCATCTTTCATTTGTAACTTGTTCCCACACGAATTTCTCATGAAAGAGATGTTGAACCAATTCTCCAATTTCCACAATGCAGATTGGATCTTATTCAACACATTTGACAAGCTAGAAGATAAGGTAGGCAAAGTTTTCCTGTATAATGATATGCTTTATCACATCAAATGATAAGAGTGCAATTCTTCGTTGTCATCATAGCTTAGAGTAAATATTTGATACATGTTAGGTTACATGATCTGATTCTCATACAAGTTCATCTTTTTCATCAGGTAGTGAAGTGGATGGCAAGCCAGTGGCCTATTAGAACCGTTGGACCTACTATTCCATCCATGTATTTAGACAAGCGACTGGAGGGAGACAAAGAATATGGCCTCAGCCTCTTCACTCCAAACACCGAGGCTAGCATGAAGTGGCTGGACACGAAAGAACAAGGTTCGGTGGTTTATGTCTCATTTGGGAGCTTGGCCACCCTTGATGAAACTCAAATGGAGGAATTATCATGGGGCCTTGTGCAGAGCAACAACTACTTCCTATGGGTGGTAAGAACTTCTGAAGAGAGCAAGCTTCCTAGCAATTTCATGGACAAGACCTTTGAGAAAGGGTTGGTGGTCAATTGGTGCCCTCAGCTTGAGGTCTTGGCTCACCAGGCGGTGGGATGTTTTGTGACTCACTGTGGTTGGAACTCGACGCTTGAAGCTTTGTGCCTTGGGGTGCCAATGGTTGCTATGCCCCAGTGGGTTGATCAAACAACTAATGCGAAGTTTGTGGCCGATGTGTGGAGGGTAGGGGTTCGAGTGGAGGCTAATGATAAGGGAATTGTTACGAAAGAAGAGATTGAAAAGCGAATCAGAGAAGTCATGGCGGGAGAAACGAGGGAAGAACTGAGAAAGAATGCTAGTGGTTGGAAAAACCTAGCGAGAGAGGCAGTGGATGTAGGTGGGAGTTCTGATAAGAATATTGAGGAATTTGTTTCTCAACTTGTATGCTCTTAATGCCAATGTATACTCTATAAAGGATGGATGCATAACTCAACTGGAAGAATATGAATTTTAAATATTAGAATAAAAACTATCTGAAATAGCTACAAAGGCGATATATGCATGCATTTCCAATTCCAAATATATAATAATACGATGTATTAGATGGTATCTGCGTAAAAACTATTGTTTGCTATAATATAGAAGCAGTTATTTTTTCAGCACTGGCAGCAAATCCTTCTTAGAGGAACTGCTAGCGAAAATGAATAGCTTGTTTCACTCATGACATGAATGCTATAGCTCATGCCCAAAAATACTTGCAACATTAACGCCTATGAGACACAACTGTTGCAACAAAAAAAGTGTAAAGAGATTGAACTCCATACTAGTCCAGACAACATCAATTGTTGGTGCTTCAATCTGTCTGAACTACTCAATACAAGTAGATTTTGTCACTTCAAGAAACACGGTCTCTTAAATATAGTAAGGCGCAACCATAAATTTGGCCCCGTTGAAGGTCATGAACTCATATCTCTCTCGCGTAACTGACAAATATAGCTAACAAGAGACTACTAATGTTAATTTTCAAATATAATCATCTATCAAAATTAATCTACCAACCTTTATCTTTTGATATTTAACCTTATATATCTTATACATGATTGAAGAGAGAGAATATATTTCTCTCTCTCTCTATATATATATAAATTTATAGAAATAAAATATGGACATTAAAATTACTCATAATACTAAAACATCAAATTTATTGAAATTATAGACATTAAATTTATGAAAAATTAAAGAAATAATATATGCGCATTAAATTTAATAATAATAATAATAATGAAACAATAAATTTACAAAAATTAAAATTAATATATAGGATATTTAATTTAATAATACTAAAATATGAAATTTATAGAAATTAAATTAAAGAAATAATATAAAAAAAAAATATAATATACAGAAATTATATAAATTAAATTTATGAAAATTTTAAAAATAATATAAAGGGTATTAAATTTAGTAATGAAGAAATAATATAGAGAGAAAATATAATATACGAAAATTATGATCATTAAATTTACAAAAATTATAGAAATACTGTATGAACATTAAATTTTGTAATAATATAAATACTAAATTAAAAAAAATTACAAAAATAGTATATGGATATTAAATTTAGTAATAATAGTTAATTATTAAATTTATGTAAATTATAAAAATAATATACAGACATAGTAATAATACTAAAATATTAAATTTACAAAAATTAATTTAAAGAAACAATATAAAAGAAGAAATATAATATACGAAAATTATGAATATTAAAATTACAAAAATTACATAAATAATATATGGACATTAAATTTAATAATAATACTGAAACATTAAATGTATAAAAATTAAATTAAAAAATAATTTAAAAGATGAAATATAATATACGAAAATTATGAACATTAAATTTACAGAAATTGCAGAAATAATATATGGACATTAAATTTAATAATAATACTAAAACATTACATTTATACAAATTACATTGAAGAAATAATATTAAATTAGCTTCAATTTTTTTTACACACATGCTTTCAGGCACGAATTATATGCTAGTCTATTATATAAAAAAGGAAGAACATAAAAGGCTTAGAAATTTCTCAGTCTTCTGATGTCTTAGGAAATAAAGAATGATTCAGATCAAACCAAAATATAACATAAATATAAAATATGCATTTATATTTAACCTTATATATTTTATACCTAATTGAGGAGCGGATTTTTTTTTTTTTAATTGAAGGAAGGGAATATATTTTTTCTATATATATAAATATAATATTTATTATATAAAACATGACGGCTTTTTAGCTGACTAGGATAAATTTATGATTAGGACAAAAAAATATGATTAGGACAAACAAAGTTACTAACGAGGCCAAATAAATTTGCTGACTAGGATATTTTAGTAACATTAATTAAGGATTATTAAAGGAAATTGGGTTTGTCGAAAAGGAAACAAACATGGATTGAGGGTATAATTTACTCAACTTCCTCTAATTAAACTTCTAATTTAATTAATCAACCCTTTAATTACTTCCATAAATAACAATTTCTCCTCTTTATGTTAGCTTCTTTTTTTGCTTCATGTTTCTTTCCATTTAGGTTTGTAACGTTTGTTCTTCTCTATTCATTGTGGCCGTCCCTCTCCTCAATCTAAACCCTCAACAACTGATCAAACCCCATCTTTCTTCTTCTCTCCATCTGCTATCTCGGTTCTATTGTCATCTCCATGCCATCACTGTCACTGCTACATCGCCCTTTGGCCGCCATGTTGTCATCGTCATAACCAATAACAGTACATCTATGACCTCTCTCACCATCACCCGCTACCCACATGTGCTATTTCCCTCCATTTCCAAATCCATCTATCCCTCTAGCGCTACGAAGCTGCCATATCCGACATCAAATTCTCCCCCCCTCTCTCTCTGTGTGGAATCTATCTATGGAAATCGCGATTTCCATCTCAACGATTTCCTCTTTCTCTCTTTATGAAAATTTTATTTATCTCTCTACAAAAGTCTCAGTATTCTACCCTAATTTTCAATCTCAAGTTCTGCCCTAGCTCACCTTGCGTTCCTCTTCCGTGGCGACAATGGGTCTGTTAGTAGAGGGAGGAATTGAAAGACAACCATCTTCAGATTTGACCTTGGTTGATTCGGTAAGTTTAAACATCTTGATTGATTTTGTTTGTAATGTTGTATAGTTGTATTTTTGTTGATTGATTACTGATTTTGTTTATTATCAATGACGTATTGATAATATTTTTCTCAATGCGAAGGAACTTGAGGTTCTTAACTCTCTAGTTGTGGTAAGTGTTCAAGCATTAGCTAGATAATCTTTATTAATCCGAATTTCTTCTTTTAATTGATTTGAATTTCTTCTTTTGCAAATTTCAGTTAGTTTAATTGGACGTAGATAAAACACCATCTCCATCGTTGATGCTCACGCAACACACTTTCCATCGCTAAACATCTTCATATCTGACGTTGGTTGATTTGGTAAGTCCAATCATCTTTCGTTGATTTTGTTGGTACTGTTGTATATCTATATTGTTGTTGATTGATTCTATGTCACCTGGTACTAATTTTGTTTGGTATCATGGTTGGTTCCAATTTGTCAATGAGAATGAACTTGAAGTTCTTAAACTCAAACATAGGTGGTGTTTGTTTAATGTTTCGTTTCCAAGCAATCGTAGGAGAAGCGTTTTAATTATTAATTTGTATTAAAATATCAGGATTGTCCCTCACATGATCTTAGTTCAAAAGATGCTTTTGGAGCGTGCGAAGTACAACGTTGTTATAGAAGAGTGGAGAAACTTGCATGATGGAGATTTTCACAACTGAGGAAGGCTATACCTGGATCGTATTCAAAATACGACCTATCGAAAGTAAATTTGACATATTGGGATTTGGATTATTCAATTTGAAGCTTCTCTCTCTAAGTTTTTTGGCCATTCCCTCTGCCCACAACGCCAACCATCTCAACCACCATCAACAACAACTAAATCATAGCTCAATTTCCTTACATCTAAACCCTAACCAGCTGAGTGTTTAGAATGTTTAATTATTTTGATTTATTCTTTTTATCTATCAAACCTTGCTTCCTGAGGGAGATTGGGACATTGGGTTCAGAAACAATGTATTGGGTTGCCAGGATGAAGTGTACTTTATCCCAAGCAAGGTTCTTGAACCTTAGTATATGTTATTCCTTCATAAACAATATACTGGGCTTGGCTTGTTTTGATAAAGTAACCTTTCTCAATTTATAGGAAATACACTATCAAAATAGTTCTCTATCAATTTGCCGCCAAGTCCAATCCCCCACCCTTTGCCTGCTCTTTTTATCAATTTTTTTTTTTTTATGCAAGATGAATTACTTCCACACATCTTCAACTTATTTTGTAGTCATTGTTACTTTGCTTTAATTATTCTCATTTAGTATTATAATAACTGTTTTCCTAAATTATCATAGGAGGCTTATTATATAGGTTGTTATTCATTTGACATCGTTGGAGGACGTCGGTGGAGTGCCGCGGTAAAAACACTATGCCGCCATGGTTATTCACTGTTGGGCTGCAAACAGAGCCCATTGTGCACATGGGAGGAAATAGGATGAGGGATTTTTTTTTCTTCAAAATGATTCATATTTTGAACAACCCACTGTTAAAAATAAAAAGGTTTTTAGGTCCAAATTATTTAATTGCGAAAATGGGCTTAGAAATCATTGGATTTCTTAATTATATAATCAACTTATCTTTGTTCATCCGTTTTAAATTAATTGAAGTCACTTTCTTAATTTTATGTTAAAAATGACAATCGTTGTATTAGAAACGACAATCATTGTATTTGTTTCTCAGTTATCTTTGTAAGTTTTTATAAGTAATATGTTGGTTATTTGTTAGTGATGTGTTCATTTCAAATTAAGTTGTCTTTTTTAATTCGTGCCTTCAGGCACGGGTTATACGTTAGTCTATTATATAAAACAAGACAATATACATTTTCACCTACACATGTTGGTTTTATATTTTGAGGACTATTCACAGGAACATTCATTATATTTCATATCAATGGAAAGTAGTTTTAATATTTAATTTTAGTTAGATTTGTCAATAGAAAGTATTTAATTTTCATTTAATTATTGGGTATGAATTATGAAAAATATAAAAATTTAAGGTAATAGTCAATATATACTTGAGGAAAAATAGCACCTTTGGCTCTAAAGTTTGAGGTGAGTGTTTATATGGTTCTTGAGGTTTGCAAAAATGTATAATTAGTCTATTAAGTTTTATTTTTGTTTCAATATGGTTTAATTGTAAATTTCGTTAATGTAATACCTCGAAAATTTATATTTTTGAAAAAAAAAATATTTTATATAAGTTTATATTTTTGGAAACGATTTTGTAAATTTATGATGTACATATATACTTTATAACTTTTGGAGGTAAATATTAAATTTATGTTTTTAAAAATATTATTTTAATATTTTTGAGTTGTTCTGTATATTATGAAAATTTATAGATAATATTCGATAATTTTAGAAAAATAAATATAATTATTAGACTTAATATGAATTATTTTATAATTACATGATATTAAATATAATTTCTTGTATATTAAGAATTAAGGTATTGATTTGGAGCCAAGAATTCACATTAACCTACCTAGGTGACGCGTGGCCTTGATCGAACCTCACACTTTAAATGCTATGCATTATATATCATAAATATACATATACAAATATCATGGGGATTTCACGGGGAATTGAGTTCTCAACTCTCAAAAAGATATATCAATATATATATAGAGATATCAAGTTGCTGGTTAGAGAATAGGGAGAAAATTAGTGGAGTCTATTTGGAGGGTATTCAAGTTGCGGGTTCATTATTACTGAGAAAAATATCAATTTGAATTCGAATTTCAGGTAAAATTTTTAATTATTTTAATATATGTATTTAATTTTCTTATTGTGTGAATTTATGATAAATTGTTGTGAAATTTTACCTGTTAAATTATATGAAATAATTTTGACGATGTAAAAATTATGTAAAAATCATGCCAATGTGTTTTATTTGTCGCATTAATTAAATGCACGTATTACAGAGATTGAAATTCTACTAAGCGTTATTTTACAACCACACAGTTTTGAATTTATATTTAAAATTGTAATAGTTGTATTTATTATTTATTGTTGTAATCGGTAAATTCAATAATTATAATTTTCGTCGTCGCATTGTAAATTAATTTTTTTTTATTAAAACGAATTATTAAACTCTTGTCACCATCGCATTATAAATTTACTAGATTTTATAAAATAAAAATTTGGTCAATTGATTTTAGTGTTAATTTCTCCAATGGGAGAAATCACAGTAACGGCCCTGGAAAACTGGATCGTTACAGTAAACGAGATAGGATAAAATGCCATTAGTGTAGGGGTATTTTTGTCAATTTCTTTACTTTAAGTTATGGGAGATTTTTAAATGGCAGAAGAAATTTTTAATGGTGATACATTTGGTCCCTTATATTGTAATTCATCTTCAATTTGGTCAAACTTAAATTTTTGTTACGAAAATTGAACGGATTCCATTAATTTGGGCGAGGTTCCCAAAATTGTACATTTAGTCCCTCAAGTTTTATTTTTGTTGCAATCTAGTCCAATTGCAATGTTAATGAAATAGGATGAAATACCATTAGTATAGGGGTATTTTTTGTAATTTTTTCTCCTTTTAGTTTGGGTGAATTTTTAAATGCATCATGAGCTTTTCAAAGGTGGCACATTTGGTCATTTATATTGTAATTCATCTTCAATTTGTTCCAACCAAAATTTATATTATAAAAATTGCACGGATTTCATTAATTTGGGGGTATTTTAGTAATTTTTTGCGTCCCTCTCGTTTTCCAGTTATAAGAATCTATTTTTATCTCAAATTTATTTTTGCACCAATACATCTCATTATTATGGAGAATTAAAAAAATTACCCTTATTTGTTTAATGAAAATTCAGTAAAATAATTTAAAATATAACACAAGATTTATAAAAATCAAGAGGGATTCGTATAAAAAAAAAATTAAGATTTTTAATTGAATTTTTAAAAAAAAAAAACATGTGAGTAAATGGTAAATGTTTTCATTTTTCATAACATAATACAAAATTTATAAAAATCAAAAGAGCTTTATATAATAATTTAAGAACTTTAATTGAATTTAATTAAATATAGAGATAAATATTTTTATTCACCATTATTTAATACAAGATTTAAAACAATCAAAAGGGGTTTATATAAATATATAAGAATTTTAATTAAATTTCGTTGAAATATCGGGCAAACTTTTTCATTCTCAACAATTATGAGTTGTATGAGTATAAAAACAGATTTGGGAAGAAAAATAACTTCTTGTAACTGCAAAAAGAGAAAGAGATGCGAGAAATAATAAAAATATCCGAAAAAGTAATTTATTTCGTCGAATATCTTGACAAAATGTTCAATTGTACCAAATTGGAATATTGGTTGTAATAGATTATTTGTTGTTTTGAATAGAATGGGTGATAGATTTGTTCTTCTTCTTCCTTTTTTTTTTTTTTTTTTTTTTTTAATTATTATTATTATTATTATTATTATTATTATTTTGGTTTGAAGAGAATGAATGAGAAATTTATCTTACAGTGAGATGATTTGATGATTTCTTAGCAAGAAAATGAGAAATTGTGTTGCCATCAAGTAATCTCTACTCAAAAAGTATAGGTACTTTTCAATTACTTTTGGTTCTTCTAATTTATGGTTTTCAATTAGGGGTTACATGAAAACTTTTATCCTTTAATTGGTAATTTTAGAAGCTTGATTTATCATATGATTTTTTTTTATTATTATTATTAAGTTTTGTAGGAGTGAAAATATTTTGTTTTTAGATAAGTTAATCTCAGAAGTGGAATTGCCATAAAAAAATTCTTTTAATATGATAACATGACTTTTATTTTTCTCTATTTAGAGGTAAAGACTAGATACATTTATCAAGATTTAATTATTTAACTATGCTATTTTAACATTACGTGGTGTAACATTTGTATGTTGCTTTGTTACGTTCAGAGAATTTATCAGTTTCTGCATCTTTTAGTTCCTTGATTTTAATTTTTAATAATAGTCTATATAATCTTTAGGGGTATGACTATTATGCGCCATTATTTGCTAACTTATATTCTATTTAATTACTTTTGGAGTTTCTCTTATAATAATTTAGCCCAATTGATGTTAAAATTACCAGAGCCAAATGAAATAAAAAAGTTCTTTAGCATGATAAATGCACAAATAATTTCAATGTCACATTGAATGCCGATGCAATCTAGAATGATGGAAAGTTTCAAATAAAATGATGTGACTTTATTATTGAGGAATTTTTATTTGCTCTTGGCTTTAGGATTTCTTCAATTCGCATTCTGATGTATAGCAAACACTGATTATTATTCTTAAACTGGTAGAAATGTGTGTCTTAAACTAGATAAAATATTTCAACTACGTTTACTATAACTTTACACTTAGAAGTTGAGTTTTTTATATTTAAACAACTATCAATTGATTTTGACTATGATATTTTGTGATGGCAATACAAAAAAAATGGGATTCTACTACGAATGTTTTGGCGACGACACAATAATCGTCGTCAAATATGTCTATTGACTACAAAATTAACAATTGTAGCTAAATGTGACCTCCTTTTGGCGACGAAATACAAATTTGTAGCCATAAATGGTTAATAGGCGACGAAATTTTAGAATTCGTCGCTATTGGTCCCATCAATTCTTGGTGCCAAACAAACAATTGGAAAATTGTTCCCACTAGCGTATTGGCAACAGAAAAAGTTCGTCGCTAATTTGGCATGAGATATTTTTTTTATTTGGCAGCAAACCCCTTTCGTCACGATTTGACATTCCAAATTTTGGCGCCGAACAGAAAATTAATATAATTATCCCGCTAGCGTATAGGCGATGAAATAGGTTCATCGCCAATGTGACCGCCTATATTTATCATTGGGCGACTAACCGATTTCGTCGCAAGTTATTTTTCCCCCGCACCAAAATGACGTTGTTTTGGTTTCGGCGCCCCCTCTCCTGCTGACACATTTTTGGAAAAAGAAAAAAACAAAATCCACAAACCCTCCTCCCGCTCATACATCTATTAAAAAAAAAAAAACCCGTACCCACCCCAAACCCTTTCATTCCTTCACTTCGCGGCTTGCATTCTCATTTCCCTCCCTCCCTCCCTCTCTCTCTCTCTCTCTCTCTCTCTCTCTCTCTCTCTATATATATATATATATATATAGATTTCCTCTTGCAATCGAGTTTGCCATACCTCCGCTACTCCACATCCAATGGTTGTTGTCATGCCTTTGCTACCTCTGATTCACCATGCCGTCTCTTCCATCGAAACCCTTGCAACAACCGGCGATCGATCGAAACCCCTTGCTACAACGATCAATCAAAACCTTGCATTGCGAAATTAGAATTGTTCTCCATATTTTGGTTTGTGATCTCTAAATCATTGCTTCATCTTCAAAATCCCATTTGTTTAGTGTTTCCATTCTCAGGTTTTTAGAATATTTTTATAAGATGGTCAGCAAAGGACATCGGTGGTCAGTGATGGCTAGATCTAGTTGGCGAAATCATTCAGGTATTATATTTCTTCTTCTTCTCGTCCGAAACCCTAATCCCATTCCTCTTAAAATTGATTTCTGTTTCTGATTTCGGATAAATTAACTTCCAATCGGGTCCGATTTGGCTAAATCTATTCTCAATTTCTCTATTTTCTGCATATTCTCATTCCATCACAAGTATATACATATCTCCATCGCAGGTACACACGATTCTTTCATTCTCTTCATCAGTTCATCTCTCTTTCTTTGTTTGTTGTCGAGATCTTGAAATTTGTGTATTTCTATGCAATTAAGAGATGTATCCCTAGTATTCCTATTATTATTTATTTTCCTGCAATTTTTTTGTGTGAATTCTTGGAAGATAATGTTGAGGTTATTTTATCAAAGTAATTTAACCAATATACTTTGCAAGTTTTCGAGTTTTTATTTTGTTGATGGAAAAATTTCAGATTAATTTGTGCATTCACCTGCCCAAAGGAAGTTATTGTGCAAATTAATTTAATTGTTGGGTAATATAACTTAATTTTCCTAATTTGGAAAGTTTGTTTGTGAATTGTTGAGATTATTTTATCAAAGTGATTTAACCAATATAATTTGCAAGTTTTTGAATTCTTATTTTGTTGATGGAAAAATTTTAGATTAATTTGTGCATTCACCTGCCCAAAGGGGGTTATTGTACAGATTAATTTAATTGTTGGGTAATATAACTTAATTTTTTTAATTTGGAACATTTGCTTGTAAATTGTTGAGGTTATTTTACCAAAATGATTTAATCAACATAGTTTGCAAATTTTCGAGTTCCTATTTTGTTGATGAAAAAATTTCAGATTAATTTGTGCATTCACCTGCCCAAATGGGGTTATTGTACAAATTAATTTAATTGTTAGGTAATATAACTTAATTTTTCTAATTTGGAACGTTTACTTGTGAATTGTTGATGTTATTTTACCAAAGTGATTTAACTAACATAGTTTATAAGTTTTCGAGTTTCTATTTTGTTGATGGAAATTTTTTTGGATTAATTTGTGTATTCATATGCTCAAAGAGGGTTATCGTGCAAATTAATTTAATTGTTGGGCAATATAGTTTAATTTTTCTAATTTGGAACATTTGCTTGTGAATTATTGAGGTTATTTTACCAAAGTAATTTAACCAATATACTTTGCAAGTTTTTAAATTCCTATTTTGTTAATGGAAAAATTTTAGATTAATTTGTGCATTCATCTGTCCAAAGGGGTTATTGTGCAAATTAATTTAATTGCATGAGAATATTACGTGAAATAAATTATTTGATAAATTTGTTTACCCAAAGGAAATGGATTTTGAAAGATTATTTGTTTCATTAAATTTTGAAAGAAATATATGGATTTGAAAGTTAATCTACCTAAACGGTATGAATTTTTAAATCTATATATATATTTTTTTATTTTGTTGATCCTCGTGATTAAAGAATAATTGTTTATTGTAGACTTTGGCCAAATAGGAGTCTATGATAATACAATTGATTTTTATGTTGTGTCGCTTATAATTATTTGAGCATTTTAATTCTTCGATTTAGTGAGAGTTTTCTTGTATTTTCTTTAATTCTATGATACGTTATGACCACTATTGTTATGTATTTTACAAAATTGAATTTTATTTAATGATTATCATTATTGCACATTGTATTATTGCGTATTATATTATTTGAATTGATTATACTAAACCAAGGTTTATGACCCATAAAGTTCAAGAAACATATTGTGAATATGAGTGTCATTGAATCTTTTGATCCTCTGGTTTAGTGGAAGCTTTTGTATTTCTTTTTATTTCGATGATTACGTTATGACCACTATTATTATGCGTTTTGCAAAATTGAAATCTATTTGATGATCATCATTATTGTGTATTATATTGTCGCATATCATATTATTTGAATTGATTATACAATATGGTATCTTAAGATATTGTGCCTTAAGAATTACAGTTGTATATTTTTGGCTGTCACAAATTATTATTTTGAGATCTCGTGATTTATTGTTAGTGACAGATGACTTGTTAAAATCAAGCAATTTCATATTATTGAGAAATTGTAACAGTTTCATTTTGTTAAGAAATTGCAATTAGCAATTTCATTTTGTTGAGAAATTGTAATAGTTTTATTTTGTTGAGAAACTATAATTAGCAATTTCATTTTATTGAGAAATTACAATTACAATTTTTTGAAAAATTGTAATAAGAACCGATAAGAACAATGCATATTGATAATGACCACATGTTGGCATTGGTTTCTTACTACACTACTGAGTTTACGATCTGTGTTGATATGATTATAAGTATTTGTGAGTATGAAAGTCTTATATTTGTTGAGATTAACATATAAACTGTTATAATCTAATATTAAGATCATGTTGGACTTGATAAGTTTATCAAGATACTACTTATAAACTATTATTTCTTTAAATAAAAGGTGTGGTCACACTAAAAATAAAAATTTTCTGTTATATTAACTCGAGAGTCTTATTTTTTAAATTAAATTTATTCAATTAATGTAGCCCAAGTGGGAGAATGTTGGAATATTTTTATGGACTAATATTAATTGAATTAATCATTTTACAAAAATGGGTTAATAGATAATCTATTATTTAAGCAGCCCAAATAATCACTGATTATATTTTGATTTGGACTGCGGCATTTTTTATGTAGAAGTCTAATTAAGTGACAAATGTAGGGTTAGAGTTTCTTTGAAGCCTTTTATAAGAGAACCCAACGAAAAATCCTAATATATATATAATTAGGTCCTCTCCCTAATTAAATTTCACATACTTAAACCCCCAGGAAGAAAAATAAATCCATATCTCTGCCGGCTGCCTGAGTTGACCGTTGCCCAGTGAAAGGACCAAAAGGTCCTCAACGCCCCGTACGAAGGGAAACTCGTGTTTGTTGTGGAGAACGTGAGTAATGGCCGCTGCGGTAGGGTTACTCGTGGCCAGGCCGCTCTCAACGGCGACGCAGCGGGTTCGACCGTCGACGGAGATCAGGGATACAGGCCCGAAGACAGCAGGTTCGGCTGACGTGGCAAGACAGACTTCCCATAGCCGGAAGTCTTAGCTGTCGGTCTCTAGAGCATCGGCACGGGAAAAAAAAAAAAAAGAAGCAATGGCGCTGAAGAAGACGAAGCCAGCTCAGAAACAGATGCAAGAGTGAATTCTTCCTGATTTTGCTTTTGCCACAGCGGAACCTCCATTGTCGCCTCTACCCAAGCTGACGCCGATTAACAAGTAATGAACAAAAAACATATACCGAAACTTGTATCTCTATTAAGCGTATATAGACTTGTACAGTAGAGAGAGAGAGAGAGAGAGAGAGAGAGAGGTAGAGAGAGAAAACTAGGGTTTCGTTGAGCATGAAGCGCGAAGCTGGTGAGTTTCTAGGGTTCATGGCTGCCTTTCCTTGTTTGCAACTGTTATCCCACAAATGGGCCTCATATCTTCCCGTCCATCGATGCCTTTTTTTTTTTTTTTAATCATAAATTAATATATTCACGAAATCCAACAGGAATATTCAAGATATCAATGTTACTATAAAATTTAAACAATGATTCTGTTTAATTTGAACCCAAAGTGAGAAGTTCTAGGTACCTCGTAACACCGCGATGCTGAGAAGTTCAAGGCACCGGTTCTTTGTGTTAATTAATACTCATGTTACATAACCAAATTACAGGCATAAGCTTGAATCAAGAATAAAAGCCTTAAAATTTTACAATCAATCAAAACAAAAAATCATACGAAATCATGGCTCAAATATTCCGTTCTGAAAATAAATAAATAAATAATTTAGACTATCTATTAACCTGTTTTTGTAAAACAATTAATTCAATTAATGTTAGCCCATAAAAATATTCCAACAAATAACCCCGGAGATTGAGTTTTATATCTCATTATTTGCTTGATCTTTTTTTTTTTTTTTTGCAGATTTGTTAGCAACTGCATCTGGTTCTTCAAGATTTGATTTCATTTTGGTTCGCAATTGCTTCTCCGTTCATCGAATCTTCTTTAATTGGTGAGTGAAACATGGTTTTTATTTTGTAAAGTATGTTAGTAATCATATTTGTGTTTGTTCTTGATATTTTCTCCATTGATCCGTTATCATTTTTTATTGTTCTTCATTTCTCTGTTCTGTCACTTTGTTTTCAAACAGAAGGACATACCTGTTGGTAGTAATAATAAATTGATCAAATAGGTAAATTATCTCTCTTTTTTCAGTTGAAATCCCATATTATTATTTTTTTTTGGTTGAAATTGATTTGGGTTTTGATTAGGTTGTGGATGAGTATAAAGGGTTTCCATTGATTTGTTGGACCTCATCGCCCTGGTGAAAGATTCAAGGTAAAAAATGTACTTAAAAGACACTGATTTGCTTGATGTGTTTGTTTTTTAATTTTGCAAAAATTTTTCAATTCAATGTTTGTTACTTTTCCTTATGACGAGACTACTAATTATGGATGGGTAGGATTTTGTTATGCTTAGCTTTTCTATGTGCGTTTGAATAGATGATATTTGTTTTGTAGGGAAGTCATTCACGAAGAATCTAGGCACTTGCTCAAGGTTCCTTTTAGGCGTGATCACTTGTCAGGGGATGAACTACATTTTGACGCCTACGACACTAGTGGTCAACGGCGTCAATGACACACAAATAAATAGTAATGCAGGTATAAATTGTGTCTATTTTGCTCCCATAATTTGATCAAAAAATATGTCTGTTTTTGTTCTTTGTTTCTGTTTCTATTCTTCAATTCAATGGCAGCGGTGGGAGGTGGCGGAGGTCGGTAGGTGGTGGCGGTAGGAGGTGGCGGCGGGTGGTGGGCAACGGTTGTGGGAGGTGGTCTTGGGTGGGTAGTGGCGGTGGCAGGTGGTGGGCGACGGCAGTGGGAGGTGGCGGCAGGTGGTGGGTGGCGGCGGCGGTAGAAGACAATAGTGGCGGTGGTAGGAGGTAGCGATGTATATATATAAATTAAAGGGTTATTTATGTATTTTAGTTTTTTATTATTTAATTATTTTTTAAATAGTCAAGGGTAAAATTGGTATTATAATAAAATTTTTATTATTTTTTAATCAATAAGGGAGGTAAGTGGTGTTTGAGCAAATTTTTTGTCCGTAATAACAAAAATACATAATCTACCCTACAAGAATATCTAATATTTCATTTAAGTAAAAAAAGTTAAAAAAGTAACATTTTAAAATAATAATTAACCCCTAAAATTTTTAAAGTCAAATTATATGGATCCATTTTATTTTTAATAATTGAAATCTATTTCATAGTTTCATATTTTCAATTCTTGAGTTAAATTTGCAATATAACAATATTATAAATTATTCTATATTTTTTTGTGTTGTGCGTCTGACTTCGCTCGGGCTAACACCTCGCCTTGTGCCTTGCGCCTAGGCTCCAGGGGATCTTGTCCGCCTAGGTGCACCTAGAGCCTTTAACAACTATGATAGTAATGCATGTATAAAGTTTTTCTATTTTGCCCCCATAATTTTATCAAAAAATATGTCTGTTTATGTTTCTGTTTTTGGTTTATGTTTCTGTTCTCTGTTACTGTTATTGTTCTTTGTTCCTATTTCTGTTTTTGTTCTCGATTTCCGTTTCTCTATTTTCATTTGTTGAACCAACTATAGGACGCAGGACAAACAAATCACTGAAATCTAATAATAACAACCCATTGAAGATTGAATTTGATACTCTTTTTAATAAGCCAACGGATGATGATATGTCAAGTAAGTTTTCAATTGAGATGGGGTATATTGTGAAAAAATTTGCACCCATGAATGGAGAAATGAACACGTGGACAAAAAGTGTCAGATGGAGATCAAATTATATTACTTGAACATCTTAAGGTATAATTATCATAATTTAACAATTGCATAATTTAATAATTGCATAACTATTATAATCGGATAGAGGCATAATTATTATAATTTAATTTTTGTTTTTGTTTTTGAAGGCTAAATTTGAGATTGTTGGCTTACATTTGCCGGAAGTAAAGAAAATCATGAATATTTTGTATTATAAATTTGATCTAGGCCAACATTAGAAACCGATAAGTGAAGGAAAGGATCCACATCAACATCTATATAAGCCAGATATGCAATTGGGTTATTGGTTAAGCCTTTGTGGTTTGTTTGAGTCCACGAAGTGGAAGTTATGTATTCTTTTCAAAATTTAAAGGTTGTCGTAGTATTTAATTTCTATTTAATTTATGTATTCATACTTTTATTCCCAATTCATGGACATTATCTTCAATTAACTCAACTAATCGAAGTAAGCAACGCTATAACCATGTTTCGGCACCAACGTCATTCGGCACCACAAGGAACATCGAAAAAGGTTAAGCAGAAATTGCAAGATCAACAAAATAAGATAGACACCATGGAAGCGAAGTTAGCAGAGTTGAAAGAACTTATGAGATCGATGACAAGAGCACAGTCAGGACCAAAAGAATCTTTCTCTTCATGGTAACCCATTATGTTCAATCAATTTTTTATTTTTTTTAACATTACAATTATAGTTAATTTATTCTAAGTTTTATTTTTTTAATAATTTGCAGATTCAACATATTATGGACTCGATGATGTTGATTGTTTAACATCTATCGTTTGTTTCTTGGTTATTTTGTAATGATGTTTTGTAAGACATTTTATTTTTGTCATATTAGTGTTTAAGAATATTGGTAAAGTTAATATATTTCGACTATTTTGTTTTTAATGCAGTTGTATGGTTTTGTGTACCTTTTATTGATTGGTTGTGGCTATAAATTGACATTCATAGTTTTTAGTAAAGGAATTTGTTACAAAATTTATTTTTGTAGCCAATGTTTTTCTGTCATTTACAATCATGTTTTGGTGACAAAATTTTTTTTTGTCGATTGTTTCCTGCTTTCACATATTTTTTGCTACAAAAATATTTTGTAGCCTAAATATTTTCCCTCAATTTACAACCATATTTTGGCGACAAAATAATTTTGTCGCCAAAACATTATTTCCGTCATTTTCAATCACTTTTTGGTTACAAAATGTAATTATTTAGTTACAAATTTGGTTACAAAATAATTCGTCGCGAAATAACAGTCTTGCGCAACGAAAGTATAATTCGTCGCCAAATACCTTATGCTATGGCACATAGGCTACAGAGTTTTTTCATCGCTAAAACTCATGCGCTACGAAATTAACGTTTTGGCTACAAAAACAAATTGTAACTAAATGTCATTTTTCTTGTAGTGTGGCAATCATCTAAATGAAAGGTTCTTTATTTTATAGTTTCTAATTTGGTGTATTTTATTTTATTTTTTAAATAGATATTAAGTAATTAGTTTGTTGTTGCACCTTTCTATGTATAGTTTGCTTAATTCAAATTTATTTTTCTTTACTATGTCTGATATTAATCTTTTTACTACATTTGTTTTCTGATATTAAAAGTTATTTGAATTCTGAATTACTTCAATTTTATATTTTACTTGATTTATTTCACCTTTTTTTATTTTTTTATTTTTTATTTTTATGTTTAACTTTTTTACAAGTGATCAATAACAATCGTAACTCCCTTTTTAGTTTTTGTATTGGCATTGACAACAAAAAATATTCTCATATTGTATTTGATTTTTTTTCTTTTAATTATGAAATTTTATTATGAATTATTTATTTTATTCTTTTTTTTATAATTTTTTTACATTCCTGAAGACATTTTTTTTTTTTTTAAAAAAAAAAGGATTATTTCATATTAGGATTTTTTTTTTTTTTAATTGTGCCTTTAGGTACGATTTATACACTAATCTATATTTTAAAATACCTCATTGTATATTTTTTAAATATATTTTTCTTACATAGTTTAAGAAATTATTATAGGAAAGAATGTGTCATTACAATAAATTTCTCTTTCTCTATGAGTTCTTTTTATTTCTTGAAATTTTTTCTTTCTTGGGTTAATATACTAACACCCCATCATTTCTTAAAAAAAACAATAACATCTCTTTCACATATTTGAACTACCAATCAAACCTCTTTTCCAAAAACAATAATAAGAAAATGACTATTTTATCCTTCATTATTTTAAGTAAAGAAATTTTAAAAGTAGAGGAAAAAAGTTCCGAACATAATTACTATTTTGGAATTTATTGACAATAAACAACACTTATTTTCAATAATTTTAACAATTTTTTTTTTCCATCTTCATGTTCTCTAACATACTCAAATTGCTAAACCCAGCCAACCTATTACCTCTCGCGGCCGACTCCACCAACATCCACTACTGTGCTCTCTTTAAACTGCATAATATTGCATCCTCACTCTTTAAACTGCATAATATTGCATCCTCATCAAGTCACAATCTACCATCACTGCCACAATCATGCCCCAATGTATCATTATTTAAAATAGAGAGAGTGAGGGACATTTCATTTTTTAGATCTATTTTTTTCTTCTAAAATAGCTCCGAGCTTAGACAAAATAGGCAGTGGTTATGGGGGTTGCGGGCTAGAGGTTGGTGGATGGTTCAATCTGAGATAGAGAAGTTACAGTGGTGAGTGTGGTGATCGGAGTTGATGTGGGTTGGAAATGGTGGGTGGCTCCAATCCGAGATAAAGCGACGATGTCTATTGGAGCTGTAGGTTGGTGGTGGTGCATGAATTATATCCTCTGTGTTTTCTTGATGTTTCGTTAGGTCTTCTGTTTTAAAATAAGGGTATTTTGTCACACCCCACTCCGGGCCTCAACGCCCGAGGCTAGGCGTGACATCAACTTGATATTACTCGACCAACCAACAAATATATAAATATGTACTGATATAGATTTTTTTTTCTTTCCCAAAAATACTATTTACCAACTTCAAAGTTCAAAAATACACATGTCGCAAATATCCACAATAAGACTACAAAAAAAAAAAAAAAAAAAAAATCTGAACCTTTCACGGTTCACATTAGTCTTGTCAATCCTCAAAACGACACCACCCTCTGACTTTACCTAGTGCCAGTAGTTGACCTGTCTCTAGCTGAGGTACCTGAGACTTTATTGGTGTATTGTCTTCATAATAAAAAAATAATTTATGGATGAAACATAATTATCAAATACCATTTTTCAAACATAATATAAAAATAACTGTGCACTGAGTCGAAATAAAATTCTACAACTATCATCATAATAAAATAAATACATTTAAATTAACCAATCTAATTATTTTAATATATAATAAAATATCGCACACATATTTTTCTACTAGTCATAGGATCGTTTCACCTCACAATCGAGAGTCACAACGGTACCACAACCTGTACAACTGTGCAATCTAAGGTTGCTATCAGTGTCAGGGTTATATAATTTTTCCAATGGTAGGAGTCAACACGTGATATAAACCACCATATCATCAATATATTCAACTCCACCACATTATATTGTCAATACCATATTCGACCCCATCATACTAAAAATCAATACCATATTCGACTCTGTCATATTAATAGTCAATAACAATAACAACCACAACAACAACAACTACAACCACAACAACAACAACAATAACAACAACAATAACCATCTGCAGGACTTGCTCTCCTATTAGGTCACAACACAAATGTCCTACAGGATATGTCTTCCTATAAGGATCAACAACATCCCGTAGGACATGCCCTCCTGTTGGGATCACAATATGGCATATAGGTATAATAATAAAAACCACTTTCTACAATCAACTTTTTATTTGATCCATCTAAAGTTATAAAACCGTCCATTTTAATAAATCTTTTATTTTTCACAATTTAGTACAAAAATATAATTTGACAATTTACATAGAAGAGAGTACACTCACCTCAATTTTTGTGTTACTGAATACACTGCTATCGCAATGCTGACGTGGTTGGCGTTGCCTGTGAACCTAACAACGACAGGCCTTAAACTAATAATTTATTTAAATAAATATAATATGCAATGCGTGACCCTAAAAATGCAATTATTCTCATTCCCAATTTTTTTGATTGTATGAAATTATTAAACGCCCAATTTCTTAAGTCAATATTAACTGTACAAAAATTATTATAACAACGATTACAAGTTTCTTCCTATTAATAATTTAATCTACAGAAAAATATTAGTTGACTGTTAATAATATTATTAGTCAACGAAATACTAAAAATTATCATTTTTAATAAAATTTATAGATTTTATTTTAATTCGTATTCTTCATAAATTAGATATATCAATACCCACTATATTTCTCGAACCTACGTACATATTTTTCACATATAAATATACATGTGTACATGTTTGTACAAATAATCTCATAAATTAAACGTGATATATATTTTATTTTAGCTATATATATATATATATATATATATATATAAAACATTATGGCTTTTTGGCTGACTAGGATAAACTTATGATTAGGACAAAAAATATGACTAGAACAAACAAAATTGCTGACGAGGCTAAATAAATTTGATGACTAGGACAAACATAAAGAAATTAACTCAATTTTGGACAAATGATTAACTCATTTCCTTAATTAAAAAAATTAATTTAATTAATTAACCTTTGAATTAAACTTTAATTACTTCCATAAATAAATATTGTTTTCTTTTTTCATTTTTAAATATCTTAATTAACTTTTTTCATTCTTTTTTCATTGCAATTGAGGGATTCGCTCAAATTTTTTAATTTTTTTTTTACCCTTTTTTTTTTTGTGTCATTATAATTTCTTATTCTTTTCCTAATTTCTTGAATGCCCAGTGATCGCTCTCTCTTTCCATCGCCATGAGAAATTCAAAGAAATTGCGTTGGCTTGCTCATGAGGACCATCTTCCATATGTAATTTGATTTAAAACCCACTGTTGATGCTCGCGCCAACCTCAAAACCTTCAGGTATGCTCTCTGCCTTATGATTTTATTTTTTAAAAAACTTTCAAATTTGGGTTTTAGATCTGAACATTTAGGGTTTCAAATCTTGAAATTGGAATGGAAAAATCAAGCAGTCTCATCACCACTGCCATCAAATTGGGTTTTAGATATTGAATTTGTTCATATTTGCCAAATGAATTTGTTCATATTTAAACCAAGCTCCAACCTCTTAATCACTTTTTTTTCATTTTTTTATGTGATTAATTTTTTCTTTGGGTTTGGAATTTTGGGATGCAATCAAGTTAATGATGGTTGTCATCCCTGTTGCTGATTCCAGTGGAGCTTTGGCGAAAGTTGTCGCCAAGTACTTGGGTCAGTCTACTCGATTAGTATTTTTATTTGTTCCCAAATTTTGGTTTTTGTTCTATTCTTAAGAATTGGGTAAAAGACAAGAACATATTTTTCGTTCCCATATTTCTGTTTTTTGTTATTATCTTTTTTGGGAATAGAAACACTAAACAAATGCCGCCTTACTGTTTCTACTTCCCTTTTTTTGTTTGTGTTTCCAACAAAATAAAAATAAAAAATTGGGGCGAAAAATAAAAATCCAGGAAGAAAATTAAAAAATGTTTCAATTCTTTTCCAGAATTTGCCAATTATTCAATTTTTAGGGGACAAAGTGCAAGAAAACAAATACAACACGAAGAAGGAAAAGCCATCTCCATCTTATGTACTGTGGTGCAAAGATCACTTCAGTCGCTCCACCATGGTCTACCACAGCTTGCAGTATCTTCATACGCAATGGCAATTAGAGTACTTTTATTTATTAGTTTTTCATTTATATTAATCTCTCAATTTTTTCTTTGATTTTCCTAACAAATATATTCATAGATTTGATTTCATTTCTTAGTTTTTTGATCTATTAAGAAATTGAATATTAATGTTTTCATAAATTCTAATAAACAGGATTAAAAATGAAATAATAATTTAATTTTGAATTTTTTATTGATTGGACAAATTATATATTTTTTATCCTCCTATTTGCTATTTGTTTTTTTATGTAGCCCTGCAATTTTATTTTATTTTCAATGTCATCCTTTTTTTTTGTTGCCGATTTTTTATGTAACCCTTTTATCAAATAGTAGTGTTAATTTGGATGAATTTTAGCACGTGAGATGCACGTGCTATATTATATGGGTAAATTTTATTTTATTTTTATTATAGGTTATTCGAAAGTATTTTGAGGATAAAAATGGTGATGAAGGTGAAGATGATTTACTTTAGTAGTAGTAGCAGGAGGAAGAGTATGTCAATGAAGCAATTCCATGTGTTCTTTTATGGCCGTTGAGTGCTTGACCGGAGGAAAAAAGACAGAAACAAATAGGGCACTGGTGAATCTTCTCTTCTATCACTGACTCCGCATTTGTCATTGTTGGACCTCTGAGCTCTTTTGTTTCTTTCGCCATTAGAATGTTGTGTAAACATAAGAGATTATATATATATAAAAAAAAAAATAGGTTCAATTTCTTTTACACCCGTGCCTTCAGGCACGGGTTATACGCTAGTATATATATATATATATATATATATATATATATATATATATATATATATATATATTATGGGTGATTTTGTTTCCTTCTATAAGAAGGAAACAATTTCTATAATTTTTTTATTTACACTAATTATCCCTCTTAAAATAAAGAAAAAATTAATTATATCCCAAACCTTTTAAAATTATATTTTAAATAACTTAATAATCCCTAAACTTTTAAAAGTCAAAATTAAAATTAACATATTAGCTCCTAAAGTTTTTAAAATCAAATATTTAAATACTATAATAACCCCTAAAATTTAAAAAAAATAAATAAATAACACAATGAACTCCATTATTTTTCTAAATATTCTAAAATACAAACTCAAAATATGCATGCGCAAAAATTATGCTTTACAATCCTTACTCCCTAAAAGAAATTTTGTCCCGAAATTTTAGTGATCTTAAACAACATTTATTCCTCATTTTCTTTTCTCTTTCTCACGTCGCCTTTTCCACGGAGTAACTGCGCCATAGTACTGTCACCAATGGGATCATTTTTGTCCATAATAATTGGTTTTTATGGTTTAGAATCTATATTGGCTCATCAACGTATAACAAGTCTTCATTCAATTCGATTGGCTGAAAAGTCAACACATGTGAAGGATCCGACGCATGTTTCCTAAGCATTGAAACGTGAAAAATATCGTGCAATCAAGACAACTCCGGCGGTTGGGCTAGTCGATAGGCGGTTGTACCGACACTTTCTGGAATCTCATATGACCCGATGTACCTCAGACTTAGCTTTCATTTCTTCCCAAATCTCATGATGCCTTTCCACAGAGATATACGTAAAAACACATAATCATCCACTTCAAATTCTAACTCACGTCTACACTTGGCATCATAGCTCTTTTGCAAACTCTATGCAGTCTTTAGTTTTTCTTAAATCACTTTTACCTTTTCCCCCGTCATCCGAGCTATGTCAGGCATCAACAACTTTTGTTCTCCAACTTCAGTCCAACAGACTGGAGTTCTATATCTTCTACCATACATCACTTTACACAATGCCATTTCAATTACCAAATTGTAGCTATTATTATAGGCAAATTTCATCAACGTCAAATAATCATCCCAGCTACCCAAAAATTCTAGAACGCAACCCCTTAACACATCCTCTAATATCTGAATTATACGCACTGATTGGCCGTCTGTCTGAGGATGAAAAGCTGTACTGAATTTTAACTTGGTACCCAGAGTAGCTTGAAGACTCGGCTAGACTTTCAATGTAAATCTTGAATCTCTATTTGACACTATGGAAACCAGCGCACCATGCAATCTGACAATCTCGTCAATATACAATTTTGCATACTTGTCCATGGAGTATGTGATTTTCATAGCCAAAAAATAAGTAAACTTTGTAAGTCTATCAACAATCACTCAAATGGAATTATGTCCCTTTTGAGTATCGGGCAATCCCGAAACAAAATCCATAGTGATATTTTCCTACTTCCATTCTGGAATAGGCAAAGGCTTGAATAATCTACATGGACGCTGGTGCTCGATCTTAACTTATTGACAAATAAGACATCTAGTAACAAATTCTGCAATTTCTCATTTCATTCTATTCCACCAATAGTGTTCTCGCAAATTTCGATATATTTTGGTACTACCTGGATGCATTGCATATGTAGAGTTGTGCGCTTCCTCCAATGTATCTTTCTTCAAATCGGCATTATTAGGCACACATAGTCTATTCTTAAATATCAAGGCTTCATCTTTATCTCTGATGCGATAGTCGGTTCTCTGACCATTTTCCACTTCATCTCTAATCTTTTCCAATTGGGCATCCGACTTCTGCGCTTCTATAATACGATCGATTAACATCGATCTCAAGGTTAAAGTCGCAAGCAACGATGCCGTCTGATCAACTGCCAACTAGACTCGCAGATATCTCAGCTTAGGATATAAGTTAGTATGAATAACTTGAAGGTGCGCAACCAAACCCATCGATTTTTTACTCAATGCATCTGCTACAATATTAGCCTTTCCAAGGTGATAATGGATAGTACAATCATAATCATTTATCAACTCTATCCAACGCTTTTGTCTCAGATTTAGTTCTATTTGAGTAAACAAATATTTTAAACTCTGGTGGTAGTGTATATCTCGCATGTCTCGCCATACAAATAATGTTTCCAGAACTTTAAGGCAAACACAATCGCCGCCAACTCCAAATATGCGTCAGGTAGTTACACTCATGATTCTTTAATTATTGAGAGGCATATGCATTCACGTGGCCATGTTACATCAATACACAACCTAGCCCTAGTGTGAAGCGTTACTGTATATTACAAAGCCACCACCTTCTGTCAGGAAAGAAAGTATCAGCGCCGATATCAGTCTATTTTTCAGCTCCTGGAAGCTCTGTTCACATTTGTCCATCCAATAAAATTTAATTTCTTTACAGGTCAAACGAGTCAACGGGACAGCTATAACAGAAAATCTCTGCACAAATCGACGATAATAACTAGCCAATCCCAGGAAGTTTTGAACTTCTGTCACATTTTTTGGTCTTTCCCATTGAACAACAGTTTTGACTTTTTTTAGGTCAACTTGAATACCATCACCAGAGATAATATGTCCCAAGAATACAACTCTATCAAGCCAAAACTCACATTTACTGAACTTTGCGTACAATTGTTTTTCTCTCAAAATCTGTAGCACAATCTTAAGATGTTCCACATACTCTTCTTTATTTTGGGAGTAAATCAATATATCATCAATGAACACAATGATAAACTGATCTAGCTAAGGCTGGAAGATCCAATTCATCAGAAATATAAATGCAGCAAGGGCATTTGTCAACTCAAATGGCATAACTAAAAATTCATAATATCCATATCTTGTAAGGAATGTCGTCTTCAACACATCACCGTCTCTAAATTTCAACTAATGATATCCTAATTGAAGATCTATTTTGAAAAATACTTTGGACTTCTGTAACTGATTGAACAAATCATCAATTCTAGGCAACGGGTATTTATTATGAATCGTCATCTTATTCAACTGCCTATAATCGATGCACATCCTCAGAGTGTCATCCTTCTTTCTTACGAATTACACTGGAGCTCCCCATGGAGAAACACTGGGTTTGATAAACCCACAGTCTAACAGATCTTACAACTGAATCTTCAGTTCTTTTAACTCAGTAGGTGCCATATGATAGGGTGAAATTGATATAGGAAAAGTTTTCGAGAGTAATTCGATAGTGAATTCAATTTCCCTATCCATTGGAAACCCTAACAATTCTTCTGAAAATACATCGGGATAATCTCCGACCACAGGGATATCTGCCACTTGTACCTCATTCTGACTGGTGTCAATCACATTCGCAAGGTATCCTTGGCATCCATTCTTTAATAATTTTCTAGCCTCTAAACCTGAAATCAAACTAACAGGGGTAATGATTTTGTCCCCCGAAAATACAAACTCTGACTCGCCTAAGACTTGGAAAGTAACTTCCTTTTTAAAATAATCAACTATGGCATGATAGCCGGATAACAAATCCATACCCAGTATCACATCAAAATCGTGAATACTCAGGGGTAATAGACCCACCAATAATTCTCTATCACTAATACGAAGCAAATTATTTTTATACCCACTATCTATCAACACGGACTCACCCACATGAGTAGAGATAATAATACCATATGACAGAGAAGTAGGAAATTTTCCTACATGAATCATAAAAGTTGCCGAATCAAATGAATGAGTAGAACCGGGATCGATAAGTGTACGTGTATCTCTATCATATAAAGACATGATACTTGTAATCAAATCTAGGATAGCCTAGGCATCCTGCTGGGTAGTAGCAAATACACGACCTCGAGTTGGAGGTCTACCGGTTGATCCTCTACCACGCCCCTGAACACTGCTAGGGCCAACAATGCCCACACTGCTTGAAAAAGGTATAGGTGTAGCAGCAGGTTTCAGACAATATGATGACATGTAACCCAGCTCATGACAACAAAAATATATTGGATTTGCCATAAGACAATCTCTAACGAAATGATCTAGTGATCCACATTGGTAGCGTATGGTTGTTCTAGCTCGGCTAAATGTTTGGCTCCTACTCTATTCTTGCTGGCCAGAATTCTGTCCAGATACATTCGATCGTAGCCCGGAATGTGATTGCTGTGGGCCTTGGCTCCTAAACGACTGATCGACTGTCGGAGCCCGAAGAAGTTGCAATCGAGGGCCAGATCCTCGAGAGGTGCCACCTAAATATCTGCTAGATGGCTCGAACCTGCTCTTCTTGTATTATTCATGATTTTAAGTGACTTCCTGCACATCTTTCTCTATTAATTTCACCGTGTTCACCAGTTCCGCATAACTTTTGATCCGCTTGCCAGTTAACCTTGAACGTATTTGCAAATCTAGTTCTTTCTGAAATCTTCTACATCTTGCTTCCTCAATCTTTACCAGATCAGGAGCAAATCGAGGCAGAGCATCAAATTTGATTTCATACCGCAAAACGGACATATTCCCATGTTTCAGTAATATGAATTTCTCCTCCATCTCGAACTGATAAGATTTAGGGAAATACTTTTTATTAAATACGGTAACAAATTGATCCCAAGTGATCTCCTGGTCTGAAATTGAAATTAACCTTTTCATTTCTTTCCACCAGTGTTCGACTTATCCTTTTAGCTGGAAGGTGGCGAAAGGAACTTGATTGTCATCATTAATGCCCATTGCCTCAAATACGTGTCATATGCTCCTCAACCAATTTTCAGCATCAGTAGGACCCACAATTCCCGTAAAAGTTGGAGGGTCCAATTCCTTGAATCTTTTCAGGAATACAGCCTGAGAAGTGGTTGTTTCTGTTTTGGCCTTCTGGAATTCCATCACATTTGCCTGTTGTTCAGTTAGTTGTGCAGCAGCCTGTAAAATTCGCTTGACAACATCCAAGTTTTCCCGCATCCTACCCATTTTTCTTTGGGATCCAGAATTCTCACTACTTTCATTTTCTCGATCTATATTCAAGATCTAAAATGAAATTTAATAAATAAAAAGGCCAACAATGAAACAAACAGTGCAAAATGCAAATATACTATTTAATCAAATAAAATTACTACTACTCACGCGTCGAACCAACCTATCAACACCCTATCTTACGATCCACTACTGACTAGACAATCTAGCACATCTACAAAACCTATAATCTAAACTCTGATACCAAAAACTATAACACCCCACACCGGGCCCCCAACACCCGAGGTCAGACGTGACGTTGACTTGATATTATTCGACCAACCAACAAATATATAAACATGTACTGATATAGATTTTTTTCTTTCCCCAAAATAATATTTACCAACTTCAAAATTCAAAAATACACATGTCCCATTTATCCACAATAAGACTAAAAAAAAAAAAAACCTTTCACGGTTCACACTAATCTTGTCAATCCTCAAAACGACACTACCCTTTGACTCTATCTAGTGCCAGTAGTGGACCCGTCTCTAATTGAGATACCTGAGACCAAATATTTTATCGGTGTATTATTTTCCTAATATAAAAATAATTTATGAATCCAACATAATTATCAAGTACCATTTTTCAAACATAATATAAAAATAACTGCGCATTGAGCCGAAATAAAATTTCATAGCTATCATCATAATAAAATAAATGCATATAAATTAAATAATCTGATTATTTTGATATATAATAAAATACTGCACAAATATTTTTCTACTAATCATAGGATCGTTTTACCTCACGATTGAGAGTTGTAATAGTACCGTAACTTGTACAACTATGCAATCTAAGGTTGCTATCAGTGTCAAGACCATTTAATATCTTTAATGGTAGGATTCAACACGTGATATAAACCACCATATCATCAACATATTTAATTCTACCACATTATATTGTCAATAATATATTTAACTCCACCATATTGATAATCAATACCACATTCGACTCCACCATATTAATAGTCAACAACAACAATAATAATAACAACAACAACCAACTGCAGGACTTGCCGTCCTGTCAGGTCACAATACAAATGTTCTACAGGACATGCCCTCCTATCAGGATCAACAACATCCCGCAAAATATACCCTCCTATCGGGATCACACTATGGTATATAAGTATAATAATAAAAATCACTTTTCCACAATCAACTTTTTATTTGATCCGTCTAAAGTTATAAAACCGTTCATTTTAATAAATCTTTAAATTTTCACAATTTAGTATGAAAATATAATTTAACAACTTACATAAAAGATAGTACATTCACCTCGATTTTTGTACTACTGAATACACTACTGTCGCATTGCTGACATAGTTAGCGTCGCCTGTGAACCTAACAATGACATGGCCTAAACTAAGAATTTATTTAAATAAATCTAATATGTAATGCATGATCCTAAAAATGTAATCTTTCTCATTCCCAATTTTTTTGATTATGCCAAATTACTAAACGCCCAATTTCTTAAGTGTACAAAAATTACTATAACAACAATTACAAAATTCTTCCTATTGATAATTTAATCTTCTGAAAAATATTAGTTAACTGTTAATAATATTATTAGTCAACGAAATACTTAAAATTGTCATTTCAATAAAATTTATAAATTTTATTTTAAATCTTATTCTTCATAAATTAGATATATCTATAATCACTATATTTCTCGAATTCACGTATATGTACATGTCCATACAAATAGTCTCAAAAATTAAATGTGACACATATATATATATATATATATGTATATATATGTGATTGATTTTGTTTCCTTCTTTAAGAAGGAAACAATTTCAACCATTTTTTTATTTACACTAATTATCCCTCTTGAAATAAAGAAAATATTAATTATATCCTAAATCTTTTAAAATTATATTCTAAATAATTTAATAATCCCTAAACTTTTAAAAGTCAAAATTAAAATTAACAAATTAGCCACTAAAGTTTTTAAAATCAAACTTTTAAATACCATAATAACCCCTAACATTTTTAGTGTAAAATTTAAATAGCACAATGAACCCTATTATTTTTCGAAATGTTTTAAAATATAACTAGAAATATGTATGCGTAAAAATTAGGCTTTAAATATTTGGTCTTTGATTACAAAAGAATGGGGTTAATTTTGGAAATTAAACATATAAGTTAACTTTTAAAGGATAAAATAGACAACCCGTGGTTTTGGTAAAAATGACAAGGGATGTTAATGCAAATAAACCCTTTTGTTTCTTTATCCCTAACAATGGAAACCTTATCTATTAAAACCTTGTTCCTTTTCTATCTTAATCTCCAACCAGTTGGCACTCTCTCGAACGACCATTGCACTACATACTTCTATCAACACCACCATGACAATGGAACAATCCCCTTTCAACTACACTTTGATTTGTTAAAATTTAAAATTATTTTTTCAGATTTTTTAATTTTACACCCCATGTTCGAGTTTAAGTTTTATTATTATTATTATTATTATTATTGTTGTTGTTGTTGTTGTTGTTGTTGTCGTTGTCGTCGTCGTTGTTGTTGTTGTTGTTGTACTCCCTTATTCTTGATATGATTTTTTACTTTTTTGAATATTTGTATTAGTATATGTAGAACAATTCATGAAATCTTTAATGATGTCCAAAGAAATTTCAAAGAAACTTTTAGGACTATTTATGTAGATTCATGCCTTTAAGCTCGAGTATACGCTACTCTTTATTATAGAACAACTCATTATATATTTTTTGGACATATTTTAAGTGTATATTTTGTTTACATCTTTTAAGGAACAATTGTAGGAAATAACATGCTTTCTCTTTCTCTTTCCCTTCTTTCCATTCCTCACAATTTTTTATTCTCTGAAGTTCTAACTATTTTCAATGGAAAAACATTTGAACTCTCTACTTCTATTTTATTGATTTTTCAAACCCCCTCATTTTTGTTTTTTAATTTAAAACAACCTAAATTCCATCACCTCATTTTTTTTTCTTATTTGTTTTTAATTTGTTTGTATTGTGATCTATATAATAAACTATGAAAGATTATACTTTCAAAAAATATTTTTTAAAGACATTATTAACCATTGGATTTAATATTAGGTAACAACTCAATATACATTCTTGAGATATTTTCAAAATATATTTTCAAAAGACATTTTTAAAACAAATGGACTCCATCCTTGTGAAACTCTTCATCTTCAATGGACAAATATCCAAATCCTTCACTTATCCCTTATTTATTTTTAAACCCTTCTTTTTTATTTTTTTAATTCAAAACAACCCAAATTCCATCACTTTTTTTTTTCCTTTTTTTTTTTTTTTTGTGATTTGTGTAATAAATAGATTTTCACCCAAACAAATATAAAGTGAGCCCTCTCCTTCTATCCCTCTCTCTTTCTCTCCCTCTCTTTATCAAATAAGTATTCAAGCCCTCTTATTATCTCTTATGCATTATTTAAAATTCTTCTTATTTTTTTTTTAATTTTATAAAGGTAAAAATATTATTTTATAAATTATTAGAATATCCTAGAAATAAGTCACTTATAAATTTTTATTCTCATTTTTCTTCGTTTTTTAATCTGTAAGTTAATATTAACTAATTATTTAACTTTTCAATTAATATCAACTAAATGTTATGTTGAACCCAAGGTTTTAATTAACAATTAAGTATTGATGTTTTTTATGGAACTAATAGTTTTATCAAGTGTTTCAGATTTAGAGTTCCATGCATTTGATGAAGAAGAAGATTTGATGAAAAAAAACATAAAGGGTGCAAGATGAACATAATGAAGATGTGAAGAGTTTTGAAGACGTTGAAGAAAAATATGTGAAAACAACTCTTTACTTATATATTCTTAATGAAACCCGAATTAGGTTCACACACAATACTTAAAATGAGTTAATTCTATGTGTGTCATAATAAGAAGTGATAAGTATAAGATCCTAAAATGAGATATGTATGTGCTTCTTGTGTGAAATGATTTTGATAATTGACCTAATTGAAAAATATATTTTAAAATATAAAAAATTGTGTTTTGGAGTCAATTCAGTTAACCAAGAAAATCAAACGGTCAACTGAATTCAAAGTTTTAGAGTTAAAACAAAGTGTTATTCTCCAGTAGGTAAATCGAATGAAGAAGGTCAGTCAACCATTTGAAACAGTAGCATAAATAGGTAAGAAAGTGAGCATACTGATCCAATCGATCAACCAAATGAAGATGTTCGATCAACCATTTGAATCAATAGATGAAATGGTAAAAAATTGGAAGACACTGATCCAATCGGTTAACCGATTGGTGTAGTGCCACTGGCTAATTGGAAGCTGGCACAACTCGGTCAATCGACTGGTATGGATCAGTCAATCGACTGATTCAGTTCAAATTTCGGCTGATTTGGTCTCTTGGTATAAAACTATCTATTTTTTATGATTCCAAGAGAGAGATTTGAATATAGATATGAACTACCTATTATGTGATCCCTATTTATATGGTCCATATATTTTGAGAATCTCTTAATTTAAATGATTTAATACTTCATATTTCTATAGTTTTAAATTGAGAATAGTTTTATGGACTTAAATGAGAGATTTGAAAGTTATTTTTAAGTGAAATATACCTGAAATTAAAGGTAATGATGTATAGGGTCTTAGAGTGTTATTTTATGGCATATTTTTGAAAAACTAATCGTTAGAGGGCTTTTTATTGGTCAATTAATATAGACCTGTGGGAATTGAATGAAATACATCAAGAACAATCAGTTTGAACTTTTGTAAGGGTGAAATTTACACTGAGATTTTTACGATAGATTTGTTATAAGTTCTTGATTTAAAGCGCTTGTTGTTTGGTGTCACCAATTTGAGTTATACTTGCTACATTGTCATTGCCTTTGGTGTTTTCCCGAAGAAATCTATCCAAGCTTTTTAATTTACTTTAAAGTTTTATTTATATTGATTGCTTGGCATAGAATTGTTAGAAAAATTATTTTTGAATTTAAAAGCCTGAAAATCTTTTTAAGCAATTTTTACCTATTTATCTGATTACGTGCTAAATTTGATATTATTTATTAATCAGATTTGAATTACCTCACATTGTATCTATCACGTAGTAATTATTCGGGACATTAATTGAGTATATTCGTATTAAGGTAGTAGAAGCTCGTTGTGGGAAGAAACTCATATTTTTTTGCATTTGTGAGTTTGAGTGGATTAGACATGTTTGGACGGTGTCTAGTCAGGGTAGTTAGGTTTTAATCTTTTTCCTATGAAAAGGAATAGGGTTTGATCATTGTCCTGGTAAAAATGTTAGGTTATTATTTTGCTTTGAAAATAATTAAGTTTTGATTCATCCTGCAATTGAATTATTTTTGAGTGATTTGTAAAAGTTCATCATTCCCTATGAAAAGGATAAGTGAAAGAGAGTTACATTTATCTTTAGCCTAGTAAAAAGATGGGGTCCATCTTTGACTCATAAAAAAGGTAAATTGTAAAGGTTGATTATGTGTCTGTAAAATAATCGTGAATTGTAAGAGTTTGATTCCTACCCAGTAAATTAATCAAAAAGTTAGTGGATTGTGAATATCCGTGGAGCTCGGGGGATTGGACGTAGGCTAGATTAGTTTGAGCGAACTAGGATAAATTCTTGTGTGCTTCATTGATTTATTATTCATATTGTGTTTGGGTGTCCACTTAGTATTAAGCATATATCCGTTGCGTATAAAGATAATAATTGATTTAAGAAAATTAATTATTTGTGCTTAAATGTTTAATTGTTAAATTTGTAACTATACAATTCACCTTCCCCTTTTGGGTAGTTCTTTGGACCAAAAATTGGTATTAGAGCTGATTTAGCTCGTTTGGCTTAAAATCCCAGCTAATAAAGATCACATGGTACACCCCATAGGCACTCTAGGTGAGGGACAGTCTATGCACCGTCCACCTTTGTTTGCAGTGATAGTTATTCATTCTAGAAGGACAAAACTATTGTTTTTCTTTAAACAATTAATTATGATGTGCAGCTAGCCATTGAGGATGATTCATTCATTTCTAAGGAGAATAGAGTGATTAAGAAGAAGGAACAACTGAGCTCATTTGATAAACACAATTTATTTATTAATTCTCAAGCTATTAATATTTTGTTTTGTTCTTTAGATGATAATGGATATACCAGGGTCTCAAATTGTGGATCGGTAAAAGAAATATGAGACACATTGCAAATCACCATGAAGAAACAAATCAGGTAAAACAATCCAAAATCAATGCCTTAGTTCGTCAATTAGAGCTATTTAAAATGGGTGAAGTACAATCGATTTTGGAAATATACACGAGACTCAATAATATCTATAACAACCTTGGTTAACTTAGAAAGTCTTATAATGTGGAGGACAAAATACGAAAGACTTTGAGATCATTGACTAAATTCTGGGAACCAAAAGTAACTACAATAGAGAAAGCTACAAATCTCACAGTTTACACCATTGATGAGCTCATTGGCAACCTAATGACCCATAAAATGGCCATGTTAGCCTAAATGGTTTCAATCATAGGATTTTAAAATAATGCGATTTTGACGATAACATCTCATTTGACGTTTTAAATGAACTAACATTATTTTTAAGTATTGATCAACCAAACATTGTGAAAATACTTCATGGAGATGAATTCAAGAAAAAAGGTATGATTTACTTAAAAATATTGAAATCGGAATTCTATAGGTTGTATGCACACACACCAAGAGTGAATGAAATTGAGATATCTTGATCCTAATATGTTCAATATGCTTATATGTCACAATGTGTATTATGCATTTGCTCATATCATGCAAAATTGGAAAAATCACCTATTGACCATAACTATGCTAAAATTGAGAAATTATGTTCTTAAAAGTGTTTGGATCAATAAAACAATGCGCCTTAATATGATCATAAGGTTTATTGTGTATTTGGATCATTAAAACAATTGAAATATCATTGCTACATGTTTTAAAAGTGTTTAGGATGATAAACTGTCATGAATTGAGGCAAAAAACCAAAAATGGATGAAAAATAGAATTGCTGGAAATATTGTAGCATAAGTAGTTAACTTCTTATGCCAAATGTAGTCGACTACATGTTGACAGAATGTTTTCTCTCTCCTGCTTTGTTTTCAGCTTGATGTTTTGACAATATTAGGTTGTTCTAAGTGATATATTAATGTTCTTATATATAATTAAGGATGTTTAACATCATAAACATCAATCAATTTGATCAAAGCAATTTTGGATTGAACCAAATTGATCAAAACACTTCAAGAACAATTTTGACAACTTTTTGTCATGAACTCAAAATTGGTTTTACATATGAATTCTTGTTCTCATTGCTCAATTCAAGATTTGATATGTTTATATGATATGTCTACATGATATATATGTGTTTAATTTATTCTCATAACATTGAATCAAAGATTAATTTACATTTTGGCTAATCCATGACAAATTCAATTTTTACATTAGAAAAACGTGTTCTAAGTGTTTAATCTTTGACCAATATATGCAATTGAGTTAATTGTTGATATATAAGGATTAAAATGATGATATACATGTGTATTAATCAAATATACATGTTTTGTTATATTCCCTATATATACACATTGTATACACATGACATTCTTGAGGTCGGAATTAAAAATTCTTGTAAGCATGAGCATACATCTTATATATCTATTGATAGGCATGAGCACAAAGCTTATGGGTTAATCTTAAACATGCTAACACATGTTCTATCTTGTTGCTTACAAATCTAAACCATCATGCCATGTCTAGCAAATGGAATATATGTTTCTTGTGATCCATATATATATATATATATATATTATAGATGTTCAAAATTTGTTGTCATACCCTTGGTGCACTAAAATTGTCATATCTCACTCCATACTTATTCAATTGGGATGATTCTTGATTCCATGGAAAGCTAATTCAATAATCTTTAAAATCATACCTCTTGAGTATGAGTAAGACCTGACATTGCTACCCAAAAAGAGTTATTTTATTACAGATCAGTGGCTGGTCAAAAGAATTTGGCAAACCTTGTGAAAAAAACTTCATGTGACATCCCATCTTCACGGAGACAAGGTGCAACAGTCATGAAGCCTCTTAGATGCCTTTTTGGATGAATTCATACTATATTTTGATACAAATAGAAGGCTAAACAACTAAAAAACATAAGAGTCTCACAGTAGTACATCAAAGAGTAATCATTCTCAAGTTCTTTAAGCTTCCAAGCTAACTTGCTACTCAACATCAGTTTGATTAATTTTTATTTCATATTCATTTGAGTGATTGTTGTATATTGATTCACACACACTTAGAGATCATTAAGTTCTTTATCTTGAGAGTGTTGAAGCTCCATTTTTGTAAGACGGTGAGATTTTCATTGTAAATCTTAAGGAAGGGTTTTGCTCAAGAGTAGAGATTTGTGAGTGAAACATATTCACTTTTGATTGTAAAGTCTTGAGATATGAACTTCTCAACCAACAACTATAGAAGGTTTGGTCTTCACCAGAAAAAAGATTGAATATAGTAAAATCTCCGGAGGAGCTCGGGGGAATAGACTCGGTAAAGGATTTTTGCCAAACTATTACAAATACCGGTGTCAATCTCTATAATTCTACTATTTACTTTTCAATTTATATTTGCATTTTTGATTGTTTGTTTGATTGAATATCCGTTGTGCACTATCACATAAACACTAAGTTTGATTTAAGTAGAATTAGTTCTGAAATTGTTTTCAAAACCAATTCACCCCCCCTCTATGGTAATTCTTAGGCCATCAATTGGCATCAAAACTATACGTGCTTAATAGGCTTAAAATTCTAGCAAATCAATCATGACAAATTTGGTTACAACTACCCTTCTCGAAGGTCAATCTATGTATAGACCTCCGTTGTTTAATTGAATGCATTGAGAAAGCCATACTCAATGTCCGATAGAGTACGAAATATCCTTAGAGCTCTTCCCAAGGCATGGAAATGAAAGGTGACGACCATCTTGGAATTAAAAGATCTAAACAATTACATTATTGATGAACTCATTGGTAACTTGACTACACATGAGCCATCACTCAAATTTTTTGAAGAAAAATGTAGAATGAACCGAAAGAAGGGAATAGCCTTAAAATATATTTAAGACGATGATGTTGAAAACATTAAAAGTGATGAAGAAAGAGAAATGGCTTTCTTGGTAAGGAGATTCAACCGGCTTAATCGAAGAACCTTCAAAAGAAAGAGATTCAACAAAACCGTCGCAAACAAAGTTGAATGCTACCGTTGTCATAAGTTCGATCATTACAAAACCGATTGTCCTCAACTCAAGAAGGATCAAAGGAAGCCAAATAAATATCATAGCAAAGGTAAGAAGAAAACTTTCAAAGCTACATGGGATGATACCGACTCAAGTAGCTCGGAAAGTGAAAGCAATAGTGAGGAAGTCAACCTACTTGCTCTTATGGCTAAGGAATATGAGGTAACTTCTATTTCTGAAACTTGTTCCATTGATAAATATGATAAATTATTTGATGCTTATAAAGATTTAAAAGATGAATATAAAAATTGTATCTCAAAAATGACAACTCTTAACAAAACAATAACTACTCTTTCAAATGATTTAGAAAAATCAAAATCTAAAATTATTTCCTTAAAATAAGAAAATGATTCTTTAAAGAAACATGATCCTGAAAAAGAAAATGCTTCTTTGAAAAATCAAGTAGATAATTTAACCAAAACAGTCCACAAGTTTACAAAAGAAGAAAATAATTTCAAACTTCTTTTGGGAAGTCAAATGGTGTTTTCGGTAAAGCCAATTTAGGTTTTCATAAAAAACAAAATAAATTTCAGAAGTTTTTCTGAAAGACCAAACAATTTATAAAATGTTTTTATTGTAACAAAGTTAGTCACACTATTGATGTTTGCAATGAAAGAAAATTAAAAATTGTTAATGTTAAGGTAAGAAAAAATGGGGTACCAAAAGGAACCTTGGTTTCAAAATCTAACCCTCCCGGACCTAGGTAAAATAGGTACTATTTAGGAATCATTTGAGGTGCTCCTTGTAGGTTAGTCTTAAAGAAAAAATAAGTAAAAGAAAAAATGGCTTTTAGATAGCGGTTGTTCACGAAACACGACAAACGATAAAGATAAATTCACATTTTTGACACCTAAAGATGGCAGACATATGACATTCGGTGACAACTCTAAGGGTAAAATAATTGGTATTTGTAAAGTTGGTAAAGATTAATTTATCATTGAAAATGTTTTACTCGTTGAAAGTTTAAAATATAATCTCTTAAACATAAGTCAATTATGTGATAACGGTTTTAAAGTTACATTTTTCGAAATTCATTGTGTTGTAAAAGAAAATGATGATCACAAGGTTTTATTTGTTGCATCACGTTTTGAAAATATTTACACATATTCTTTTGATGACTTATCTTCTCATTTCATGTCTTAATACATTTACCGAAAATAGTTGGTTATAGCATAGACGCTTAGGTCATGCTAGCATGGAACTTATTTCGAACATGTGTAAACATAATCTTGTACGTGGTTTACAAATACTAAATTTGTTAAAGATAAAATATGTGATGCATGTCAACTTGGTAAACAAGTAAAAAGTTCATTTAAGAAGAAATTTATTTCTACTACTAATCCGTTAGAACTTTTGCATCTAGATCTATTTTGTCCAAATTCCGTTGCAAGTTTAGGTGGTAAACATTATGCATTTGTTATTGTTGATGATTTTTCTAGATATACATGGGTTATATTTCTTGCTAAGGAAAGTGAAGTTGCTTACGTATTTGTTAAGTTTTGCAAACGTGTTGAAAATGAGAAAGGCACTTGCATTAACAATATTCGAAGTGATAGAGGTAGAGAATTTCGAAATGAGGAGATTGAAAAATTCTGTGACGAATAAGGTTACAAACATAATTTTCAGCCCTTAGAACACCTCAGCAAAACAACGTTGTAGAGAAGGAAAAATTGTTCTCGGACTATGCTAAACGAGCATTCCTCACCGTAATACTTTTGGACGGAAGCCGTAAGTATGGCGTGTTACATATTGAATTGTGTTTCAATTTATCGAGGTTTGAATGAAACTCCATACAAGCTATGAAATGGTAAAACCCCTGTTATCTCTTATTTTAAGATTTTCGGTTGCAAATGTTTTATTCTTAATGATAAGAAAAACCTTTCAAAATTTGATGCTAAATTCGATGAAGGTGTTTTTCTTGATTATTCAACTAATAGCAAGTCTTATAGAGTATATAATAAACGTACACTTGTAGTTGAAGAATCGATGCATGTTTTTTAGGAATCTAACCCATTTTCATTAAGTAAGGATTCAGATGAAAAAAATCCAAACTTGATGGAAAAATCAACGGAGGAAGTTGAAAATGCTAATTTGAGGCTCGTTGATGAAGATTCAATTGAAGTACAACCATCTGAGAACAAGTTACAAAAGGCTTGGAAAAAGGTTAACATTCATCCTACCGACCAAATAATTGGTGACATTGAACGTGGTGTAAATACAAGATCTTCTTTAAGAAACTTTGTTAACAATTTTGCTTTCTTATCTCAAATTGAACCTAAATATATAAATGAAGCTATTGATGATAAATCTTGGATCTTAGCGATGCAAGAAAAGTTAAATCAATTTGAGAGAAATAAAGATTAAACTCTAGTATCAAGACCTAATGACCATCCCGTAATTGGAACAAAATGGGTTTTTCGAAATAAAAAGGATGAGTCGGATGTTGTTGTTAGAAATAAAGTAAGATTGGTAGCACAAGGTTACAAACAAGAAGAGGGTACTGATTATGATCAAACTTATGCTCTAGTAGCTAGACTAGAAGCTATTCGTATGTTGCTTGCGTTCGCTTGTGCTAAAAATTTCAAATTATTTCAAATGGATGTTAAAAGTACATTTTTAAATGGTTTTATATTCGAAGAAGTTTATGTTGAACAACTTCCCAGTTTTGAAAATAATAAATTTTCAAATCATGTTTTCAAATTAATGAAAACACTTTATGGTCTCAAACAAGCGCCTACAGCTTGGTATGAGAGATTGAGTAGATTTTTCCTAGAAAAATATTTTAAACGTGCTTTAAGAGACATAACTTTGTTTATTAAAGAATCTAAAAATAACATCTTATTAGTGCAAATATATGTTGATGATATCATTTTTGGTGCTACTAATGAGATCTTGTGCCAAGAGTTTGCTAAAACTATACAGAAAGAATTCAAAATGAGTATGATGGGAGAATTAACCTTCTTTCTCAGGCTACAAATTAAGCAAATGAAAGATGAAATATTCATAAATCAAGCCAAGTATACCAAGGACTTAATCGAAAAATACGGCATGGAAAACTCAAAAGTATACAATACACCGATGAGTACTTCAACGAAATTGGATGCCGATGAAAACCAGAAGAAAGTAAATGAGAAAGAATACCATAGTATGATTGATAGTCTTCTTTATCTTACTACAAGTAAACCCAATATCATGTTTAATGTGTTCTTTGTGCTTGTTTTCAATCTTGTCCAAAAGAATCCCACATAACCGGCGTTAAAAGTATTTTTTTTATATTTGTTTCATACATGTGATTTAGGACTATGGTATCCTAAGAATGATTGTCTTGACATGCTTAGTTATTCTGACGCGAATTTTTCCGATTACAAAGTTGAGCGTAAAATCACTACTGGTACTTGTCATTTCCTAGGTGACACTTTAGTTTCTTGATCGAGCAAGAAACAAATTTCTGTAGCATTATCGACTCCCAAAGCCAAATATATCGCGACTGGAAATTGTTGTGTTCAAGTCCTCTACATGAAGCAACAACTTAATGATTTTGGTATTGATGTTGGTTGTGTGTCAATCTTATGTGATAATACTAGTATCATTTGTTTAAGTAAAAATCCTACTCAACATTCACGAATAAAGTATATTGAAATTAGACATCATTTCTTTCGTGATCATATTCAAAAAGGTGATATCACATTGGAATTCATTGACACTCATAATCAACTAGCCAATATCTTTACTAAGACTCTAACAGAAGAACAATTTCAAAAATCTTATATGGTTTAGGTATGGCTAGACAAAATGATGTTTTGAAATAATTTTCTTTTTAACTAAGCTTATATAGTTATTTAATTTTGCAAAAATTGTTTTATAAGCCAAAATTTGACTTACATTTAAAAATTTTGGTATTCAAAATGATATTTACAAATTTATAATCATATACTATATTTCAAAATGATTTCAAAAAGTATTTTAAAACCATTGTTCTTCAAAGTGATCAAAAATCTAATTTTGATAATTTGAATCCTTGAGGCAACAACGAAATTTGGTTATGGGTAATGTAAATCAATTCTAAGTTATATGGGATTGCTATATACACCATCAAATCATACATTTGCTAAAAATTAAGTTTATCAATCGAAACAGGGCTCGAATTGAATATTGGATGAAGTTGCAACCTTGTTGAAACGTTTCCAAACCATGCTGAAATTTTTGGCAAATTATGTGAATTTTTGGATTCTAAGAGTAATTCTGGTATTTTGATGATTTATGTAATTTCTTTAGCCTTTATACACTTCATTACTCATATAGAATCATTACACATTTGTTAATTGAGAGATGTCATGAGAATGCTCAAAATGTCTTATATTGATGAATCAAAAGAGCTAAGTGAATAATCTCTTGGAATGTTTTGACGGTTTTAAATGGTTATAGGATCATTCATGCAACACTTTCACACATTTCCCACTACCTCTATGTCAAAACTAGTCCCACTCCGCTTTTTGATGTGACAAAAGGGGAGAAGAACCATATTTGATATTTATGTTGCACTTAACATTGTACTTTGTTTTGGTCATCGCAATACATTATGTGTTATGTAGTATGTTATTGATATTGTGTGATTATTATATCTTGATTATGTTGTTAATAGATATTGAGAATTATAATAACTTTATATGCCTAAGAGAATGAAATATTGAGCTTTCTTGGATACAATTTTTTCAAAAATCGATATGATTCTCAAGGAGAGCTAGTAAAGTTATTATCATTCTTAAAACATCAAATGAGTTGTCATAACAAAAAGGAGGGTGATTGTTAGCCTAAATGGTTTCAATCATAGGATCTCCGGGTAATGCGATTTTAACTATAACGCCTCATTTGACGTTTTAAATGAACTAACATTATTTTTAAATATAGATCATCCAAACATTGTGGAAATACATCATGGAGATGAATTCAAGACCAAATGTGTGATTTACTTAATGTAATTTTTCATTTCGACAACATTACTCAGGAATATTGAACTCAGAACTCTATAGGTTGCACACATATACCGAGAGCGGACGAAATTGAGATATCTTGATCCTAACATGTTCAATATGCCTATAAATCACAATGTGTATTATGCATTTGCTCATATCATCAAAATTGGAAAAATCACCTATTGATCATAACTATACTAAAATTGAAAAATTATGTTCTTAATATGATCATAAGGTGTATTGTGTATTTGGATTATTAAAACACTTCAAATATCATTACTACATATTTTAAAAGTGTTTAGGATGATAAATGGTCATGAACTGTGGCCAAAAACTAAAAACGGATGAAAAATAGAATTGTTGGAAATACTATAGCATAAGTAGCCGATTACTTATGCCAAATGTAGTCGACTACATGCTGGTAGAATGTTTTTTCTCCCCTGCTCTGTTTCAGCTTAACGTTTTGACTACATTAGCTTGTTCTAAGTGATATATTAATGTTCCTATACATAATTAAGGATGTTTAACATCATAAACATCAATACATGACAAATTCTGTTTTTTACATTAGAAAAATATGTGGTAAGTGTTTGATCTTAGATCAATACATGCAAATGAGTTAATTACTGATATATATGGATTAAAATGATGATATACATGTGTATTAATCATATATACACGTTTTGGCTTATTTCCTATACATACATATTGTATACACATGACATTCTTGAGATTGGAATTAAAAATTCTAATAAGCATAGGCATTCATCTTATATATCTATTGATAGGCATCGACACAAAGCTTATGGGTTGATCTTAAACATGCTAACACATGCTCTATCTTGTTATTCATGAATCTAGACTATCATGCCATGTCGAGGAGATGAAATATATGTTTTTTGTGCTATTTTTTTTTTATAGATGTTCAACATTTGCTGTCATGACCTTGGTGCACTAAAATTGTCATATCTCACTCCATACTTATTCAATTGGGATGATTCTTGATTCCATGGAAAGCTAATTCAATAATCTTTAAAACCATACCCCTTGCGCATGGGTAAGATGTAACGACCCAATTTTCCAGGGCCGTCATTAAGTTTCTCTCAAGGAGAAATAAAGCCAAAAGACAAACTACTCCACTACCACGCTTCCGCCACACCACTCTGATAAAATAATAATAATATATTTTTTTTCCAATTTAAATTTTTAGCTTTTATACATATCCATTAATTTTGTAACAAGACTACAAAATATTTCAACTACTAACACCCAACAACTGTTATGACAATTATCAAAATAAAATTCATTACCTCTTCTGACTCTACCTATCGCCAGTGGTGGACTCGTCTCTAGCAGCGGTACCTGAGACCAAATATTTTATTGGTGTACAATATTCATAATATAAAAATATTTTATGGATCAAACATAATTATCAAATATCACTTTTCAAAATATAATATAATATAACCGCTCACCAGAGCGAAATAAAATTCCATAGCTATCATTACAATACGATAATACATTCAAATTAACCAATCAAATCATTTTGATATATAATAAAATATCATACATATATTTTTCTACTAGCCATATGATCGTTTCACCTCACGATCGAAAGTTACGACGGTACCATAACCTATACAACTGTACCATCTAAGGTGGCTATCAGTGTCAGAGTCATTCAATATCTCCAATGATAAGAGCAACCACCCTGCAAGACTTGCACTCCTGACAAGTCTCAACATGTATCCATCCTGTAGGATTTGCCTGACAGATAACAACAAATATCCATCCTGCAGGACTTGCTTGATAGGTAACAACAAATATCCACCCTGCAGGACTTGCTTAACAGGTAATAATAAATATTCACTTCTCGTAAGGCATGCCCTCCCGATCCCGAGGCTGTCACGCGATGTCGACTTGACGTTACCGAACTGATCAACAATGATACATACATACTATATATATATATATATATATATATATATATATATATATATATATATATATATATATGCACCACTTTTTTTTTTTCCAAACATATATTTATCCACTTTAAAATTCGGGAATACACGTGTCTCAAATATTCACAACAAAACCAAAAAAAAAAAAACTAAACCTTTCACGGTTTACACCTGTCCAACCAACCCTCCAAAATGATATCACCTCTTGACTCTACCTAGTGTGAGTAGTTGACCCATTCCTAATTGCAGCACCTGAAACCAAATATTTTATCGATGTACTATCTTCATAATATAAAAATAATTTATGGATCAAGCATAATTATCAAATACCACTTTTCAAAATATAATATAAGTATAACTGTACACCGAGTCAAAATAAAATTCCACACCCATCATTACAATAGTAGGGGCAGCCACTTGTAGGATTTGCACTCCTGACAGGTCTCGACATATATCCACCCTACAAGATTTGCCTAATAGGTAACAACATATATCCACCCTGCAGGACTTGCCTAACAGATAACAACATATATTCACATCTCGCAGGACATGCCCTCCTGACAAGAAGACAACTATGGCATAGCCGAATACTAAAAATTATTTTTTACATTTAAAAATTTACTTAATCCGCATATCGTTATAAAATAATCCATTTTAATAAACGATTTTTTTTTTCACATTTTAGTATGAAAATATAATTTGACAATTTACATAGAAGATAATACACTCACCTCGATTTTTGTGCTACTAAAAGCACTATTGCCTTAATACTACTCGGTTGGCGTCGCCTGCGAACCTAACAACCAACAAAAAGGCTTAGACTAAGAATTTACTTAAATAATTCTAATATGTAATGCGTAACCCTAAAATGCACTATTTCTCATTCCCATTTTTTTTTATCATACGAAATTATTTAACGCCTAATTTTTTAAGTTAATATTAACTGTACATAAATTATTATAATAACGACTACAAAAAAAATTCTGTTAATAATGAGATTTGTAGAAAAATATTAATTGACCGTTAAAAATTTTGTTAGTTAGTGAAATACTAAAAATTGTCGTTCTAGTAAAATTTACAATTTTTATCTTAAACTGTATTCTTTGCAAATTAGATATATCTGTGTATACAAATATACCCGCTATATTTTCTGAACCCAAAAATGTGAAAAAAATTTGAATTACCTGTTTCTGTTTTATATTTTCGTTCTGGTCGAGAGCACACTTTTTCCTTTTCTTTTTTTCTCGCAGTAGAAACAAAACACACACACACACACTATTCATATATATATATATATATGTGTGTGTATGTGTGTGTGCGCCATTTGAGCACTGCCTCTTTCTTTCTCTTTTTTATTTGTTTTTTTATTGTTTGTTGTCGCAGAAAATAAATAAAGAACGAGTTTACCAAAATTTCTTGGGATGAGTCGTGGACTAGGTCGCTCTCTTTAAGACGTTTCGCGGCTCTACCCAAGAACGTGCAAGCAGTGTATCAGCCCCGTCGTCCCCAGGATAAAACAACCCAGAATTCTCCTCTGTCTAGGACGTTCTTTGCACTGTAGAAGTCCCAAAAACCAAACACCCCCACACACTGTTCGCAAAACGAACAAACTGCTCGGAAACCAAAATCGGACTGACAAAACAGTACCGGAACAGATCGGAACAATTCCGGAAGATGAAATCGAAAATGTTTCGGAACAGAAACTGTTTCGGAACAGAAACAGAAACAAAATCGGAACAGAAACAAAAAAACGGAACAGAAACAATGTAGAAACAGTGCCGAAACAGTGCCGAAATAGTGCAGAAACAGTGTTTTCGTTTTTTTTCTTCTGTCTGAAAATGAGGAAAAATGAACACTATTTATAGGAGAAAAGAAAATAAAAAAAACGTTTGAATCCCTTTTGTTTAAAACCGAAAAAAAAAACGTTTTGAACAATTAAAATATTAAAACGTTCACTTGAAACGTTTTTTAATTTAAAACTTTTAAAAACGTTTTTTTTTTTCAACGGTTCAAACATTTTCGGTTTTTTTTTTTTTTTTTTTTAATGTAAACTGTTTTTTTTTTTTTTTATTATTATTAAAAAAAAAATTTAAATAAATTTTTTTTCTAAAAAATAAATAAGTGCCACCTCATCACACGCGCAACTCGACTCGACTCGGCTCGGCACGGCCGGACGGCGGCGGCGGCGCGCGTGTGTGTGGTAAACCGATAGGGATGTAACTCCTCTCCCCTTCACAAAATGTGGGTACCCCTTGGGGCACACCCCAAGTGTCTCACATACCCCTAGATATCCACTTTAATTTTTTCTCTCCTAACCAATGTGGGACAAAAGGTTTTGAGGAAAAAACTAATTTTACACATTTGACACTTTCTATTCTAAAAATTAAATTAAAATTCATTTGTTTCAACAATCCCCCACTTGAATTTTTAAAAACAATTTTTTCCATCGAGCAGTATAATTCAATATAAGATTGTGCATAAGAAAAGGTGTCTATCGACTTGAACCTTTACATAGTGAAGATGCTTTAGATTATACTAGAGTAACTCGTAGTTTTGAACTCTATCTCTAACAACATCACACACACAACCCTATCAGGGTGTAGTCCAAAAGCCCGTGCTTTACGGCCATGCACGTGTATCCCAGTATAGTGAATGCTCTAGAGAATTTTGCCCAAAATTCCATAGGAAGCGGCCACACTTCCACATTCACATAGGTGAATCTATCAAGAGTACTCTTGTAGCTAGGTACTCCACTCAAAAATAGAGTATAGATCTCATTAAGAGTTAATAAAAACTCAACCTTCTATTGCTTCAAGATATCATGCTTCAAACAGCACATTTATGAAATAGAACTCAAATTTATAGCATGGTTTTTCTCATATCACTTCATGAGTTGTTATTACCCTTTGAACCTATTTCTTGGGATCTCCAGTCTATAGGTTGGGTTTCCCTCACAAGTGACTCGTCAATCTATGGGCTTGAGTCCCATTCCTTTCGAGGTTTTGTAAACCTTTTCTTGAGCTAATCCTTTCGTCAAAGGATCGGCTAAGTTATCATCAGACCGTACATGATCCACTCTCACAGCCCCTGTAGAGATATACTCTCTAATGGTGTTGTGTTTGCGACGTATTTGTCGCTTTTTTCCGTTATAATAACGGTTCTGAATCTTTGCAATAGCCGCGGTACTATCACAATGGATCAAGACAGCTGGAATCGGTCTCTCCCATAAAGGGGTATCCGAAAGCAGGCTCCTTAACCATCCTGCTTCCTCGCTAGCCGAAGCTAGTGCAATCATCTCAGACTCCATAGTAGATTGAGCCAAAATAATCTGTTTCTTAGACTTCCAAGAAACAGCTCCACCAGCTATACTAAATATATAGCCGCTAGTTGCCTTGGAGTCATCTGAAAGGGTATTCCAATCAGCATCGCTATATCCTTCCAGAACAGCGGGAAACTTCTGATAATGTAATCCAAGGTTCATAGTTCTCTTTAGATATCTCATAATCCTATCAATAGCATGCCAATGTTCAATACTAGGTCTACTTGTAAACCTGCATAGTAATCCCACAGCATACGCTATGTCGGGCCTAGTGCAGTCAGTGGCATATCGGAGACTGCCAATGATGCTCGTATACTCAGTTTGTCTAACACCGTCACCGGTGTTCTTGAACAACTTCACACTAGGGTCATAAGGAGTACAAGCTGGTTTACAATCAAAATAATTGTATTTCTTTAGAATCTTCTCTATATAATGAGATTGGTCCAAAGAAATTCCATGTTTAGACCTAGTTATTTTAATACCAAGGATTACACTTGCTTCACCAAGATCTTTCATATCAAAATTAGCACATAGCATGGATTTTACATTATTCACAACATGAATATTGGAATCAACAATTAGCAAGTCATCCACATAAATACATATAATAGTTCAAACATCATTTTCAGATTTATAGTAAATGCATTTGTCACTTTCATTTACTTTAAAACCATGTGAAATGACTAGATTATCAAATTTCTCATGCCATTGCTTAGGTGCTTGTTTCAAACCATAAAGAGATTTATCTAATTTGCATACTTTGTTTTCTAGACCATGAATAACAAATCCTTCAGGTTGGTCCATATAAATCTCTTCTTCTAATTCACCATTTAAAAAAGCAATTTTAACATCCATTTGGTGCACAATAAGATCATGAATTGCACCAAGAGATAAAAGCAGACGAATAGATGTAATTCTAGAGACAGGTGAGAAATTATCAAAGAAATCTACATTCTCTCTTTGTCTAAACCCTTTGGCTACAAGACGAGCCTTGTATTTATCAATGGTTCCATCGGGATTCAATTTCTTCTTTAGAATCCATTTACATCCTATTGTTTTACAACCAGGAGGTAAATCTACCAAATGCCAAGTTCTATTTGACTCGAGAGAGTCTAACTCGTCATCTATAACCTCTTGCCATAAACTGGCATCTACAGAGGATAATGCCTCTTGGAGGGTAAGTGGATCCTCCTCTAAGGTATATGCATAGAAATCCGAACCAAAGTCTTTAGCTATACGAGGTCGTTTACTCCTTCTAGGTTCAATATCTAATTCCTTATTAGATTCATTAATCCTAATGATAGGTTCATTACTAGAAGTCGAGCCCCCACTATTCTTCAATTTGAAAGGAAATTTATATTTATAAAAATCAGCATCATTTAATTCAATGATAACTCTATCTTTCAAATCATAAAATCTATAAGCTTTACTATTTACCGCATAGCCAATAAAAACACATTCATAAGCTCTACTGGCAAGTTTTCTTCTTTTGGGGTCAGGAATTCGAACATATGCCAAACAACCCCAAGTTTTAAAATAAGATAAATTTGGTTTCTTATTTTTGAAAACTTCATAAGGTGAAATTTTACTTTTCGATTTGGGAACTCTATTAAGTACATAGCAAACCGTTAATAAAATTTCACCCCACCAGTGAGAAGCTGCACCGGAATTAAGTAAAATAGCAACTACTGATTCAGCAAAAGTTCTATTTTTCCTTTCAGCCTTACCATTCATTTCAGGAGAATACGGTGCAGTTTTTTCATGAATAATCCCATGAGATTTATAAAAATCAATAAAAATATCGGAATCATATTCTGTTCCTCTATCACTACATAATCTCTTAATTTTCTTATTGCATTGATTTTCAATCTCAGTTACAAAATTCTTAAACATTTCAAAAGCTTCACTTTTATTTTTCATGAGATAAATATAAGTGAAATCAGAACAATCATCTATGAATGTAATAAAATATCGTTTACCATTCCTAGTCAAGACTCCATCAAATTCACAAATATCTGAATGTATTAAGTCAAGAGATTCCGATTCTCTAATTACTGATTTATGAGGGGTTTTAGTAATTTTAGCTTGACTACAAAATTCACATTTTTCAAAATCATTCAAAGACAATTTAGGAATTAGTTCTAAGTTGCTTAAGTTTTTAATAATGCGTTTGTTAACATGACAAAGTCTAGCATGCCAAATATTAAAAGAACACAACATGTAAGCAGAAGAAGAACTTTTATTAATTTCAACATTCAGTTTGAACATTCCATCAGTTGCATATCCCTTCCCAACAAAAATATTATTTTTGGTTAGGGTGTACAAATCAGCCCCAATAGTTTGAGTGAAACCCGCCTTGTTTAGAAGAAAGCCCGAAACCAAATTCTTTCTCATCTCTGGAGTATGCAGAACATCTTTAAGGATGACTGTCTTTCCAGAGGTAAACTTTAATTCCACTTCACCAAAACCGGCAACAATAGTGGAGTGGGAATCACCCAGCAACACTTTCTTATCTTCACTTTCAGAATAAGATTTGAACATGGTACGATCATAGCAGACATGGCGTGAAGCACCAGTGTCTACCCACCACCCTTCGGATCCACCAACTATATTGATTTCAGAAATCATAGCTATAAGTTGGTCCTCGGTAAGATTCGCCTGTGGAACAGGATGACGTCTTTGCCGGCAGTTCCGAGCCAAATAGCCCGCCTTCCCACAGTTATAACAAGTAAACTGTTCAGAATTATTTCTTGAAGGGAGTTTGTTCCTATTCTGATTTTGATGCACATTTCTGTTCTGGTTATTGTGGTTGCGATTCTGATTTTGATTTTTCATATTTTTCCCTTTAAGTTTCAGAATAGCGTAAGATGATTTTTTGTGAGCGTTGTTAGAAACAACAAGCACTTCATCTTTCTGATCTTGTTTTCGGGCCTCCTCCTCAATCCGAAGACGAGTGATCAAACTTTCTAAAGAAAACTCTTTAGTTTTATGCCTCAGAGTATTCTTAAAATCTTTCCAAGAAGGGGGTAATTTGTCAATTAAAAGAGCAACTTGAAATTGTTCATCAAGGGACATACCTTCAGCAATTATTTCGTGAGCGATTTTCTGAAGTTCATGAGACTGAACCTCCACTGATTTGTCGTCGGTCATTTGGTATTTCAGATACCGACTAACAGCATATTTTTTACTTCCAGCCTCTTCAGTGTCGTATTTCTTCGAAAGAGCATCCCAAACTTCCTTCACAGTTTTGTTAGAGCAGTAATAATCATACAGATCATCAGACATACCATTAAGAATAAAATTCTTACAACGGAAATCATTTTCCTTCCAAGACTTAACTTCTTGAATCTGAGCGTCTGTAGGAACTTGAGGTAATTGTGGTTTTTCGGTCGTACAGACATATGCTACTTTTTCGATAGTAAGAAAAAATAACATTTTCTGTCTCCACCTTTTAAAATGAAACCCTTCGAAACGAAAGGGTTTGTTGAGATCAACAGTTACTTGTTTAAAATCGTGAATAGCAGACATCTTAGCAGATATTGAGCGTCTTAAAATTGTTGACGCAGAAAATAAATAAAGAACGAGTTTACCAAAATTTATTGGGATGAGTCGCGGACTAGGTCGCTCTCTTTAAGACGTTTCGCGGCTCTGCCCAAGAACGTGCAAGTAATGTATCAGCCCCGTCGTCCCCAGGATAAAACAGCCCAGAATTCTCCTCGGTCTAGGACGTTCTTTGCACTGTAGAAGTCCCGAAAACCAAACACCCCCACACACTGTTCACAAAACGAACAAACTGCTCGGAAACCAAAATCGGACTGACAAAACAGTACCGGAACAGATCGGAACAATTCCGGAAGATGAAACCGAAAATGTTTCGGAACAGAAACTGTTTCGGAACAGAAACAGAAACAAAAAAATCGGAACAGAAACAATGCAGAAACAGTGCCGAAACAGTGCAGAAACAGTGTTTTCATTTTTTTCTTCTGTCTGAAAATGAGGAAAAATGAACACTATTTATAGGAGAAAAGAAAATAAAAAAAAACGTTTGAATCCCTTTTGTTTAAAACCGAAAAAAAAAACGTTTTGAACAATTAAAATATTAAAACGTTCACTTGAAACGTTTTTTAATTTAAAACTTTTAAAAACGTTTTTTTTTTTCAACGGTTCAAACATTTTCGTTTTTTTTTTTTTTTTTTTTTTTTTTTTTTTTTTTTTTTTTTATTATTATTATTAAAATAATATTTTTAAATAAATTTTTTTTCTAAAAAATAAATAAGTGCCACCTCATCACACGCGCGACTCGACTCGACTCGACTCAGCTCGGCACGGCCGGACGGCGGCGGCGCGCGCGTGTGTGGTAAACCGATAGGGATGTAACTCCCCTCCACAAAATGTGGGTACCCCTTGGGGCACACCCCAAGTGTCTCACATACCCCTAGATATCCACTTTAATTTTTTTCTCTCCCAACCAATGTGGGACAAAAGGTTTTGAGGAAAAAACCAATTTTACACATTTGGCACTTTCTATTCTAAAAATTAAATTAAAATTCATTTGTTTCAACATTGTTTGATCATGACACGTGTCGTGTCTCTTGCCAACATTTTTTTTGACTTTATCCCTTCGTTTTTTTTTAATTATGCATATATTATAATATAATAAACAAAGATATATATATATATATATATATATATATATATATATATATAGTCAACCGATATTCCACCTCCATTCTTGTGTAATTTTTTTTATTTATACTAATTTCCCTCTTGAAATAAAGAAAATATTAATTATATCCCAAAACTTTTAAAATCATATTCTAAATAACTTAAAAATCCCTAACTTTTTAAAATTCAAAATTAAAATTAACATATTAACCCCTAAATTTTTAAATTTAATTTTTTTTAATTAAATAGCACAACGCACCCCGTTATTTTTTTTCTAAATGTTCTAAAATGCCACTAAAAATATGAATGTGCAAGAATTAGGCTTTACAACCCTCCCTCCTGAATGCGCCCCAATTTTCCAAAGAAAATCAAAAAATAGATATATTCGTTTGTTGACAAAATGAGAAGGGTTTTTTAAAAACGTCGATTTTCTCATTAAAATATGCTTAAGCCTGTTTTAGAAAAATGAGTCGCCACCTAACATTGGGTTTAAATGATATGCTAGATCACCAGATTTTTCTTTTTTGAAAACAATTTAAAAAAATGGCTTAAATAAAAATTTGACTCCAAAATAACATGGTCTGACCAAAGATTCGTTTAAAGAGTTCAGGGGTCAGTTACGCTCGGGGAAGGTGTCAAGCACCTCAAGACGCCCGTCCAAAGACGGTACCTTATCCAATTAAGTCCAATTAAAATTTAAATCCGAATGTTTTTATTTTACTTTGAAATCCTCCTCATATACACACACATACACATACACACACATCGAGGGAAGTAATCTCCCTTCTAAACCTAGACCGTTCTAATGGAAGGTTGGGAATTTTCCACCTCATCTTGTTAGGACATTATATTTAACACAAGTTAAAGAAACACACGCACACACACGCTCACATGCATCGAGAGGAGTAATTCCCTTCTAAACTTAAACCGTTCCAATGGAAGGTTGAGAATTTTTCACCTTATCTTGTCAGCACATTATATTTAATACGATTTAAAGAAACACACGCACACATCGAGGGGAGTAATTCCCTTCTAAATTTAAACCGTTCAAATGGAAGGTTGGGAATTTTTCACCTTATCTTGTCAGCACATTATATTTAATACGAGTTAAAGAAACACACGCACACACACGCACGCACACATCGAGGGGAGTAATTTCCTTCTAAATTTAAACCGTTCCAATGGAAGGTTGAGAATTTTTCACCTTATCTTGTCAGCATATTATATTTAATACGAGTTAAAGAAACACACGCACACACACGCACGCACACATCGAGGGGAGTAATTCCCTTCTAAATTTAAACCGTTCAAATGGAAGGTTGGGAATTTTTCACCTTATCTTGTCAGCACATTATATTTAATACGAGTTAAAGAAACACACATACACACACATCGAGGGGAATAATTCCCTTCTAAACTTAAACCGTTCCAATGGAAGGTTGGAAAATTTCTACCTCATCTTGTCAGCACATTATATTTAATATGAGTTAAAGAAAACACACGCACACACACACATGCGCGCGCACCCACCTTGAGGGGAGTAATTTTCTTTCTAAACCTAAACCGTTCCAATGGAAGGTAGAAATATTTTCACCTCGTTTTATTTACTCAAAAAAATAAAATTTAAAAAAAAAATAAAAATAAATAAAAAAAAGATAAAATAAAAATAAAAAAAATAAAAATAAAAATAAAAATAAAATCTAATCTACAAAAAAGAAAATTAGTATAATAACAACTTATTTTAAAAAATAAGAGTAAGATTTACAACAGATGAAAATTTACAATCTTAACTTGTAGATTTTTTCTTTTTCTTTTTCCTCTTCCAAAATTACAACAAAATAAACATAATATTATTTTCTAAAAAAAATTCTCTCAAAATTTATCCTCCTCCCTTTTCAAAAAAAAAAAAAAAACCCTCGGTATTGTGAGCCTTCATTCTATTTATAGGAATAAAGGTGTAAAATCCGTCCGGCAAAAGGTGAAGCAAAAAGAAAGAAAAAGAGGTGGGTGCACCGAAATTCGGTGCACCCACCCCCTTTTGGGTGCACCGAACGGTGCACCCAAAAGCAATGGGTGCTCTCTGCCCACGCTGGCCGCATATGCGGCCAGCAGCACTGGTCGCACGTGCAACCAGCTTTTTGGTCGCACGTGCGACCTCAATGCAACCCCCCACCCCCGTTCAATCTAGGCTTCTCTCGTTCTCGTCTGTTTCTTGTCCATTTTGTTCCGAATTAACGCGTTTTTATTCCACTTCGAAAAATCTACAAAAACCAAAAAATAAATAAATCAATTACTAATATTTAATTTACTTAAGAGATTAACAAAATTTAATTTAGCGGTATTAAACCGCACAAATACGGTACAATCAAAACAAAATAAATAGGAAAATAAAATAAAGGTAACTATAAAATAAAGTATAATTTTTTGCGAAGCGGTCAAAATGCCGTGTCTACAGCTGCCCCTCTTTGTCATGCAAGTTCCACTTGCTTGACAAAGATAAAAGACCACGTCATTTTGATCGTCCCATTTTTTTATTTTTTATTTTTAGTGCATTTTTCAATAGTAGAACAAATAAAGTAAAATGACTCATGACGATTCTCATGACGAATAAGTGTACGTTTAGAGTAATAAAAGAAGACTCATGATGAACAAGTGTCCGTTTAGAGAAATAAAAGAATGATTCATGACGATGTTCATGACAAACAAATGTTCGTTTAGAGGATCATTTAGAGTGATAAAAAAATTAACTCGTGATGATACTCATGACAAACCAGTGTCTGTTAAGATGATCATTTAGAGTAATAAAATGACTCATGACGATACTCATGACGAACATGTGTCCGTTTAGAGGATCGTTTAGAGCAATAAAAAAATGACTCATGGCGATATTCATGACAAATGCGTGTCTGTTTAGAGGATCGTTTAGAGTAATAAAAGTGACTCATGACGATACTCATAACAAACGCGTATCTGTTTAGAGGATCTTTTAGAGTAATAAAAGAGAGACTCATGATGATACTCATGACGAACAAGTGTCCGTTTAGAGGATCGTTTAGAGTAATGAGAAATTATTCATGCCCTAGCCCTCTTGGCTAGGGCCTCAAAGAAAATTCAGAAGTATAAAATATGCCCCAACTTGTGACTGAGCTAGAATGAGAGAGCAAAGATATAAATGTGCCTCAACCGAACTCTCAGATGACCGAACATTTATAGATTGCTTGCGTACCTTAGTATTATGTCGAGGATCAAGTTTAGCATAGTTTACTTTTCGCCCTTTTCAAGGCAAAACGCATACCTAGATGCTCATTTAGAGCTTCTGAACTTTCAGCAATAAAAGTTTCTAATTTGAGCCGGAAGGTAAGAAGTCTTTGTGATAGAGAAATCCATACTTCCATGCCCTTTGAAATCCCTGTAATTGGACAAAAACACATGCAACACGAAAATTTAGTCTGAAAAACTTGTCACCCTTGACGACTCGCAATTCCGTTCCCCCCTTTTCCGTCGCAATCTCTTGTTTGATGGCGCTTGACTTTCTCGGGATAGTATTGGGAGATTTTTTTTCGTCTCGTCCTTCCGTCAATCTTAGAGACGTACTTTCTAGAGGTTTTCTCCGAGTTGTTGGCGGGGTCTGGTTTTTGGACAATATCCCTATCAGCCTTTATTTCTCTACACCCGCCGATTCTCACTTTCTCTTTTCTACTAGGCATCCTCAGTGCTTAGGAGAATCATATACTCCTGCTTGTTTTATATTTTTCAAATCCTGCAAAACTGATTTAACCAAATATGGGAAAAACGCGTAAAACCTTACCCCAAACAGGTATCTTTATCACCAGATATGTTGACTGCGAGATTTCAAGCCGGATTATCTGACAAGTATGATTTCAATACAAATTTGAGCCATATTTGATGTTCCTTTTCACAGATTCCAACTCTTGCTCAAATCCATCAAGTTTCGAACACGAAAAAGTCTTACAGTCAATGGAAGTCAGTCGTAGTGGAAATTCCAAAAATGTCCCTAGGAGTGATCTAACTGTTCTCTTTTTTTTGGCAACACGGTCTCTACATTTTTCTCATAGCGCTCTTTCGAGTTTTCACCATGTTCGAGCCGTACCTTTTTTTTTTTTTTTTTTTTTTTTTTTTTTTTTTTTTTTAGCAACAGATAATCACAAATTGAATAAACTTAGTTAGAAAAGAAGGACATTTATTAGGCAAAGTATTTCTTTACAGAATCCGAGTTTAGGGGCTCGGGAAATACATCACCATCCATTTCCTGGAGAATCAACGCTCCACCCTTCAAAGCCTTATGAACAACAAAAGGACCTTCCCAATTTGGCACGAACTTACCCTTAGCTTCATCTTGGAAAGGGAAGATTTTCTTCAATACTAACTCACCGACCTTGAAGACTCTAGGGTATACCCGTTTATCATGAGCTCTAGTAATCCTCTGTCTGTAACACTGTCCGTGGCATATTGCTGTTAGCCGCTTTTCATCGATTAAACAAAGTTGGTCCAACCGTTGTTGTACCCATTCAGTTTTATCAAGCTCGACCTCAATGAGCACTCATAGAGATGGAATTTCCACCTCGGCCGGTATCACCGCTTCTGTGCCACAAACCAAAGAATAGGGGGTTGCCCCTGTCGAGGTCCGAACCGAGGTCCGGTAAGCCATCAAAGCATATGGCAGCATATCATCCCACTCTTTATAATTATCAATCATCTTCCGGAGAATTTTCTTTATATTTTTGTTTGCGGCTTCCACTGCTCCATTCATTTTTGGACGGTAAGGCGCTGAGTTTTTGTGCTCGATCTTGAACTGCTGACATATTTTCTGTATTTCTGAACCCTTCAGGTTTTTAGCATTGTCGGTTATCAATGTTTGCGGAAAACCGTATCTTGACACAATATTTTCTTTGATGAATCGAGCTACTATCTTTTGAGTCACTCGGGTTAAGGAAACAGCTTCTACCCACTTGGAAAAATAATCAATTGCCACCAGGATAAAGCGATGACCACTCGGCGTCTTAGGGGTAACTTCCCCAATAACGTCCATACCCCACATTGAGAGGGGCCATGGGGCCGCCAAGAAATGAAGGTGCGAAGGTGGGACATGGATTTGATCACCATGAATCTAACACTTATGGCATCTTCGAACAAACTGCACGCAGTCGCTTTCCATCGTTAGCAAAAAATGACCGGTTCTCAGGATCTTCTTGGTAAGCATGAAGCCGCTCATGTGAGGTCCACATATGCCACTATGGACCTCTTTCATCAACTGGATGGCCTCTTCAGCTCCAATACATCTCAACAGGCCCATGTCAGGAGAGCGTTTGTACAGTGTCTCCCCGCTTAGGAAGAATTGGCCTGCTAACCTCCGGAGAGTTTTTCGATCAACACTTGATGCCCCTTCCGGATACTCTTGATTTTTCAAAAAGTTCTTTATGTCATGGTACCACGGGTCTTTGGCTGGTTTAGATTCAAGCTGGCAACAGTGGGCCAGTCGGCGCTGAACTCGGATTACCACCGGAATGATATCATCATCCTCCCGAGTGATAGAGATCATAGATGCCAAGGTAGCTAAGGCATCGGCGAAGTCATTTTTGAGCCTGGATATGCTTTTAAATTCTATTATCGTAAATTGCTCGCACAACTCCAGGAGGTGATTGTTATAGGTTATCAAGGTCGGATCTCTCGTGGCATACTTATCCGTCACCTGATTGATTATCAGCTCAGAATCTCTGAACACTAGCAATTCTTTGATTTTTATATCGACAGCCAGCTGGAATCCCAGAATACAGGCTTCGTACTCAGCTCGATTATTTGTGCTCTGGAACTTCAACTTGGAAGCCACTGGATAATGCTGCTTGCCTGGAGAAACCAGAACAGCTCCGATTCCAGCCCCTCGAGAGTTCACTGCTCCATCAGAATATATTTTCCAAACTGTTTTCTCGTTTTCTTCATCCACCGCATGAATCGACTCGTCAGGGAATAGCGTCTCAAGAGGCTGGTTATCCGTTTGAGCTGGACAACTAGCCAACTGATCTGCTATTGCCTGACCCTTCACTGACTTTTGGGTCTTGTAGATGATATCGAACTCCGTCAGTAGCATCTGCCATTTTGCAACTTTTCCTGACAGAATCGGCTTCTCGAAGATGTACTTTAAGGGATCCATCCTAGCTATCAAGTAGGTAGTCAGTGGGAGCATATAATGGCGCAGTCTTTGAGCAGACCAAGCTAATGCACAACAGGTCCTCTCCAGCAAGGTATAATTTTTCTCATACTTCGTGAAGCGCTTGCTGAGGTAGTAGATAGCTTGCTCCTTCTTTCCAGATTTATCGAGTTGCCTAAGAATAGCTCCCATGGAGGAGTCGAGAATTGACAAATATAGTAATAACGGAACCTTCTCCCGAGGCGGCACTAGAACGGGAGTGTTCGTTAGATAGACTTTAATTTTCTCCAAGGCATTCTGCCAATCTGCATTCTATCGCCCGTCACTTTCTTTTCGAAGTAGCTTGAAGATTTGCTCACAAGTGGCAGTGAGTTGGAAGATGAATCGGGCTATGAAATTTAATCACCCCAGAAAACCTCGGATCTCTTTTTCATTTTTCGGTGGTGGCATCTCACGAATGGCCTTCGTCTTTGTAGGATCAATCTCGATTCCATGGCGATTTACTATGAAACCAAGAAGTTTTTCGGAAGCCACCCCAAACACGCATTTTGCTGGATTGAGCTTGAGTTGGTACTTTCGAAGTCTGTCGAATATCTTTTTCAAATGGCAGAGATGATCCTCGTTCTCCTGAGATTTAACGATCATGTCATCTACATATACCTCCATCTCCTTGTGCATCATATCATGAAAGAGGGTCGTCATTGCACTTTGGTATGTTGCCCCGGTATTTTTGAGACCGAAAGGCATCACCCTATAGCAAAAGACTCCCCATGGTGTAGTGAAGGTTGTCTTTTCTCGATCTTTCTCATCCATTAGAATCTGATTATAGCCAGAGAATCCATCGATGAAAGAATAGAGCTTTCTCCCCGCAGTATTGTCGATGATAATGTGAATGTTTGGCAGTGGAAAATCATCTTTCGGACTTGCCCGATTAAGATCACAATAATCCACGCAAACTCTGATTTTTCCCGAGGACTTTGGCACGGGAACGACATTTGAGAGCCATTCACTGTAGTTACAGACTTCAATAATTCGGGCATTGAATTGCTTCACGATCTCCTCCTTGACCTCAAGGCTGAGAGCGGGCCTCAACTTTCTCAACTTTTGTTTGATTGGTACATTCTTCGGCTTTAGCGGTAGCTTATGGGCCACGATACTCTTGTCCAGTCCTACCATGTCATCGTAGGATGAGGCAAAGATATCTTGGTAGGAAATTAAGAGATTTGTCAACTCTTTCTTTTCCAGAGTCATGAGGGCTGATCCAATCTTTACTTCCTTCAACTCTTTCGAGGTCCCCAAGTTATCAACTCGATCTCATCGTTACTGGGAATCGGCTTGTTCTTGAACTCCGTAAAAGCTTTTCGGATCTCACCATCGTCTGGCTGGCAAGAGTCATCTTCTGTTTCTACTCCCATCAGGTTATGGTCTGGTTCTGCATTGAAATCATACTTATCGCACTCTAGCTCAGTTATATCGCATGCATCATACACTGGTAATTTAGGCATCCTGAAAGCATAAAATTTAAACATTTAAACCATATGTTGGGTAAAGCAGAATTGCATTCATTAAATATAAAAAACCATTACAAAGCAAAATCCCTTTCCATCCAGAAGGCTATGTGGATGGAGGGATGACCAACAGAAAATCTTCCTAAGTTTACCGAAACGCCTGGAGAATCGGGAGAGAACAAGAATCCCAATTCTGCAGCTTTTCTTTTCCTTTGGTTCGAAAACCAGACCCATGACTTGGCCCTGCCTCATCTCTCATGATTACATTCACAGCTTCCTTGATCATCACTCTCTCAAGGTGCAACTCGAATCCTGCAGTCTCCTTTCCTTTGTTGATGGTTTCTGCTGGATAGGGGAAAGTGACCCGGATATGCGGAATTTTCATTGGCTGGTTGTCTGGGGATCCATCCCTCTTCTTCCGAAAGAACTTCGCCCTATCTGCTTTTGGCGGCTCGTATCCCAATCCAAATCTCCCCTCTTCTCCTTAACTTCTATCGGTTCTGTAATTCCGTCTAGATTCTTGCCCAAACCTTTCCTGGGAATGCAACCCCGGGACTTCATTTCTTTAGCAACGAAGACCACAGTATTAGACAGTGATGGTGTCATCTCGTGTCCTCCTTCCTTCACAAAGGTAGCATTCGCGACGTCGAACACGTGATAGGAGGCTTCAATCTTCTCATTTTCCTTTCCGTCGTCTATTAACGGGACATGCCGACTTATCGCTTGATGGAAAGGTATGATATCTGAATCAGCCCTGATCACGTACAGTGTGTCATCAATGATAAACTTGATCTTCTAATGTAGAAACGAAGGCACTGTCCCAGCGTAATGGATCCACGGCCTCCCCAACAACAGGTTGTACGAAGCAGGTATGTCGAGCACTTGGAACTTCGCATTGAACTGTATTGGACCAATTTCAATTGGCAGGTTAATCTCTCCAACGCTATCTCTCCTAGCCCCATTGAATGCTCTGATAACCGTCTTAGACGATCGAACCTGTGATAGATCTATCCTCATTTCTTCCAGGGTCGACAAATGACATATATTTAGTGCCGATCCATTGTCAATCAGCACCCGAGCTATGAACATTCCATGGCTTTCGACCGTGATATTCAAAAGCTTGTTGTGACCTGTTTCATCATCGTCCATCTCGTCATCTGTGAAAGTAATGGTGTTAGATCCTAGGACCTGCTCGACCAGAGTGACAAACTTCTCCGGAGAGATCGTGATAGGAAAGTGGGCTTCATTTAGGACTTTCCGCAGTGCCTGTCTGTGTACTTCTGAGGATAGGAGTAGTGAGAGCATCGAGATTTGTGCCGGTGCTTTGCTGAGTTGCTCCACTATCTTGTATTTTGAATTCTTCATTGCCTTTAGGAAGTTGTGAGCCTCCGGTTCTGACACCGACTTTTTCAGAGCCCATCTTGGTTCCCTCACAGGAATCCTGATCAAATCATGTGGCGTATACACCCTTCCAGACCGAGTGATTCCACTGGTTTCTTCTACTAAGATTGGCAATTCTTCTACTTCTCCTGTTATAGTGATGATCTCATAATTCCATGGAAACTTATTGAGATTTTCCACCAGCTTTTGATTGGGAAAGACAGAACTAGAGATTTCTCCATTTTTTCGGCTACCCTTTCTAGATGTAATTCGAATCCTCCGTAGAGAACCTCCAAGTGTAAACAAACACCACCGATATCGATCACATCGACTTCTTCCTCGACCTCCTCTGTGAAAATTAGATTGACGCCACTTCCTGAGGAAGCGTGTTCAGGCAACGGATTTTGCTGACAGTTTGGCGTACCAGCCTCAGGTTTTTTAGGAAACATGATGGCTCCTATCCGTATAAACTCCTGAATTTTGTCTTTCAGCTGAAAGCATTGCTCAGTCACGTGTCCTCTGGTTCCCGAGTGGTATTCACAGAAAGCATTTGAAGAAGCTGCTTTACTCCCAAGTTTAATTTCGTAGAATAGAAGGGGTGTCAGCATCCCCTGTTTCAAACAATTCCGGTACAACTCGGTGATCGAGATCGGAAGGTCTTGTATCTCTCTGTTGTCGTTCTGGAAATTTTCCCCAGTAGCATGAGGTAGAAGGCCTTGGTGGTATTGGGTTCCTGACCTTGAAGTGCGGTTAGGAATTTGAGGTGGGGTGTTCAGGTGTGGTTGATAGGTATGGTAAGGGGGTGCTGGGTAGGCTTGAGGATAATATTGGAGAATATGGTTTTGATAAAGGGGAGGTATATTTTGGTAATAGCGGGGGCGGCTTTGGGAATAGGGTTGGTTTTGAGGATAATTTTGGTTTTGGGGATTTTGAGGAGAGTAGTTGTGATATTAGCTATTCTGGTTCAGGTAGTTTTGGGGACAAGAAGCTTGGGGGTAGTTCTGGTAATGGGTTTGCCGAGGGGAAACGACAACAGCTACTTCATTTTCTTTCATCTTTGGCGGGGCTGACCTTTTCGTCAGATTGGATTGGGCCCCTTCACTTTTTTCGCTCCTTACTCCTTCTTCCGTCACCTCGGCCTGTTTGATCGCATCGCCGAAAGAAACCACTGCTATGCTCGAGCGATCTCGATAGAACGGCGGTGACTGAATTGACTTGAATATCTCTAACTGAGCCTCCTCGCTCAGCCTAGGGACAACTTTGGAAGCCTCCTCCCTCCAACGGGTAGTATACCCCCGGAAACTTTCGTCTTTATTTTTCAGTATCTGGTAGAGGGTATTGCGGTCCGGCACGGCATCCCTATTGTACACATATTGCTCACAGAAGGCCTCTACCAGATCTTCAAATGTTTTAATCTGTGATAGCTCCAGGGTCATGTACCAGTTGAGAGCCGGTCCTTTCAACGATCTCCGAAACATCTTTAGGCAAAGGTCTTCGTTCCGAGCATGAATTCCTAACTCCTCTTTATAAACGTTGACATGCCATTCTGGAGGGCCAGTGCCATCATATTTTGTGAACTCTGGAACTACGAAATTTTTCGGGTACACAACCCCGGGTGGTGCTGACAACTCCTTGTACGTCGCTTTCCTGGATGGCTTCTCCTTTCGCCATTCTTCCGTAGTTTTTTTCCAATTTCTCCATTTTTAGAAACCAAGCCGGTGGAGGACCATTCTCTTCTTTGTTTTCAGTTTCAATGGCCGGGGCCGATTGGCTATCATTTGAATTGTTTGGTGGAACAACGACCCTCTCCGGGTGAATGAGGATCTGCGGTGCGCTAGGGGCCGAGCCCTCTGGCGAGGCCTGATAGACATGCCCCTGGATGGGATATGCCGGAGCTCCATAGGCGAAAAGATGAGGGCCCATCTGAGGTCCATAGTAGACCGGTACTGTGAAGTTCGGGCCGACGTTGTTCGGATTCGGCCTTGAGTTCTCCATCCCAATACTTGCAGGGTTTCTATTTGGGGATTCAATCACAGGAGTCCCATTGGACGGAGGAATAGGCACCTCCAGAGGTCGGCTAAGTTCGTTGATCATTTCCATCAACATGTCAATAGTTTCCTGCATCTGAGCCATCTGGGTCGTTCGGGGAGATTCGGGATTGCTTTCTGATGTCATCCTGGAATGAGTCTGTGCTCAACTGCGCATAAAGATCAGACTTCGAAAGGGGGGAACTGGATTTACTTTTCTGGGACCAATTTTTTTTGTCTTGTCCTTTTCTACAACAAAAATCCTTTTATTAGTTCACGTGGGTCTTAGGTGGTCTTAAAGCCCATTCTAGTTCGAAGATTTCAATTTCGATAACGACCAATTAAAACAAATGATGGTTTATGAAAAATCTTTTTTTTTTTTTTTTTGGTCGTTCCCTACTGATATTGAAAATTTTGAACTTGTTTGGTCTTTTTTTTTTTTTTTTTTTTTTCAAAAAAAAAAATTCCCAAGACATCATTAATCCATCAAGTACCAAAATCCCTTTCCTGTCTTGTATCATAGAATCCTGAGAGGACAATATGGATATAAGACAACTGTGCTTTTGTCAGAGGATTTACAACTATATGAGAGCCTGAGAGGAAAGAAGAAAAATAAGAGGAAAATATATATAAAAAATAAAAAGAAATATATAAAAAAGAAATCACAACTTATTTACCGAATTGAGGGAAAAGATAATAAAATAAAATTTAACATTCGGACTTTAGATTAGTTGGACTTATTCAAACATATTGGGCTCAACTTTCTAACCGTCCCCAGTGGAGTCACCAGTTGAACGCACCCCAATTTTCCAAAGAAAATAAAAAAATAGATATATTCGTTTGTTGACAAAATGAGAAGGATTTTTTAAAAACGTCGATTTTCTCATTAAAATATGCTTAAGCCTATTTTAGAAAAAGGAGTCGCCACCTAGCATTGGGTTTAAATGATGTGCTAGGTCACCAGATTTTTCTTTTTTGAAAATAATTTTAAAAAATGGCTTAAATAAAAATTTCACTCCAAAATAACATGGTCTAACCAGATATTCGTTTAAAGAGTTTGGGGGTCAGTTACGCTCGGGGAAGGTGTCAAGCACCCCAAGATGCCTGTCCAAAGACGGTACCTTAACCAATTAAGTCCAATTAAAATTTAAATCCGAATGTTTTTATTTTATTTTGAAATCCTCCTCATATACACACATATACACATACACACACATCGAGGGAAGTAATCTCCCTTCTAAACCTAGACCGTTCTAATGGAAGGTTGAGAATTTTTCACCTCATCTTATTAGCACATTATATTTAACAAAAGTTAACGAAACACATGCACACACACGCTCGCACGCATCGAGGGGAGTAATTCCCTTCTAAACTTAAACCGTTCCAATGGAAGGTTGAGAATTTTTCACCTTATCTTGTCAGCACATTATATTTAATACGAGTTAAAGAAACACACGCACACACACGCATGCACACATCGAGGAGAGTAATTCCCTTCTAAATTTAAACCGTTCAAATGGAAGGTTGGGAATTTTCCACCTTATCTTGTCAGCACATTATATTTAATATGAGTTAAAGAAACACACGCACACACACGCACGCACACATCGAGGGGAGTAATTCCCTTCTAAATTTAAACAGTTCAAATGGAAGGTTGGGAATTTTTCACCTTATCTTGTCAGCACATTATATTTAATACGAGTTAAAGAAACACACGCACGCACACATCGAGGGGAGTAATTCCCTTCTAAATTTAAACCGTTCAAATGGAAGGTTGGGAATTTTTCACCTTATCTTATCAGCACATTATATTTAATACAAGTTAAAGAAACACACACACACACACATCGAAGGGAGTAATTCGCTTCTAAACTTAAACCGTTCCAATAGAAGGTTGGAAATTTTCTACCTCATCTTGTCAGCACATTATATTTAATATGAGTTAAAGAAAACACACGCACAAACACACACGCACACCTCGAGGGGAGTAATTCCCTTCTAAATTTAAACCGTTCAAATAGAAGGTTGAAAATTTTCCACCTCATCTTGTCAGCACATGATATTTAATACGAGTTAAAGAAAACACATGCACACGCACACACACGCGCGCGCGCGCGTGCACCCACCTTAAGGGGAGTAATTTCTTTTTAAACCTAAACCGTTCCAATGGAAGGTAGAGATATTTCCATCTCGTTTTATTTACTCAAAAAAATAAAATTTAAAAAAAATAAAAAAAATAAAAGATAAAATAAAAAGATAAAATAAAAAAAATAAAAAATAAAAAAAATGAAAAAAAAAAATCTAATCTACAAAAAATAAAATTAGTATAATAACAACTTATTTTAAAAAGTAAGAGTAAGATTTACAACAGATGAAAGTTTACAACCTTAACTTGTAGATTTTTTCTTTTTCTTCTTCCTCTTCCAAAATTACAACAAAATAAAAATAATATTATTTTCTAAAAAACATTCTCTCAAAATTTATCCTCCTCCCTTTTCAAAAAAAAAAAAAAAAACCTCGGTATTGTGAGCCTTCATTCTATTTATAGGAATGAAGGTGTAAAATCTGTCCGGCAAAAGGTGAAGCGAAAAGAAAGAAAAAGATGTGGGTGCACTGAAATTCGGTACACCCACCCCCTTTTGGGTGCACCGAATTCGGTGCACCCAAAAGCAATGGGCAGAGAGCATTTGCTCTCTGCCCACACTGGCCGTATATGCGGCCAGCAGCACTGGTCGCACAGCGACCAGTGCAACTGGTCGCTGTGTGACCAGACTGGTCGCATACGCGACCAGTTTTTTGGTCGCACGTGCTACCTCAATGCAACCCCCCACCCCCGTTCAGTCCAGGTCTCTCTCGTTCTCGTTTGTTTCTTGTCCATTTTGTTCCAAATTAACGCCTTTTTATTCCACTTCGAAAAATCTACAAAAACCAAAAAAATAAATAAATCAATTACTAATATTTAATTTACTTAAGAGATTAACAAAACTTAATTTAGCGGTATTAAACCGCACAAATACTGTACAATCAAAACAAAATAAATAGGAAAATAAAATAAAGGCAATTATAAAATAAAGTATAATGTTTTGCGAGGCGGTCAAAATGCCGTGTCTACACCTCCCTAAAAAAAATTTCGTCCCAAAATTTTAGTTACCTTGAACAAATAAATACGGATATTTATTCTTCATCTCATCTTCTCTTTCCCATGTTGCCTCTTCCATAGAATGACTGCGTTATAGCACTTTCACCAATGGAATCGTTTTCGTCCACAACACTTGATTTTTACGATTCAGAATATAGACTGGCTCCTCAACGTATTTCAAGTCCTCTTTCAATTTGATTGGTTGAGAAGTCAACACATGTGAAGAGTCTGACACATATTTTCTAAGTATCGATACGTGGAAAACGTCATGTAATTTAGACAATTCTGGCGATAGGGTTAATCGATAGGCCACCATGCTAACCCATTCTAGAATCTCGTATGGCCCGATATACCTCAAACTTAGCTTTCCCTTCTTCCCAAATCTCATTATGCCCTTCCAAGGGGATATACGCAAAAACACATAATCACCCACTTCAAATTCCAACTCTCGTCTACGCTTGTCAGCATAGCTCTTTTGCCAACTCTGAGCAGTTTTTAGTCTTTCTTGAATCACTTTCACCTTGTCCGTCGTCATGTGGGTTATATTCGGCATCAATAACTTCTGTTCTCCAACTTCAGTCCAACAGATTGGAGTTCTGCATCTTCTACCATACAACGCTTCATATGATGTCATCTCGATTGTCGAATGGTAGCTATTGTTATAGGTAAATTACATCAACATCAAATGATTATCCCAACTACCAGGAAATTCTAGAATACAACCCCTCAACATATCTTCCAACGTCTAAATCGTTTGCCCTGATTGGCCGTCAGTCTGAGGATGGAAAGTTGTATTGAATCTTAACTTGGTACCCATAGCAGCTTGAAGATTCATCCAGAATTTTGAGGTAAATCTCGGATCTCTATCCGACACTATGAAAATTGGTGCACCATGCAATCGGATAATCTCGTCAATATACAATTTTGCATACTTGTCCATGGAGTACGTCGTTTTCACAGCCAAAAAATTAGCAGACTTGGTAAGTCTATCAACAATTACCCAGATGGAATTATGTCCCTTTTGAGTGTGGGCTAATCTTGAAATAAAATTCATCGTAATATATGCTCATTTCCACTCTGGGATAGATAGAGGTTACAATAATCCACCTGGACATTGGTGCTCAATCTTAACTTGCTAGCAAATGAGACAGCTGGAAATAAATTCTACAATTTATTATTTTATTCCACTCCACCAATAGTGTTTTCACAAATCTCGATACATCTTGGTACTGCCTAGATGCATTGCGTATGCTGAGCTGTGCGCTTCCTCCAAGATATCTTTCTTCAAATCGACATTATTAGGCACACACAACATATTCTCAAACATCAAGGCTTCATCATTATCTCTGATGCGATAGTTGGCTCTTTCACCATTCTTAACTTCATCTTTGATCTTCTCCAATTGGACATTCAACTTTTGCGCTTTTATAATACGGTCGATTAACATCGGTTTCAAGGTCAAAGTCGCAAGCAATACTGTCATATAACCAACCGCCAACTGGACTCGCAAATATATCAGCTCAGCATATAGGTTAGTGTGAACAACTCGAAGGTGTGCGACTAAATCTGCCGATTTCCTACTCAGTGCATCGGCTACAACGTTGGCCTTTTTAGGTTGATAATGGATAGTACAATCATAATTTTTGATAAACTCTATCGAACGCCTCTATCTCAGATTTAGTTCCTTCTGAATAAACAAATATTTCAAATTCTGGTGGTTAGTGTACATCTCGCATGTCGCCATACAGATAATGTCTTCAGAGTTTCAAGGCAAACACAATCGCCGCCAACTCAAAATCGTGCGTCGGGTAGTTATGCTCATGATTCTTTAATTACTGAGAAACATATGCAATCACGTGACCATGTTGTATCAGTACACACCCTAGCCACTAGTGTGAAGCATCATTGTAAATCACAAAGCCATTGCCTTCTGTCGGAAGAGAAAGTATTGGAGCGGATATCAGTCTACTTTTCAACTCCTGGAAGCTTTGTTCACATTTGTCAGTACACTCGAATTTAGATTCCTTGTGAGTTAATCGGGTCAACAGCGTAGTTATAACAGAAAATCCCTAAACAAACCAACGATAATAACTCGTTAATCCCAAGAAGCTTTGAATTTCAGCCACACTTTTCAGCCTTTCCCATTAAACAACGGCTTCGAATTTCTTTGGGTCAACTTGAATACTATCCCCTGAGATAACATACCCAAGAATACAACTCTACCCAGTTAAAACTCACATTTACTGAATTTTGCATGCAATTGCTTCTCTTGCAAAGTCTACAACACAATCTTAAGATGTTCTGCATGTCCTTCTTTATTTCGGGAATAGATCAATATATCATCAATTAACACGATGATAAACTGATCTAAATAAGGCTGGAAGATCTGATTCATCAGATCTAAATTGTAAATTTTACTAAAACGATAATATTTAGTATTTTGCTGACTAACAAAATTTTTAACGGTCAATTAATATTTTTCTACAAATCAAATTATTAACAGGAAAATTTTTGTAGTAATTGGTATAATAATTTCTATACAATTAACATTAACTTAAGAAATTAAGCGTTAAATAATTTCGTACATTAAAAAGAAAAATGGGAATAGAAAATAGTGCATTTTAGGGTCATGCACTACATATTAGGGTTATTTAAGTAAATTCTTAGTCTAGGACCTTTCGTCGTTATTAGGTTCGCAGGCGACACCGACCGAGTAGTATTCAGGTAATAACGCTTTTAGTAGCGCAAAAATCGAGATAAGTGTAGTATCTTCTATGTAAATTGTTAAATTATATCTTCGTACTAAAATGTGAAAAAAAATGATTTATTAAAATGGATTATTTTATAATGTTATGCGGATCAAGTAAATTTTTAAATGTGGAAAGTGATTTTTAGCATCCGGCTATGCCATAGTTGTCTTCTCGTCAGGAGGGCATGTCATTCGAGATGTGGATATATGTTGTTACCTATCAGGCAAGTCCTGCAGGGTGGATATATGTTGTTACATGTTAGGCAAGTCCTGTAGGGTGGATATATGTTATTACTTGTCAAGCAAGTCCTGCAGGGTGGATATATATTGAGACCTGTCAGGAGTGCAAATCCTGCAGGTGACTGCCCCTACCATTGGAGATATTGAATGGCCCTAATACTGACAGCCACCTTAGATGACACAGTTGTATAGATTACGGTACCATTGTAACTCCCGATCGTGAAATACATTATCTTATTGTAATGATAGGTGTAGAATTTTATTTCGACTCGGTGTGCAGTTATACTTATATTATGTTTTGAAAAGTGGTATTTGATTATTATATTTGATCCATAAATTATTTTTATATTATGAAGACAATGCATCAATAAAATATTTAGTTTTAGGTGCCACAGCTATAAAGGAGTCCACTACTGGCACTAGGTAGAGTCAGGAGGTGGTATCATTTTGGAGGGTTAGGTGGACAAGTGTGAACCTTTCAGGTTTTGTTGTGAATATTTGGGACACGTATATTCCCAAATTTTGAAGTGGGTAAATATATTTTTGAAAAAAATATATAATAGTGCATATATATATATATATATAATTGTTGATTGGTCAAGTAACGTCGAGTCGACGTTGATCCCGACATGACGGTGTAGTGCGATTTTAAATTTTTATTGCTTAAACGAAATTTCGATGACGAAATTTATTTAAGAGGGGTAGATTGTAATATCCCATTTTGTATTTTAAAAAAATATATTATTTTATAAAAGTTTAATATTTTTTAGTTTGGTTTGTAAATTCATGGTATAAGTAAATATTTAATAATTTTAGGGGGATAAATATATTTATTGAATTTAATATGAATTATTTTATAATTTAGGGGTATACGTGTAATTTTTCATTCATTCTCTATTAAGAAAATGTCGGTGGCCACAAAATTGAAGGAAAATGAAGGAATTGACATGTGGCTCAACATAAAGAAAAAAAATAAAAATAAATAAATAATGTAAAAAAAAAGGGGTTAAATGTTAAAGATTATTTATATATAATAATAGTAATAATATTAAGGATGGTAGGTGTTGATCAATAGCCTTTCTCTCTCTCTCTATATATATATATATATATAATATCGGTTTGCAGTAACTTTTGGCCAAAAAAAAAAAAAGGAAAAAGAAGAAATCAAAAAGATGAATTGTTTTTTTATATAGTATCGATTTCGGTTCAAATTTCGACTTTGGACTTCAGATAGAATTTCAAACTCTTTTAGTATATGTATTTAATTTTTCTATTGTGAGATTTATATTATTATTATTTTGAATTTTAACAGTTAATTTCCTTGAAATAATTAGGATTATATGAAAATTATGTCGAAATCATGTCAATGTGTTTCATTTGCTCGAGTAATTAAATGCACGTATTAGAGGGGTTGAAATTCTACTGAGCGTTGGCTTACAATCCCACAATTTTGATTGCAAAGTGGGGAAAATGAAACGGAGACCGGAGTGTTATTTGAATTTCTATTTGTAATAGTTGCATTTGTTATTTATAATTATGAAAATCGACTCAAAAATTCGATAATTCTAATTATCGTCATTGTATGTAAAATTTATTAGATTTTATTAATTAAATTATTGATTATTTAGTAAAATTAGTAAAATTATCGTCATCGATGATTATAACAGTCGACGTTGTTTGTAAAATTTCTCAGATTTACCGGAAATAAATTATTAGTTATTCAGTTGTATTTAAATTGTAATTATTATATTTATTATTTACCGTTATAAAATCAAAAAAATTGTCGCCATTGTTGTAAAATTTATCAGATTTTATAAAATAAAATATTGGTTATCCGGTGTTAGTGTGAATTCTCCAAGGGTAGAAACCACGTAGCAGTCTTGGGAAATCGAGTTGTTACATAAGACTTGACATTACTACCCAATAAGAGCTATTTTATCGGAGGTCAGTGGATGGTAAAAAGAATCTGGCAGACCTTATGGAAATGAGCTTCATGTGACATCCCATCTTCAAGAAGACAAGGTGCAACGGTGATGAAGCCTCTTAGATGCCTTTTTGGATGAATTTATGCTATCTTTTGAAACAAATAGAAGGCTAAACAACTGAAGAACACAAGAGTCTCACAGCAGTACATCAAAGTGTAATCATTCTCAAGTTTTTTAAGCTTCCAAGCTAACTTGCTGCTCAACATCACTTTCATTCATTTTTATTTCATATTCATTTGAGTGCTTGTTGTATAATTGTTTCACACACACTTAGATATCATTAAGTTCTTTATCTTGAGAGTGTTAAAGCTCCATTTTGTGAGACGGTGAGATTTTCATTGTAAATCTTGAGTAAGGGTTTTGCTAAAGAGAAGATATTTGTGAGCGAAACATATTCACTCTTGATTGTAAAGTCTTGATATACGAACTTCTCAAGCAGCGACTATAGAAGGTTTGATCTTCACCCGAAAGAAGATTAAATATAATGAAATCTTCGGAGGAGCTCAGGGGAGTAGACTAGGTAAATGATTTTTGTCGAACAACTATAAATACTGATGTCAATCTCTCTAACTCTACTATTTACTTTTCAGTTTATATTTGTGTTCGTGATCGTTTGTTTGATTGAATATCCGTTGTGCACTATTACATAAACACTAAGTTTGATTTGAGTAGAATTAGTTCCAAAAATTTTGTTAAACTCAATTCACCCCCCTCTTGGATAATTCTTGGGCCATCAAGCTATACAAGGATATGAGGACGAAACAGGAAACATAAAAAAGAAGTCATTGGCATTAAAAGTTCAAAAAATGAGGCAGAAAATAACAGTGATGACATCAGCCTTGACAATAAGCAAGAAAAGAATATGGTGTTTCTCACAAAAAAATTCTAAAAAAAATACTCTATTCACATTCCGTGGAAAAATAAATTTCAACCTACGAAATGTGAAATGCTTCAACTGTCACAAGAACGGATACTTCTAATCCGACTATCCCGAACCAAAGAAGAAAAAAGAGATAAAGAGAAAGAAAAAGAAAAAGGTGAGGAAGAGTAAGAGTAAGAAAAATTAATAAAATCCATCTCAGCTGACTTGGAGTCGAGTAGCTAAAAAACATCGGGTTGTGATGATTCATCTTTGCTTTGATGGCTACTGGAGATGAGGTAACGAAATGTTCTAATCATTGCCCTTTAGATTTCGATGATTTATTTGATATTTATCAAGAACTAACGCATGATTATAAAAATCAGTTTTCTCAAATTAATGCCCTACAAAGTAGAATTAACACATTTAATAAGCAAGAGATGAAATTCGAATCTAAAAATATTGAATTAAAATCCAAAAATGTCAGATTTATATTCGATAGTTCTCAAATTCACAAGTGATGAAAATAATTTAAAAATATTTTTGGGAGTTCACGAAGTATTTTTGATAAAGATGGAATTGAGTTTCATAAAAACCTTAAACAAAAAAAATTCATAAATTCTTTTCTAAATTCAAGAATCTTGTTAGATGTTTTAAATGTAACATTGTGGGCATACTATCAGTAAATGTTTTTCTAAAGTATCTAAATACAGATAAATTTGGGTTCCTAAACGAAGTAAAATTATCCCGACTAACAAGATCAGATCCACTTAAATTGGGTACCACTTAGGAACTATTTGAGGTGCTCCTTGTAGGTTACTCTGAAAGCATTAATAGGCAAGGAAAAATTATTCTTATATAGTGGTTGTTCTTGGCACATGATGGGTGAAAATTTTAAATTCACATCTTTAACACCTAAAGATAGAGATCATGTGACGTTTGGAGACAACGCAAAAGGTAAAATTATCGGTATGAGTAATATAGGTAATGGGTCTACTACTATTAAAGATATTTTCTTAGTATACGGTCTTAAACATAACCTTCTTAATATTAGTCAATTATGTGATAAAGGTTATAACGTGATTTTTTTATCATGATAGATGCATTATTAAGAATGGGTATGATACTCACATATTACTTGTTGAATCACGATTTGAAAATGTTTATACATGTTCATTTGATAACTTCTCTTCTCAAAATTTATCATGTTTAAATGCATTATCTGAGAATAGTTGATTTGGAATAGACGACTTGGGCATACTAGTATGGAGTTAATTTCAAATCTATCTAAGAAGAGTATTGTACGTAGCTTACCTGCATTGAAGTATGTGAAAAATAAAGTATGTGATGCATGTTAACTAGGTAAGCAATCTAGATCACCTTTTAAGAAGAAGTTGCATACATCCACATCTAAATATCTTGAATTATTGCATCTTAATTTTTTTGGTACGAATGCCATTACTAGTTTAGGAGGTAAATTTTATGCATTCGTAATTGCGGATGATTATTCTAGATTTACATGGGTGTTTTTCCTAACTAATAAGAGTGAAGTTGCTACTATATTCTCTAAGTTCTGTAAACATGTTTAAAATGAGAAGCAGTGTTGCATTATTAGCATCAGTAGTAATAGAGGCAGAAGGTTTAAGAATGATGAGACAATAAGCTATTGTGATGAGCACGGGTATACTCATAACTTTTCTACACCAAGAACGCAACAACAAAATGGTATTGTGGAGAGTAAAAATAGAACGCTTCAAGAAATGGCCACAACGAGGCTAAATAAGAATCGTTTTTCTTAATACTTCTGCGCCGAAGCTGTAAGTAATGTTTGCCATTTTGTAAACAGGGTTTCTATTCGAAGAGATTTTAACAAAACCCCTTATGAAATTTGGAATGGTAAGTCTTACTTTAAAGTTTTTGGTTGTAAATGTTTTATCTTAAATGATAAGGATAATTTGGGTAAATGTGATGTTGAATCTGATTACGAAATTTTTCTTGGGTACGCTTCTAATAGTAAAGCTTATGAATATATAATAAACGTACCTTAGTAGTGGAAGAATCTATGCATGTCATGTGTGAGGAATCTGATCCACTTTTGTTGAGAAAGATTTTGGATGATGATGATAATGCGGTACACAAAATAATCAAAACTAAGGGGTTGATGCAACAAATGAACCACAATCTTCAAAGAATGACGAATCAAAAAGTAAAGAGACAACTTTACCACGTGCTATTAAGACAATGTCGAGACATTCGATAAAAGAAATTATTGGTAATTTTGAGAAAAGTGTAAGTACAAGATCCTCTCTTAGGGGTATAATTAATCTTACTTTTCTATCTCAAATTAAGCCTAAGCATAAACTGATAAGTCTTGGATCTCCGTGATGCAAGAAAAGTTAGTTCAATTTTAGCATAACAAGGTGTGGTCTCTAGTTCCTAAACCTGATTTCCATCCTGTGATTGGTACTAAATGGGTCTATTGTAATAAAAAAAAATGAAATGGGTATGGTAATTAGAAATAAAGCAAGATTGGTAGCACATGGCTATAATCAAGAAGAGGGAATTGATTATGATGAGATGTATACACTTGTGGCTAAACTACAAACTATTAGAATGTTAATCGCATTTGTATGTTCACATAATTTTAAACTATATCAAATGGCTATAAAGAGTGCATTCTTGAATGACTTTCTATCAGAAGAAGTTTATGTCAAACAACCACGAAGATTTTAGAGTAATAAACTTCTCAATCATGTGTTTAAACTTCAAAAGGTTTTGTATGGACTCAAACAAGCTCCACGAGCTTGGTATGAGAGACTTAGCCGATATTTGATCAAAAATGATTTTCAACGGGATCTTAGTGATATTACACTATTTTATCAAGCAAAATGAGTCTGATATCCTATTAGTACATATATATGTTGATGATATTATATTCAGATCCACTAATGAGGATTTTTGTCAAGAATTTGCCAAGATTATGCAAGTTGAGTTTGAAACGAATATGAAAAAATAGTTAATCTTCTTTCTTGGGTGGCAAATTAAGCAAACTAAATAAGGGATTTTCATTAATCAAGCCAACTACACAAAAGATTTACTAAAAATTATTTGAATATGTATGATTTTGGAATATGTATGGAGGAGGTCCCTACTTATTATTATAATAAAAGTGCTATATGCTTAAGTACGAATCCGATATAGCACTCACGAACTAAGCATATAAAGATTAAACATCATTTTGTTCATGATCACATTCAGAAAAAGGATGTAACTATTGAATATGTTAATGCCTTTGATCAGCTTGCTGATATTTTTACCAAACCTTTAGCGAAAAATCAATTTATGAAAATTATTCGAGGTTTAGGTATAGCTAGGCATAATGATGTATGCCTAGAGTGATGTTTTTCGTTCTCCACCCCCACTTTTTGAGATGACAAAGGGGAAGAAGTTAATGTTTAACGAGCAATTGATGTTTAGGATTTGTTCGCCTAAGCATTGCATTGATTAAAGAGAGAAGTTACTAAGGTGGCGTTTGGTTAGTATTCCCACTTTTCTAATCCCACTTGGGGTAAGATGGGATGAGATGGAATGAAAATTCGATTTTCTTCTGGGAATAGAATTGCGTTTGGTAACGACATAATTTTTTGTTCTGGGAACAAAATCCCGTTTGGTAACGACATAATTTTGTTTCCTTCTAGAAACATAATTGCATTTCTCAATGATTAATTTTGAAATCGTTTCCTTAATTTAGAAAAAGGGCTAATGACTTTTTTAGGGTGTTTAATGTAATTTTAAGGCAAAGCCTTGGCTTATGGCGTTTGGTGTAAATACTCAACCCTTTCCCTTCTCTCTCTCTGCAAATGAACAAGACAATCCCCTTACCTTCATTTACCTCCGACCGTGGAAAACCAACCACTATTGTCGCTCCATTAGTGAACTACCACCGTCGTTCATACAACATTTCTTTCTATTTCTCTCTTCTCTCTCTACTTTCTAAAACCCACAATCACCACCACGACGGTGTTGTAGCAGCGAGCGACGTCGGTGCCACTTTTATTGTTGAAAAATCCATTTTGATTGAACCCTTCGAGCGAATTTGGAAAGAAATGGAGAGAACCATGTCGAAGCGAAACTACGATACAAAAATAGAGAGAAAAAAATAGAGAGAGAGAGAGAGAAAGAAAGAAAGACAGCTTACCAACAAGACAACGACGATGGTAACGGAGAGAAGAACGACGATGATGGTGACGGGAGGAAGACGAGAAAAATTGTTGGAGATGATGGAGAAATGGAAGAAGGTAGAAGACGATAGGTTTGGGATGGTGAGATGAACTGATCAAGGTAGGTGGAGAATAAATGGGATTAATTTCTCTCATTAATAATTGTTTTAATACCCAGAGTGTACCTAAAGTTGGATGGGATGGGCACCAAAAAACAAATTTGGGTTGAGTTGGGAACATAATTTAGTTTGCCAAACACATTCCCAAATATCAATTCCAAAATTTTTGGTTGGGTTGGGAACACTAACCATACGGGCCCTAAGTTTTTGAACTTATGTTGGGCTTATATTGAATATCTTTATTATTATTTACTTATGTTTTCATGTTTATTCTTAAATGAGTTTAAATACCTGTCCTCGGATTTAGGAGGACCGTAGTTACATTATACTTTGAAGAAAACATCAAAGTTAATTGTCGTCATAAAAAGTGGGGAGATTGTTGAATCCAAACTTTTGATGAATAATTAAGTATTGATATTTTTGGTAGGACTAATGGTTTTATCGAGTGTTTCAGATTTAGAGTTCCATGCATTTGATTAATAAGAACATCTGATGAAGAAAACATAAAGGGTACAAGATGAACATAATGAAGATGTGAAGAGTTTTGAATACATTGAATAAAAATATGTGAAAACAACTCTTTATTTGTATACGTTTAATGCAATCCGAATCAGGATCACACAAGACATTTTACATGAGTTAATTTTATGTGTGTCATAATAAGAAGTGATAAGTTTAAGTACCTAAAATGAGATATTGTATATGCTTCTTACGTGAAATGATTTTAATAATTGACCTAATTAAAAAATGTGCTTTAAAATATAAAAAGTTGTGTGTTTGGGTAAATTCGATCAACCTAGAAAAACAATCAGTCAACTGAATCGAACAGTGAATTTTGGAGTTAAAACAAAGAGCTACTGGCCTAGTCGGTCAATCGAATAAAGAAGGTCGGCCAACTATTTGAAACAGTAGCTTAAATGGGTAAGGAAATAAGTACACTGATCAAATCAGTCAACCAAATGAAAAGGGGTGGTCAACCGTTTGGGTCAATAGATAAAATGGTGGAAAAATTGAAGAAATTGATCCAATCAGTCAACCGACTGGGCATGGTCAGTCAATCAACTGGTATAGTGCCAACGACTAATTGGAGCTGGCATAGGTCTGTCAACCGACTGGTATGGATCGATGAACCGACTAATTCAATTTGGATTTCGGCTGATTTAATCTCTTGGTAAAAAACTATCTATTTTTTATGATTTCAAGAGAAGGATTTGGGGGATTTCAATATATTTCAGATATGAACAACCTATTATATGATCCCTATTAATATGATCCATATATTTTGAGATTCCCTTAATTTAAATAATTTAATACTTCTTATTTCTATGGTTTTAAATTGAAAATAGTTTTATAGACTTAAATGAGAGATTTGAAAGTTATGTTTATGTGGAATATACCTAAAATGAAAGATAATGATATATGAGGTCTTAAAATGTCATTTTATGGCATATCTTTGTTAAACTAGCCGTTAGAGGTCTAATTATTGGTCTATTAATATAGAACTGTGAGAATTGAATGAAACACATAAAAAATAATTAGTTTTAGCTTTTATAAGAGTGAGATTTACGTTGAGATGTTTACGAGAGATTTGTTACAAGTTCTTGATCGAAAGAGCTTATTGTTTAGCGTCACCGATTTGAGTTGTACTTGCTACATTGTCATTGCCTTCGGTGTTTTCCTAGTGAAATTTATCCAAGCTTTTTAATTTGTGTTAAATTTTTATTTATATTGATTGCTTGGCATAAAATTGTTAGAAAAATCATTTTTGAACTTAAAAGCCTAAAAATTATTTTAAACAATTTTTATCAGTTTATTTGATTACAGGCTAAATTTGTGTTACCCACATTATTTATCAATCAAATTTGAATTATCTCACATTGTATCTATCATGTAGTAATTATTTAATACATTAATTGAGTATATTTGTATTGAGGTGGTAGAAGTTCCTTGTGGGAAGAAACTCATATTTGTTGCATTTGTGAGTTTGAGTGGATTAGACACGTTTGGACGGTGTCTAGTCAGGGTAGCTAGGTTTCGATATTTTTTCTGTGAAAAATATTAAAGTTTTATCTTTATCCTGGTAAAAATGTTAGGTTATTCTTTTGCCTTAAAAATAATTAGATTTTGATTCATCCTGCAATTGAATTATTTTTGAGTAATTTTTAAAGCTTCATCCTTACCCGTGAAAAGGATAAGTGAGAGAGATATAGGCTTATTTTTAACTTGGTAAAAATATAAGATTCATCCTTGACCCATGAAAATGGTAAATTGTAAAGGTTGATTCTGTGTCTGTAAAAGAATTGTGAATTATAAGGGTTTGGTTTCTACCTAGTAAAGGAATCAAGCGGCTAGTGGATTACAAATCTCCGTGGAGCTCAGGGGACTAGACGTAAGCAATATTAGCTCGATTGAACTAAGATAAATTCTTGTGTGCTACATTGATTTATTATTCATATTGTGTTTGGGTATGCACTTAGTATTAAATATATACCCGCCGCGTATAAAGATAATAATTGATTTAAGAAAATTAATTATTTGTACTTAAGTGTTTAATTGTTAAATTTTTGTAACTACCCAATTCACCCCCCCCCCCCCCCCTCCCCCCTCTTGGATAGCTATTTGGGCCAACATGTTAAATTCATATGGTTAATATCAAGTGTGTTTAAAAATTAAGCTAAAAAGACTAAAATAAATTACTTTTAAATAGATAAAAATTAGATGTTGGACTTCATAATAGGATCATAATATAATTTTAATTTTACTTGGTGGACAAAATATCACATCTACTAGCGGTGTGTAAAACCCTCTAACCAGCCAACCTGGCTTGAACCGACTCGAAATAACTCGAGCCGGATTAATTCGAAATTCAAATTTAGTAAGAAAATCAACTTATGACTTTTATTTCTAAATATCTGAAAAAATTAAATCTTGTAAAATCTAGCAGAATCACAGGAAGCCAGATTTAATTGAAACAAAAACAAGTTGCCCTGATGAGAACACTACCACGGTGTCACGGTGGACTGGACCACCATGGTCGTGCCACCATGATAGCGCTGCATCAGATTGTGTTGATATCATCATGCGTCACATGCTCTAACCAGAATTGCAGTATTCACCATGACGTTGTTCCCTCAAATTTCTCAATTTTCTATTTTTCAACTTTTTTAATAAAAATAACTTTTAGAAAATTAATTAAAAAACTATTTCAGATTTACGTATGACCGTTATTGTATTGTCGAAGAACCAAAAATAACATGTAATCAAATCACTATGATCCAATATTCAATAAAATATCAGCAAAATTAATTTAGTTTGTGTTAATTACAAACATTGCTCTGATACCATGTGAAATAATCGGATATTAAAAACAGTATTCTGGTGCTTCAGCCTCAAAGTCGATAGTTCCTGAGGAATTATTTGAGAAGGCTCTTCTAAGAGCAACTTGATCTAATCAAGTTCCAGCTACAAAGATTCGATTTTGTCAGAAGTAACACAAGTGTCTTAACAATAATAGTATCCACACAGAAGACTTATTTGGGATAATGATCTTAAGATCTCAATAGCTTTGATTTGATCGTATGTGATAGATACAAATCAAAACAATAGAACGAATGAAGAAAATAAGGAAGGTAGCCAATTTTTTATTCTTAGCCGAAAAGCATCTTGGGGGAATTGGCCATTATGGTCTCCCCTTAAATGCCTATCCAGGGTTCAAAACCCTTGATTCCTTCTTTCTTATTTGTACTTTTATTCTTAAACTTTTAAAAGTTCAGTATCACTACCTATTCTTTTTTTAAGAATTTTACAATTTCTATTTTTCATTGTATGTGACTTACTAAGTTCATACCCAAAGTTGTATGGTAAAATTAATTAGTTTTCTAATTAATTAATCAATTAAAATTGAAACAATTTGAATTTTTCCCTTCGAAGAGAAAACACTTTTACTTAAGGCCTCTCATCCGATTGTGAGTTATGTCTATCTAATTACCACAGTCTTGACCAGTTATAGGAATTTCACCAAGAAATCCTCCTCAAGTATAATTTCTGTATTATATGATTCTTTAATTTGTGTTCTCGAAAAGACCAATAGGGTATGGATAAAGTTACAGACCCCTAGTCCAATTATATGTACATTGATTGATAATATAATTCCTTATAAGACTGATAGGTGTAATCTACCTACGTATTTCCAAACCGAATTAAGTTGATTTTCAAGTGTTTATATAGTATTTTATTATATTTTAATTAGTTTTTATCTTTTGTATTAAATCAGGTGTGGAGGGCAAAAAGATAGGAAATTGGAGCAAAAATGATGAGATCAAACTGAAGGCGAGTCAAAGTTACGGTGGATAAACAAGCAAGGAGGCAAAAATATAAAGGAAGCCCACCGCCTGGGCGTCTAAACCTCCGCCTAGGCAATGAAGATGCTGAGAATGACAAAAGGCTACTGAAAGCCCACCGCCTAGGTGGGAAATTCCTCCACCTAGGCGGAAACCCCAGTAGAAACATTTTCAAGTCCACCGCCTACTTCTTCGCCTAAGCGGTCACCAAACCTGCAAAGCCGGTATAGGTGCTGTAACTTCAAGGCTATTTTGGACTATGATGAAATCCTATTTTGGAAATACTCAAAACATGGAAGTTGTATATATTTTTCTTAGCTTTCCATAAGTTTTTGAATCACCTCAATCGGAGCTCGGACGAAGAGGTTACAGCCAAAACAAGAGTGTTACTGCCGTAGCGGTGACACCGCGGCGGCAGTCAAACTACAGAAACTTTGTAACGGCTTTGTATATCCACCGCCGCGGTAGTCTCCCTACACCTGTAAAGTGTTTTTAGATATTTTAGGATATTTTTTGCCCTATATTTTTTGGAGAGTGCTCATTCAATCCCAAAGAGGAAGATGATGGAGGAACAATCGGATGACGGTTTTAGCGCTAAATCTTCGGATATCGATTAAGTTTTTTTGCTTCTCTCTTTGTTTCTTCATTTTTGTAGATTGTTGAGCATGTTTAGTTCAGTTTTTGTTGTTTATATGATTAGGTCCATGAGATAAACATACATTGTAATGGGGATTAATATTTTATTTATGAAAATGTGATTTTGGTTAAGTTTATGTTTCGTTCTTGGTTGTTCTTCATATGTTGATTGTGTGTGCCTTATTGTTTGTTTATCGTGCTTAGATTTACATTTAGAGAATAAGGAGTTTGACTCTTGGAAGAGGTAACCCCAAATTCGGACTAGTATAAACGAACGCCACAATCCTATAACCCGGTCAGGGTTCGGATTGTGGACAATCGATGACGTTAGGGCGAGACTCACGTGACCTAGAGTCCTTAAGACGTGAAGGGGGATTTCAGCATTGATGCAAAGTCATGTATTCCCTTGTCTTACACTCAGGAGAGGTGACGGGGGAGTTTTAGAACGGAGATTGTCGATAGGGTAAAGACAACGCGACAATCCAATAACCCGAGATGGAGTTGAATTGTGTGCAATCAATGACATTGGGGCGAGACTCACGCAGTCTAGGGTGGTTAAGACGTTGAGGGGGACTTCTTCGTTGACACAAAGTCGCGTATTCCACCGTCTTACACTCGGTAGAGGTGGCGGAGGAGTTTACGAATCGAGATTTTCAAATAAGTCGAACGCCGTTAACGTAGACTAAAACGAAACCAAACGCATTTAAGTAAATAAAGTTAATCCCAATGAAATCTACTCCCCAAAACTATCTCAATATTAGTATTAATATTAATTAAATACCATTTTTTATTGCCTAGATAAAGTTAGGTTTTGATAATCACAATACTCGATAGTAACGACACCAACCCCTGTAGATACGATACCCGACCTGAAAAGGTCTACTATACTAAAACTTGATCCGTACGTTTGCAGTGAAAGTGGCAGCGCTTATTTAGCGACCACCAAAGACTAATTGAAATTTCATCCTAATCGTTACATTGCTTTGGCCAGAAGATTGGGTGAACTGTTTTAAATCAAATCACATAGGACATATCTCTCTTTACTGATAGTGATAGATTCTATTTTGCAAACTCGTATATTCACATGTACGTCCATCTATACCCAATTAATACATTTAAAGTCCCATGGTTATAGTAAAATACTTAGCATTATTGGTGGCCGCTAAATAAGCGCTGCCACTTTCACCGCAAGCGTACGGATCAAGTTTTAGTATAATGGACCTTTCGGTCGGGTATCGTATCCACAGGGATTGGTGTTGTTACTATCGAGTATCGCGATTGTTATAACCTGACTTTATCTAGGCGACAAAAATGGAATTTAATTTAATACTAATACTAAACTAAAATACTAATTAAGTTAACTATACTATAAATACTAATTTGAGATTGTTTAGGGGAGTAGATTACCTAGGGATTAACTTTATTTACTTAAATGCGTTTGATTTCGTTTTAGTTAACATTAATGGCTTTCGGCGTATCCGACAATCTCGGTTCGTAAACTCCCTCGCCACCTCTTCCGAGTGTAAGACTGGGGAATACGTGACTTCGTGTCAACGCCGAAGTCCCCCTCAATGTCTTAACGACTCTAGGTCACATGAGTCTCTCCCCAACGTCATCGATTGCACACTTTCTAACGCCCTTCCAGGTCGTTAGATTGTCGTGTTGTGTTAACCCTAATCCGAATCCGGGGTTACCTCTCCCGAGTGTCAAACCCCGTATTCTCAATATATCTAAACTAGTATATAATCATAGAAAACACGACAACACAATCGAAATTATAAGGAACAACCATAAACGAAACAAAAATTCAACCAAAACTACATTTTCATAAATAATACGTTAATCCCTATTACAATCCATGTTTAACTCATGGACCTAACCATTTACACAATGTAAAATAAGCTAAACATGCTCAACAACTACCAAAATAAAGAAAACAAATAAAAGAAACGAGTAACTTGGCCTATATCCGAAGAATAGGCGCTAGAACCGTCAAACGATCGCTTCCCTCTTCATCCTCCACCTCGGGTTGAGAGCTCTCCCTCAAAAATCCCTAACCCTACTCCTAAAATATGGCCTAAGGCCTTAAGGGCTAAAGAGAGGGAAGAGAGGAAGAGAGAAGGGAAAAATAAATATCCAAAATATCTCAAAATATCTCATAAATATCAAGGTTGTGTTGCAGGATTTTCGCCTAGACGAAGTTAAGGCGGTTAACTTTCTACCGGAAATTCGCCTAGGCCAAGTTACTGCAGGTTTTCAATTTTGTTTTAGCTGTAACTTCTTCATCCATACTCCGATTGAGGTAATTCAAAAACCTATGGAAATCTAATAAAAATATATACAACTTCCATGTTTTGAGTATTTCCAAAATCGTATTTCATCATAGTCCAAAATAGCCTTGAAGTTACAGTACATGTACCGGCTTTGCAGGTTTGGTGACCGCCTAGGCGAAGAAGTAGGCGGTGGACTTGGAAATGTTTCTACTGGGGTTTTCACCTAGGCGGAGGAATTTCCTGCCTAGGCGGTGGGCTGTCAGTAGCCTTTTTTCATTCTCAGTATCTTCACTACCTAGGCGGAGGTCTGGACGCCTAGGCGGTGGGCTTCCTTCATATTTTTGACGCCTTACTTGTTTATCCACCGTAACTTCGACTCGCCTTCGGTTCGATCTCATCGTTTTCGTTCCAGTTTTCTATCTTTTTACTCCACACGCCTGATTTATACAAAAAGTATAAAAACATATTAAAACATATAAAAATAACTATAAACGTACTCGAAAACTAATAAATTCGGATTGGAAATACGTAGGTAATTTACACCTATCAAATACCCCCAAACTCATAATTTTGTTAGTCCTCGAGCAAAACACCCACACAATAGAGAAAGTATACAAACTAATTACAAAATTAAAAACTACAAACGAAAAACATTAAAAACAAAAATGTGTAAGTTTTGATTATCATCTATCTGCCGAAAGATTTTTCCCTCATTGGCCCCCAATCTTATCAAGTTCAAGCATAAATCACACCATGTGATGTTCTAGAATTTTAACGTTCAAAAATAGTAAGCGCCATTCTAGATCCTATTTAAGTGTGTGTGTGATTAAACTCAAATATACTACTATCCATTGATTAGATGGGATTATCCCTAAATAAAGATCATGACTAAAACCTTTAAGGTATAGGGAATCTATATGCCTGACCTGGGATCTATTCTCCACTAATGTAGGCTCGAAGGTTCAAAAACATCAATAGGACTTGATTTGGTTTTGAAATAATGGCCAAGTGTATTTTGGAATAGAAAATAGGTTAACGTCGTTAACTTAACGTTACCAGAGGCACATCGCTTGGCATTCTCGCACTTGAAACCCCATATTGTTTTAGAAACAACCCTGAACAAACGTTTAAGAACGTCGTACTCACTTGTCATGTCAAAAAGAAACTTTTTTTTTTTAACACACCCCCAAACTCATTCGAATTTCTACAATTTTAAGAGTGTGCAAAAATGATTAAGTAACACACCCCAAAACATATTCAAATTCTTATAATCTTAGGAATGTGCAAACAATATGAACGACAAACGACAAGCGAGTACTCAAATACCGAACCAAATTAGAATTTCGGCCTAAACCTAACCGCTCACATCAAGTAGCAAAATGCTAACTTGATTCACTCAAATTGTGCTTTTAGTTTAGCGATATAGGTTTGGAAAAAGTTTAATCGGCTAGGGTATTTCTCAAGTGTTCAGAATTGAAACGGCTATTAGGCTTCGACAGGGTAACGAGGGATAATGATATTACATGTTAGGCTTCAAAAGGCTCAAGCGATGAAATGACTGCCTAAATCATATCTCCTAAATAACCTCGCCTAGGATTTCGCCTCGAATTTCTCCCAAATCAAGTTCTAGAATCCCTATTGTCATGAAATTGATTGACGGATAATCAGTTTCAAATCAATAAGATAGTGCTATATTGAGTTTACGTGCTTGTGCATTTAGGGTCTACAATAACTTTTACTAAACGATACATTAAGCACATAGAACACACATGAATGAGCTTTACGCTCGACCTTAAAACAATCAGGGGACAGAGTCATCATCGGGTAAAGGCCTAGATGACGTCAAAACTCAGCATAAAACAACAACTAAACTAAACAAACTAATCCTAAACAAGCATGCAAACGATAAAAACAGTAAAATTTAACTAAACACATACTAAAACATACTACACATCACCACCAACTTAAAACAAGTGATGTCCAAAACGAGCCGTCAGCGATCCCAATGACAGTATATAGCATGATATTGAAGACGAGGGTTTAGAACACATACCTGGAAGGCGAGAGGATCTCGCTTCCGACTCAAATTGACGAAGATGTATTTAACTTATTTGTGACCCTGGATTGCCTCCCAAGAAGCGCTTGGTTTAATGTCCTCGGCCTGACACACGCCCTCAAGACTGGCGAGATATTCAATGATCGAACCGCAAGAGCACCTGTCGATCTAACATCTTCAAGCATCCTGCCGGAAACAAAAACAAAACTACAAACGAAAATTATATACAAAAATGCTTAGATTAAAATCAAGTTATTTACTCCCAATATCGATAGTAATCAACAAGACAATCCCCGGCAACGACACCAAAAACTAGGTGGCCGCTAAATAAGCGCTGCCACTTTCACCGCAAGCGTACGGATCAAGTTTTAGTATAATGGACCTTTCGGTCGGGTATCGTATCCACAGGGATTGGTGTTGTTACTATCGAGTATCGCAATTGTTATAACCTGACTTTATCTAAACGACAAAAATGGAATTTAATTTAATACTGATACTAAACTAAAATACTAATTAAGTTAACTATACTATAAATACTAATTTGAGATTGTTTAGGGGAGTAGATTTCCTAGGGATTAATTTTATTTACTTAAATGCGTTTGATTTCGTTTTAGTTAACATTAATGGCGTTCGGTGTATCCGACAATCTCGGTTCGTAAACTCCCTCGCCACCTCTTCCGAGTATAAGACTACGGAATACGTGACTTCGTGTCAACGCCGAAATCCCCCTCAATGTCTTAATGACTCTAGGTCACGTGAGTCTCGCCCCAACGTCATCGATTGCACACTTTCTAACGCCCTCCCGGGTCGTTAGATTGTCGTGTTGTGTTAACCCTAGTCCGAATCCGGGGTTACCTCTCCCGAGTGTCAAACCCCGTATTCTCAATATATCTAAAATAGTATATAATCATAGAAAACACGACAACACAATCGAAATTATAAGGAACAACCATAAACGAAACAAAAATTCAACCAAAACTACATTTTCATAAATAATACGTTAATCCTTATTACAATCCATGTTTAACTCATGGACCTAACCATTTACACAATGTAAAATAAGCTAAACATGCTCAACAACTACCAAAATAAAGAAAACAAAGAGAAGAAATGAGTAACTTAGCCTATATCTGAAGAATAGGCGCTAGAACCGTCAAACGATCGCTTCCCTCTTCATCCTCCACCTCGGGTTGAGAGATATCCCTCAAAAATCCCTAACCCTACTCCTAAAATATGGCCTAAGGCCTTAAGGGCTGAAGAGAGGGAAGAGGGGAGGAGAGAAGGGAAAAATAAATATCCAAAATATCTCAAAATATCTCATAAATATCAAGGCTGTGCTGCAGGATTTTCGTCTAGGCGAAGAAAACTTCACCTAGGCGAAGTTAAGGCGGTTAACTTTCTACCAGAAATTCGCCTAGGCCAAGTTACTGCAGGTTTGCAATTTGGTTTTGGCTGTAACTTCTTCATCCGAACTCCGATTGAGGTGATTCAAAAACCTATGGAAATATAATAAAAATATCTACAACTTACATGTTTTGAGTATTTCCAAAATCGTATTTAATCATAGTCCAAAATAGCCTTGAAGTTACAGTACATGTACCGGCTTTGCAGGTTTGGTGACCGCCTAGGCGAAGAAGTAGGCGGTGGACTTGGAAATATTTCTACTGGGGTTTCCACCTAGGCGGAGGAATTTCCTGCCTAGGCAGTGGGCTGTCAGTAGCCTTTTGTCATTCTCAGCATCTTCACTGCCTAGGCGGAGGTCTAGACGCCTAGGCGGTGGGCTTCCTTCATATTTTTGCCTCCTTGCTTGTTTATCCACCGTATCTTCGACTCGCCTTCGGTTCGATCTCATCGTTTTCGCTCCAATTTTCTATCTTTTTGCTCCACACGCCTGATTTATACAAAAAGTATAAAAACATATAAAAACATATAAAAATAACTATAAACGTACTCGAAAACTAATAAATTCGGATTGGAAATACGTAGGTAATTTACACCTATCAATTATCAAAATATAGTAATCCATACATGTAAAATACAATACCTCAAGTCAAAAGATCACAAATATAATCATATCTTGGACATCCTATTTTGAAATTGAGTAAAGCTACCACGTAGGATATTAAGGATGATCATGTTTGGTCCTTTACTACACAAGTAAGTTTTCTTATAGTTGTTCTAGCCTATGTCGTTGAAGACCAGATTTCAACAATCCAATACCGACTAGGAATAATCAAGAATACAAGTACTAGATGGCTTTCATCTCTGCCATTTAATTACCAAGGGCCAACTTTGTATTTTACATACCAACTTGGTATTTTACATATGAGCATATATATATATATTATATAGTTGCCAATATTCCATGGATATTCAATTGAAATGTCATACTTTTTTAAAGAGATTAAAATGAGTAAGAACGTAGACATTTGATAATTAAATATCCTACATGTTCCTAATCACAGGATTATTAATTGGTACTTAATAATCCATATAGATTACCTTGTGGGGTGTTAATTTTCTCTATTGAGAATGGAGAATCTCAAATCCATTAGTATAAGATACTGGAACAACCACAAGAAGACTTTTAAGTATTAACAAGTACCTAAATGTGACCATACTTGATATTATACGTAGGTAATATTGCTTAAAGACAAAATTGAATATTTGAGTTGTAATAGTAAATGTAATCTTTCGACTTGAGGTATTGTTTGTCATGTGTATGCACTTATGTACCTTGATAATACTAAGTGTTGTATTCTATTCATGAAACTTCAAAGGTATTCATTGGGTATAGTGATACATACATATGATTATTCGAGTATATAAGAAATAATCTATCACCCTTTAGAAAGAAAATAATCGTCACCAGTAATTGAATCTGATTTACTTGAAATCTTTGGCCAAATCATTATGATGATTAGAATTATATTATAATCGGTATCATAAATAAAATCAAGGATCGAGAATACATGATCGAACTAGGGATTCAAACTTTATCCCGCCTTGTTAGTTATTTGGGGACATAGTGATAGAGAGATCGTATTGCACAGTAATTACAATTTGGTGTGTTCTCTAATTAAATTATTATCAAGTGGATATAACTATGATATGTGGATAAACGTGACTCATAGTTAGGTGGGTTCTTCTTCGTTCTTCTTTCTGTCTCTCTCTCTCTCTCTTTTCCTTTGTGTAACTGCGGGTTCTATTTTGGCTCCATCTGATGATAGATTATAGTCCTGAAAGTTGAATTTAAAGGTAAAAATAGCATAGATGTTGGAAATTGAAAGATTTTGAGAAATGGGTAGCTGAAATTATCACCTTTTGGGGAGAGAAATTTATAGATTTTGAGCTCCATCAATGGTGAAAATCAGAGAAATCAGATGATGGCTTGTTGAAGATACCGTTGTACTATTTTTCATCATCCTGAATTCATGTCAAAATGTAAAAGCTGGAGAATCCACCTCCAACTGTGAATCGGATATTGGAAATCACAAACAAATGGAACTGTAGTAGTTGATTGTTGCCGGTAGAAATTGTTGATTATTTCTCATAATCACAATAAAATGGAATTAATTAATAATTGTAAACAGACATGGATTATAGGACACAATAATGAAGAACGGTAATCGAAAGCGTACCTGTCTCAGTCATCGTAGGAGATTGAACTATTGCAGCGGATTACTAACTAAGTCTTCATTCCTATGATCTAAATTTCGTGGTGGCGACTCTCAATAGGAATAAACCCTTAATCTAGATTAGGTAGGGGATCTAATTATATATACTATGGTTTCTCATTGGGCTCTCTCATAACGGGTTTCAACGAAACCCTAAACCTACACTTGCCACTTAACTGGTCTTCTACATAAAAGACGCCACATTCCAAATCAAAATATGATCATTGATTATTTGAGTTGCTAAAATAATAGACTATCCATTAACTCGTTTTTGTAAAATAATCATTCTATTAATGTTAGCCCATAAACATATTCTAACGTTCTCCCACTTGGGCTACATTAATTGAATAAATTTAATTTTGAAAATAAGACTTTCGGGTTAATAACAGAAAATTTTATTTTTTGTGTGACCACACCTTTTGTTTAAAGAAAAGATAATTTATAAGTAGCATCTTGATAAACTTATCTAGTCCAAAATGATCTTAATATTGGATTATGAAAATCTATATGTTAATCTCAACAAATATAAAACTTTCATACTCACAAATACTTATAACCATATCGACGTGGATCGTATGCCCAGTAGTGTAGTAAAAAACTAATGCCAACATGTGATCATTATTAAAATGCATTGTTCTTATTGGTCCTCATTACAATTTCTCGATAAAATAAAATTGTAATTGCAGTTTCTCAACAAAATGAAACTGTTGCAATTTCTCAATAAAATAAAATTGCTACAATTTCTCAACAATATGAAATTGCTTGACTTTAATAAATCATCTGTCACTAATAGTACATCACGAGATCTCAAAATAGTGATTAGTGACAACCAAAAGTATACAACTATAATTCTTAAGGTACAATATCTTAAGATACCATATTGTATAATCAATTTAAATCATATGATATGCGACAATATAATACGCAATAATGATGATCATCAAATAGATTTCAATTTTGTAAAACGCATAACAATAGTGGTCACAACGTAATCATCGAAATAAAGAAAAAATACAAAAGCTCCTACTAAACCAGAGAATCAAAAGACTCAATGACACTCATATTCACAACATGTTCTTTGAACTCTATGGGTCTTAAACCTTAGTTTAGTATAATCGATTTAAATAATATGATACGCAACAATACAATGTGCAATAATGATGATCATCAAATAGAATTTAATTTTGCAAAACGCATAACAATAGTAATCACAACGTATCATAGAATTAAAGAAAAATATAAGAAAATTTTCACCAAATCGGAGAATCAAAATACTCAAATAGGTATCAGAAACACAATATAAGAATCAATTGCATCATCATAAACTCTTTTTTGGGCAGAGTTTACAATAAACAATTATTCTTTAAGTATGAAAATCAACAAATTAATAAAAACATTATAGCAATAGTGATCAATGCTTACACGACACAATCATCAAAATAAAGAAGATTACAAATATTCTCATTAAATCAAGGAATCAATTTAGAATTTCATTGTTCACAACAAAAATAAATTATTTTTACAAAAAAAATTTGAAATTAGATCAATTATGGGTAATGGAGCAAAATGTTCAATTGTATTATCATAAACTCCTATTTGGACAGAGTCTACAATAAATAATTATTCTTTAATCAGAGGATCAACAAAATAAGAAAAAAATTCAGATTTAAAAATCCATCTCCTTTGAGTAGATTAACTTTCAAATCCATATATTTTTTTCAAAATATAATGAAACAAATAATCTTTCAAAATTCATTCCATTTGGGCAAACAAATTTATCAAATCATTTATTTAACATAATATACTCATGTAATTAAATTAATTTGCGTAATAACCCCCTTTGGGCACGTGAATGTACAAATTAATCTGAAATTTTTTCATCAACAGAATAGGAACTCGAAAACTTGTAAATTATATTGGTTAAATCACTTTGATAAAATAACCTCAACAATTCACAAGCAAACGTTCTAAATTAGAAAAAATTAAATTATATTACTCAACAATTAAATTAATCTGGACAATAACCCCATTTGGACAGGTGAATGCACAAATTAATCTAAAAAAAATTCCATCAACAAAATAGGAACTCGAAAACTTGCAAACTATATTAGTTAAATTACTTTGGTAAAATAACCTCAACAATTCACAAGCAAACATTCCAAATTGGAAAAAAAATTAAGTTACATTACCCAACAATTAAATTAATCTGCACAATAACCCTCTTTGGGCAGGTGATGCACAAATTAATCTAAAAATAATTCCCATCAATAAAATAGGAACTAAAAAATTTGTAAACTATGCTGGTTAAATCACTTTGGTAAAATAACCTCAACAATTCACAAGCAAACGTTCCAAATTGAGAAAAATGAAGTTATATTACTCAACAATTAAATTAATCTCCACAATAACCCTCTTTGGGCAGGTGAATGCATAAATAAATCTAAAAAAAATTCCATCAACAAAATAAGAACTCTAAAACTTGCAAATTATGTTAGTTAAATCATTTTGGTAAAATAACTTCAATAATTCACAAGCAACCATTCCAAAATGGAAAAATTAAACAATATTATCCAATATTTAAATTAATCGACACAATAATCCCCTTTGGGCAGGTGAATGTACAAATTAATCTTAAAAAAAAATTATCAAAAAAATAGGAACTCAAAAACTTGCAAATTATATTGGTAAAATAACCTCAATAATTCACAAGCAATCGTTCCAAATTAAAAAAATTAAACAATATTACCTAACCATAATAGTGCATATTGGCGACATATAGGCATATAATCAAAACAAGATGAAGTAAGTTACAAAATGTACTTTCAGTGATCAACGAGTAATTATAGTTGCAAGAATTTGAACAACAATTTTACCACACTCTTAAACTAATTAATAAATTAGTCTCTATTTAGAATAAAATAAATAAATTAAGGGCTTGAAATTTTGAAAGTTATAATTAATCATAATTAGTGTTTTTATGGGCTCCTTCATATGAACCTCAAAAGGCCGAAAGTTATAGTTTCCAGTTGACTAAGATATTACATAAGCCCAAATACAAAATCAATATCTATATAATAAGTCTAAATCTAGATCCCTACCAAGATGTTCTAGTCATAGTGATAGTGTTTCTGATTCAAGACCTTCTCATATGTTCATAGATAATTTACCCATGTTAGTAATTTCATCAGATTTGTTAATTAATAATTAATTTATGGCCCAATAGGCCCATCAGAATATATGTATGACCCATTAAACACTTTAAGGCCCAGACAATATAAGAAGAAATCCATGCAAAATTGTATGAAAATAACTCAATGCTTTTCTTCCATTCCAAAACGCAAATATATTGTCCCAAACATAACCCAAATTCGAAAAATAAAATATCTCATTTTCGTAATAACCAAATTAGTTATTAACATCATACTTAAACCACTAAAATCCTGAATACATATCATACACCTGATTATCTACGACCACTTTTCAGTAATGCTCTATTTAATTTAACTTCTATCAGGTTACCAAAACAAAACAAGGATATAATTCTTTCAATCATGTCACTCATCATGTAGATATTTTACAAAGACAACAAACAAAAAGATAAAGAGTTGATCCACTGTAGGATTTTTAATCATCAAATATATGAATAAAACAACTATATGGATAATAATCAAAACAACCAAATTTACATAATCTCTAAACTTTAGGAGTTAATTGTGTAATTAACCCTTCTTACTAGTTTCAGTTCATTATACTTCCGAAAAGAACATATAAAGTTAATAAGATATCTTATATGTTTAAATTGAAATTACTTGGAATAAGTGAGATTCTAGTTAAATTTCCAGGGTACTTAATGTCAAAACCACCAACCTTAATTTCAATTCCTTCTACCATACCACTTAAACGTTGCCACCACCTCGTTGCCACCATTCAATTCTATCAAATGAATGTCGACGTTTTTATCAAGGGCAAGGTGGACTTTTGACAAACTACTACGAACGAATATGGGGTGAAAACCCAACATCGACGTGGAATTCAATACGCCTAGCATCAAACAAAAGTCTTAAAGTAGAAAACCCAATGGGTCTAACTCAGTCTCAAAGAAAACCTTAGCTCAAGATTAGGTAACACAATTGGTATGGGATTCAACAAAGAATAATATCCCTAAAATAAAATAAACACACCATTTACAGCTCATTTTGTGAGCAATGTGTACCCAGTCATCTAATTCGAACTAGAGTCACATCTTCATGATCAATTGAAAAGTACTTAGAATGTGAAGTAGACTTTGAGATGCTTCTTCATGAGCCAAGATAATAAAACTCAATGTATGAATTGACTTCTTTGAGCCCTCATGTTTGCTCTTTAAAATAATAGAGACAAGTCATTTTTCATTAGAATAATAACTTATCATAGTTTATTCATCATATGACCAATCAAAGAAAGAGATGCATACATTATCTCTATGATGCTTACTCTATTCATTTACAATTAATAAGAAATACTCACCTAACATAGAGTTTATCGTGTATAAATAGCAATGAAGCAAAAAAGTATATGAAAAATCAATGTCCAATTTCTCTTATAATTTCCATTATCAGAAATCAATTCAATTATCTAAAATGAGGTAGCAATTAAAATAAAGTAGAATTTATCCACCTTCTATTAGAAGATTAACACTAATCAATAGCTAATAGGTATATGCTCATAATTCATTTACAGCAACAAAATAACTTCCTCAAATATATCAATGTGTTGACTTATTAATGCCTAATTTTTAGCAGTCGGTCACATTTCATATTCCTCCATTTAACTTTCAAATTTATACATTTTATATTCATTCATTTAACCTTCAGGTTTGTAGTAAGAGATTATAGTAGTAGAATGTGACTAAATGAAATTAGAGAGTACGTCAAAAGAATCACAATGTTACAGTGTACTTAAATTACGATACCATAATTTTCTTTAGTATTAATCTAAAAATTAAATGCGACAATCAAAAATTATAACTGATTATTAAAAAATAATTTAATCATAACTGCTAAACTAATCCACAAAAAAAAAAAAAAAAAAAAAAAAAAAATTGATATGCTCCAAGTGATTTCAAGAAATCATGATTTGAAAAGTTTGGCAATTTACGATCAATCGCAAAATAGAATTTCAATTCAATAACATGATTGTTTACTCTCTCACTTTTATTTCATATTAACTAAAAGGGAAAACACTAAATGATATATAGAAAAACCAAGAACAACAGATTTGGACAGTTGAAAAATAATAATATATTTCAAGAAAAGTTCAGTGATGAATTAAACCATCATAGACAAGCTAAAATCACAAGGATGATATTAAAATCCAAATCGGTTGCATTAGATCTGCACAGAATAATTTGTCAAATTTGTTTCTATTTCTGGAATACTCCAAAATGAAAACATAATTCATATCCCATATTATTGGAAGTTCTCATATCATACTTCATTCAACCCAAAATCTAAGAAATTGGAACAACTAAAACTAGTAAACTAGTTATTTTCATGATTAAAACTAATTAAGATGGTACACATCAATAAATCTTAATCTAGGGAGAGTAAGTACTGCAATCCTATTCCAAATCATCTAATATAATTTCTGTAAAATTTTCAACAAAAAATAATGCCTAAAAATAATTTTAATCTAATTAAATCGTATAATAAGTAATAATTGACTAACAATTATTTTTAATCCTCAAAAAATAAAATAAATTTTACAGAAAATTAGAGGACAAAAAAACAAGTGTACAAGAAAAAACGAGACCCAAAACGGGCGCGGGATAAGGCTCCACATGCCCCCACTCTCCTGTTGCGCGAGTGGGGAACGTTCGGACCAACTGGAGGTTGCTTCAACCTCCAGCCGGGTCTGAACCAGGTCGTTTCGACCCTCTTTTGGCCCGCTTTTGTAAAACCCTAAAATCGCGTCGTTTTCTCCAAATTGTTTTATGGGTTTATGTAGATCTATGTTTTTATAACACGTCTATAACAATTAATTGAAGAAAAATTAAGATAAATATCACCAAAAATGGAAAACAAGTCGCGGTTTTAAAGTTTCTCACTCCTCCATGGTCAAAAATCTAAAACTTGATTTTAACCCATATTTCTACCAAATTTTATATGGGTTTGTACCCAATATTAATTTAAAATATTTATTTGATGTTTAATTGTATCAAAACCGTGTCTATATCTTTCAATTTTAAAAACGAATCTTGGTTCACTAGGGTTTCGAAGCTAAAAATTAAAACACGAAATACTTCCTAATTACACAACCAAATAACATGTGTAATATATCAAATTAAAGATTGAATTAATAAGAATAAAAGCCCTAAATTTTTACATTCAATTGAAGCAAAAAAATACATGAAATCCCGGGCCCAAGTTTCGGTTTCGAGAGTTTTCTAGGGTTCGTATCCGAAACTTCAACATCGAAATTATCTCTGATTACACAACCAAATTGCACGTGTGATATATAAAATTAAAGCTTGAAACTAGGGGAATAAATCCCTAAGTTTTCATATCTAATCGAAAAGAAAAATCATATAAAATTGTGCCCGCTAGTTTCGGTTTTGTTAAGAACAAAAAATAAATAAAGTTTTTAAAAAACAATTGTCAATCCTAAATAATGTACATAGGCTCTGATACCACATGTTGATTATTTCTCATAATCACAATAAAACGGAATTAATTAATAATCGTAAATATACATGGATTATAGGACACAACAATGAAGAACGGTAATCGAAAGTGTACATGTCTCAGCCATCGCAGGAGATTGAATTGTTGCAGCAGATTACTAACTACGTCTTCCTCCCTATGATCTAAATTTCGTGGTGATGGCTCTCAATGGGAAGAAACCGTTAATCTAAATTAGGGAGGGGACCTAGTTATATATACTAGGGTTTCTCGTTGGGCTCTCACATAATGGGTTTCAACGAAACCCTAAACCTATACTCACCACTTAATTGGACTTCTACATAAAAGACACCATAACCCAAATCAAAACATGATAACTGATTATTTGGGCTGCTTAAATAATAGACTATCTATTAACCCATTTTTGAAAAACAATTAATTCAATTCATGTAGCCCATAAAAATATTCCAACAGAAATGGCCATAGTTGGTAGTCCATCCACGCACGAAACGAAGGTGTGATATTGGACCGATGGGGTTCTTTTTCCGAACAACGGCTGAAAAAACGACGGCGTTGGGGGCAAGTTGAACACAAAACCCAGTGGTTCACCTCCACCTCTACCACTAGAGCCAACGTCTCTACCGGCTTCCCAATGTGCCATTCTTTGGAAGCTTCCAATCTTCGAGTACGTGTTTTCCAACCATTCGGTACAAGTGAACCCCATAAGGAGGGTTCCAGACAAAAGGGCTTGTTTGTTGTGAATCGTACGTAGCTTGTTGATGTTGCGAGCTCTGGCTAAGGTGGTGATGGTGTGTAAAAAAAAAAAAAAAAAAAAAAAGCAGATAAAGTGTTAGTGAAGTTTTAAAAAAATAAAAGGATAAAAATTATCTTTTTAAATAAGAGAAAGACAACGGTGTCTTTTTGAAAAAAAAGAAAAAAATTCCAATGAATTGACTGGTATTTAGAAAATGATAAGAGAAATTAATAATTTGAAGTAAAATAAGAAGAGAAGTAGATGACAAATACAAATTGTTTTAGGGTCAAACTTTCATATTTGACAACTCACATATACATGTCCTTCCGAAATACCAAATACACCCTCACCATTGTCTAAAATTTTGACATAATTTTCAATTTAAAAAAATCTATTAACATGCGTTTAAAAAAATAAAAAAATAAAATAAAAAAGAGTTTTGTAGTTGCAAATCAAATAAATCACTTAATTATTTATAGAGTCTATTAACCTCCAATAGTCTCTACTCCCTTGTATGCATGAATAACAAGATAGAGAGAAAAACACAAGAACTTGTAGCTAAAATAGAATGATGAGATAGCTTTGAGATTCCACAATTGATCACTTATAGGCTTATAGCTAAGAGGAGCAGGTGAACACTAAGCTGGATGCCCTCATTTGGCATTTGGATATCTTATAAAACTCTTTAGTTTCTATTTCATTGTTTCTTCTTCCCAAGTCTTCTTCTGTTTACCTTTTATCTCCTTGTTTCTTGTGTTCACATTTTACCTCAATGTTGATTGATATTTGTAAGTATTTTTTTTTATTTTTTTTTTTTACGTTTTCCACCCTTGAATTCTTCATTTGTCTCATTTAATCCCTTTAGTTTCAATTTCAACACACAACACCTCAAAATTTTAAAATTATCCCACTAATTCTTCTTTTTTGCTTTTCCGGTAAGGTGTTGTCCGGGCCAACTTACATGCAACTCGATTAATCACCTCCCCGGACAATCTTAAGGGCGCACTCTCCTGTTTCGGCCTAATACATTTAGATTTAATTATTAAAGTGCTACTCAGGAGAATTGAATCCTGATTGACAAGAAAATGGGACACCACCCCTTGTTAACCGGACTGACACTTCTTGGGTAATTCATTATCCCACTAATATCTAATCGACTAACTCTGTCAATAACCTTCACGAAAAAAAAAAAAAAAAAAAAAAAAAAAAAGAAGCCACGTGTAGGGCAAAAATACGAATATTAGAAAATACGAATATTAGAAATACAAGAAAAATGAAAATTTGTAAAGTGTCAAATATTCTTTCCTTTTTTCCCCAATTTTTGAATTATGATAAAATTATTATCAATTTACAAACCAAACATGCCCTAATGTTAAATAGATTAGAACATATGCCTTAATGTTAAATAGAATTCAGTGGTCTTTGGCCTCTTCCAACTCTAAAAATTAGCTCATTAGTTGAGCCCTTCTCTCACACTTAAAATCTAACCACTGGTCCTTTCCACATCCAATATGAGACAAACCCAATAATTTCTTCCTCACACATCGAGTTTTTGGTCGACTAACCATCGATCAGTCTCTCTCCCTTGTCGTTATTAGACCAGAGTTGTTGTGACTTGAATTTTGATATCAGCATAAGGTGTTTTTGAACTTTTCTCGACTTCAAAAATTAACTCATGAATTTTTTTTCACACTGATAATCTGACTGAACACCATGAATTATAGAAGTCAAGGTAGCTCTTGGGATTTCCAACGTGTGGTTTGTAGAAATGTTGACCTAGCAAGCCAAGTAGTAGAGTGGCACATGTATACCATACAAGAGCAAAGTACAATGTAAATAGACGTTGAGGAAGTGAGTGAATTAGAAAGGAAGGAAAAAAAGTGATCAATATCTTCTTTTCTTTTTCTGACTTTACGGCTTCTTCTTGTATTCTAGCCTTCATCAAATTCCCACACCACGAATCACTCCAACTCAGAAGCAAACAACCATATCCATCTCCTCTCTCTCTCTCTCTCTACACACACACAATTACACATGAATTAATAGTCTGCTGTTGATACAGTAAATTAAGATTTTGTTTGTTTATTTTTATGTGGAAACAAAAATATATACGTATGATTTCTGCTCTCTGATTGTTCTTAAATTTTTTTCCCCTAATTTTCTTAAGGCAACAATAAAATTCTGAGAACAAAAACAATAAAGTCGCGTTTGGTTAGTGTTCCCACTTTTCTCAACCCAACTGAAATAAGTTGGGTTGAGTTGGGTTGAAAATTATGTTTCTTTCTGAGAACAGAATTACGTTTGGTAACAACAGATTTTATTTTGTACTGGAAACAGAATCACGTTTGGTAACCACATTATTCTGGAATTGTTTTCTCATCCAAACAAAAATCACCAAAACAAAAAAAAAATCATCCAAAAAAGATTTCGATCGTGATCGATTTCAATAACGAAATCAAAATTCAGTAACGAAATCAAAATCGAACTCCAAACCAAATTCAAAAATCAAACTCTAAATCGATTCGAAGTAAATTGAAATCGAAATTGAACCCCAAACCACTAACAACCGAAATCGAAACCCCAAATCAAATTCATGAACAAAATTGAAATCGAAACCCCAAACCAAATCGAAAATCGAAATCGATTTTATTAACGATTGCACAAATGATTTCGATTTCAAGAATCAAACCCTAAATTGATTTTAGTAATGAAATCGAAATCGATTTCGTGTTCGAAACTCTAAATCGATTTTAAGAAACAAACCCTAAATCCATTTCAGTAACAAAATCGTAATCGAATTCGTGTTCGAAACCCGAAATCGATTTCGTTTTGGTTCTTCTGTGTCGAAATCGATGGCGATGGCAACAAGAGGAATCGAAACCCAGAACAACAACGAAAATCGATTTCATTTTGGTTCTTCTGTATCGAAATCGATGTTGATGGTGACGGGAGGAATCAAAACCTAGAACAACGACGAAAATCGATTTCGTTTTGCTTCTTCTATGTCGAAATCAATGGCAATGGCCATGGGAGGAATTGAAACCCAGAACAACAACTATGGCGATGGGAGGAATCGAAACCCAGAATAATGATAATGGCGATGGTTCTTCTAAGTAACGAAATCGAAATCTGCATGGCTTGGATGAAGATGACTATGACCAGCTTAGTGAACAATCAAAATCACGACGACGGTCAACGGTTGCCGGTCGACGGTCGTGAACAAAGAGGAGATGTGAAACGACAGTCGACGGTCGTGAACGAAGAAGAAACAAGGAACACAAGGAGAAGAGGAGATGTGAAACGAAAAAGAAAATGTACGAACTAAAAGGAAAAAGAAAATGAGCTCAACCAAAGTGGATCAGTGGACCAACTAATAATTTTTTTTATTCCCAGCGTGTCCTTCATCTGGGTTGAGTATTTTGGGTACAAAAAAAAAAAATAAGTTTTTTTTGTTTTTCATTTCCTTAGGATTTTGAGAATCAATTCTCATTTTTTGGGTTAGGTTGGGTTGAGTTTTGTGTTGCCAAACGCGTTTCCAAAAATCAAACCCAAAATTTTTGAGTTGGATTGAGTTGGGTTGGAATAGAAACACTAAGGTGGCGTTTGGTTAGTGTTCCCACTTTTCTCAACCCAACTGGGATGGGATGGGATGGGTTGGGTTGGGTTGAGAATTTTGTTTCCTTTTGATAACAGAATTGCGTTTGGTTACGACAATTTTTGTTTTGTGCTGAAAACAGAATCGTGTTTGGTAACAATTTTATCCTAAAACTATTTTTTTTTTTTGAGATTTTTTTTTTTTTTGTTTTGTTTTGGCGCCGATGGCGGCGGCGCAGAGGTGGCCGGCGGCGGCGACAGCGGAAGATTGTCGGAGGTGGCCGGCAACGGTCGTCGGATGGTTGCCGGCGGCGGGTGGTGGTGGTCAGCCGGCGGATGAAAACGGAAGTTGAGAACTTTGGATTGAGTTTTTTTGTCAAAAAAAAAAAAAAACAATTTTTTTTTATTTCTGGTTTTTTTAGAATTTTGAGAATCAATTCTTATTTTTTGGGTTGGGTTGGGTTGAGTTTTGTGTTTGCCAAATGTATTCTCAAAAATCAAATTAAAAAATGGGTTGAATTGGGTTGGAATGGAACGGAAACACTAACCAAGCGGGCCCTAACATAACTAACGAAACCTAAATCAATCTTAAGTTAAAATCTCTTATCGTTGAACCTCGATTATTATTTTATTATATGATTTTTATTCAAAACTCCTATAGCACGCACATAAATAAATAAAAAATAATCATAAACCTAAAAATAATTTACATGCACAGTATTGAATGTAATTGATATTGAGCACAATTTAAATATTATACGCTTACCTATTAATACTATTTTCTTGCGTTTTTAACTATATTTTTAATGAGATTTTTTATTTTTTTATTTTTTTTATTTTTTTTTCCCAAGAGTATTCTCACACTCACACAAGGTGTGAAACTAATCTCGTTCGGAGTACGTGACTATTTTTTTCAATAAGTATTTTTTCATAAATTCGAATCCCTGATCTTACAGAGATCATCCAACTACTTTAATTCCTGGAAGTTTTACCATTTGAGTTATACTATCGTTAGTTGTATATAAATATAAGGTTTCTTAACATTTTTATTGAATATATATACTAAATATTTATATTAATTTCATATGGTGTAACTTTAGAATTGAAGGGTAAAATTACTTTAATAACCTAAGAACTATTGAATATTTTTTGGCATATGGAAGACAAACACAAATAGCTAAGTGGGGATAGTACATGAGAATGACCTTTTGAAAAATGCAATCTAATGTCATTTCCAAGTCATGTACATATAATAATAAAATATTAATTATATGTTTTATTAAATATATATTAGTTGCATATATATATGCTATCTGCCTACTGTCTAGTGGGACTTTGAGGTTTTTTCCTTTAAAGACCAAAATCCAAACAACATAAGACAAACAAATGGGTACTGTCTGACTATGATCTTAAAGCTTTTCCTTTGCTTGTGGTTCGATCTCAGACATTATTTGGAGATGAAACATTGAAACACGCATAAGATTCACACACAGACATACATATATATATATATAGAGAGAGAGAGAGAGAGAGAGTTTTGCAGGTTTCTTGATAATATTTGCCTTAATCTTAATTCTTCAATCAAATCTTTGAAGTTTTAAAAATGGGTGTTTTTGTGGTAAATTTTTTATTTTATCCTTAATTTAAAAAAAAAAAAAAAAAATGCATACGCAATTGCAATTTATGTTTTAGTCTCACACATTAAAACAAAAAACGGAAGACCCAATACATGTCTGTCCGCCGGCCACCGTCGCTGTCCACCACCACTCGCCGCCAACCTCCACAGTGGTGATTATATTTATCCAAATAAAAAAAATTATAAAATTACACGATCAAATTATTCGCTTAAAATAGTTATCCAAATAAGAGATTTATAAATTATGAGATTTCAAAATCCAGAATTTTGAATTCTCTTCATTTACAAATCTCTTGAATTTGTCAAAGACCTTATCCCGCAACCTAATTGTCTAATCCGTTAATCAAGTCCTCAAAGTTAAGTGTTTTTCGATCAAATCCATAAATTTTCAATATTATTATTAATTTGTCCCTCATGTGTATCACATGCATTTGTCGATATCATAAGTTAGCTTTGGGGATGAAACTAAAACAATTTTTTGAAATTACCATTTTAAAAAAAAAAAAATGTAACAAACATCAAATTGACATTTGACCCTAACCCAATTTTAAGAAACCGACTTTATACGTAATGAACTAGTTAAAAATCTTCAATTTTCATTCTCCAAATTCTAATAAAGTATTGAATGAATCTGCAACAATCAAAAAACTTAGTAAATTTAGTATAGTGTTGGTCAAAAACCTTACATCGCGAGAATAAATTAATATATTCTGAGATATAAAAAAATGATAATCCCATTGCTTAGTTACTGAAATGCACACATTTATGCAAAGCACATACCTAACTTCCCTTTGATTTGGGGATGGAACGGTTATAAAATATCTTCTGAACTGACTAAGCTATTCTCTTAGATTGACTCAATCCAAAATGGACTAAGTGTTACATGATTCTTAATGAGTTTTGGTTAACCATTGACCATTACGCAATTGGGTCTTACAATATTCGACCAAACCCATTCTCCTCTTTAGCCCACTTCTCACGTTCCTTATGTTCAGGGGCTTATGGATCGGAATTCCTCTCCTATCATTTGCACCATTGACTACTTGACTGAATTTCAAAAAATGAGACAAGGAGTCACATTTACAATTATAAAGGAAATTCTTTTGCAAGTTTTTTCTCATCTCTTACATTCTTGTTTCATAGAATTATTGTTTATATAATTTACTCTTAGAATCATGGAAGTAGAATCGACCAAAAACCCCTCCAAAAACAAAGACAAGATTAATCCTTCTCAATTTGTCACTTTTTCTAAAAACCTAATCTGTCTGAAATTGATTCAACTTCCAAACCCTCCATCCTTGGGGAGACCACAATCTTTCTCATCTCCTAAAAAATTCCATTTCTTCAAGGAGGAGCCAATTTCAGATTCCCCCATTCAATTTCAGTTAGGGTTCTTGACGAGTTTGATCATCCTTATTCATCACGCCCTAACGAGATGTGCCTCTATGCCTGCCTGGATGTTCAACTACAAATTACGCCTCCCATTTCCCCTAATTCTTAAGGAATTCTTTCAGTCCTATTGAACATTCCTTGTTCAACATTCTCCCAACAGTTTTTATCAAATTATGGTCAGTATCGCCGTTTATTGAGTCCATAACGTCCCTCTTACCTTAGAAATGGTTAGGATTATAAGCCTTATTGAGTTCAGAAATTCTTCTTGCCGATATTATCTTTCTATGTCTAGTGAATGTCAATTCCTTATCAAACTTTGTCGAAATTTCTACCTTCCCAAGCTAACTTGACGTCCTCCAGCTTTATTTCAGTTTGTTAAGATAATTGAGAAGTAGGGAACATGAACGATATATTGAATAGTATGAGAAAAGACACAAAGAATACAACACTATATATAAGTATTTATAAGGGAAGTAGGGGGTTAGGGTTTTGCCCTAATGGGCTAGATGGGCCTAGCCCATTATTACATTAACATTCCTCCTCAAACTCAAGGCAGTAAATAGGATGTGAACTTGAGTTTGGAAACCAGAGAGTGAAAGCGTCTGGGTGGATGAGTTTTCATAAAAATATCTGATGTCTGATCGGTTGAACTGACAGATTATAGACGAACCATATTATGGAGAATGTGATGACAGACGAAGTGGCAATCAATATCGATGTGTTTTGTACGCTCATAGAATACATTATTGTGAGCGATCTGAATTGCACTCATGGTGTCACAATGCAGGGTAGTGGCAGCAAGAGAAGGGATACCCATGTCAGCGAGTAGCCATCGAAGCCAGAGAAGTTCTTGAGTTACATCAGCTATGGCATGATATTCAGCTTCAGTACTGGAGTGAGCAACCACAGTTTGTTTCTTACTATGCCAGGAAATGAGATAATTGCCCAAAAAGAAACAATAACCAGTGGTTGAATGTCTGTCGCTGGGGTCTCTGGCCCAATCAGCACTAGAATAAACTTGTAAGATGGGAGCAGACTTAGCTGAGAAATGAAGACCATAAAATAAAGTACCCTTGACATACCAAAGAATGGGAAGAACAGTCGAATAATAGGTGGTCCGAGGAGCGGACAAGAACTGGCTGACCTGATGAACGGCGTAGGCAATGTCAGGGCGAGTGACAGTAAGATATACAATACTTTCAACCAATTGGCAATATAGAGTGGCATCCTGAAGAGGTGAACCATCGAGTGGGGTAAGTTTGAAATTCGGCTCCAGAGGAGTAGTGGCAGTGGTTGAGTCAGTGATCCCAGCCTTGGAAATGAGATCCGAGGCATACTTGGCCCGATAGAGAAAATATCCATCAGAACCAGATGAGACTTCGAGGCCAAGAAAATAGGTGAGAACACCAAGATCTTTCATTTCGAATTGGCCACTGAGAAACGTTTTGAGTTCAGAAATACTACATAGATCATCTCCCGTAATAACCATATCATCCACATTCAGTAAAAGAAGGATAATATTGTTGGAAGTATGACAAATAAACAGAGCTGAATCATGAGCACTAGGTGTAAATCCAAACTGATGAATAGTAGTGCTGAATTTGGCAAACCAGACACATGGAACTTGTTTCAAACCATATAGAGTACGACAAAGGCGACAAACTTTATTTCGGGGGACAGTTAGGCCGGGAGGGGTATGCATATAGACTTCCTCAAGAAGATCACCATTGATAAATACATTTTTGACATCAATTTGAAAAAGAGTTCATTTTCGAATGGCGGCGACAGCAAGAAGTGTATGGACAAATGTTAACCTCGCCACTGGAGCAAACGTCTCTTCATAGTCAATATCATATTCCTGAGCAAATCCCTTGGCAACAAGTCGGGCTTTATATCGTTCAATAGAGTCATCAGAAAGCGTCTTAATCTTAAATACTCATTTGTACCCAATAGAAGTTTTTCTAGGGGGCAGATCAACAATATCCCAGGTATGAGTTTTGGCGAAGGCCTGAAGTTTTTCGTCCATTACTTTCTGCCAAAGAGGATTAATACTACCCTCCTTATAGGATTGAGGCTCATGCAGATGAAGTATAGTGGAAAAACAATGAAAAAAAAAAAAAGTAATGTGGAGGATGCGTTACCCTGGTAGAGTGGCAAGGGTGATCTGGGGCTTGGGTCTCAAAGGAATGCAATACAAGATTATCGGCCACAGGAGAAGTCTTAGGCATGGTCGCTGGAGTTGGAAGGGTGAGATCAGATGGTGGTTCTGGAGTGGGTTCAATTGGTGGTTCTGGGGTGGATTCAGCATAAGTGGTAGGGTTGGGCTCAACTAGTGATGTTGGAGTGGACTCAACAATACCTGGAACTGTATCCTCTGGAAATAACTCAATTGATGGATCAGTAAAGAATTTAGAGTTGGTGATAGTTGACATGTCAAATGACCGTAATGAAGAAAACATTTGATGTTCCCAAAAAACGACATGTCGCGAAATACGAAGGGTTTTAGAAATAGGATCCCAACATCAATACCATTTATGTTTGATACCATATCCAATAAAACAACACAGGCGAGTCCTTTGTTCCAGTTTGTTGTGTTCATTTGGTTTAAGAAGAACAAAATAAGCGCAACCAAAGACTCTGAGTTCAGAGTAATCGGGAGGTTTACCAAAAAGGCGCTCAAATAGAGACTGGTTTTAGATTGTAGCAAAAGAGACACAGTTTATTATATAGATGACTGTGAAAGCAACATCACCACAAAAACGCTCAGGACATGATGAATAATTGAGAAGAGCATGAACTGTGTCAAAAATATGTCTATGTTTGCGTTCGACTCGTCCATTTGGTTGGGATGTACTAAGACACGAGTAATGAGGGAGCGCCATTTTTTAGAAACAAATTAAGAAAAGCACGATCCTTGTATTCCATTGCATTATCTGAGTGAAAAACTTTGATATTTCTAGAAAATTGTGTTTGAACTATAGAGGAAAACTCAGAATATATTTAGAATAGTTCGGATCGATGTTTCATAAGAAACAACCATGTATATCGAGAGTACTCATCCACAAAGATAACAAAGTAACGAAAATCACCCATCGAGTCATGAGGAGAAGGCCCCCAAATATCATAATGAATTAGATCAAATGGTGCAAAGGAAATAGATTGACTCTCTTTGAAAGGTAGGGCTAGTTATTTTGCAAGTTGGCAATGGATACATTTGAAGGACTCATGCTAAATTGAACCAAACTGACCACTAGAGATAAGCGATTTGAGTTGGCTAGATAAAGTGTGGCCCAAACGAGTATACCAAATTTAGGATAGTGGGAGAAACGCTGATGGTTGTGGAGATAAGGATGAGGATGAGGAAGAGGATGCTGGCGGTGGTGGTGAGGTTTCATAGGTTGATAAAGGGACATGTGGTTGTGGTGGTGATAGAGTTGGAGATGGAAGTTGCAAATTGGTAAGTTCAAATAGGCGTCCAACCTTACGATCAGTCCCCAAGAATTTCTCCTATCCAAGGATCCTGCTCACGACAACCACTATTAGAAAATATGACTTCAAATCCCAATTCACAAAATTGTTCAACAGAAAATAGATTTAAGGTAAGTTTCGGAATCAAATATGTGTTAGGAACAGAAAGATGGGAAGTAGAAACCTAATCGGTATGAGTAACACGCATTTGAAAACCATGAGCGGTATGAATACTAGGAATATTCATAGTGGAGAGTTTGGTTGAAAAAATGTTGGGATCAGATGTTATATGATTACAACAAGCAGAATCAAAGAACCAAGAAGAGTTACCTCCAGTAAGTAAAGCCAACTGTAGAATAGATAAGGTAACAGTAGTGGAGGAAAGATCTGAACCCTCTTTGGCATTGATAATGAGCGAAGAACCCACAGACATCGTTGTTGAACCTGGAAAAACTGTTGTCATGGATGGATTGAGAGCCCCTTGAACCGATCAAATAACCTTGATGAACCGAATCAACAATATAAAGAGAACTATATTGTATGATTCGAATTTAATGAAATGACGATCATAGATAAATCCGTAATCCTAAAATTGTTGAGGAACCAATATTGAATCTTCAAGGACCAGGTGAAAAACGGGTGAACCGGTGTCAAGACCACATGAATATAATAGAAAGTATATTCTGTGAGCCTCAAATCACAAAATGGAGGCCGGAAACAAAATCAAAACACTGAAAAACCACGGGAACTGTTCCAACTTCGTAGAAAACCGGTCAAAAAATGTCTGAACCGGTCCGAGGAAGCAGGAGGCGCATGAGATCTGAGAAAAAATCGACGTAGAAACTTCGAACCGCGCGTGGGAGTGCGTTCCATATCGGATGTCCTTGATTTTTGCTCTTTCGGAATCTTCTCAACTAGATGGTTTTGATGGTATATAATGAGATAGATTTTGAGCTCTAGTTGAGGAGATAAAGCCCAAAATCCTAGACAGCGCGAGCTGGCACGTGGATTTGACGCAAATCGGGAGCAAAACGTTTGGGCCACGCATGTGGGCGCGTTCAGTGTCGTACAGTTATGAGTCTTGCTTAGTTGGAATCATCTCGTTGAGACGGTTCCAACGGTATATCATGAGATAGATTTGGAGCCCTAATTAAGGTGGTAGAACCAAAAATCCGAGACGGCGCAATTTGGGGGTACTGTAGGCTGTGGGAGACACGTGTGGGCGCGTTGGTACTCCGATAGCGGTGATTTTAGTGGCATTGTGTTCATCTCTGCAAGACGAAGATGGTGGTATGGTGGTTGTTGATACCGAAGTGGTGATGAAGCCTATAACAGCGACGAAAATCACGAGAGAAAAACGAAGATGGCAGCAGAAGTTTTAGGGTTTCCAAAAAAAATGTTTAAAGAGAACAGGTCCAAGAAAGATTTGTTCTTGATACCATATTAAGATAATTGAGAAATGGAAAACATAAACGATATATTGAATAGTATGAGAAAATATACAAAGAATACAACGTTATACACAAGCATTTATAGGGTAAGTGGGGGTTAAGGTTTTGCCCTAGTGGGCCAAATGGGTCAAACCCATTATTACATTAACAGAGTTTAACCTGAATGATTTGATAATTATTAATCTCAATCTAAGTATTTTGAGTATAGTTGGTATCGAGCTTGGTCCAAACCTCAATATCGGCTTTTTCCCATATACAAAAATCAAGAATTTTCCAATGAAATTAAAATATCTTCTATCTGTCCATCTGTTCAACCAAATTTTGAGGCATGTGCTTGGTGAGGAAATCCTAAAAACAACCTTGTATTAGGCTCGACTTGAAAGCATTCATGATGAGGTGGAAACCACATCTCTTGATGCAGGTCAGTTTTTCATTGAAGCGGGTGACGTATTACCTCAAAGATTCTCCCTTATCTTGGTGGAGTGCCAGTAGATAGTCAGTTTCTTTCTTCAGCCTTTGATGGGAGATGCAACAATTACATGACTATTATCCAGTTCCGAGAATGATAAGATTGAGTGGGGCAGTAATCCGCAAAACCACTCCAAAACCGAACCCTTAAGAGTGGTTGTGATGGCCTGGCAGATAACAGAATCCCCAACACTGTAGATAACCATTACATCTCGAAAATAGTGATTGAGATCTATCGGATCAAATTTTTCCTCGTACTTATTCAACTTAACTGGATCGAATTTATGGAAAAACGATTCTTCCATCAAATAGGCTGTGAAAGAGGGTTCGATTGTCACCAACGAGATCTCCATATCGTCGAGTTGGTGCTCTTCTTTCCAATCCTTGCCTTGCTCTTTCTTACGTTAGAGGTCTTGCTACCTCCCCTAAGAAATAGACTTCAGGTGGTCCTCCGTCTTCAGATCGTCGCAAATATGGTCCATGGGGGACCTTTTTTTGTTGTGCCGGGAGATCCTGTCGTCGTGCAGGTCCTTCTTGGAGCTTTCCTTTTATTGTGGAAGCCTTTGTTGTGCCTCCAACGCGTCAACTCCTCATCTCGATTGGTTGTTTATGGATAAGGATAATTTAGAGCGCTTCTTCTGAGCCTCCACCATTTGTTATACTAAGAAACGAAGCTCCATGATTTACTGATTAAGGAAAGCAATTTCTTCAGCGATGGGGCGGCCATTATCTAATGGCAAATATAATTGCTAGTTTCACGTTCTAACCTCAGTTACCTCAGTTGAGGTATTAAACACGCGTGACACATCAATTCATTAAAATAAAAAAGGACAAGGGAGATTGTAGACCAAATTAATTATGAGCTGACTTATGATAGCATAATGCTCTTTCTTTTTCGTTGTAAAAAAATTATGATAAAAATTGTAAAAATTTATTGAATGATAGTAGATAGGTTGTTTGTATCCTCCTTTGTAGACCTTTACATGCAATGAAAATTTAATACTAACTCCAACGTCACATGATTCTCACAACTCACAACGGATATAAATTCTGAACCCCCTTTTTGTCATTGAGACTTGCAAACAAAAAAAAAAAAACAACATTTTCACTTCACCCCAAAAGTAAAAACCAATTAATATTTTAAAATAGAAAATAAAAATCCACCCAATTCTAAAGCCTTTGGTTTTAGTTCCTAATTTATTTTTCAACTTTTCCCTTTGGCCTCTTCTCTTCCTCCTTGATACTCGCTCTCTCTCTCTCTCTGCCTCTCTCTCTCTCTCACACACACGCACTATCACAAAGTCAAAACCCTTCTCTCTGTAACAGTAAAATAATAAAGGGCTACTACCCCTATTTGCACTCTAAAAATGACCGAATGTACTTGGAGTGCACGAGGTTTATTTTGGTGTGTTTATAGCATTTCAAATACTATATATATATATATATATATATATATTTTACAGGGTCAGTTTACGTGCATCTCGATTAATCACTTCATCGGGTTATCATAAAAACACATTTTTCTATATCAGAGTCAAACTCTGATTAATAAGGAAAGAGAGCATATCCCCTTACTAATCGGATTAACACCTCTTGGGTGCATTCCAAATACTATGATACCACATAATCACCCATTTTATTGGTATTAGTTGAATATGCATTATTTGAACGTTAAAAAAATGGAAAGAGATTTTAGGTGTAATTTTAATAATTTTAAAATTATAAATTACAAAATAAATGTCCAACCATATAAAAATGATTTTTGTTTTGTTGATTAAAAATTCAAAATTTAATATATGAATTGATGAAGAAAATTGATAGTTCTCCTTACCAATTAGACTACCAACATTATAGGTATTAGTATTCAATTTATGATTAATATTCCAATTTAATAAATATTATTGGTTCGCATTTGTCAAGCTATAATTGTATGATTAATTAGAGTTGGATTGCAAATTGTTTTTTTTTTGGAGTACTAATACTATTTCACCTTTTTTCTTCAAAATATATTTAATTGGTTAGTATTTCTATTTTAGGTATTTAATCGATACTATAGTTTATTATTTTAAAATATTATTTTTATTTATAGTTTAATGATTTTTTAAAAAATAAAAGAATAGGTTAATATTTTATCTTCTTTTTTTTTTTTGGCACAAGTATATTGCTCATATCCCCTCTATAAATAGCTTTGCTTCTTTGCTTCTTCCTCTTACTTTGCTTCCCAATCACTAGTGAAAATGGTAAGCTTGAAAGAAGATGGTGATGAGCTTAATGTTGGTGAAGACAGAGAAAAGAGACCCAAATTCTGTATCAACGACCACGTGGACGTCGTGGTGGAGATCCTCAGGCGGCTAGACGGCCGGACTCTCGGCGCGGCGGCGTGCGTTTGCCGCCTCTGGTGCGGCATAACCCGGAACGATTCTCTCTGGGAGCACCTCTGCTTCCGCCACGTGTCTCCTCCGCCGGAGGGCTTGCGGTCGGTGGTGACGGCGCTGGGCGGGTACCGGAGGCTCTACATGGCCTGCGTGAGGCCGGTGCTGAGTCGACTAGCGGGGATGAGACTAGCCGGCGGCGGCGGTGATTGGGAGTCGGACAAGGTGAGGCGGGTTTGGAGGCGGCACGAGGTGGAGCTCTCGCTGTCTCTGTTTTGCGTGGAGTACTACGAGAGGGTTTTGCTGGGTGGAGGAGGGAAGCTCGGCGGTGGTACGTCCGCATCGTCGCTCATATTCCTCTGCAAGCCTGTTAACGTCTGATTTCGGTGACCGGAGCTGAAAGCAGTAGAAACCTACGACGACGTATTAAACCAAACATATAGTATTTCTTCGACATTTATATGTTTCTATTTTTATTGGTATCTATTTTATTATTTGTCTCTACGTTTCTTAATAAAAAAAATCCATTTTATTTAATTTTCTCGTGTTCTTCTTTATATTTCTTATAATTTTGACCAGTTGTCCAAGAATTTGAAAATTATTGTAGAAATTTGTTTAATTTTATGAATTTTAATATTTACGTAGTGACGAATTTTTTTGACCGAGTTCCGGAAGCTACCACATGGAAAAATAACCCCACATGACTCAAGCGTGATATCTGAGTCACGTGGATAACATGAGGCTTCAAATTACTAACGATAACCAAGGACATTGGCCGATATCGAAGGAGCTATCGGAGATGTAATGAGCAAGCTAATGGTCAACTCTCTCGCAGGACTATCCTCTATAAATCGAGGATGGCGTAGAGACACTTCAGCACGGGTAACACCCCGGGCTTAGAAGATGCCACTCCATAACATCATCTATATGGAAAGAATAGTCACCTTTAAGGTAGCGACTCATTAATTCGATAATGCCACTAAATCCAAAGCATTAATAGGCATTGAGCACGATTTATAGATAGACTTGTCTATCAAGTCTTTCATCTCTTATAAATACTATAAGGGGGTCTAAGCAGATACGCATAATTTTACTAGCCTATACTCTGCCAAAATTCTCTCAAAACTCCCTACTGATTCTCACACCGGAGGTACAACGCCGGTAAGCTCACCCACGTTGCAATGTTATACAGGAACCCCAGCTTAAGAAGGATTACATTTCAAATCTCGAGTACCATATCGGATCAAATTTTGGCATCATTAGATTGGCGTCGTCTGTGAGAAATGATTAACTATCTTTCTCACGATTCTTTGGAAAAAAAATTATGGTTACTTTGAGATTCAGAATTATGAATAACAAGCAGGAGAACAAAAGGCAACCTCTTCGCACGGCTAATCCAAAGATTGGCTCATTAGGCAAATCGTCGTCACTATTGATGGACTTGATAAGGGACGTCCACGACCTCTCCCAGAACATACAGAGTTCGGTTAGTCAAAACCAACTCACCACCACTACCAGTCTCATGGTGCTTTGTGCCTCCCTATAACGAGACACATGCCATTATCGATTAAGGATGTAGAATCCAGTAGTAATGATGCCAAGCAGAAGAACTGTAAAGAGAGCGACAAGAACTTTGGATGAAGTTGAAGTGACTATGCAGAGAAATGGATTAACTGCGATGCATAAACAATAGACTCCGAGCAGCAAAAGACACTCAACCTTCCTGGCGAATTGACGTACCAATGTGTGGAAGCTTATACTCAGTGGAAGCGTCCTCGTGAACACAGTCGAGAACTTTCCAGTCTAGCATAGATCGCCAAGCTAACAACGATATCCGGGATCAAGTAAACACGATTAACAAGAAGTTTGGGCTGATCAAGAAGAGTGAGCCCAACGTCTAAGAGACAGTAAAGAGAGACACCCCACCATTCACTGCTCGAGTATTGCAGGAGAAGGTATCGGTCAACTTCAAGCTACCATCCCAGATCGGGACCAATCAAGGAAACATCAACCATGTTGAGCACCTGGACTTTCATCACGTCCATATGGATTTGAAAAGGGTGTCAAACTCGATCAAGTGCCATGATTTCCAAGTAACCATGGTCAGAATGGCCAAAAAGTGGTACAAGTGCTTGAAGCCTGGAACATTCGATTCTTTCGAATCCCTGAGCATGGCATGCATCCACATATTTGTCAACAACAAAAGGTGAGCCAAAAACCTGTCCTACCTTATGGCACTTCAATAGAGAACGAACGAGAGGCTCGAGGCCTTTTTTTAAGAGACTCTGGCAGGAATCCGACCAAGTGAAAGACCTGAACTACTGAATGGCCGTCGCGACTTTGATGGGATAAATAAGAAATGAACCTTTCCTTTACGAAATGGTTTGGGCCCCGTTGAAGACGATGGTCTCGACATTCACCTTATCTACCAAATTTATCTCTGCATAAGATGTTTATTAGGCAAGAAATGAAGCGGATAAATACCGAAAAGGTATGTGGAAGACCAAGGATTTGAGCTATGATAGACCTGGTCGGGATGAGGCTAAGTTGAAGAAGAAGAAAAGCGATAGAGAATGGGAAGGGTCTTATAAAGCACCTGGGATGCCGAGATTTTCTCGTTATTACACGAACTTCATTTCCTTAAATGCACCATTGGACACGGTACTGATGTAGATAAGGGACAAGAAGTTGATAAGTTGGCCCCAACCCCTAAAGTCGGGATGCCGACGCTAAGGGTCGACTGTTATAAACCTGAGCAGAACAACATCGAGCTCGCAGTTAGTTTGGGTCTACTAGAAGAAAAATGGATAAACCTTAGGTTCAACAAGCAACCTATAAGCAACAAATGGCTCAGTAGTACAACAGAAGGGTAAAGTGTCGGACGTTCGAGGAAAGAGACTTGGTCCTTTGAAAGGTCACTATCGCAACAAAAGATCAAGTTGAAAAAAACCTCATATCCAATTGGGAAGGTCCCTACAAGGTGACAAGGGTTGTTTGACCAAGAACCTACAAGCAGGCTAATATAAAAGACCGACCACTACGAAATCCTTAGAATGTAGAGCATTTAAAGAAATATTACTAGGGAGAATTTTCTTTTTTTAAAAGTGTTGTATTTGATTCATACGACAAATACAATTGATTTTTCTACAAATCTATACTGTTAAACTAAAGTGTGAGATCTACAAACTCTACATAAAAGGATTGGGCATGTCCTATATGAAGTTGTGAGGTTTTAACCGAGTAGGCCGGAGTGATCAACGAGGACACTAGGATGAACTCTGCTAACACTGACTCTGAAAACCCTTGTGGTGTACTATATGGAAATAACTTGAGAAACACTCTCGGAACAACTCTTATGTTTGGGTGTGACCCGATGAAACAGGAAAACCCAAACAGGGGAGCCAAGGATGAGGAGGTTGTCTAGCATCTCTACTATACTATGGCATCTCTCTTATCTCTAGAGACAATAATTCAAGCCCATGAGCGTCTAAAACCAAAATTCTGATAGTAACCAAATGTGAATCTATACACTTAGAATTTTTTTGAGTTTCTACACTCGAGATTTCCAACATCTTATTCCTACGAGTATTGCATCCACAAAAAAGAATTTCTGCAATTAGAATCAGCATGGAAGTAAAATAGAAATGATGTAAAGAAGAGGAATAAAAGAAGGCCAAACAATCGCATATCATTTCATTAACAAAAGAGGTCCAAATACAAATAGTTCGAAGGCTGGTTACAACAATTCAAAAAAACAAAAATAATAAATACATAAAAATGGGAATCTCTTTCTCTCATTCTTTTTTTTTTTTTTTTTCTTCTTCCCGACGACCGCTGGAGAATACATCAAGGAGAAAGAGCATTCTTGTTTTCACTTGAGGGATAATCATCCACCTCCGTGTACGCGCTCAAGTGCAAAAGGAGCTCCCTAATGTTCCTCTTTCTCTCATCGCTTCGGATCTCGGCCCAACCATGACACCAATAGGCAACGTGCAGTTGGGTCCTCCACTGCTCTACTTCCTTGCGCTCATTCTCTAGCACAATCCCAAGGTCAAAAGCCTTCGACTATTCCTCCGCATACGTCTCTTGGTACTCCAACATCTATGAAACATCAGGGTAATGGTGGGAGTCCAGGATGAAGTATAAGAAGCTGCAACTCTTCCAACTTTTGCAACCGCTGGTGCACGCTAGACTCTATTTTTAGCTTCTGCAACACAGTATCAAATTTTAAACAATTCCATTCTCTTTATCCCATAGCTCTTATGTCACATCCCACCCCGGACACCCGTCACCCGAGGGCCGGCGTGACGTCGATATGACATCACCGGGACATCCAACCAACTAGAAATACAACAATATGCATATAAAAATATATAACCACATATACATGCCATATATATCCTCTCCAATGGGGATACAACCGTCCCCGAAATATAATAACAACAAAAATATAATAATCATGAACCTCTCACGGGTTCGTCTCAAACAACTCGTCCCAAAAACTCTCACACGACACCATCGCAGGACTCTACGTAGTGCCAGTAGGGGACCGACTCCTAGCAACTGCACCTGAAACCAAAAATTTTATCGGTGTACTATTTTCATAATAAAAATATTTTTGTATGGATCAAGTATAAAACATATAAATACCACATATCGAACAAATATAAAAAAATCACATACCACAAGGAAAAACTCCATTTTTCTGTCACCACAGAAATAACGCATGATATTTATAACATCCCAATTAAGCAGTGAAAATCAACCAAAATATTACATCTAACCAAATAGTGTAACTCTATCAGAACAATAGATACACCAGCATGAATGGATACACCAATCCAGTATAAAATAATGTATATATTTGTAAATTTATTCAACCGGTTCACCATATACGACAAAACACCACACCACCCTCCGATTAGTCATAGGATCGTTTTAACCTCACGATCGGGAGTTGCAATGGTATCATACCACCCGTAGGATTTGCCTTCCTAACGAGTCACAACACTCTATCGAACTATGCCAAGCAGATAATCACCACTCTGCTGGACTATGTCAAGCAGATAATCCATATCCCTTTCGGAAAGAAATACTATGGCATAGTCAAATCAACCACCAAATTCCACCTTAAAAACAAATGACTTGGTCCACAATCAATTTCCACCTCTTTAGAAACCAACGTAAATCCACAATTTCATAAACACCCAAAACCATTTGATCCGTATAAGTTACAAATTCGTCCAGTTTTAAAATAAACACATTTTTCCATAATATATATGAAAATAGATTTTGTAATTTATTAGAAGACAGTACACTCACCTGACTATCCACCCCAAACAACTTTTATTGAGTACTCTCTACCGATACTCCAGTGTCTGCGAACCTAATAGTGACAGGACCTAAATTAATATTTTATGCAAAATAACCTAATCATGCTATGCAGGCCCTAAGTTTCGTAATTTCCCAACCCCACATTTTATTATGAAAAATTATAATTCGATTAGTACCGCTCCGTTAAAGTTTACTGTATAACATTTATTCATGTTAACGGTCTCAATATTTATTATTGAAATTTCTACATTTGTGATGCTAGTACTTAAATTTTAATCACAAAATTAGGAAAACGATCGAAATGTTACCCTTTTACGAATTGTTGATGTTCAACAGTATTTCTGATTTTTTTTAAGCCTACCGTCGCAGCCGTCGTCTCACCACCGCAGTGAACTACTTCTTCTCCTTCTTTATTCTGCGTTCTGCTGCTTCACCACCGCAACGAGCTTCCTTCTTTTATTACTGATTTACGTATTGATCCTTCACCGCTGCAGCAAGGCTATCACCGTCGAGGCGATGACCATCTTCCTCATTCTGCTTCAATTCTGCTCCCAATCAACAGTCTCTCCCCCTCTCTTCGTACCAGCTCCGACGACCTCACAACACACCCCCCGATGAACAACCACCACCCACATAGCTCACCAACGATCACCCAACCCACATGCACGTCGAATTAGAACACACACACACGAACAGTGCCTGAGGATCAGCGACCGTTCACCATTGTAAATTGGAATACACACACCCAGATGTATGGCAAGGACTCAACGACTGATCATAGATATACACATACACAACAATCACGCCTACCCACACTCCAATCACCCACACACATACGAGAAACATATACAGCAGCAATAGCGGCAACACACACACACACTGTTGGCACGAAACAGAAAAATAGAGCACACTCACACACATACCCAGCCAATGCCTGAACAAACCCTTTATGCACAAAATGACATACTGAACGGCGACCACACTACTCGCCGGAGAACTCACCACCACCGGCGATCCCAAAAACCGATGGCCCCTCCGATTCTCTCTCTCTAAATTTTTCTGATTTCCAGATTTGCTCTTAGATTTTTTATCATTACAACATTCAAGAGGACATTTATATGCATGAATTGAGTGGTAAGGTTTGATCTCACAATGCCACGTCGCCTACTCTCTCTCTCTCCCTGCCGGCCGGCTGATCATCTGATCTCTCTCTTCTCTCTCTCTCTCTCTCTCTCTCTCTCACACACACACACACACACACACACACACACACACACACACACACATATATATATATATATTATAAAATAAACTTTTAATTGCTTACTCTTTTCTCCCCCTAACTTCTTGAAATCTTCCTCTTAGTCAATTTCCACTTTTAACATTTTCTTAAATTGTAAATTGATCCCTAATAGTTAATTTTTTTATAAATTGAATGACAATTTGAATCCCAAGCTTTGAATAATGTTTCTAAATTTTCTATTTGACCCCTAAACTTTTAATTTGAATTTTAATTGACCCAATTTCACCCAAATTTTTTCAATTACTCTAAAATGCAACTAAAATGACGTAAGTGCTACGATTGAGGTCTTACATCTTCGATATCGTAATGGGTGGAAACCATGATCGTGATGGAAAAAGAGCAAAGAAGAATAAAGAAAAGAGGCAGAAGGCTCAGAGAAAAACTATTGAAAATGGAAACATACATGTTCTAAAACTACATATGCTATAGATAAGCAAACCAAAGGGATCGATGCCAAAAGAATACATAAATGATAGGACGCTTGACTGAGACCAACCATTAGGCGAATTAAGAGGTTGCATTCAATAACGACTTTCATAGAAAAGGTGTGAGAGAGAATTGACAGGCACAAGTGCAAAGATGTATGTCGATCTTCTTAAAAAAGATTGAGTTCAACATCTTGATCTTTCCCGGGAAGATACAAGTCGGGAAGCCTTAAGGCCACTAGAAGCCCATAATATAAAGTTTTAATCGGCCTTAAAGATTGAAGAATCTTATTTCTAATATTTGGTTAGGCAAGGAGATCTAGGCAGGCAAGAATGTCCCGATGAGTCACTCAAACTTTGGGATCCTACAGTACTCAGGAGGCACGGCGCCGAAGCGATACTCAAGTCGAGGCTTATTACTTGGGGATGAAATCGCAAAAATTTTAAGTGTGAAAATCCACTAGAATATTCTACGTAGGGAAATCTACTTGAAGATTATACAAAAGAAAATTTTACTTAGAAACTCCACATACAAAATTCTACCCAGAAATATAGGCAAAGCATGAAGAAAATTAACATTTTCATTAACTCAAAAAGTCCGAAAGCATTACAATGGGGGCCCTTGGGCAATTACAAGAAGCAAAAAGAAAATAAAAAAATGGAGTACTATTATAAGCTACATGAAACCAAAAACTAAAGACTAAGGTTGAATGACTTAGGTCTCAGTAGCTTCGGAGGCAATAGGAACTTCAGGCTTAGTAACAACTAGAGCCTCTTGCTCCAAAGCGTCGATGGGAGAGACTTTGGATGGTTGGTCATAATTTCCAACGTCGAGATGTTCGGCGATCTATCAGATTGTGGCCCCGACTAGAAGCCCTCCCACCATTTTTTTTTGTTGAATGTGGGGTCTTTTGTATGAGCAACAACGACGGATAGAGGCTGAGAAGGTCAATACCTAGGCCGAAAATACCGAAAAGGTCCAAGTTGGGCTATCTCTCCATGATCACCTTTTTGGCATCTTGAAACCCTATGTTGATGCCTTCACCTTGGAAATCCATCTCAATATTCTTATACTCTTGAGAGGATTTTCACTCGGCCAACCCCGATCCCTAACCTATTAAATTCGAGCGAGATCGACCTTGAGGTCGGTAACTAACTTGTCCCGCTGCAGTCAAGTCCAATGATTCACGCACCTTCTTCCTATCTTTGGCCTCTTTGATAGCTGTCTCCTTGGCCTGTTCAGCCTCCTTCAGAGCCTTTCCACCTGAGCTCGAGCTTAAAGACTTCCTGGTCTTCTATCAACCTTTATAGTTCTTTATTCTTTAACTTCATTTCCTAGGTAAGCATCGAGGTTTGGTCTAGAGCATGCACAACATAGAATGTGAAACTTAGAGACATATTATCAAACCCAAAAACTCAAAAAGAATAAAACTTAAGTGTTCTTAATTACCTAGGTAAGAGAATAGAACAAGTCGACCACCTTCTTGGGCCTTTGTTCGGCCCATAACTCTTGATCCTAGGGAAGAATATTGGTCTTTACTAAAGTCCTTACAATTCCTAGTGATTCGAGGACTGACACTTCAATATTGAAACTCGTAGACCTAGAGACCAACGGGAGCAATGTTAGGGCAATGCCACTAGTCATCCAGCATGGGCGCCGGATCAGTTGAGTGATGGGCTCAAAATCATCCTTAGTGACGCCTTGGACTGGACCTCTGGGTGGTTTCCCAACCTTTTCTTTTTCTCGGTCAACTGGCTCGGGGGGCTGTCTCCCTAGCTTTCTTCGCTGAGGCATCCAAGATTTTGATGTCCTTCTATGGCCTTTTCACTGCATCTTCTCATTTTCCATCAGCACCATTCCTGGAGCAACGACAGTAGATCCACCCTTGTCTATAGCGGCATCTTAAGCAGTGGTGGACGTCTACCTCCTCCTGCAACTTCCAAAATCTTGGGGGCCAAAGCCATATCTACAAAATAAATTGACAGAAACTTTGATTAATTCATAGGTCCGAGACCAAAGAACACAAAAATCACTACTCTACTAAAAGGGCAAATGGCAGTGCGGTACCTCCTTCCTCGCCACTTTCTTCCTCATTCTCCTCGAGAAAATTCTTAGCCTGGATTACGAGGTTAACTCAACCCTCAAAATAAGGGTAAAACAAGTACCTGAAGAGGATGGGAAGCTCCAATAGGGTTAGCTTGACCCTCGAAATAAATGTGAAAGAAGTACCTAAAGAGATTGGGAAGCTCCGACCAATTGGTAGAAGCAAAGAAAGGGCTTCAACGTCCTTCTTCTCAACCGAGCTTAACTTTGTGGCCTTATTAGAACCTACGAATGTGAACAAAACTTCAATCAATATGCATATAAGAACAAGTACAAATCAAATTATGAGGAAGGGCTCAAAATATATGAGGTGTTGTCCATTTCTTGCCATTCGGACACTCCCTGTCCCCACTAAGAAAGAACCACTTAACTTTCCACCCTTTATTATTTTTAGGGAGTTTCAAAATCAACTTGCCCCTGTCGGGTTGAGTTCGAAAATAAAACCAGCTCGAATCTGGCGCCAAGCCTCACGGCCAACCGAAAAATGACAAAAAATGCGGGGATAGGTTGGAGTAATGCCCATGGACTCGATCCAAAAAAAAAAAAATCCTCCAAGCATTAGAGGCTAGGAGGGGATAATAGAAATTGAACCGATGCAGAAGCTACCTTATAAAGACTAACAAAGAAAAGTGAGCCCCACCGACCACTACGTCTTCATAGAAAGCGATCTCGTCCAGGAATCGACCAAAAGGCTAGTGATGAACCTCTGCGAGAAGAGTTATCACCACTAAATTCGGGATGTAACAGTTCCTGTGAAAGTTCGCCAGTTCAACCTCAACCATTTGGGACATGTAGTCCTCTATGGGATCTAGATGGTATTCCAATTGAGGAAGGCAAACTGCAGCAAAAGGAAAATGGGCAACCTTACCCTAAATTCAAGGTGCCTCAAGCCTTTAGGTGCAATTCTCGAACTAACGTTATCTCCAAATTTTTATTGGGCACCAATCCTGAGAGCTTATTACCAATTCACCTTCGTCAAGTTCCCCATCTCAGTACTTCGGCTCATTAAGTATTCCCAAGCTCCTCAGACTTTGAACATCAAGAATATAGGCCATCTGATAAGGGATTTTCTCAACCAAGCTCTGAAAGCTGACAAATGAAAAAACCACCACGTATGACACAAGTGTGAGGCCTGATCCACGTGGCTAACACGGGGCTCAAAACTACTAACGATAGAAGATGACATTGGTAAGTATCGAATGAGCTATCGAAGATGTAATGAGTCAAGTATCATATGCCCCAACCAGGCTAATGCTCAACTCTCTCACAAGATTATCCTCTATAAGCCGAGGATGGCCTAGAGACACTTCAACTCGAGCCGCAGCATAGGCTCAAAATGTGCCACTCCGAACAGCAATATATGTGAAATGAACAGTCACATTTAAGGTAACAACCTATTAATTCTATGATCCCACTAAATCTAGAACAATAATGGGGATTAACCATGATTGATGAAAAAACTTGTCTAACAAGTGTTTTATCTCTTATAAATACTACAAGGGCTCTAACTAGGTACGCATAATTTTATTAGCCTATACGTTTCCAAAATTTTCTCATAATTCCCTAGTGATTCTCATACCAGAGGTGCAATGCCGGTAGGACCACCCACTGTACATTATTTTACATGAACCTCAGCTTAGGAAGGATCACATTTCAAATCTCAATAACCATATCTGACAATCCAATTTTTGGCATCATCATATAGAAAAATACATATAAAAAAAACCCTCAAAATATCATAATGCACTCCAATTTAAAGTTACTCTTATTTTTATGTGACTTGTTCCTGAATTAGTAGGATTTATTTTTACGTCGGGTTCCATTTGTCTAGGAGATTTGGGATTCTCTCGACTGTATTAAGGATCTCAAAGCTCTTGGACTTGATGGCTACCAACCCATCTTCTTTAAAATAAATTGGGAGAATATGGGTCCAGATATCTGTAATTTTGTTCGTAATTATTTTCGTAATTATGTGATGCCAGCAGTCACCAATAAAACCCTTATTGCCCACTTTCCTAAAATTGACTTGCTGGAATCAATTTCCCAATTTAGGCCTATTAGTCTCTGCAACAATATGTTCAAAATTGTTACTAAATTGATTTTGGAAATAATTAGACCTATTTTAAAAGATATTGTTGGCCCCTTCCAAAGTAGTTTTATTCCGAGGCGTATGGCGACATATAATGTCATTATAACTCAGGAATTAATCCACTCTATTAGGAAATCCAAAAATAAAAAGGGTGGCATTATTATCAAGTTTGATTTAGAGAAGGCCTATAATAAGGTCAATTGGGAGTTTCTGCGTGATACTTTGATTAATTTTAACTTCTCTTCTAACCTAATTAATCTTATATTGTCTTGTGTTACCACTCTCTTCCTCTCGGTCCTTTGGAATGGGGAACCTCTTGAGGAGTTTCAGCCTTCCAGAGACCTTAGACAGCGGTACCCCCTGTCTTCCTATCTCTTCACTCTGTGTATGGAAAGACTTTCTCACCTAATTTATGATAGTGTTCACAAAGGTGATTGGAAAGGTCTTAATGTGGGTAAGAATGGCCCTATTATTTCTCATTTGTTTTTGCAAATGATCTCATCCTTTTGCGAAAGCCAAAGATAGCCAACTTCAAAATGTGTTGAACATCCAAAATTTCTTTTTCTAATGCTTCGGGGCATAAAAATAAATTTTTCTAAATCCAAACTCTTTGTTGCTCCTATTATTCCTCAGTGGAAAGCCAAAGAGATAAGTTCTTAAATAATAATATCAGTTTGGCAGAAGACTTGGGTACCTATTTTCCCTCATCCATGGTAGACTGAATTACCTCCACTTACAGAATATTATCCAAAAAAAAAAGTAGATTATCTAAATGAAAATCCAACATGTTGTCTGTGGTAGATAGGATTACTCTAATAAAATCAATGATGGCTACTATCCCTACCTACTCTATGCAATTGATCCCTATGCCCACAAAAGCTAGTGATAAAATTGATCAAATTAACTGTAAATATTTTTTGGGAGATAGTGAAAATGTTAAAAAATATCACCTTGCTAATTGGGATAAAGTGTGTCAGAGAAAAGAGGAAGGGGGCTTGGGTATTAAAGCTACGAGAATTGGCAATAAAGCCATTCTTACTAAATTGGGTTGAAAATTTTCAAATGATGATCAAAACTTATGGGCTAGAGTAATTAGAAATAAATATAATATTGAGAACAATCCTAGCTCTTGAAAAAAAAAAAAAGGTAGCTCCCATATTTGGAAAGGCATCTTGTCCTTTAGTGATATCCTTAGGAAATGAATTAAATAGAAAGTGGGTAATGGAACCACCACAAATCTATGGACAAATTGGTGGTTTAGGGATAACCCTCTTGGTTTCCAAAATACTCAAAACACTTTTGATCTTAAGGTGGCGGATATTGTGGATGAGGATGGACGTTGGTTTCTTAACCCTATCCTTCACCTCATTGATGATTAAACTGAGAGGACAATTCTTGATATGAAGAAAACTCTCACATTAAAACTGCTTACCATCTTGAAAAAGATTCATTTATTGATAATGTTGTGGGTGGTGACAGGGGGTGGATTTGGAAACTCAAAATTCCGCAAAATATAAAAAAATTCTTTTGGATTATCTTTCATAAAAAACGAGTCACAAACTCTTTAGAGGTATTAGAGATAGTGATGCCTCAAGTACTTGTCAAAGATGCAATGGTGCCATTAAAAATATTGAACATACCCTCCACACTTGCCTTAAGGCTTCGATGATTTGGAACTCTATTGGTTGTCCTAGTTTCAGGTATAATCCTTCCTCTTCAGATTTTCTGGAATGGATCAAAAAACACCTTAAATGGAGTTTCTTAAGCCCTAAGTTTTTCTTGTTTGTTGCTACTATTTGGGAGGCTTGGAAAGATAGAAATAAAGAAGTTATTGAAAATAATTGTTCATCATCAAGAGATTTACTCTTGAAGATAAATAATTATACTAGGGACCTTAATAAAACTTTCCTTGAACCAAACTTCCTAAATGATTCAATTGCTCCATGTGTTTACTGGATTTTGCCCCCTATAGGTTTTCTGAAACTCAATACCGATGATAGTAAGAGAGGAAATCTAGGCGAAGGAGGCATTGGACGGCTTCTAAGAGATAATCTGGGAGTGTGGAAGATAGTGTACTACGGCTACCTTGAGAGCTGCACTGTGCTTGAACTTGAGTGGAAAAGTGTTGTTACCGGAATCAAGATTGCGGCTAGCAAATAATATCCCCATGTTATGTTTGAGACAGACTTAGCTGAAGCAGTCACCCTCGTTCAAAATCCTTGCCTAAAAAATCACCGCTTCAGAGATTGGATCGAGGAATGTAAAAGAGTCTTGCTGATAAATGACTACACCCTCCACTTTGCTCCCAAAGAGACGAACCGTTGCGCGGACATCTTAGCCAAGAGAGGTGCCAAAGAAGATAGCTCCCTTGGGATCCTCGCTACTCCAACAACGGATTTTGAAGTTATTTTGTTTGAAAAAATTGATGAAAGGGCATTTGAAATGTGTCCGGGAGCCTGATTTCTTTTCGGGTTTTTTTTTTTCATTTGTTTTTAATTTTTGAACGACCAAAAAAAAGTAGGGAATAGAGATCATTTGTGGGAGGTCCCGAAAATCATACTAAATTAATAAAAATTCTCAAACCAAATAAATACTTTAGTTTCGGTCTCATTTGTCGGAGTTTATGCAAAATAATGTTCCATTATGGTTGCGTTGTTGACGACCGCCTCACTGTCGCCGGCCACCAGCATCGAGCATCGGATTTCGGCCACCATTCGTCATCGAACCTCCGATTGCCGAAAATACTTAAGTTACATTAATAATTTTTTGTCAATACTTTTTAATTATATTTTTTGAGTTACATTCAACTAATTTTCTAGCTATCTGACACCGAAAAATCACATGAATATAACTAAAAAATACAGTACAAATATACTAAAATATAACTAAAAATACACTAAAAATAATATTTATATGTAACTAAAAAATACACTAAAAAGAGTTACATGTAACTCAAAAATATATGTAACTAGAAAAAAAAAATATCCGACAGCTGATGGTCAAACTTCGTGACTGGAAGTCTGAGATCAGACGGCAGCGGCGCCATCGGCCGACAATACAAACCTTAATAGAAAATATTAATTTGATTAAGGATATAAGAGATTATTGGTAGTAGAATTAAAATATAGGGTTAATTACATTTTACTCCCTGTGATTTTGTCCATTTGCACTTATCTCCCTGTATTAGCACTTACCCCCCTGTGGTCTTGATTTAGGTGCACTTACCCCCCTATATCAGGGGGGTAAGTGGTTTGAAAATCTAACCACAGGGGGGTAAGTGATGATTTTCAAATTACAGGAGAGTAAAGTACAAATCGATCAAATCATGGGGATAAAGTATAATTAACCTAAAATATAAGTTAAAACATAATAAAAAGATGTATACTCAATTTAGAATTAAAATATAATTAATAACTTATGTATTAAACCATTAAATTGGTAATATCACTATACACAATTCACGAGATATACTTTTATTATGTTAAACCATTTTGAAAAATTGATCATTTTTAACTAGTTTACACCCACAGGGCGGATTTAGAAAAATTATAATAAATTCTTCATATTGAAATATAAAATACATGTGTATTATTTGGTTCATGCATATTTTAGTGAGTAATGGTGTTTTATAATTACCGAAAAATAAATATACTATTAAAAATTACATAAATAATCATAAGAGTAAAATAATATTTTTATAAATTAACTTTTACTAATATACTATAAAATAACAAACAAATAACTACAAATTAGGATTAATTTTATCAAATTTTGCGATTCAAAAAATTCTGATTTAATTATTTTATGTTGTATATACTTTTTTTTTGTGAAAATATTTTTTTAATTACAATTATTTTTTAAGCAATTTAAAATGTGCATCATGAAATTAATCATATATTTGTACATTAATTAACAAAAAATTAATATATAACTTTAAAAAAAATAACAATTAATTAGGTCACTAATTATCTGATACATAAAAAATAAAAAAATAAAAAAATAAAAAAAAAATAGTAGAACTCACTAAAAGGTTTGAAAGAAGCACATTAAAAAAAATTTACTTCTTCCACTTTTAAATAATATTATTATATTTGATTTTATATAAGAAAGAAAACATTAATTTCAAAGCATTTGAAAAAATAGGTAAGAAATTATATAAAAATATTTTTCACTTTTACAAACCATATAAACACTCGTGAGGACGATGATGGCATGATGTTGACGTCATTAAATAATTCCTCATATTTTCACAATAAACATCACTAATTAAGATTATCATTCATAATCATTAGCAACAAACTAATTATCAACTTTTTGTTGGGGCCTCCACATTCTGCATTATCAATTATTCACCCCTCTAACAAACAAGCTGTGTACCATAAGCCCTGACCCTAACTTTCAAACTAGTAATCATATACCTCCATCATTCACTCCACTTGCTAAATACAAGGACAAATTTCTTTTCCTTTATTTTTTTAGATTTCGATATCGATAAAAAAAAATTAAATAATTTGGACCAAAACATAATTAAATTTAAACTGCAGTATGAGATCTCCAAATATTGAGATTTCTTAAAATTTTACACATCTAGCCCATCGAATTATATAAAGGGGCATTCAATGGCAAATTACTTAATTTGTCCTTAATTTTAAAAAAGTCCTAGAAACGGAAGTAACTTATGTTTTAGTCCCGTCTATTAAAAAAAGACTGAAGACTAATACACGCACTTGCACTCGCACAGTTACATGTAACTATTTTTTGTGCATATTTTTATTAGATATAATAAATATTATTATAATTTGTAACATATAACTAATGTGTGTAAATTAACAAAAATTACATTAAATACATATAAGTAGTTACATGTAACTAAATTTACACAAGTACATATAACTAATATTAAATTAATTTCTATATAATATTGGTTAAATGTCACAAATATTACACAAATACATGTAATTTGTACAGTGTAACTAATATTACATAGGTACATGTAAACAAAATTACACAGATATATGTAATATATGTTAATTATTAAATTGTAATTAGTATTAGTTACTTGTAATTAATATTCACCATAATACGAATTTATCACTAAAGTTCTCTCTACAATCTTTATAATACCTACACATATTGGACTAAAATTCAAACAAAACTCAACTTAAAAGACTAAATCAAAACGAATTTTTTTAAAATTAAATCTATTATTTGGGATTAATGACCAATTATTCCTTATATAAATTCACCCATATACGAGTGTTAATTTCTAAATCCGTTGCTTTTTTTCTAATTAAACGATAATATGTGTACAGATCAATTTACATGCACCTTGATTAATCACATCTCTGGACAATCTTAAAAGCGAACTTCCCCACATCAGTGTATTCAAGATTTAATTCCTGTAATGCTCCCTAAGAGAGTTAAACCCTAATTGATAAAGAAAAAGACACCTCCCCTTATCAACCGGACTAACACCTCTTTAATTCTAAATCTATCGATGATCCACATGATACAATTACTTTTCATGTATCTTTTTTTCTTTTTTTTTTTCCTTTTTTGAAGGAAATTTTGCTAATTTAATGATGGAGTTGGTAGAATAGAACTTCTTGTAGTAGAAAAAAAAAAAAAAAAAACACATAATGCAACCATCAAATTAGAAAGAACAAATTTTCACATTTTCGCTACAAATAGAGTTGATTTACATGTACATATACTGATATTTCCATAACCATCACCTTATACACATCTTATACAAACACATAAACAAACCCTAGACAAACTGAACTGGCCGGCGCAGAATTTTTCACGCCTTTCTACCGAAAATACCCTTCATTTTTTTTATTTTTTATTTTTAAAAAAAAATTGTTCAATCATCCACTTAAAAAATGAATTAAATCGCTCCCCCATTCGAGATTTGGGTACCGTTCGCACGATTTTTTCCCTCGAAATCCCAAGAAAATGGAAGAGAAATTTCTAGCTTAGAGAAAGAATGAGACATTGTATAATAATGCAACAGAAGATGCGCAATCTGCTGCAGCAAAGGGTTACTTACAAAGTTAGAAATGTTACCACTCTTTTTTTCCTTTCCTTGGAAAAGCGATCTGACGGGTTAGAAATGGTAGCCGGACAACCACAGATTCTGGCGAAAAGGTCCTGAAAATAAAATAATAAATGAAACATGTTAAAACTTCATCTTCAAGCCATTGAAATATCGTAATGTTTAAAGTTACCTTGAAATGCAAGGAAAAAGAGTGTACGGTTTCTGGATAAATGGGTCAACCGGAGCCACGCCAATTAAAAAAAGGGTCAAATCAATCGGTCAAAATTCTATCAGCCAGACTCGAATAATCGGGCCACCGCCGAATAAAGCTGGTGTTCATCAAACGGTTTTGACACGTAATCATCCATCCCGCAATTCATGCATTTTTCATTCGTCGCTTGAATAACGTCCGCCGTCATCGCTAGTATCGGGGTGTGCCAACGACCCACCCCTGCTGATGTGGCATCGGATGATTCGCTGGAGTCAAGCCGCTCGTTGAATTTGCTCTCGAGACTTCGGATTTGTGTCGTGGCTTGGAATCTACATCGTCAAAACAAAGATCAAATTTTTAGGATTTTAATTGATCTTTTTTAAAAATATATGGATAAAAGTGTAAATTCCAAACGTTGATCTAAGTGTAAATTCCAAAAGTTGATCTAAAACCCTAGGTCTAACCTAAGCATTCAACAAGAAAATGAACTTGTTACCACTCAAACCAACCACCGTATAACAAAGAATAAGAGAAGTTGATTACCCGTCCATTTCGGGCATTTGGAGATCCATGAAGCAAGCGTCGAACTTGTGCGGTGGCTTGAGCATCGTTACCGCTGCTTTGCCGCTATCAACACAAGTAACAACCGCTCCGTACTTTTTGAGAGCACCTTCGGCCACTCTCCGATTCACGCCATTATCATCCACCACAAGTATATGCTTGCTCTTTAGCAAATTTCCGAGGTTCGACATTTGCCTATTCACTTGCTTCTTTCTCCCGATTCCGATGGTTTCTTGTAGGCAAGAAATTAAAGCTCTCAAACAAAGAGGTTTCGTCACCACATTATGCACTAAACCAGCGGATTTAAGGTCGTTGATCTCGGCGGAGCTAATGCTCGTCGCTAGTAGGAATACCTTTGGTTTTAGCTCTTTGAGGAGACGGTGAAAATCGATGCTTGTATCATTGCTCCAAACGTCTTTGTCGATGAGAACCATTGTTAATTGCTCCGATCCGCTGCAGACATAATGATATGACCAAATGAGTATTTTTGCCAAACAGATAAAACGAGAAACTAAGGGCATGTTTGGTTGCACAAATGATCACGTTTAAGATCAATTATTTCACATCCCTAATATGCCAATCATTCATATCCAATTTCATAGAACAGGGGGAAAAAATTGAAATAGAAAACACTAACCAAATGCCGCCTTAGAAACTGAATATAACCGAAGTGCAAACAGCAGAAGAAACTTACTGTGCGATGGAGAAACCGGAGAGATAAGAAGCAGCATAATCCAAACTGAAAGCATAATCCATGGATACGCCAAGCCTCTGAAGATGATATCTCGTGACTTCGGCCCGAACCCGATTCCCATCGACAACCAAAGCCCTCATTCCCCGAAACACCGAAATCATCGGAAAATTGCTTTGCTCCATCAAACTCGTGGTTTCTCCTTTGATCAAATTCGCCGTGAACGAAAACGTACTCCCGATTCCAGGTTCGCTTACGAACCCGATTTCTCCTCCCATGAGGTCCACCAACCGCTTGCTGATGCTCAAACCGATCCCGGTCCCGCCGTATTTCCGCGACATCGAGCTGTCGGCCTGCATAAAAGGTGTGAAAATACGATCTTGGGCTTCCGGCGAAATTCCCAAACCGGTATCTTCGACCGTCACTAGTAATTTTATCTTCTTATCGGTTTCATCGGTTGAATCTGGACCATTCAAATTCTTGAAGTTCGCCCAACTTTTCCTTCTATCGACGGCTGGGAATCCGCTCAGTGTATTTTGCGAATTTTCGGGCAAATCTTTATCCAAGAATACGCATTGTTTTAGCACTTCATCTTTCATGTTTTTGCACATAATTTCGTTGGCTAGATGTACCGATACGAATATGTGGCCTTTATTATGTGTGAACTGCAACAAGTAATCAAGAATTGAATTTATATATATGAAATTAAAACACATTTTGGAAGAAGATAAATAAGTGGAATTGGATAAAATAATTGGGTGTAAATTTTCAGAATTTTACACGCGTTCATTTTCTGTTCTAGAGCTCCAATTTCACATAACCAAACATAAGGTTTGTTTTTGTTCTCAGGAATTTGAGTCAAAAATGGAGATCTTAAAAATATATATTATTGTTCTGTTCTCACAAATTTGTTCTAAAATTGTAAACAATTTTTCGATTCCCGTAGTTCTGTTTCTGTTACAAGTTTTCTGGGAGTATATAAACACTACACACGCCACATCAAAATCTCTATCCTCAAAAAACTTGGAAAAGAAACAGAAAATGAGGAACAAAAATAATCTGTTCCCTTGGTCTACTCCCCCAAAAATTGTTCTATAAATTAAGGAACAAAAACAGAAACAGATTTTGAATATTTTCTTTTCATCTATGGCTTGGTATTACTAATTGGTGACTAAACTTCAAGATCCAATAAAAAAACCCAAACCAACCTTGATTGAATTTCCAACAAGATTCGTAATTATCTGCCGGAACCGTCCAGGATCACCAATAACGACTTCGGGAACCCGGTTTGATACATAAACCGCCAACTTTTCAGAAAAAAAAATAGAATTAGTACATTACAAAAAAAAATTAAAAAAAAAAAAAAAAAAAAAAGGTAATTCAAGCTCTACCTCGAGGTTTTTTTCATGAGATTTTCCTGAAAAAAGGGATAAAACTTTATCAAGAACAGTTCGTAGATCAAAAGGTACAGCCTCAAGTTCTAGCCTGCCCGATTCGATCTTAGCCTGATCAAGAACCTCATTAATCAACGATATTAGATCTTGTCCGCTATCATGAGCCGTTTGTGTATATTCCATTTGGTTTGGGTCAAGATTTGTGTCCATAAGCATCTGCAACATGCCTGCAGTTCAATTTGATACACATTATGTTGAAGTACATCAAGAAAATTAAAAAAAAAAAAAAAAATCAATTACCAAAAGGGAGATTAGTATATTATCTTTAAAACGATCATTTATCTTCGTTTTTTCCCCTTAAATCTTGGTCCTTCAAACAAGTTTTTCGTCTTTCGGTTAACAATCAATTACATTGAATCTGTCTTGTTGATATCAACTAGATTTAAAATTTGTGTTTAATATCGTAATTAAAGCCAACCAAAATATTGTTTAAGGACTGAAAAAGGACTAAAATATAATTTGCTTTGAAAACAGGATCAAAAATTAAAAAAAAAATAGAGGACTACATAGTAAGAAACTCATACCTAAAACACCATTCATCGGAGTCCTGATTTCATGGGAAACTGTCGCAAGAAACTGCAGAAGATAATAATGGCATTAGAAATCAATTTATACTTTGAGGAGGAAAAGAAGAAGAAGAAGAAGCACCTGGGATTTTGCTACATCTGCAGCCTCAGCACGATGTTTAAGCTCCATCATCTCCTGGCACTCAAGTTCTACGGTAGTTATTTTGTTTATGGCCGCACGAGAGATATGGCCCAAAAGCAATGTAATAATCAGGACTCCGCCTGATGCCATTATTGCCAGCCAAGGCAGGGGACGTTTTTGTGTGAACCTATAAACAGGGAGAAAATGGACGGGAATACGAACTTCAGAACACAAGTCCTCTTTCTTTTAATATATATATAATATTTTTTTTATTTTTTTTTACCACCGGCAAAAGCTGACCTGCAATGCATCTCGTGGCTCCGAGATGGATCTCCAAAATCAAGGCTACTGATGTGCAGAAGTCCCGTGTCGATCTCATCTTCACCGTACATTTTGATTGGTGCGAATTTTTTCGTCGTATCGTAAACATTAACCGAAATTGTTTGTTTGCTAGCGAGCTGATGTAGAAGCTTCTCCACTAACGACGGGACATCATAACAGGCACCTAAATACCTAGACAGAGAAGAAACTTAGGGCCTGTTTGTTTTAGTTTTCAAAAACAATTTAATATTTTCAAAAATAAAATAAAATAAAATAAATCTACTGCTACTCTTTTAACAACACGATTCAAAAAAATAAAATAAAGAACACTCATGCTCTGACATTAGCTTTTTTTAATATTACTATAAATATTATTTCAATTTTAGCTTTGTTAGGAGGTTCCAACCTAAAACTATATAGTGACAAGTGTAGTAACTGCTTTCATATATAAACTACTTTGGGAAGCGTCACAAATTCAATGTGGGATTTTAACACCCACCCTCAGGTGCAACCCTGTCTTGCACGTGATGCAATCAAACAACAGAAAAGACAACTCAAACATTCAAACAATCGGGGACAAACAAATGAGATTTCCCAAACCTAATTCTGATACCATGATAGGAGGATCCTAACTTAAAACCATATGGTCTTGGGTTTGAATCTCCTAACAAACTTTTTTCCCTGTATCTTTTTATTTCTCTCCACATTCTCAACCACAAATTCACCCAACAAATACATTACCGTCTTTCAACATCACATTTTAGTGAATCACATCGCTTTTATTTTTTCATCTTTTCGCGCATTGTTATAAATATTCTCCTTCTCCTATTTTTTAAAACTAAATCAAACACTTTCTCACAATTTTACAGAATTAGACCGAACAAGACCTTGACATTCAAGTAATACCTTAGTTGTGGGTATTCAAGAAGATTAGCTTACCCAACGGTGGCATCAGTACGTTGTTCAGGTGTAACATCTGGAGGAAGGTGAGTGTTATAGACAGCAAAGGTAAGAACAACTCCCAGGTGATTGGATTTTAGTAACTTAAAAGGAGATGTAAGAACACCCTTTCCGGACTCCCTTGCTCGCAAGATGTTTTCACGGTCTTGCTATACAACAATAAGAATAAGAATTAGCCACCCAAGTAAAATTAGAAAGTGAAAAACATGGACTTTACAGGTGGAAGGTGTAATTGGGTGAAAAACCCGTTTACGTTTACGTATATTTGTGGTTGTCTAAAACAGGGTGGAAGGAAATTAAGCACACCTTTCCCGACATCATATCGATTGAGACGATATGGGAGACGGTTTTTTGAGAGAATATAACGGGTGCATATTCGTCTTGAATGGGCGAAGGATCCAAATTTTCGGGGTCACGTTTTTGTGCTAAAGATTGATCCTCACTGTCCATTTTCTTTATTGCCCACCCATGTTGCTTCTCGACTTTCTCCCTCTCCGAGTGACGCACTCTCAAAGCATAGGCAACACCGCTAGTAAGCGGCCTCTCAAAAGCCGTTCTGTCTGTATAAACTTCAAATGTTTCCTGTTGCAAATGTGGTGCATGTGTCAGATAAAAACCAAAACGAGACAAATAGAATAAGCATTTATTACAACATTAGGCACCATTGCCAAACGTTTTTTTAAGTATTCTTTCCTACACTTTCATGTAAAAAAATAGAGTTCGTTTTGCACTTAGAGAAAGGTACTATGAAAAATAAGAAACATCAACTCATTTTTGTTGCAAAAAGTACTTTCAAAAAAGGTTACCAAACAACACCTTAGTTATACCTGATCAATAGCGGAAGGTTGTTTTCCATGGTGAAACGTGGATACAAGAATAGCCAACGAATGTACGTGGTTCATGCTCACGTTAAATTGATCCTGAAGCATCCTTGCTCGCTCATCGCACATGTTCTCAAGTGTTTCTTTCCTCCAAACCATGTTACCATGATACAAGAACCAGAATAGCCAAACAGATACTAACACCCCGGCCAAGACAAAGATATATAACAGCTTCTTCCTCCATTTTCCCGCACTTCTGGAGGGCAATTTCTGCTGCTGAACCAACTTCTGATCTGAATGAGTACTGAATTTTGCAAGTAACCAGGTGAGCATGGCACTAATTGCTGCTCCGACAAGGACCCAAAAGCCTACATTGAACATATGGAAGGAAATAACCGGACAGTATTCCCTTGCGGTATTCACAAATTCTCTTGTCCGCATCATATTCTGATCAAGCAAAAAAAAAAAAAAAAAAAAAAAACAATCAATGATTCCTAAGCCAACAAAGTCGGAACAAAAAAATATGCTTTTGCTCTGATCCCAAATTTTTAGAACAAAATTCTAGGAAAATAATTGAAACAATTTTTTTGTTCAATTTTCTTTTTGTTCCAAGTTTTTCGGGAACCGGGAAAAAAAAAAGGGTTCGTGTTGAATAGTCCACAAACTTAAAATTTCTGCCTATGCAGTTCACTGCTCATAGTAACTTTTTGAGAAGTCCAATAATTTTGTCAGAAATCCAAAATCAAGACATATGATGCTTGACAAGAAAGTCCTAACCAATCGAAGAGACTCACTTTATCTTCTAATCAGTCCAATTTGCTAAAATGGACAAAGTGCAAGTTTCAATTTTTTTTTTAATTATTCACAATTTGAATTTTAGAAAGTTAATCCTAATAATAACGTTAAACACAAATTTTTAAAGGTGTAGCGATGGAATAAAAAATATCCACAACCAAATATAGAATTTGACCCATCGAAAAATTATTTAACCTAAAAAAAATGCCTAGTTTTCACAAATTACACTACAAAGTCCAAACAAGCAAAATAAGTGGACATGATTTACATGAGAAGTAAGTCCTAACTAGAAGAAAGGACTTAGGCCATGTTTGATAACAAAGTGCTGAAAACTGAATATATTAAGTACTTTTTATGATAACTTCGTTTGATAACTACAATTAAAAACACTTAATCAATTAAGTCCTTATAATTGGTTTAAATTATTTGGCCAAATGTGGGTTTACTTAGTTGTCCTGTTGAACATGCTCATCCAAATTTTATTAGTTAAATTTTTAATTCCATCAAACAACCTCCAGAAATTTTCAACACTTAAAATTTCAGTACTAGAGATTTTCAACATTTAAAATTTAAGTGTTATCAAACATGCTCTTACTCTATCTTCCCTTTAGTCCTTTTTTCAAAATGGACAAAGTGTTTTATTGCAGTGATTTTCATGTAGTGCACTGACGTTGGACTTCTAATTGAATTTCTGCACTTCTCAAAAAGTTTGTGAGTGGGTTGGGTGAATAGTGGACCGTGAAAATTGGGGCCAATGTTGAAAAAAAAATCGCACCAATTCAAATAACTTACGAAAGCAATAGACCGACGAACAAAATATATGTCCTATACTTCATGTTCCACTTCCATTTTATTTGACACTATAATGTGTGTGAATTTAAATGAAGCAAACTCAAGGGCTAACAAAATGTTGCTAACATAAGGAGTCATGAGAAAATAATACAAAAAGAAGAATGTCTACCTCTTGATGTGATGAAATTGATGAAGGCTTAAAATCGAATAAGGATCGTTTGAAACTCCTAGGAATGTTCTCATTTCGAACAGGGCATTGCTCAAATCCTGAATTCTGAAACTTTGAAACCTCATTAGTGCAACTCATTGACGTTACCTGAAACGATGCGAAAGTAGAACCTCAGGTAGTGTTTGGTAGCATGAAATTTGAAGCCTTCGAATTTGAATTGAAAAATAATTTGAAAATTTCGATTAGAGAGTCCAAACAATCATGTCTAAATTTACTCCCTTTCATGAACAAAACCGATTTTTACAACTATGAATAATTGTTAGAAGCAGCAATAACGTGGGTTAATGTAGAAATCCAATGGGCCTAACTCACTCTCAAAAGACGCCTTGTAAGAGGAGAATTGCCCTCGTTTTTGTATATGGCGCGACATGGGATTCAACAGTTAAAAAAAAAAAAAAAGCAATTTCAAAGTAGAACCTAACACATACAAGAGAAAGTATTAAGCTTGATAAGTATGGGGGAAAAAAACAGCACCTGATCAGATTCAGACATCAAAGAAGCAAATCCATCATGTTGTTTCCTGCTGACGTTGAAATTTTCAGGCAAGAACTCCACTTTACCATCACAAAACCCTAAAATCTCCATCATATTCCTCATAGCCCCAAAATTCAAGAAAAATAGAACCAAAATCAACCCAACAAACACCACCAAAAACACAAAAAATAGCTGAAACCTCCATTTCCAGCCACATTTACATCCATGCAGAGGCTCTTTGACCTTCTTCATCTTGGAACTTGTTGAAAATCTTCCACTTGAAGCAGGGGTTTTGCAGTTCAAAGACATCTTAACCAAAACCCACCTACATAACCTAAGAAACAGCCTTGAGAGATTAAGAGAAACCCCAGAAACAGCAGAAAAGCTCATCTAGAGAGATCAGATCTCTTCCAGATTCAACCCACTACACTACCATGATATCAAATTCTTCAGTAGATTCAACCCAAAATTCAAACAAAAGGTCAATTTTTTGGGAAATTCCTAATTCAATCTTCAAAACCCAGCTCAGAACTTTCAAAATTCAACAGGTGGAATGAATTTCAAACCCCAAAAACAGAGGTGCTTCCTTGTAAACCTAGCTCTGATTAGCACAAGTACCTTCACTTCATAAAATTGAACTCCCCTTAGCTCTCTGAGTTTAAGCAAATAAGATTATTTCTTGACTTCTTCCTCTTAACAATCTGAACCAAAGAAAACCCATCAAAACCATACCTCTTCAGGAAAAGAAAGAAAAGACAATCAAGCCAAACAAGAAGCTGGTGAGAAGTTCAAAAGAAAAAAATAAAAAAAACCGAATGTCACTTTAGCAAAACCTGTGAGGAAATAATTGATGAGATAGAAGGGGGGGAGGGGGGGAAACTCAACTTTTTTCACCAAATATACCAAGTTCTCTGTCTCTATTGCCGAAAGAAGAAGAACCAACACCCAAGCTTTTCTCTTTTTTTTTTCCCCAAGGAATCAAAGAGAAATCAAGAGGGAAGTAGATAAAATTTTGTTTGGTTTCTCTGCAAATTCAGCTGGAATCAAATTATCAGGGATAAAAAGAAGCGCCTTTATCTTTTTCACTCTTTTAACCCCTCCCACCCTTTCTCTCTCTGCTCCTCTCTCTCCTCTCTTCTCTCCAGCTCGGTGCTGAGCCTATGTTGTTGAGGCTAGTAGTAGGTACATCATTGTCTCATCATCTAGTGGGGAAGGTTAAGTGAAAGCAAACAAAAACAATGATCAATATCCTCCACTTAATTTCGAATTTTAAATTTCCCAATTTTTTTTTCTTTAAAACAAAAACAATTTTCATCTTTCACTTGTTTTTATTTTGGGAGAGTTTAAAAAAGACCCCACCATGTGTTTAAATAAGAGGATATTTTATTTATTTTCGAACTCTCAAATATGCTTATTTATCCTATCTAGAAGTTTGTCTACTATTCATTTGATAAATAAAAATATCCAAATAATCCGGTTAACTTAATTTTTTGAACAAAATAATCCTATTTTAAAAAATTTCAGATTCTGCACGTTAAAATGCCCACCACAAATTGAGATTGACAAATAATTAAGATTTCGTTATTAAGTTGAATTCAAATAAAACAGTTACCGTAAAAAATAATAGTGAAAATGTTCCCAAAATATCTATTGTGAAAAAAAAGAGCATTTACCATAATTAATATACTAAAAGCTCTTACAATAATCATGTAATAAATCAATTTTATTTTGTTCTCTACATGATTAAATTACACAATCACGAAAGAATATAACTCGTGTTGAACTCAACACATTAAGTTCTTTATGAAATTTGAAATTAGTCATTTACGATCGTGTTGAATTCAATAATTTGTGTAGAACTCAATATAATCAGTTGATTAGGAAAGTTTGATTACTGCGATCCGAAATTTATGTTGAATTTAACACACATAATGTCGTCGTATTTTGTTGAATACAAACCAAGAACAGGTGAAAAAATATGATATTATATTCAATATGATAATATTGTGTTTCGTTTTACATGTTCATTGTGTTTTATTGTTATATTCAATATAATTGTGTCAAAAAACACAGTAAAACAGATACAATGTATTGAATTCAATATGAACATGATTTTTGTTCTTCGACCCAAAATACACTATCAGGGTATCATTTTAAAGATAAAAAAAATAGGCAATTGTTTCAATATAAATTTGTTATAAAATATTAATTGGGTGATTTTATAATAAACGTTTTAAATTGATCTATTATAGTAATTATTCTCAAATTTTAGAATTTATATATGTTTGCGAAAATTACTGGGGCCATAAATATGAAATGTAACTGCTGGATAGAGGGGCAAATCTTCCTATATATTCCAAAAAGGTTGTTTGGTTCATGAAAAAAAATTGGGATTCATTTGATAGTTTTAGTTCCAAAAAGGACCACAGATTACCCCTAAAATTTTAACCTTAAACCTCAAGGATATTCTCATTGTTTTGATGATAACAAAGCATTGATCATATTGTGCTCATAAATTTACGTTGAGATGATCATTCTAAATAGAACATCAGAGTCGAAAAAATAACACATGCATAGATTATATTTGGAGCTTACAAGGATAAAATGATATTTTAAGAGTTGATATGTCTTTCAAAAGGCTACATTAAAGTTTGATTATTAAAATTTTATCAGAGGGAGTCATAGTGATCTAATGTAAGGTTTTCAATTTTGTTGAAAAGATTTTGGCTCAAAAATGATTTAGTTCGATTAATAGGATCATGCATTTTAATTGACTTAAGTTCTTTCTTGATTTTTAAAAATATTTTCAAATCATTGAATTGAAGAAAATGCCTTTGAAAGATTCTTAATAAGTAAAATATTTGGTGTTTGGACATGAAAAATTGTTCTCTAAACATTCTGGTCGAAGTAAACGATTTTTGAAGTGGTCTAAATGTGATTTAGTCCACTAGTTATGGCAGAAAAGTGGTTTGGGGGCATTCTGGACAAAGGAGATGACTTTTCATGTACTCGACTAGTTGGGACAACAGAGTCAATTTTAAGTTTCTGGAGGACGTAGATGACTTCAGAATTAGTTTGCTTTGGATATAGTTGACTACTTTTATGAAGGTGTCATTTGAAATCATATATTAAATTGGTTCTGTTGGTGTATAAAACTGATACACACCTCGAGTCAAATCCAGTTGGATGATGGGTGGATCCTCTTATTAAGGTGGAGTCGGCGGTCGAAAATTCCTCACGTGAGTTGTACTGGGTCTTGGGAGAATTGACATGTTGTGCCCAAAGTCCTACTTTTCAGTGTCATGTATCTGCACAAAGAACTTGGCCGGGGGTTTCCTGGAAAGCCCATCCGGCACGAGAATAAAAGCTCAGAGAGAAAAATAGTTTAATATGCTTCAATTAGAAAAATGAGCATTAACTTATGGCATTGATTTGTTCTAGCATTTATAGAAATGGAAATTGCATGGTAATGAGCTTAGCCTTTTGGGCCCATCTGGAGAAGCCCGCAAGATTTTGTCAGGTCTGTGAAAAAATTGTTGGCAATAGTGGACACGGGACCAGGGCCCAAGTACTCATTCCGTGATGCCCAAAAATACCCTCATCAGTAGCCCCCCTAGTCTTATGCAGCGAGAGAAGTGAGACGGTCAAGGATATCAATTTCTGGCTGAAAAAAGGCGTGCTAGAAACTTCAAAGCGTGAGAAACACAGGTAAAGGCCCCCTCTTGGGGCTCTGGCTCATAAAGGGCCAACGCGGCTATCCCATGCTTGCCCCATTTTGGGGCCAACATGGCGTGTTGGCCCCCTTGGGCCAATGCGTTCTCGGCCGGGCGTGCACCCCTCTAGGCTCGCTTCGCCACCCTACCCGTCCGCGGCTCGCACCCCTTGAGGCTCACCTCTATTTTATCCTCGAATTGCTATAAATCGTTGTTCATTGTCTTCTACCTCTTATCTCTTGTATTTTTGTGTAGTCTACACTATATTATTAATCGTTTATTATTTTATTTCACTATAAATATTTATCTTTATATTTTTGTTAAGCTCATTTTTTTAATAATGAAAAATTTGCTAAGATCATATTATTCAACTCAGTTTTATGGAATGAAAAGTAGCTTTCGTAGCATTTCGGTGGAAGTAAGCGACTTTTTCAGTAGTCTAAATGTGATCTAGTTGACTAGTTATGGCAAAAAAAATTATTTTGAACATTCTAAATGAAATAAACAACTTTTCAAGCAGTCTACATCTGACATAGTCAACTAATTGGGCAAGCAGAGTTGGTTTTAAGCTTTTAGAGGAAGTAGAAGTCGCTACTTTGGATATGTAGTCAACTACCTTTACGGAGCTATTGTCTGCTTTGGATGTAGTTGACATAAATCTATCATTTAAGATCACATTTTAAATTGTATCCACCAACTAGTTTTGTGTTTAACTCACTGCAATCATACATGAAATATTTTTTGCTATAAATATACACCACATATTCAGATTTAAACATCTATGCAACTTAAAAATTTCCTCAATTTTCAGAATTAATCTTTGATTTTTAGGTTTAGAATTTTTACTACTCACAACGCTATATTTCGAATCATTTGAGTGTTATAACATTTTTGAACTTAATCTTTTCAACATCTTTGAATGCTATTGAAGTTTACATTACCTCTTTCATTAATGAAAGATGTATCATATAATCTTTACCCGAAAATGAAGGTGGTTGTAATGAATTTACACTAATGGAGAGAAGTTATAGGAGGTCCCTTTACTCGATGTAACGGTCTGGTCTTCATCTACAAAAAGATCGGTTTGATTAATGGATTGAAATTGCAGCGGTGGCACTAACTACACTATCTATATCATATTGTTGGTTGGTGTCGAAAATTGGCTAACATCTTTAGTAAGTCTGGTTAAGAAACACGTGGATTTTTCTTGTTGAGGTAGAGGTGGACAATCCTTAGATCTAGTCCATTTACATCTATGATGTTCAGATGGGGTGAAGTCTGAGGTCAGTATCCTTCCAATTCGAGTTGAGATCCAAGCGTGTACCAGCATAAAGACCCATCGGGGTTTTACCCTGCGAAGTCCCTCCGGCATAAGAGTAAGAGTTCAGGGAGATTGACAACAAATATGCTACAAGATGGTGGTTGAGCATTACCTCTGGGCATTGAATGCGTTGGCTTTGATAGGCGAGGGAGGTGATTAGCTCCGCAGAATTAGGGGACCTAAACTCAGTTAATTACCGTAACTAGATGCGTGACCAATGAGTGAATGCGTGTGGAGGTTAAGCTCTTGGGTATGGGCTTTTTAGCCCATTAGGAGAAGCCCGTGGGCTAACCCAGCACGAACAAGAAGAACCGGCTTGACCCACGGTTGTCGATGGCGTTTAGGTGAGTGTCTTCTACCCTTGGAGCTGACGACGATCGTCCGGACTCTACTCGGACATCCTAGCTAAGCAGGGGATGACTGCCCAAGGGATGATCGAGTATGAGATGGCTAACCAGAAGACGACCGACCAGGGAATGGCCAACCAGGAGAGCACCGAAGAGGAGGTGGGATTGCTGAGGCCAGGATGTTTTTCTTTGACTCTTTAAGTGGTGGACCAAGCGGAGGACGCTTGAAGACTCCTGCCCGATAGATAATTTTCATTGTTGATCTTCCATGCACAAAAAGGCCATTTAGTTGTCTCTTTTTGCGAAATACCACTCATAGGCAATTCGGCGTTTGAACCCGGTGCCTTAAGTCTGGTATCTTCAGCTCGACAGGGCATCGTGGTCTCTGCTCGAACTAATTTCATCCAGGACCAGACTTGGACCCCTAGCCGGTTGAGGCTTCAAAGACTTTCCCCATGACAAAAATGACCAGGGGTACTCGGAGTGCTAACTCGGCAATTTCGTCAAACCTCGGTCAGGATCTTCGTGCACGTGCAAGTCTTAAACAGGTAATTTGATGGTGACCAAATTTGCCCTCATCATTGCTAATTGCATAAATATTTATCTTTACATGTTGTAAGGTCCTATTCGTATGTTTGGCATATTTAATTACTAATGTATATCTATGGAAGTATATATTAGTGCATCCTATGAATATTTGTACATATGCTTATTTGTTGCCCACTAAAATCTGTCATGCACCATATTTATTTGATTAAATGATAATTCTAATTGGATAATTTTTGGAAAGAAAAAATATTAGTATTTGTATATCAAATATTTCATATAGTAGCAATACAGGGATTTTTATTTGTTCATCTAGTTGTATATTTTTTTATTAGATTAAATTACTGATTATGGATTTTTTAAACTAGAGTTATTGGTGATTTTATTAAATAAAAAATTAAAAATTTAAATTGATGACTTTATCCACTATCAATTGGCAATTATTTTATACTATAATCAGTTGGTTATTTTATTTTCCTAGTTTAAAGTTTTTTTAAAGTATGTTTGATTTAAAATATATATATATAATTTCGAAAAACTAGCTAGGGACTCAAAATGGAACATTTTGTTAAATAGCCATGCATTTCATTTCATACTTAATTCTATTTAGATAAACTCTTAATTTTAAAATCATAAAATGTGAGTTTTCTAAATGACCCCATCAATGTCAATTTTTTGACAATAGTGAATCAACCATCAGCTATCAAGGTGAGTATATTTTTTTCTAAATAAATTATCAAAATTACGTATTCTTATTACATGTGAGAAATGATTTACTAAAATTAATGGTATTCTGAAGTTAAATGGATCAAGTAACATTTTTAAATGCGAAATTAGTCTTTATTATTTTCCTATTATGGTTGATTGCGAAAAAATAATACTCGTATTTGGTACTGCGATATTGATTTAATACAGTGTCAAAGTAAGATGTCGAACCACATATATCAGCTTGTAATTATTAATTCCTAATTATTTTTCTTTCTTTAACAAAGACGAATTTAGGTTTCAAGTTTGATTTTCAATTGTAAGAAAATAAAATATAAAATTTAAACAATGAATACATAAAACTGAGTTATGAATTATGGATTGTGTATTTTGGAAATTATGTTGTTTTTACATTTTCTTTCTGACTCGGATCTGTACAAATGAGCATCCTCAACTTCAAGTTAGACCTACTCAGAAAGATTGGACTGATTATTCACCAGTACAATTTATTATCAGTATTTAATTCTTATATTACTCTAATTCAAGACAAATTAATTTTTAGACATAAATCATCAAATTCAATCATCAACTACCAAGAATACTATTGTATGACTATTAGATTTAGATCATATGTACTAGATTTAACGTTTGACTTACCCAGACATCGTCTATGTCGTCCATCGAGTCAATCAGTTCTTGTCCACTCCTTGAACCACTCATTACTTGGTTGTTCTTTGTATTCTTCGGTATGTGAAGGGCACCTTATTTCATAGACTTCATTTCTCCGGTCAGACTGCTCCCACCTTATAGGTTTATTCTAATGCAGACTATGTCAGAGATCCCATGAACATACGTTCAACCACTAGTTACTGTTTTTTCTTAGACAACTCTCTTATTTTTTAGCATAGTAAAAAAAAAAAAAAAAAAACATGGTTGTGCACTTCAGCACTAAAGCTGAATACCGTATCATCACTAATGCAACACAAGAACTATTTTGGCTTCGTTAGCTCCTCGCTAACATGGGAGTCTCCTTCTCCACTGCCATTGTTCAATAATGTGACAATAGAACTGATTTTCAGATAGCTCATAATGACGTTTTCTCCGAGTCTACAAAACACATCGTCACCATTTTTTAGAATATTATTCGTCTTCAATCCGTCAGTTTAGCCAATTAAATAACAGATATTTTCATAAAGACTCATCCACCCGGATACTTTCACACTCTGATTTTCAAATTCAAGTTCACGTCTTACTTAACTCCTTGAATTTGAGGAGGGATGTTAATATATGTATATGGGTCTTGACCTATTATGCTAAACTCTAGTCTCATTAAGAAAATCAAACTCTAACCCTACTAGGTTATCCTAATCACCTCCTATATACAGATTTCCTATATATCTCTATAATTGTATCTTTCTCATTAATCAATGCAAGTCTCTCATATTCTCTCAACATTTTGCCTCTCAGTTATTCTAACAATAATAATTGAAGATGATAAAACAATCAAAATTTTGATTTTTTTATCTCAACAAGAAAAAGAACAAAAATATGGAAAAAGGAAAAAGAAGAAAAAATGAATGAAAACAAATATAAATTAATATATATATGTATATAAATAATATTTTACTTTTTATTTTGTTTAATTTAACTGTTAAAATAGGCAGAACCAATAATTAAAATATAAAATTCAATAAAACAAATCAAATTTATCGGAACAAACAAAAATTGGTTAATAATTGAAAGTACAAAAAAGTAAAGCGAAGTCAAAATACATATTTTCCTTTGAACTATGAAAAAAGATCGGCGATTAGTAAGAACTTAGAACTCGGAAGTTGGGTCTGATACTAACATGCGCTTTATGTTTGGAAACTCTTAACCTACACGCCACTGAATTATTCTTGAAACTTCATCATCCATGGCCATGTGTGTCGGCTGTGTACTTTACGCCTAGGATTAAAATATTGATTGATTAATGAGAACAAACAAGGAATTGGAATAAAGGGAGGTAGCAGGAGTAGTAGTAGTAAAAAAAAAAGGGCATTATGATTACTATAACCTCAAAAACACACATGGTTGGTCTGAGAGCACCATACTACATATTTTACTAATTTTATTCTTACTATTATCCACCCAATAATTATAGGGGAAAAACATTCGATTGTTCTAGAGAAAATTGTTCATTTTCTTTTCTTTTTTTAATTTTATTTTTGTGATATATGAATTTTAAATTATTTCATGTTTAGCCATCCCTGAGAAAATAACCACCCAGACTTATTTTTGAACCCTAAATTACCAATCGATACCTATAACATACTAATGAACTAAATAATCTTGTCTTTGACAGTTCGCTTCTGGTTCGTCCTGGTTTTCTCGTTTTTAATCCAATTTACCCTAAATTAATGTTGTTTTGTTTCATTTTCAAAAGTCTACAATAAGATAAATCAATTTATAATAATTTAATTAAATTGAACGATTAACATAACTAAATTTAGTGGTATTAAATTGCACAAAATATAGTGTGATCGATAATTTTACAATATGCGTTTTGAATTGATTGACTATGGTAACTATCCCAAATTCCTAAATATATATTTGCTGAAATTATTGGGGGCCGTAAATATGGAATGTAATTGTTGTTTAAAGTGACAGACCTCTTCATATATTCTAAAATGGTTGCTTGGTTCATGAATTTTTTTTGTGCTCATTTAGTAGTTTTGGGTCCAAAAGAGAACCCTGGTATACGTCCTTTCTTTCTTTCTTTCTTTCTTTTTTTTTTTAAATTAAACTCATTTTATAGTTTTGCCATGGATAATCAATCATCACATTAAATGCACGTCTAAGTAAAATAATTACAAAAGAAAAAAACATATTTAGTTAATTTTAAAAAATTAGATAGGCTGGATTTGAATTGTCAGGTATGGCATTCCTTTTATCTAGAACATAATCTCTTTAAGTTTGGATTTAGGCAAAATAATAATTGTGGGTAGCCCTGTTGGGGTTATACCTCTAGCATGAAAATCAGTAGAATGTAGGTATGAGCGACGAAATCTTGCTTAGGAAAATTCTATGTACTTTAGCTTGGCAGACCCACCTTTTATTTATAAACACGAGAAAACTTGTTTAGCAAATATTCCCTTCAATCTCAGTGAATCCCTATTAATCTTAACGATTCCTGGACTTTAGGAAGGTTCATGCATGTCCGTTAAATCAACCACTTGATCCCTTTTCCTTATATAACAGGATTTAGTAGTCACCCTTGAGCATGGGTCACAACCCAAGCTAGGGGCATGTCTACTTAGCTTCAGTAATACCGAAGCTAAGTAATCTTGTGTTCTCCGGCAAGTCGATATCATAGTCGGTATTAAAGGTCTTCTTGGTTCTCGGTCTTTTCTCCTAGGACAAGGGCAAAATTCTCAGGTGTCAATAGGTTGTACTCGGTTTAACTTTCGTGAGTTGCCTTTAAACTTGTCCTTTCCCAAAATATCCCTCATCAACATACACGCACAAAGTTGAATTCTTGTTTCATACTTCTCTTTCAGATTTAAAAAGTTTTTATTAATAAACTCTAGCATATTTCATTAACTAGAATTAAAAAGTTGGTGCACAAAAACTATATGTCAATGATTTGATTTATTAATCATATGCTAGACCATATTTTTATAGGTTGTAGATTACATTAACTTATTCTGTTTGGAAGATGTCAATTCTACTAATGATTCCATCAAACAAATTATTAAAAAATAATCTTTGTGCACTAAAACCTTGTTAATTCAGATAATTATTTTGAGACGAATTAAACAGTAAAGATATTTCTATGAATGAATCCGGATCTTTAAATATATTAATAAAAAAAATTGTGATTGGCTCAAAAAATAAGAGTCAACCAAGTAGCAGAAGTAGGCTTGTGGCTCATTGCATGGGCCATGCATAGGGGCAAAAAAAAAAAAAAAAAACCCACACATTAGGCTCTATAATTACAAGATCTTGCTGGAGTCTAGACCCACCCACCACTACATATATTCTTTCTCCCAAAGAAGATTTGTTGTAGTTGATCCACACAATAAATTTAATAATCCTTTTATTTTATTTTTATTATTTCCAAAAAAAAATAAAAAAATATATATATATGTTCCAACAAAATATATTACTTAATTCATCCCAAATTTATATAGAACACATTACCTCATGTTGGCCAATGGTGGAACAAAGAATTTTACCTTATTTTAGGGGAAAATAAGAAATAAAGGATAATCTTTTTAATGGACAAAATATGGTAGATTAGATTATTTATATGGGATTACACCACCTATCTTCCCTATTATTTTGTTTAAAATCACAAACTTCTCTTATCATTTGAAAAATACCGGTCACTCCCTCATTATTTTGGTAAAACACCATTGGTTAAAATTTAATAAATTTTTTGTTAGGACGACAATTTTAACCTTAACAATTTTAAGAGTATCAAATAATTAAAAATTAAATTACATAAATATTCCTTTAAAATGTTTTTTTCCCATTAACATCCATATTTAAAAAAAAAAATCACCCCTTTATTTTGAACAAATAATAATAATAATAAAAAAAAAAAAAACTACCCCTCCTTCACCCGCACCCACTGGAACAACAACCACAACCATTGGACCCGCCAAAATTTTCATCCTCCCTATTTTTCATTCTTCCCTCCTTCCTCTTCCTCCTCCTCTCTCTTTAGATGGAGGAGGAGGAAGGAGTGGGACTAGGGGGCAATGGAGGTGGAAGGATCGGGTCAGATAGGAGATAAATATAATTGATTAAAAAATTAGAGGTAAAAAATATATTTTTAAAAATAGAGGTGTTCATGATTTTTTTTTTTAAAATAATAAAAAAAAATATTTTTTAAATAAGAGAAGGTGATTCATATATTTTACAAGAAAATTTTTGTAAAAAAGGTGACTAATATTTTTCAAATGATAGGAGAAATTTTTAATTTTGTACAAAATAACAGGGGGGGAAGTAAATATAAATCCTTATTTATTTTGGCACACTTAAAATTAGAGTGTAGGGGGGAGTTTTTGTGAGTGTAAGTAGCATTTTTTAATATAAGTACTTTATAATTTTCAATTTTAGGGCCCATACCACCTGTTGGCTTCAATTATATTTTTGTTTATTTCAAGGTAATTGATTCTTATAAGATCGCATGTCCTCCTATTAACAAATAAATTATACTTTGAACCCATCAATTTGTACTCGATTATATATTATACTCTTAAATGTTTTAATTGTAGTACATTGTATTCTAAATTTTATGAAGAAAAAAGATATTGGCACTCCCATAAGTTCATTTGCATTTTAATCATACTGTTTATTTAAAGGATAAGCAGTATAATAAAAGTGAAATTGGACATTTTAGAGTGGTAATAAGATTTCTCTTTGAAGATTGTACATAAAAAACAAAATAGACGAACCTTGATAAACTATTATTGAAAAATATACCAATTTTTTGCCAAAATATCACCAACATCATTGAATTATTTTGATCAAAGTTGAAAATTTAAATTATTTTTGATATACTTACACAAATTAATTTTAATTGTTTTTTAGACAAATATCACGATAATCTTCAGTCTTTTAACAAATATCACAGAGACTCCTTATTATTTTTAATTGGAACAGTTAACCTCCTAAATTAGAGTTGGTCGGCTGATATTAACATTTAAATTCTAATTTTACCCTTACAATATAAAATTTATTTTTAAAATTATAAAATTGTAAAATGACAATTTAGCCTTCAATAATTCTATTTCTCCCCCCCTTTTTTTCTTTCTGTTCTCCCTCATTCTTCATCCTCCCATCACCATCTTCTCCGACGATTTCTAGTAGAGACTTCTGTCGCCCTCGGCCATCTTCTTCTTCTTATCCTCTTCCTCCTCCTCTCTATCTCTTTTCTCCTCGCCCAATCTGCACAGATCAGGTGAGGCCCAGATCTGGCGCCTTGACACCGAGAAGATCCGACATCCAACAAATCCGGCGAGAAGAGGAGAGATAGATAAGAAAAGAAGAAGAAGACGATGTTGGTGGCGGCAATGATGGAGGAGGAGGTGTGGTGGTGGTGGTAATAGTGCAACCGTGCAAGTGGTAATTTCTCTCAATTTGCAAAGAGTTGTTAAGCTACAAAATGCAAATTAAAGTTCACAATATAATTTAACATAAATAAAACCCTAACATCATATGTAATAATCCGAGTTCCACCACTTCCAAGAATCTTACCATCGATTCTATTTTATCATATGATGACTAGACAAATCATATATTATTCTCATAAAAAAAAAATATTTATAATTTGAACTTTGGTGTTTATGAACAAGTTACCAATTTAAATATCCAAAAACGACAAATAAATTGGAATACTTTAAAGAATAATTTGAATTTATTTATAAAAACTTCGACCCCAAGACAAGAAACTTTGAATGAAAACTTTGATTAAATTAAATAATGATTTTCCTTCACACTTAATAATCCTCCTAGGAAATAGTGAAATAAAGAATATATACGAAGTTACCAACAAAGAGAATAATTGATTAAACTTTACTCGAAAATTTATCACGTAGTAAGTATAGTTACAGTACAACCAATAAGTAGAACCAAGTACCACCACTTTCTATTTTTGTCATATTCCACTTGCTATTATGACTTTAAGAACAAGTTCCATATCATTTATTAGTAATAATAATGTAAACAAGATATTTAACTTTAAGTGCGTATTTGGCGAACCTATAATTTTATTCTTCTTAACTCATGTAGGCTTAATAAGTAAAAGGAAATTATTATTTGCACTCATAGATATGTATATATATTTGTGGCCATCTCATTTCATTATATTAATATAAACTACTCATTACATTAATATAAATTACTGTGTCTGAAGTCACGGATTAAAAAGATAATCTTAAATTTTAAGAAAATAACTTTAAAATTTACACAATAAAACAAAAAACTCAATTTTTGTTGGCCCAAAGTACTATTTGAAAAGGGTTAGGTAGCTTAAAAGTTATATCTTAAATATTTGTGACATATTCAAGTTTTACTTGATTTTATCTTATCTAGCGGAAATGTTTTAATGTATGTACACAACCATAGAGAAATTGACACGCTAAATTTTATAGAACTTCGACAAGATACTTTTACTTATGTCTATTCCCCTGAGCTTTTGCAAAGAATAAAATCCACTAAATTCAAATATTGTTCCTAGGTGAGAATAAAATCCTTACACCTAATTTAAGTAAATTCCATTCACACTCAACCACACTATCACTTGGACTAATTCTAGGGTTGAAAATCGATCGAGAGGGTCGGATAGGGGACATTTTCTTGGGCCGACCCGAAATTCCACAAGAGGCCCAAACTCGCCCGAACCCGAACTGCATAGGTCGAACACCCAATCAAGTTCGGGTGCATCGAGTATGGGCGAGTTTCGAGTCAGTATTTTTCCCCTGGGTGACCTGTTTGTTTGCACTTTACATAATTGTAGAATTCAAAACTGAAAAAATAAAAATCAAAACAACAATAAATTGAGATGGAGCAATAAACAACGATGGACCAATTAAAAAAGAAACTAAATGATTAAACAATTGAAAACCCTAAACTTACATGTCAAACCTTAAAAACCCTAAACCTTACGGATTAAAAAAAGAGCAAATTGAGATTTGACTGGAGCAGGAGATGGAGAAGGAGTAAATGCCGACACATGATGATGGAGCACAGAGCACAAACCCAATATTAATTTGGGATATATTAATGTATTCTCCTTAGTGAGAAAATAAATATGGTATATTCATTTGTGTAAAAATTATTTAAGAGATGAATTAAAATTGTTAATTAAAGTACTCATTTGAAGTTGTTGATTGATATATGTGAGTTATCCCACATAAGTAACAGAAGAATATGAAGAAACATTTATTTCGTAGCAAACTGGTTTTCCAAGACCGCCACGCGGTTTCTCCCTTTGAAGAATTACTACTAACACCGAATTACCAATATTTAATTTTATAAAATCTGAGAAATTTTATAAACTACGGAGATAATTATACTCAATTCATCGAGTCCATTTTACAACAGTAAATAATAAATATAGTTATTAAAAATAGAAATTCCTATATAATTCCTAGCGCAGTTTAATTCTCACCGACCCTGCAATAAAACTATGAGGTTATAAGCCGGAACTCAGTACAATTTCAACTCCTCTATACGTGTATTCAATCAATATAACAAATAAACATATAAGCATGTTTCATACAAAATTTTCACATAATTATCTTAAATATTTCATAAAAACTAACAATTAAAATTCAACAACAATAATAACATAAATCACACAATAAAGAGATTAAATACATATATATTAAAAGAATTAAAAATTCTGAAATACCCAAAAAACATTCAAAATATATAATTTCGTAACTTATCATTATGCTCATATATATATGCTTAATCCAGAGCACTTAACATATATTATTATTATTATTATTATTATTATTATTATTATTATTATTATTATTATTATTATTATTATTATTATTATTATTATTATTATTATTATTATTATTATTATTATTACATACATGTGTTGTATATATACATTTACAACACATAACATATTTGTTGTCTTCTTTTAAAAGAAGACAACAAATGGTTAACATATATATATATACTATTTACATAAATATCTCTCTTAATATAAAGAAAATATTAATTATATCTCAAAACTCTTAAAAGTATTGTTTTAAATAACACAGTAATTTCAAAACTTTTAAAAATCAATTTAAAATTAACATTTAATCTCCAAAAATTATCAAATATTCATTTATACCATAAATTTTCATAATATACAAAACCACCCAAAAATATTAAACTTATATAAAATAATATTTTTAAAATATAAATTTCTCGGGGTTTCACAATCTACCATCTTTAAATAAATTTCGTTCTCGAAATTTCATTCAAAACAGTAATAATTCAGAATTGCACGATCCTATTAGTTACACTTGATTCTAAGACAATCGTTCTCTATGTAAGGTCCCATAACCAAAAGTCACCCACAATTCATAACCGACAAAATTCATTCCACACATCGCCATGTTCGTATTTGCAGTGACCCACATTATATCCAACATGGCGCACTTTGGTCGGTAACCCCTAATGTAGATAACTGTCAAAAAATCTTATATTTCTAAACACTTCTATTACGCACTCTGATAAAAATAACAGTAATAATAATATATCTTTAAAATATCACAGTAGTCTCACTGGATTGGACCTATCTCAATTTCAACAGGTCCATGACTTCAATAATTTCTCTCACTTGACATGATATTTCAAGTCCACTACTATATTTCATAACCAACATGGATCAATTTCATCCAACATTCAATCCAACACATTCGCAACCAACATTATAACCAATAGATAGCCCAAATTCCTCGTGAATTGTCTCGTGAGACTAAAAATAATCATCTCCAATATTCATATTAAAATTCCAACAATCTCGTAACTTTTCATAAATATCAACACAATCTAAATTTCAAATAAAAGATTTTATAGAAATAAATCTGAAAACACATAAATACATCTCAACCACATAAATACGTCACAAACACATAAATACGTCTTAACCGTATAAATACATCTCGAAACACATAAATACATTTTAAACCACATAAATACGTCTCAATCATATAAATACGTCTCAAACACATACATATGTTTCAACCCACATAAATACATCTCAATCACATAAATACGTGTCAACTACATAAATACGTCTGGAAACACATAAATATGTTTCAAACCGCATAAATATATTTGAAAACACATAAACACGTCTCAACTACACAAAGACATCTCAATCATATAAATACATCTTAAAATTTCAAAACTCACGTAACATGTATAAAAATATTACATAAAATTCCCTCACTTAAATTTTTAAAATATCATTTAAGCTTAAAGTGAAATGTATATAAAATTATTATATAAAATCCCCCAAAAGTCTCAATAATTACCTTACACTTTGACCTTACCTATCGCTAGTAGTGGACCAATATCTATCTAAATATTTTATTGGTGTACTATCTTCATAATACAAAAATAATTTATGAGTCAAGTATTTTTTATCAAAACCCATTTTTCAACAAATATTACCATACTGAAAAATATCAAAATTCCACAATATCATAGAACAACTGAATTTAAATAAACAAATCAACTCACTTTTATATAATAAAGTATCATAATTCCTTACTAGTCATATGATCGTTTTACGTCACGGTCGGGAGTTATCATATCGACTACCTGCAGGACTTGCCCTCCTGACAGATCGTAATACAACGTCCTATAGGATATACCATCCTGTAAGGACCAACAACATCTCGTAGGACGTGCTCTCCTAATGAGACAATTATGACATAATAGGATAATAAAAATCAATATTCTCCTTTAAAATTTTATTTGATCCATTTAACATCATAAAAACTGTCCATTTTCATCAACATTTTTTTCACAATTTAATACAAAAAATATAATTTGATAGTTTATATAAAAGATATTAAATACGTTTTAAATCGATCATTTCAATAACTTATCCTATGGTTCACGACTAACACGACACTAATCCAGTCTTACAATCACCTATACGTTTCAATCCATATATGTGTATGTGTATGTGAGTAACATGTGCTTGAAGATATATGTGTGTGTGTATGTGAGTAACATGTGCTTGATCATCTAGTATCTTCAAGCACATGTTACTCACATACACACACACATATATGGATTGAAACGTATAGGTGATTGTAAGACTGGATTGGGCCTCAATCAGGGGTTAGCATACGATTCCAAGGTCACTATTAAAAATTGATATTCCATAGGGTATATCATCCAAACATAAACTATCCGATAGATTTAACGCTCACAAATTTCTTTGACCTTTTCATCTATTGAATACTTCAGTAAGAATATACAGTTATTGCATTAGAGATTAACTTTTTATAAGTTAAACACTTACCACATAATTAATGTAATGAAAGGTAGTTGAAATAGTCAATGCTATATAAGTTACGAACTATTCAGCCATGTACTTGTCCGGACAACATATACCACTATCAATTCACCATCCCAACTTGTTATAGGAAGGAGAATGCAAAACAGATGCAAAGGGCCCTGATACCACTTTGTAGCGACCTTATTTCTCAGGGCCGCCACGCGGTTTCTCTCTTTAAAGAATTAATACTAATACCGAATGACCAATATTTTATTTTATAAAATCTGAGAAATTTTACAAATTACGGCGATAATTATACTTAATTTATTGAGTCAATTTTACAGCAGTAGATAATAAATACAATTATTACAAATAGAAATTCCTATATAATTCCTGGCGTAATTTCATTCTCACCAACCCTGCAATACAATTGTGGGGTTGTGAGTCAGAACTCAGTAGAATTTCAACCCTTCTAATACATGTATCCAATCAATATAATAAATAAACACATAGGCATGTTTCACACAAAATTTTCACATAATTATTCTAAATATTTCATGAAAACTAACAATTAAAATTCAACAACAATAATAACATAAATCACACAATAGAGAGATTAAATACATATATTAAAAGAGTTAAAAATTCTATTTCAAATCTGAGCTAAAATACCCAAAAATATTCATATATATATTTAAATACTATTTATATAAATATCTCTATTAACATAAATAAAATATTAATTATATTTCAAAATTGTTAAAAGTATCTTTTTAAATAACACAGTAATCCCAAAATTTTAAAAATCAATTTAAAAATAATAATTAACCACAAAAAATTATCAAATATTCATTTATACCATAAATATTTATAATACACAAAACAACCCAAAAATATTAAATTTATATAAAATAATATTTTCAAAATATAAATTTTTCGGCCTATCACATATTTAAACTCAAGTTATCTCTTGGAGGTAAGCTCTCTAGGTTGTTGAACTGATATAGATAGAAAATAGGCTAAAGGTAATAAAATAAATAAAGTCACACGTGTGTGCGCGTCGTTGGCGCCGACCAATCGCTCGCTTAGCCAAGTCAAGTTCGAGCTCAAGCTTAGGTCTAGGTCCTAGACCTGTGGCTTGTGGTTTGTGGCCTTGAAATCTTGGGGTCTTGGACAATGCTTGACTTGAACTTGGTGTGTTTTATACATAATTTGAAAATCCAAGCCCAATCAAAGCCTAAAAAACCTGATTGTTCAGGTTTGTAACTGCAGAGTTACAAACCTAGAGACTGTTCAGGTGTGTAACTGCAGAAAGTTATTGCCCACTTAATTCAGGAGTTTTAAGCTTCTTCATTGCCTTCAGTTACTGACTTTTCTCCTTATAAAATGGCATACATTATCAGCATATAGGCATCCAGCATCTAAGCCTGTATTCATAGAGATTTTTGAGAGATTTTGTTGTTCTTGAGAGTTCTTAAGAGAGTTAAACACATTTTTAATTTATTGAGTTTTTGGTTTCCAGTGTTGATACAAGTAATTGATGGATCGTTGTATTCTGGAAAGTAGACGCTCACTTAAATCGTAAGCACCATAGTGGAGGCGAAATCTGTTTTAAAGAGAAATCGTCAAACGATTGCCTCAATCATTGTTTCTAGTATTTTTGCTTATCTTTCTATTCATGAATACAGCAAGTACCTTGTTTTTATTTTTTGTTTTAGTATTTTTTTAATCAGATTATACTATCAATCTCTATTCTCTCTTTCTGTATTATCATTTGTTAATCTAGATTGTTTTCTGTAATAAAGAACATTGAGTTGTTTCATCTTCATTTTTTATATTTCTAATTAATAACTAATTAAATAATAATTTATTTAATTTTTTAATTAATATCTGGACCAACTTTTTCAACAATCTTAAAGCAGATTTTTAATATCCGTATACAATTCTATTTTTTGTTTAATCAAATATTTCAATAACAATTTTTTTTATATTTTTTTATTGCTTTTATTTCAAGAAATATGTTTTCTTCAAATGATTTTACAGTTACTACGGCTGCAGCTGCAAATCAAGGTGCCATACTACCTATTGTGATTGCACCTATTGTGTATCCAATGCCTACTCCACGTGGAAAAAAGTCAAAGAAGTTTGATGGAAGCTTTTTCAAGAGGTGGCAGCAAAAAATGTTATTTTATCTGACAACATTGATCCTGGAAAGGTTTTTCTGCGAGGATGCTTCTGCCAAGACTGAACAGTTTGACACCCAGACTGTAACTGTTGTTGATGCATAAAAATACTTTGATTTTCTATGCAAGGACAATATCCTGAATGGACTGAGTAATATACTTTAAACATGTATTGCTCGTTTATGATAGCTAAAGAATTGCGGTAGTCATCTCAAGTATAAATTAAAGTAGATGACTTTTGAAGATCATGTTCTCAAACTAAGAATTAAGGAAGAACATCAGATCTCTTTTAACGTGAGGGTCGTCATTACATAATATCAAAAGTCTATGTCATAGAAACTCACAAATCCTTCAAGAAGAGGAAGCAAACTGAGTCAAGCTCAAGCAAATGATAAACAAAAAGTTCAAGGAAAACTGCTATACTTGTGGCAAGTTGGGACATCGTGCTCGATAAGTAAGAAACTTAATAACCAGGCTCATATAACTGAAGTGAAAAACCATGTTTATGTGATTTTTGAAATGAATTTGTCAGCAGTTGTAGCTGAGGTCAATCTCGTTGACAATCCTAGAAAGTGGTATGTGGATACTAGTACTACCCGCCACATATGCTCAGATAAGAAGATGTTCACCGTTTATTAGCTGATAGAATATAGAGATAAGCTATATACAGGAAACTTTTCAACTTTTAAGATTGAACGACAAGGAAAGATCATGTAAAAGATGACCTCTAGAAAGAAACTTATTTTGAACGATATAATGCATGTATTAGATATTCGTAATAGTCTGATTTCTGGATTGTTATTGAGTAATGAGAAATTCAGGTTAGTAAGTCTGATAAATTTATACTTAATAAGAGTGATATGTATGTTGGAAAATGCTATATGAATGAAGATATTTTTAAACTTAATTATGATATTTTACGTAAATTAATTAAGATTAATTTAATTCTTAAATATCAAGATAATACAGGTCATAAATATGAGACTTGTGTGGATCCAAAATTAACTCAAATTTATTTTCATTCAATTGAACGAAAAATATAACACTCTAAAATTAGTGAACGCAGGTGTTTATGGTTTAACATATGTACAAATTAGATCTGGAGAAAAAGTAATTTATTACTTTTATTGATGATTATAAAGTATATTGTTATATTTATATTTTAAGAAGTAAAAGTGAAGTATTAGGCTTTTTTTTTTACACTATAAGATTGAAGTTGAAAATCAACTTAGCAAAAAGATAAAATTGTTACGTAATGATAGATGTAGAGAAATGTTTCACCTTTTGGTAAGTTATGCGCACAATATGGAATTATTCACCAAACTAAAACACCTTAGCAAAATGTAGTTGCTAAGAGAAAGAACATAACTTGAAAAGAAATGATGAATTATTTGTTAATAAGTTCTGGTCTACCTCAGAACTTGTGGGGGGAAGGCTATTTTTACAGCGAATTTTGTATTAAACAAATTATATTGTTAAATAATGGCATGAGAAATTTGACAATTTTATGTTGTTAAATAATTTTAAGATTAATAAATGTGACAAATGTATCTATATTAAGACAATAGAGTCTTGTTACATTATTGTATACTTATATGTAGATGGCATGCTTATTATTTGTAGTAGTGATAAGATTAGAAAATCTACCAAACAAATGTTAACAAATAAATTTGAGATGAAGAATTTGGAAAAAATAGATGTTATTCTTGGAATTAAAATTCCAAGAACATTTGAAGGGTTGATCTTATCTCAAACTCATTATATTGAGAAGATCTTTGAAAAAATTAACAAGGATGATTCAGATATAGCCAGAACACCAGTAGATGTTAATCAACATCTTTTTAAGAATACTAGTGAGAACACAACTCAGTTGGAGTATTCTCGAATAATTGAAAGTTTAATGTACATAATAAATTGAACAAGACCTAATATTGCTTACGGAGTAAGTAAATTAAGCAGGTTCACTAACAATCCAGTTAGAGAACACTGGAAAGTTATAGTAAGATTTTTGAGATATCTAAGATACACTCAAAATTATGTTTTGCATTACATGAGATATCCAATAGTACTTGAATGATATAGTGATGCAAATTGGATATCTGATGCTAAAGGCACCAAATCCATGAGAGGATATGTCTTGTAGTACGATGAGCTATTATATCATGAAATCCTCTAAGCAAACGTGTATTGCCAAATCCACAATAGAATATGAATTTATTATTTTAGATAAAGTAGGAGAAGAAGTACAGTGTCTTTGACAGTTCTTGGAAGATATTTCAATATGAATAAGTCTATGCCAGCTATCTGAATACATTTTGATAGCCAATCAGCAATTGGAAGAGCACATATGTCACATCTGACTTTGGAACCTACGCCCAAAGCTAGACGTGACCTCAACTTGATATAATCCGACCAATAACAAATATACACTAACTGTCAATAGACATAAAGTTTCAAAAATTAATTTTTCCAACCCAAAATTTAAGGATTATACATACCCAAGTATTCTGTAACAAAACTATAAAAGTCTGAACTACTCTTGTCCAATAGTTGTCTTGATAGCCTCAAAAACCACATCACCCTCTAACTCTGTCTAGCACTAGTAGTGGGCCTATCTTTAATTGGAGTATTTGAGACAAAATATTTTATCGGTATACTGTCTTCACAATATAAAATCAATTTATGAATCAAGTACATTTATCAAAATCACTTTTCAAAACATAATATAACCACACATTGAGCAGTATCAAATCCCACAAATATCATCAAACTAAAACAACTAAATTTAAATCAACGTCTCCACTTATTTTATATAATAAAATATCACACACATACTTCCATACTCGCTATAGGATCGTTTACCTTACGATCAGGAGTTATGACGGTACCATAACTTGTACAACTGTGCAATCTAAGGTTGGTAGTGTTAAGGTCATTCGATATCTCCAATAGTAGGAGATAGCACATGATAAAAATCACCATATCATACTAATAATCACAACTGTGGTAAAACCACTGTATCATACTGATAATCATTATCATCATCAACAACAACAACAATATATATCAATTATCTACAAAACTTGTCCTCTGTCAGGTCACAACATACCCGCAGGATATGCTCTCCTGTCGGGTCATAATACAACGTCCTATAGGATAATGCCCTCTTATTAGGACCAATAACATCTTACAGGACATGTCCTTCTGTCGGGACGACACTATGACATAATAGGATAATAAAAATGCATTTTCACATAATATTTCACTTGTTCCATTATCAATTTTAATAAATCTTTTCTTTTTCACAATTTAGTATAAAAATATAATTTGACAATTTATGTAGAAGACGGTATACTCACATTGATATTTGCATTGCTATTACGCTATCGTCGAAATACTGACATTGTTGGTGTCATTTGAGAACCTAACAACGAGAGAGCCTAAATTAAGAATTTAACTAAATAAATCTAATATGACATACAATGCGTGACACTAAAATACAAAATTTTCTATTCCCGAATATTTTTAATTATAAAAAAATTATTAAAATTAAACACCATATTTTTTTTAACCTAATATTAATTGTACAAGTAAAATATTATAATCATTCTAATGAAATCTATAATTTTTACTTTAAAATAATTTTTCACAATTTAAATATTTTTATTTATAAATATAAATCCCCCCCTCCCCCCAACACACACACATATAACAAAATAAAATAAGGGAGGCAACTTACTTGAGATGTGGCAAGGAATGAGAGAGACAGAGAGATAGTACAAAAAATAGAGAGCAAAAAGGTGGGAAAAAAAGAATAAAATTTTATAAATAGGGATAGAAGGAGGCGGTGAACTTCAACCATTTCATTTTATTTTTTTTGTGATGTACACGTGTACACCCCTCTTTCCCCAACTCACCAAGTCATCTCATGTGTTGTCTTCTTTTTAAGAAGACAACACATCAGCGCATATATATATACCCTGAAAACAAAAAAAACAAAAATATTAATTATATCCTGAAATTATTAAAACTATATTTTTAAATAACATGATAACCTCAAAACTTTTAAAAGTCAAAATTAAATTATCATATTAATCTCCAAAGTTCTTAAAATCAAATTTTTAAATACCGTACTAACCCCTAAAGAATTTAAAGTGAAGTTTAAAATAACATACTAGACCCAAATATTTTTTAAATATTCAAAAATGCAATTAAAAATATGTACATGCAAAAATTGGGTCTTACAATCCTTCTCCATAAAATAAATTTTGTTCCGAAATTTAGTTACCTTAAACGAATAAATGTGGATATTTACTTTTCATTTCTTTTTCTCTTTCCCAAGTTGCTTCCTCTACAGAAGGATTGCGCCATAACACTTTCACCAACGGGATCGTTTTCATTCACAATACTTTATTTTTACGATTTATAATTTGTACAAGCTCCTCAACATATGACAAATTTTCCTTCAATTTGATTGAATAAGAAGTCAAGACATGCGAAGGGTTTGACATACATTTCCTTAGCATTGATGCGTGAAAGACATCGTGCAATCTCGACAAATCTGGCGGTAGGGCTAGTCAATAGGCCACTGTACCGACCTTTTCTAGAATCTCATATAGCCCGATGTACCTCAGACTTAGTTTTTCCTTCTTCCCAAATGTCATTATGCCTTTACACGGAAATATACATAAAAATATGTAATCACTTACTTCAAACTCCAACTTACGTCTACGCCTGTCAACATAGTTCTTTTGCCGACTCTGAGCAATTTTCAATCTTTCTTAAATCACCTTCATTTTTTCTGTTGTTATCAAGGCTATGTCGGGCATCAACAATTTATGTTACCCAACTTCAGTTCAACAGACTGAAGTTATGCATCCTCTGCCATACAACTCTTTATACAGTGTCATTTCAATTGCTGAATGATAGCTATTGTTTTAGGCAAAATCCATCAAAGTCAAATGATTATCCCAGCTACCCGAAAATTCTAAAACACATCCCCTCAACATATACTCCAATGTCTGGATTGTTCGCTATGATTCGTCGTTAATCTAAGGATGAAAAGTTGTGCTAAATCCTAATTTGGTACCCAGATTAACCTGAAGACTAGACCATAATTTCGACGTAAATATTGGATCTCTATTTGACATTATAAAAACTGGCGCCCATATAACCTGATGATCTTGTCAATATGCAATTTTGCATACTTATCGATGAAGTACGTAGTTTTTACAGCAAAAAAATGAGCAAATTTTGTAAGTCTATCAATAATTACCCAAATGGAATTATGTCCATTTTGAGTACGGGATGATCCCAAAACAAAATCCACCGTTATGTGTTCTCACTTCTATTATGGGATAGGCAAATGTTGCAATAACCCTCCTAGATGTTGGTGCTCGATCTTGACTTGCTGGTAGATAAGACACCTGTTAAGAAATTCTGTAATTTCTCGTTTCATTCTATTCTACCAATAATGTTCTCGTAAATCCCGATAGATTTTGGTGCTCTCTAGATGCATTACATATATTGAGATGTGCACTTCTTCTAAGATATCTTTTTTCAAATCAATATTATTAGGCAGACACAATCTATTTTCAAACATTAAGGCTTTATCATTATCTCTAACGAGATAGTCGGTTCTTTTCGCAATTTTCACTTCATCCATGACCTTCTCCAATTGGACATCTGACTTCTATGTTTCTATAATACGTCAATCAATGTCAGTTTTAAGATCAAAATTGCAAGCAACGAAGAAGTCTGTTCCACTGCCAACTGGACTAATAGGGATCTCAGTTCGGCATATAGGTTAGTATGAACGACTCGAATATGTGCAACCGAACCTGTCGATTCTCGACTTAATGCATCTGCTACAACATTAGCCTTTCTATGATGATAATTGATAGTACAATCATAATCCTTGATTAATTTCATCCAACGCCCCTATCTCCTATTTAATTCTTTCTGACTAAACAAATATTTTAAACTTTAGTAATCAGTGTATATCTCGAAAGTCTTGCCATAAAGATAATGTCTTTAGAGTTTCAAGATAAACACAATTACTTCCAGCTCCAAATCATGCGTCAGGTAGTTATGCTCATGATTCTTTAATTGTCGAGAGACATATAAAATCACATAGCCATGTTGCATTAATACACAACCTAGACCCTAGTGTGAAGCGTCATTGTGTATCACAAAGCCCCCACCTTCTATTAGGAGAAAAAGTAGTGGGATTGATATCAGTCTATTCTTTAACTCCTAGACACTCTGTTTATTTTTGTCAGTCCAATCAAATTTAGCTTTCTTACGGGTCAAACAGGTTAATACAACAGTTATAACAAAAAATTCCTATACAAACCAACGATAATAACCCATCAATCCAAGGAAGTTTGGGACTTCTATCACACTTTTTGGCCTTTTCCACTGAACAACAACTTCGACTTTCTTTGGGTCGTCGTATACTATCACTCGAGATAACGTGCCCCAAAAATACTACTTTTTCCAGCTAAAACCCACATTTACTGAACTTAGCATACGACTGCTTCTCTATCAAAATCTTTAGCACAATTTTGAGATGCTCTACATGCTCTTCTTCATGTTAGGAGTAAATCAGTATATCATCGATGAATACTATGATAAAATGATCTAAATAAAGCTGGAAGATCCGATTCATCAAATTCATAAATGTATCAGGGGAATTCGTCAATCCAAATGGTATAACTAAAAATTCATAATGTCCATACCTCATACGGAATGTCGTCTTCGACACATTACTGGCTCTGATTTTCAACCAGTGATATCCAGATCAAAGATCTATTTTCAAAAATACCCTGGCCTTCTGTAACTGATCGAATAAATTATTAATTCTAAACAACGGATATTTGTTAAGAATTGTAACCTTATTCAGTTGTCGGTAATCGATGCACATCCTTAGAGTTCTATTTTTCTTCCTTACAGATAATATTGGAGCTCCCCATGGAGAAACACTTGGTCTGATAAACCCATGGTATAATAGATCTTGCAACTGAATTTTTAATTTTTTCATCTCGGTAGGTGTCATATGATAGGGGAAAATTGATATAAGAGACGTACCCAGAAATAATTAGATAGTGAATTCAATTTTCCTATCATTGGAAATCCTGGCAATGTTTTGGGAAATACATTGAGATAATACTCAACCATTGGAATATCTACCAACTGTACCTCATTTTGACTGATGTCAATCACATGTGCTAGATATCCCTGATATCCCTTCTTTAATAATTTCTTGGTTTCTAGGACTGAAATCAAATTGACAAGGGTAATGATTCTATCTCCCAAAAACACAAACTCTAACTTGCCTTGGACTCAAAAAGTAATTTCCTTTTTAAAATAATCAATTGTGGCATGATAACCATATAACAGATCCATACCCAGTATAATATCAAAATCGTGAATACTTAGAGGTAATAGATCCACTGATAATTCTCTATTACCAATGCGGAGTAGACTGTTTTTGTAAACACTATCTATTAACATCGTCTCACCCACATGAGTTAAAATAATAATACTATATGACAAAGAAGTAGGGAATCTTTCTACATGCATCATAAATGTCATGGAAACAAATGAATGAGTGAAACCTAGATCAATAAGTGCACGTGCATCTCTATCATATAACGACATAATACATGTAACCACTTCTTGGGTAGCCTGAGCATCCTACTGGGTAGTAACACATACATGCCCTCTTGAGTGGGAGGTTCATTAGTCGACCTTCTACCTCGCCCCTGACCACCGTTAGTACCAACAATACCAGTATTACTTACAGAAAGTGTAAGTATAGCAGCAGGTTTTATACAATATGAAGACGTGTGACCCAGTTCATGACAACGATAATATATTGAGCCCACTATGGGATAGTCTGTGACAAAGTGATCCACATTGATAGCATATGGATGTCTAGGCTCGGCTATACGTTTTTGCCCTTGCTAACTTGAACTTTGTCCAGGTATATTCTATCGTTGCCCTGAATAAGATTGTCTTTAGCCTAGGCTCCCAGCCGATAGATCGACTATCAGGGTCTGAGAAAATTGAGGTCAAGGGCCAAATCCCTGATATGTGCAACCTGGGTGTTCACGATTTTGAGTGGCTTTCTGCACATCTTTTTTCTATTAATTTTGCTATATTTACTAGTTTAGAATAACTTTTGATCTACTGTCCTATTAATTTTGAATGTATTTGTAAGACTAACCCCCTTCGAAATCTTCTGCTTCTCGCCTTCTCAGAGTTCACCAAAACAAGAGCAAATTTGGACAAGGTATCAAATTTAATTTCATAATGCAAAACTAACATATTTCCCTGTCTTAGTATTATGAATTTGTCTATCATATCAAACTGGTAGAATTCAAAAAAATATTTTTCATTAAATACGTTCACAAATAAATCCCAAGTGATCTCATGGCCTGGAATAGAAGTTGATCGCTTCATTTCCTCTCATTAAGCTCTTCAACCAATTCTCAGCATCAGTAGGACCCGCAGTTCCTGTAACAATTAGAGAGTCCAACTCCTTAAATCTTTTCAATAGTATAGTCTGAGGATTGAGTGTGTCGGTTTTGATCCTTTTCCATTCAATCATTTTTGTTTGTTGTTTTATCAGTTGCACAACAATCTCTAATATTCATTTCATAGTATCCAATTTTTCCTGAGACCTACTCTTTTTTCTTTGGGGTCCATAACTCCCACTACTTTTATTTTTACATTCTACACTCAAGATCTAAAAGTAAATTTTAATAAATAAAAATGCCAACAATGCATCAAACAATGCGTGATACGAAGTTATTACTTTTAAATCTGGTAAAAATAACTACCATTCACGTTCTAACTTAACTTCTCAACTCAACACCCTATCTTACGGTCCACTACTGACGAGATAACCTAACAAGTTTATAGAACCTATAACCTAAAGTCTGATACCAAAACCTGTCACACCCACCCCGGAACCCACACCCAAGGCTAGATATGACCTTGACTTGATATTATACAATTAATAACAAATATACACAAACTGTCAATAGACATAGGCTTTCAAAAATTAATTTTACCAACTCAAAATTCAAGGATTATACATACCCAAGTATTCCGTAACAAAACTACAAAAGTCTGAACCACTAATTTTCAACAGTTATCCTAATAGTCTCAAAAATCACACCACCCTCTAACCCTATCTAGCGCCAGCAGTTGGTCTGTCTCTTGTTAGCCCAGTAAGCTATCCAAGAGGGGGGGTGAATTGAGTAGATAAAAAATTATCAGAGAAAAAAATACTTCAATAATCCAAATAATTAATTTTAATCTTAAATTAATTATTATCTTTATATAACAGCGGAAATATAATATCCACTAGCTGCACACCAAATAACAAAAATAAATAATGAAAAATAGCAGCACAAACCAAAAATTTATACTGGTTCACCAAGCTACTCTTGGCTAATCCAGTCCCTTGAGCTCCACTGAGAGTCGCACCCACTAAACTCAAGATTCCTTTAAAGGTAGGAACTAAACCCTCACAAAGATTCTTTTCACATACTCAGAATCAATCTTTACAAATTCTTTTTACAGGCTAAAAAATAACATCTACTTTTTACAGGCTCGAGAATAACCTAATTCTTTTTGTACCTTAGGCTAAAGAATCAAAACCTCACAAATACTCCAAATATCATTTTACCTGATAAGGATTGAACCGTTACAAAATTACTCATAAATCAATTCAATCAAGAAAGAATTACTACATCAATCTCTTTACAGGAAGAGACTGAAACCAATTACTATTTGATTAAATACTCCCAATAGTATTCAATCTTTCACTCAACTCACCAATTACAAATTGATAAGCGATTTTTCTCACTCGGAGCTTCTATCACCCCAGATAAATTAAAAATCAATTAATATTCTAAAACTAGTGATAGAAAAGTGAGATATTCTAAATCTGATTATAAACAAAAATTGGGTAGCACGTAATTGAGCATATAATCAAATTTCTTCAAGAAATTGTTTCAAAAATATTTTTCAATAAACAATTGAAAAATAATTTCAAAGATCAAAATCTAAATATAATCAAGCAACAATTAATAGAAAATAATTTGGAAAGATCTCACCCGGATTCCACCAAAAAAATAATGATTAGAGATAGCAATGAAACTTTAGATCGGTAATAGCAATAATCCACAGCAAATAATTCTCAAGAATAACTCTCAGAAAAGATCTCACAACTCAATCCATATGATAACTCTTAGAAAGCTCAAAAGTTGAATAACTCACAATAATTCTCTTGATGTGTCACTCTTTAATATGTAAAAATGCAGCTCTATATAAAAGGGAATAAAATAAGCTCTCCAACGGTTAGTTCCCACTTGTTATGGCATTTAATTGCTCTTATAAACTCCTTATATCATTAAGACTTTATCTTGGTTCAAATCACTTAATTATGACTTTTAAACTTCTCAAATAAATCCCTTAAATATTTCTCAATCACAATTAAATAGGATAAAAAGAATTACATATACCAAATTGAGAAATATTCAAACTTATATATATAGATATTGCATATCTCAATTAGCATCAAATCCCTAAGATATTTCTCAGATCTTAACCAAAAAACAGCTAGTAATGGCTACTATTAAAATAAAATTCAAAATTTCACAAAATCCTGAAACAATGTCATAAGTCGACTGACCAAGAGTCACCAGTCGACCGATCGATTCAGGATGTAGCAAAGCCAAAAATTCTTTGCCCATCAGTCGACCTATATATCGACCTAGAGATTCAGAGAGTTTCATTTTTAGTCACAGGTCGACCTCCCTGTCGACTTATCGATTCAGAGAGTTCACCATTTAAGTTCAGGTCGACCTACCTGTCAACAGAGAGATTCAACAACTTCATATTCTATGCATCGGTCGACTTACCAATGCTAGAATTCTCTCTTTAATTCGTTTTGAATTCATTCTCATCGACGTTTTCGTCCCTTTAATCGATTTTGTTTCTTGATTAGCTCCACTAAATTCCTAAATTCAATTTTAATTAATTATCAATATTTCTTTTTCAATTTCAAATATGAGCAAATAATTTAACTAATTAGTATCCTATAAAAAAAACACATATTTATAAAAATCATTTAAAAAAATATTTTGGTGTCGTGTGTGATTAAGAGTTGAAATTTAATCTGAGTTGTTTTCCCTAGGTTCTTCAAATTCTTTAACCTATTAATCTTTCATCATGTTTGTCGTCATCTTTTAGCATCCATTCATTATTTGTCATCAAATCTTCATCATTGGAACTAATAATCTGACACACTCAATTAAACCGTTAATTCCACAAAAAACATCAACCTTTAATTGTCCATTAAAATCTTAGGATCAACAATTTCTCCATTTTTTATGATGACAATTAACTTTGATATTTTCTTCAAAACAATAATCTAACCACGCTCCCTCTAAATTTGAGGACGGGTTCTTTAACTTATTAAAGCAAAGTAATTAAGATAATCATAAGATATTCGACAAAGCACAAATTTCAAAATACATTAAACTCCCCCTTAAAATATTCAATTAAAACATCAACTAATTCTTCCCCTTTGTCATCTCAAAAAAAGTGGGGAGGGGGGAACAAAAAGAAATACTACTATAGGCAAACATCATTATGCCTAACCATACCCAAACCACGACTGATCTTCCGCTAGTGGTTTGGTAAAAATATCAGTTAGCTAGTCGGATGTATCAATATACACAATAATAATGTCCATTTTCTGAATGTGATCACGAATAAAGTGATGTCTAATCTCTATGTGCTAAGTTCGTTAGTACTATGTAGGATTCTTATTTAGACAAATAGCACTTTTATTATCACAATAAATCGGGACCTCCTCCATGCAAATTCTAAAGTCATTTAACTGTTGCTTAATATATAAAATTTGAGCACAATAATTACCAGTTGCTATATACTCAGCCTCAGTAGTAGATAAGGCTATCGAATTCTGTTTCTTACTTGACCAAGAAACCAATGCATGTCCTAACAAATGACATAACCCACTTGTGCTTTTTCGCTCAACTTTGCAACCGGCAAAATCAGCGTCGAAGTAACTTAACAATTTAAAATCACTCCCCCTAGGATACCATAATCCTAGGTAAGTCGTCCCCTCTAAGTATCGAAAAGTTTGGTTAACCGCACTCAAGTGCTATTCTTTAGGATAAGACTTAAATCTAGCACAAAGATAAACACTATACATAGTATCAGGTCTACTAGCAGTTAAATACAACAGACTACCAATCATACCTCGATACATTTTTTCATTAACACTTTTACATGTATCGTCTTTGTTTATCTTTGTAGCTGTTACCATAGGAGTTTTGTACTCTTTAGAGCCATCAAAGCCATATTTATTTAACAACTCCTTGGTGTATTTAGCTTGGTTTATAAATATCTCTTCTTTGATTTGCTTAATTTGCAATCCAAGAAAGAAAATCAACTCTCCCATCATGCTTATTTCAAATTCGACCTGCATTATCTTAGCAAACTCTTGGCAAAGATTCTCATTAGTAGATCCAAAAATAATGTCATCAACATACAATTGTACTAATAGGATATCAGAATCAGTTTGTTTCACAAATAGTATTATATCACAAATATCCCTTTGAAAATTAGTTTCGATCAAATATCAGCTAAGTCTCTCATACCAAGCTCTAGGAGCTTGTTTGAGCCCATACAAAGTCTTGCGAAGTTTAAATACGTGATCGGAAAATTTATCACTTTCAAATCTCGGAGGTTGTTCCACATAAACTTCTTCTGCTAGAAATCCATTTAGAAATGCACTCTTAACATCCATTTGATATAACTTAAAATTCTGTAAACATACAAAAGTGAGTAGCATTCTAAATGCTTCTAGTTTAGCAACAGGAGTATAGGTTTCATCATCATCAATTATATCCTCTTGATTATTGTCATGTTCTACTAATCTTGCTTTGTTTCTGATTACCATGCCAAATTCATCATTTTTATTTCTAAAAACCCATTTAGTACCAATAACTAGATGAAAATCCGATCTCGGAACAAGACACCATACTTTGTTCTGCTCAAATTGAACTAACTCATCTTACATTGCGGAAATTTAAAATTCATCAGTTAACGCCTCATCTACATTCTTGGGCTCAATTTGAGATAAGAAATCAAGATTAATTATATTCCTAAGAGAAGAACGAGTACTTATACCTCTTTCGAAATTACCGATGATTTCTTTTACCGAATGTCCCGGTATTGTCTTTATAGCTTGTGATAAAGTCGAATCCTTTTTCTTAGGTTCCTCTTCTTGTTGGGACTCCTTAGGTACATTATCACTTTGGTTTTGGTTATTTGAAATACCTGCATCATCATCATCCAAAACTTTTCTGGACAAGAATGGATCAGCTTCCTAAAAAACAACATGCATAGTTTCTTCTACTACTAACGTATGTTTATTATAAACTCTATAAGTTTTACTGTTAGTAGCATATCCAAAAAAAATCCCATAATCAAATTTACCAAGATTATTCTTGTCATTCAAAATAAAACATTTACATCCAAATACTTTAAAATATGAAATATTAGGAATCTTACCATTCCAGATTTCATATGGAGTTTTGTTAAACCCTCTACGAATTGATACCAGATTCACCACATGGCAAGTTGTACTTACTGGTTCAGCCCAGAAAAATGTTGGTAAGCGATTTTCACTAAGCATCGTTCTATCCATCTCTTGAAGTGCCTTGTTCTTCCTTTCTACTACACCATTTTGTTGTGGTGATCTTGGTGCAGAAAAATTATGAGGATAACCATGCTCATCAGAGTAACTTACCACATCATCATTCTTAAACTCTATTTCTCTATCACTTCGAATGTTAATAATGGAACATTGCTTCTCATTTTGAACACGTTTATAAAATTTAGCAAGAACAGAAGCAACCTCACTTTTCTTAGCAAGAAAAAAATACCCAAGTAAGTATAGAATAATTATCAATTATAACGAAAGCATAAAACTTACCATCAAAACTAGCAACAGAGTTTGGACCAAACAAATTAAGATGTAACAATTCAAGACATTTAAACGTGGACATGTGCATCTTTTTCTTAAATGATGATCTAGCCTGCTTGCCTAATTGATATGCATCACATACTATATCTTTTACAAATTTCAAATCAGGTAGGCCACGTACAAGACTATTCTTAGATAAATTAGAGATTAACTCTATACTAGCATGCCCAAGTCTCCTATGCCATAGCCAACTATTTTCAAATAAAGCATTCAAACAAGATAAATTTTGAGAATTAAAATAATCAAATGAGCAAGTATAAACATTCTCAAAATGTTATGTAACTAACAAGATACTACTATTATGACTATATTAATAATGCACTTACCATGATCAAATATAACATTATAGCCCTTATCACATAGTTGACTAATACTAAGAAAATTATGTTTAAGTCCATCAATTCGTAATATATCTTTAATAATAGTAGTACCATTACCGATATTACCTATACCGATAATTTTATCCTTTGCGTTGCCTAAAAAAGTCACATGACCTCCATCCTTAAGTATCAAAGATATAAATTTTTCTTTGTCTCCCGTCATGTGTCGAGAACAACCACTGTCCAGAAACCATTTGTCCTTACTTATTGATACTTTTAGAATAACCTGTAAGGAACACCTCAAATAGTTCTTAAGTGGTACCCAATCTAAGTGGGTCCGATCTTATTAGTCGGGACAATTTTAGTTCCTTTTGAAACCCAAACTTGTCTACAGTTAGATATTTTAGCAAAATATCTACGAATAGTATGCCCCACAACATTACATTTAAAACATCTAACAAGATCTTTGGTTTCAGAAAAGAATTTGTGAAAACGTTTTTGTTTAAGATTTTTTTGAAATCCAATACTAGCCTTATAAAAAATTCCACGTGAACTTCCCAAAAATATTTTCAAGTTATTTTCACCGCCGGTGAATTTGAGAAAACTTTAATGCAAATCCGTCAACTTGGATTTCAATTCATTATTTTCAGATTCGTAGTCCATCACTTGCTTATTTAATGTATTAATTGTACTTTGAAGGGCATTTATTTTAGAATACTGGTTTTTATGAAAAAAATCTTGATAAACATCAAATAATTCATTAAAATCAAAAGGACAAGACTTGAATATTTAGTTACCTCACCACCAGTGGCCATCAATGCAAATATGGACATATCTTCACTATCTGATTTTTCGGAGCTACTTGATTCAATATCATCCCAAGTAACCGTTATGGATTTTTTCTTACTCTTTTTTCCTCTCTTATTTTATTTCTTATTCTTTTCCTTTTCTTTATCCTTTTTCGATTCGGAACAATCATTTTGAAAATGACCAATCTTATGACAGTTATAACATTCCACTTTAGTCATGTTGAGGTTTCTTCTCCCGCGGAATGTGCGCCGAGTCATTCTTCTAAAATTCTTTGTGAGAAGCGCCACATTTTTTTCTTACTCACTGTCAAGACTTTCATCATCACTGTCATCATCTTCTTCAATTTTCTGAGCTTTTAGCGTCAAGGATTTCCTCTTGATATTTCTGGTGTCATCCTCGTATCCTTTAATTGTTGCTTCGTGAGTCATCAAATTGCCTATGAGATCATCAATTTCGTATTTGCCAAGATCCTTAGCTTCTTCAATTGTTGTTACCTTTGACTCTCATACTTTTATTAAAGATCTTAGGACCTTTTGAACTCTATCCTCCATGGAGTATGGCTTTCCAAGTTAATTCAAGTGATTTCAAATATTGTTCAAGCGAGTATACATCTCTTGAATCGATTTAGTTCATTCCATTCTGAATAATTCAAATTTCCTCATAAGAGCGTTGATTTTCGATTACTTCACTTAACTTGTCCCTTCGTAGGTAACTTGTAGCTTGTCTCACATCTCCTTTGAAGATTTATAACTTGAAACTCTAGAATATTCATTAGTATCTAACGAGCAAAATAAAATGTTAATAGCCTGAGAGTTTATAGAGAGTTTCTGCTTATCAGAAGCAGTTAGCTGTTCCTTCTTCTTCTCGACTCCGTTTTTAATTAGAACAAACAGACCATCCTCAATTGTTAGCCACACATCGTAATTTGTAGCCTGAAGGAAGACTATCATCCTATCATTCCAGAACGAATAATTTTTACCTGGAAACAACGGTGGTCGGTGCATAGACTGCCCCTCAGCTAGTGTGCTTATTATGTGCGCCATGTGAACTTTGTTATATAAGTGTGTCGAGCTAAACTAGCTCTGATACCAATTGTTGGCCTAATGAGCTACCCAAGAGGGGGGTGAATTGGGTAGATAAAAATTATCAGAGAAAAAATACTTCAATAATCCAAATAATTATTTTTTATTCTAAATCAATTATTATATTTATATAACAACGAAAATATAATATCAACTATGTTCACACCAAACAACAAAAATAAATAATAAAAAATAGCAGCACGCCAGAAATTTATACTAGTTCACCAAACTACTTTGGCTAATCCAGTCCCCCGAACTCCACTGAGAGTCGCACCTACTAAACTCAAGATTCCTTTAAAGGTTAACAAACCCTCACAAAGATTCTTTTCACAGGCTCAAAATCAACCTTTACAAATTCCTTTTCCAAGCTCAGGAATAACCTCTACTTTTTACAGACTCAAGAATAGTCTAATTCTTTTTGTACCTTAGGCTAAAGAATCAAAACCTCACAAACACTCCAAATATCCTTTTACTCGGTAAGGATTGAACCGCTACAAAATTGCTCACAAATCAATTCAATCAAGGAAGAATTATTACCTCAATCTCTTTAAATGAAGAGACTGAAACAAGTTACCTTTTGATTAAATACTCCCAATAGTATTCAATCCGTCACTCAACTTACCAATTACAAATTGATAAGCAATTTTTCTTACTTGGTGCTTCTATCACCCCAGATAAATTAGAACTCAATTAATATCCAAAAACTAGTGATAGAAAAGTGAGATATTCTAAATTTTATTTTAAACAAAAATTAGGTAGCACATAATCAAATTTCTTCTAGAAATTGTTTCAAAAATATTTTTCAATAAAAAATTGGAAAACAATTTCAAAGATCAAATTTTAAATATAATCAAACAATAATTAATAGAAAATAATTTGAAAAAATTTCACCCGAATTTCACAGAAAAAATAATGATTAGAGATAGCAATGAAACTCATATCGGTAGTAGAAATAATCCACAGTAAATAATTCTCAAGAATAACTCTCAAAAAATATATTACAACTCAATCCGTATGATAACTCTTAGAAGCTCAAAAGTTGAATAACTCACAATAATTCTCTTGATGTGTCACTTTTTAATGTGTAAAAACGCAAGTCTATATAAAAGGGAATAAAACAAACTCTCCAATGGCTAATTCCCACTTGTTATGACATTTAATTGCTCTTATAGACCCCTTATATCATTAAGACTTTATTCTGGTTCAAATCACTTAATTATGATTTTTAAACTTCTCAATTAAGTCCCCCAAATATTTTTCAATCACAATATATCTATAGGGATATCATAATATATATTTCATATCTCAAATAACATCAAATCCCTAAGATATCTCTAAAATCTTAACCATAAAATGGCTAGTAACGACTACTATTAAAATAAAATTCGGAATTCCACAAAATTCTGAAACAGTGCCATAAGTTGACTGACCAAGGGTCACCGGTCGACCGATCGATTCAGGATGTAGTCAAGCCAAAAATTCTTTGCCCATCAGTTGACCTATCTGTCGACCTAGAGATTCAAAGAGTTTCATTTTTTATCACAGGTCGACCTCCCTGTCGACTTATCGATTCAAAGAGTTCATCATTTAAGTTCAGGTCGACCTACCTGTCAACTGAGAGATTCAACAACTTCATATTCTATGCATCGGTCTACTTACCTGTCAACTTACCAATGTTAGAATCCTCTCCTTAATTCGTTTTGAATTCATTCTCATCGACGTTTTTGCCTCTTTAACTGATTTCTTTTCTCGGTTAACTCCACTAAATTCTTAAATTCAATTTTAATTAATTATCAATATTTTTTTTTCAATTTCACATAAGTGCAAATAATTTAACTAATTAGTATCCAATAAAAAACACACATATTTATAAAAAGGGAAAAGTACAATTTAGACCCTCTAACTATTGATACATTTCTAAGTGGCTCCTCTAAGTTTTGGCGTTTCATTTCAAACCCTTTACCTATCGAAACGGCTTTAATTGGTCATTCCGTTAGAGATTCTGTTAAAACTAACAGAATCTCAGGGGCAAAATGGTTTTTTTCATGTTTTTTAAATTTTTTAATCATTTTTAATATAATATATTTGTTTTTTTTTTTTTTATTTCTCTCTCTTCCTCTCTCTCTCTTTTCTTCTCTCTCCCTACCACCTCCCTCTCTCTCGCCACCTTCCTCTCCCTTCCCCTCCTTCCTTCTCCCCGCCACCTCCCTCTCTCTTTCCCTTCCTCCCGGTCACCCCCGTAACAGGGGGTGGAAGCAGGGGGTGGCACCCCTTGTTCCAAGGGGTGCTTTCACCCCATGTTTTGGGGGTGAACCACCCCCTGCGAATGACCATGTTATCAAATTTGAATAAACAAATGTCATTTCAAATAATAATAATAATAATAATCATGATTTAATTAATAAATTAATTAGATCATCAAAAAACCCATCACTATCATCTCCAATTTCTTATTCAAAACAAAACCCATAACTCAATTTGGTTTCTTCAAGCAAAAAACGCCATGGACAGATTGGTGAAGCCAGATGTGAGTGAATTGAATCTGTTCTTCACCAGTGGCCAGAAATGCTCTGCAACCTTCAAGCTTACCAATCTTATGCACACCATGTTCGTCGTCGTTTCTCTCTTCACCACCAACTCCTCTCTCTTCTCCTTCCCTTACCCTTTCTCCATCATCCTACCTCTCTCTACCTCTTCTTTCTCTCTCCACCTTTCTCAGCCCACCGACCACCCTCCCCTCTCTACCCCTCTTGACACCATGTGAATCCGATCGTCCATGTTGCCTATCAGAAAAGCACACCAGGAAGATCTCCGGCGACTTTTTTCGAGACCCGATCCGCATATCTTCAAGGACGCTGCCGTCCCCATCTCCTTTGTGGGTCCCCATGTAGTCCAATTCCTCCTCTTCTCTTCTCCCAAAACCCTTGAGATCGCGTTTGTTTTGTCAAAAGCCGTTGTATTTTGCAATAAGTCGTGGATCAATTCGCTGCTGATATCGGCCACCGGGAGAGAAAACGCTTACATCGTTTTGGCTTTGATTGATGTTGGAGCTGACATGAATTCCTGGGACTCCAATGGGAATCCGGTGATGTCGTTGGTGGTTCATTCCGGCAATATCGATGTAGTGTCTAAAAGATAAAAGAGTAAGTCCTGCATGGTTAACGTGAGTAGTGGAGCTTGAACAATGTGATACTTGGTAGAGAGAATACCCAGAAGAAGAGAGAGACTAATGAGAAAATAAAAAAAGAAGGCAAAATGAAGAAAGAGAGAGAGCGCATAATGAGAGTTATATAGAGAGAGAGTAGAGAGAAAAAGTAAAATGAAGAGAGATTACTTTTATTGCTCCTACTGGAGAGGAAATCAATAACAAAGCAATTGGAGAAGTAGGACGTGGATGTGAGTGCATGGGAGTAGTGAAAACATTGCATGGGAGTATGGAGACTTGCATGGATGGGAGAGAGACGTGGGTCAGCATGCAATCGTGTAGAGAGAGAAAGCCATGCACATGGATATTAATCAAGCTTAATTCGGGTTTTTTTTTAAATACCCGAAAAAAAAGAGAGAGTAAAGAAAACATAGAAAGTTAAGGCAAAATGAAAAGAGAAAGAGATAAGAGAGAGACCGCCAAATACATGGCTGATCGTCGGTTTCTTCTTTCACTAGGTACCGACTCCGAAATAACCGACAACAATGGGTGGACTTCTTTCCATTACGCCGCCGGTGAAGGTCACGGAGAAGCCGTCAAGTTCCTGTTGAATCAAACCGTATTCTCGAAATACTCCATAACCAAAGAGGGCAAAACAGCTTTCGCCATTGCAGGTGAAAAAGGTCATTCGCAGCTGTTCAACACCCTTCAATTGGGTGACGTGTTGTAGAGGACGGCGAGGGTGGATGACGTTCATGCACTGAGGAGTTGCATATCGGAAGAGGCTAATTTGAATGGTAGAGATTAGAACGGTTGGACGCCATTGCATCGAGCTTGCTTTAAGGGTCGAATAGAGATCTTGAAGCTACTGTTGAACCACGGAGGTTAGGTCGACACCGTCGACGATACGGGGTAAGTTTCACCCCCGCAACAGGGGGTAGAATCACCCCCTGTTATGGGGGTGATGGGGAGAAAGGGAGAGGGAGAGAGAGGTGGCGGGGAGAGGGAAAGAGGGAGAGGGAGAGGGAGGTGGCAGGGGAGAGAGAGAGGAGGCGGGGAGAAAGAATGAGAGAGAGAGAGAGAGGAAGAGATAAAAGTATAAAAAAAAAAACAAAAAAAAAAAAAATATATATTATATTAAAAATGATTAAAAAATTTAAAAAAATATGAAAAGATCATTTTGCCCCTGAGATTCTGTTAGTTTTAACAGAATCTCTAACAGAAGGACTAATTAAAATCGTTTCGATACGTAGAGGGTTTGAAATGAAACGCCGAAACTTAGAGGGACCACTTAGAAATGAATCAATAGTGAGAGGGTCTACATTGTACTTTTCCCTTATAAAAATTATTTAAAAAAACTTTTTTTGTGTTATGTGTAATCCTAATTGGGACATTAAGGTGGCGTTTGGTTAGTGTTCCCACTTTTCTCAACCCAACTGAGATGGGTTGGGTTGAGTTAAGTTAAAAATTTTGTTTCTTTCGTAGAACAGAATTGTGTTTGGTAACGACATTTTTTGTGTGTTGGGAACAGAATCGCATTTGGTAACCACATTATTTAGGAATTGTTTTTTCATCCAAGAAAAAATTATCAAAACAAAAAAATCATTCAAACAAAAATTATCAAATCATCCAAACAAATAATCAAATCCTAAATCGATTCGAGCAAAATCAAAATTGAGATTGAACCCCAAACCAAATTCAACAACAAAATCGAAATCGAAACCCTAAATCAAATCAAAATCGATTTCAGTAACGATTGCAAAGACGATTTGGAAATCAATTTCAGTAATGATTGTGAAGACGACGGCGACGAGAGGAGGAGGAATGATTTCGTGTTCGAAACTCTAAATCGATTTCAAGAACCAAACCCTAAATCTATTTCAGTAATGAAATCGAAATCGATTTCATGTTCGAAACCCTAAATCGATTTCAAAAACCAAATCGAAATCAATTTTGTGTTCGAAACCCAAGATTTACCGATCTAGAACGAAGAACAACTAAGATGATGATCACGAGAGAGAGGAGGCTAAGATCGACGATCACGAGAGAGAGGAGGCTGAGACAACGAGCAAAAACCAAATCAGATCGAGAGATGAGACTAAGATCGCAAAATGTTTGGGATGAAATTAGAACAACGGTCTTCTTAACTTTTAAAAAAATGACGAGCGCATCCTTTTTCATGGGTTGAGTTTTTTGGGCACAAAAAAATGCAAGTTTTTTTTATTTCTCATTTCCTTAGGATTTTGAGAATCAATTTTTATTTTTTGGGTTGGGTTGGATTGAGTTTTGTGTTGCCAAATGCGTTCCCAAAAATCACTCCCAGAATTTTTGGGTTGGGTTGAGTTGAGTTGGGTTGGGAACACTAACCAAATGAGGCCTAAGAGTTGAAATCTAACCTGAGTTGTTTTCCCTAGGTTCTTCAAATTCTTCAACCTCTTAATCCTTCATCATCCTTGTCGTCATCTTTTAGCATACATTCATTACTTGTCATCATATCTTCATCATTGGAACTAATAAACTGAAACAATCAAATAAATCGTTAGTTCCACAAAAAACATCAACCTTTAATTGTCCATTAAAATTTTAGAATCAACATCTCTAATTAGAGTACTTGAGACAAAATATTTTATCAATGTACTATTTTCATAATATAAATATAATTTATGAATCAAGTACATTTATCAAAACCACTTTATAAAATAAAATATAACCACACACTGAGCAATATCAAATCCCACAGATACATCAAACTAAAAAAAACTGAATTTCACTCAACTTATTCACTTACTTTTATATAATAAAATTTCACACACATACTTCTATACTAATTATAGTATCGTTTACCTCACGATTGAGAGTTTTGACGATATCATAACCTGTACAATTGCGCAATGTAAGGTTGCTAGTGTCAGGGCCATTCAATATCTCCAATAGTAGGAGCCAACACGTGGTAAAAACCACCATATCTTACCAATAATCACAACCGTGGTAAAACTTCCTTATTATACTGATAATCATCATCAACAACAATATTAACAACAATATATATCAACCACCAACATGACTTCTCTTTTATCAAGTCACGACACACCCGCAGGACATGCCCTCCTATCGAGTCACAACATAACGTCCTACAGGACAATACCCTCATGTTAGGACCAACAACATCTCGTAGGATATGCCCTCCTATAGGACAATACTATGACATAATAGGATAATAAAAACCTATTTGCACATAAAATTTCACTTGATCCATTTAATATTATAAAATTATCCATTTTAATAAATATTTTCTTTTTTACAATTTAGTTCGAAAATATAATTTGACAATTTACATAGAAGGCAGTATATTCACATCGATATTTGCATTGCTATTACGTTATCATCGAAATACTAACGTTGCCAACGTCATGAAATGCGTGACATTAAAATACAAAATTTTCCATTCCAAAATTTTCTTAATTATACGAAATTTATTAAAATTAAACGCCCTATTTTCTTAACCCAATATTAATTGTACAAGTAAAATATTATAACTTCGTTTAAGAATTTATCAATCAATAATTTACTTACAGAAAAATGTTAACTACCTATTAACAACATTACTAGGTTATGAATTATCAAAAATATCATTATAATAAAATCTATAATTTTTACTTTAAATTAAATTTTCACAATTTAAATATTTTAATTTATAATATAAATCCTATATATATATATAAACAAAGCAACTAATATTGGAGCCTCTTTCAGAAAGTTACCTAGCTACTTAGCTGATTACTATGGCTTCACCCTAAAAAACTACTACGATCTAAAAACTATTCGTTTTCCTTAAATAGTTCATTAGATCGTTAATGTAGTCATGTTCTTAAAAGAAAAAATCGCCAGCTTCCCTCGTTTGTTAGAGGTAAGTCCATAACTCACTTTCTTAGCTACTGTATGGAGGAGTATTCGATGTTTCTCTTTTCGGATGATGTTTACGGATGCTCATTGTCGTCCGATCCTTGAGTCTTTTTAGTCCGCTCATAGTTCATCTGATTGGTTGTTTGGTCTCGCTACAAACCCTCTCAACTATACACACACACACACACTATATATATATATATATAAACCCAAAAAAAAAAAAAAAAGTTACTTGAGATGTGGCAAGGAATGAGAGAGAGAGAGAGTACAAAGAAGTGAGAGAGCAAAAATGTAGGAAAAAAATTAAATTTTATATGTAGGGATAGAAGGAGGTGGTGAACTTTAACCATTTCATTTCATTTTTTTTATTTTTTTATTTTTTTTTTGTGATGTACGTGTGCACCTCTCTTTCCCCCAACTCACCAAGTTATCTCATGTGTTGTCTTCTTATATAATAGTGATATCTACAATATAGTTAAGGATAAATATGACTTTTAATAATTTTTATATCTTGAAAATTTAAAGTATGTTATAACAAAATACTTTTTTTTTTTTTTTATAGAAAATCACTTATATGAGTTAGAATTAGGTTTGTTCTGGGAGAATGAAAATACTAAGTTTTCTAGAAGCACTCATGAAGTATCAGAGTATTTAGGGACAAAATGAACGCAACCATAGAACGGAAAGTGTCTAGAAAACAACTATGTAGTTTCTATTGTTTTGGCTTACACGAAAGGCCGAACAGTTCAAGACATCATATTCACAGTTTAGCTGAGTAAATCCGATAGATTCTTACTAGGGAAGGTTCAAGGCCAAAAACTACCTGTCCTTATGTAGTTGCTTTCTTTTGAGCGCCATTTCTCTTTTGATTCTGTAGTTCATATGCATGTTAATCGGATCAATTTTCATTCACATGGGGGACTGGTATATAAAAATAGTTTTTTGGTTATTTTATAACTCAATTATTTGTGAGGCTCAATATTAATTTGGGCCATATGAATATTCCAGTGATTCTCTTTGGTGAAGAAATGAATGTGCTATGTTCATTTATGTAAAAATCATTTAAGAGGTGAATTAAACTCACTACATACTCTGACTCTACCTAGCTATCATGATAGCCTTCAAAATAAAACCCACTACATCCTCTGACTCTACCTAACGCCAGTAATAGACCCGTCTCTAACTAAGATACTTAAGATAAAATATTTTATCGATGTAATATCTTCATAATATAAAAACAATTCATGAGTCAAGTACATTTGTCAGAATCCACTTTCCCAAACGGAATATAATCACAATGATATTTTCCAAAATAGAATATAACCACATTGAATAATAACGAAATTCATAGATATTATCAAGATGGGTATATGTCATTGACCTATATGTCATTGACCTCCCTTGTCATTTTGCATTATACCAGATATCTTCCCTGTCATTTTGCAATTACTAGAGACCTCCCTTGTCTTTTTGCTCAAACATCACTTACCTTTCTTTGGACAAAATTGGCCGTAGGTTATTTTTTTACAAAATTCATTAGCACCCGTATATTTTTAAAATTATATTTTTTACCCTTAACTTTTTAAATAATTATATTTATCTCTCACCAACACCCAACTCCCACTGCCACCGCCCAACTCCCACCAACCATTGCCACCACCACCTTCTACCACCGCTACCATCATTCGCCACCTCCCACCGCCACCACCCACCACCTTCCACCACTTCCCACAACCCAACTCTCCTGCCGCCACCCATTGTCGCTACCACTACCTACTGCCATTGCCACTGCCGCACTACCACCCACGACCACCGGAGAGAAAGAGAGAAAAAGGTTAATGAAAAAGTTAATATTTTTTTTTTTAATGAAATGGTTAAAAATATATATATACTTTTTAAAATGGGGGTGGGTAGTGGCGGTGAGAGGTGGTGGGTGGCGGCGGTGGGAAGTGGCGGAGGGTGGCGGTATAAGGTGGCGGAGGGTGGTGGGTGGTGAGAGGTGGTATTGAGTGGGTGGTGGCGGTGGGAGGTGGTAGGTCGCGATAGTGGGGGGGTGGCAGTGGGGGGTGGGTGGTGGTAGCGATAAGAAGTGGTAGAGGCGGTGGGTGCGGTGATAGGAGGTGGCGATGAATATATATAAATTGAAGAGTTATTTATGTATTTTAGTTTTTTATTATTTAATTATTTTTTAAATAGTCAAGGGTAAAATTGGTATTATAATAAAAAAATATTATTTTTTAGTCAATAAGGAAAGTAAGTGGTGTTTGAGCAAACTGACAGGGGAGATCTCTACTATTTGAAAAATGACAGGGAAGGTATTTACTATAGTGCAAAATGACAAGGGGAGGTCAATGGCATATACCCTTATCAATATATAACAACAGAATGTAAATCAACTAATTAAATCACTTCTATATAATAAAATACCAGAAATATACTTTCCTACTAGCCATAGGATCGTTTTACCCCACGATCAAGAGTTATAACGGTACTATAATTTGTACAACTGTGCAATCTAAGGTTGTTATCAGTGTCAGGGTCATTAAATATCTCTAATGGTAGGAGTCAACACGTAATATAAACCACCATATCATGATGATAATCATTATCTTCAACAACAACGACAATCACCTGCAAGACTTGCCCTTCTGTCTTGTCACAACATAACGTCTTATAGGACATGCCCTCCTGTAAGGACGAACATCTTGAAAGACACGCCCTCTTGTCGGGATCACACTTTGGCATAATAATATAATAATAAAAACCAATTCCCACATTCAACATTTTACTTGATCCAACTAACTTTATAGAACAGTCAATTTTAATAAATCTTTTGTTTTTCACAATTTAGTATGAAAATATAATTTGGTAATTTACATAGAAGACAGTATACACACCTCGATAATTATGTTGTTTTTCACACTACTGTCGTAACCTTGACGGGGTCGGCCTCGCCTGTGAAACTAACAACAACAGGGCCTAAATTTAGAATGTAACTAAATAAATCTAATATGCAATGCATGAAATGTGTGATACTAACATACAATTTTTTCATTCCCAAATTTTCTTGATTACATGAAATTTATTAAAATTAAACATTTTATTTTCTCAATCCAATATAAATTTTACAACTAAAATATTATAGTTACATTTATAAAATTTATCAATTGATAACTTAACTATAGAGAAAAATATTAACTAACTAGTGTTGAGAGAGGAAGTAAAGATGGCAAAGAGAGAGAGAGAGAGAGAGTAATTAGTAAAATGAAGAAAAAAAAAAAAAAAAACTACATATATGTGTGTTGAGAAATTTCCACCAACAATTCTCTCTCATATTTTTTTTTGTTTGCCAAGTGTTGCCATGTGTCAAATTTCCTTGATTCATTATCCATGGTTTTGACCACTAATGCAATAAATTTTACACACACTCTCCTCACTTGAATCTTTAAATATTCTTTAAGCCCAAAAGTTACAATTAACATTTTAAAATGACAATTGATCATTCCATATTTTTAAAAGTCAAATTAAATTAACATATTAATCCTCTTGAGTTTTAAAATTAATTTTTTTAAATATCATAATAACCCTTAAAAAATTTAAGTTAAAATTTAAATAACACAATGAACCCCATTATTTTTCTAAATGTTCTAAAATACAACTAAAAAATATGCATGTGCAAAAATTAGGTCTTACAATCCTCCCCCCCAAACGAAATTTCATCCCGAAATTTAGTTATCTTAAACAAATGAATATGGATATTTACTCCTCATCTTCTCTTCTCTTCTTTTTCCCATGTTGTTTCTTCTACTGAATGGTGGCGGTCATATCACTTTCACCAACGGAATTGTTTTTGTTCGCAACACTTGATTTTTACAATTGAGAAGTCAACACGTGTGAAAGGTATAGTATTTATTTTTGAGCATTGATACGTGAAAAATATCGTGCAATCGAGACAATTATGGCGATAGGACTAGTTGATAGACCATTGTACCGATCATTTCTATAATCTCATATGACCCGATGTATCTCAAATTTAGTTTTTTCTTCTTCCCTGTTGGCCCAAAGAGCTATCCAAGAAGGGGGGGGAGAATTTGGTAGTTATAAAATTTAATCAATTAATTCTTTAAACACTTAATATCAAATAATCAATTTTTCTAAATTAATTATTGTCTTAGTTATACAGCGGATAAGTGTTTAATACTAAGTGCACACCCAAACACAATATAATAGAAATCAAACACGGCAACACACAACAATATATCCTGATTCGGTAAGCTACTCTTACCTACTTTAGTCCTCCGAGCTCTACAGAGATTCGCGGTCCACTAAAACCCCTAATTCCTTTACCAGGTAGGAACCAAACCCTTACAATAATTCTTTTATAGACATAGAATCAATATTTACAAATTTATCATTTTTCTATGCCAAGAATGAACCCTATCTTTTTACCAGGTTGAAGACTAACCTAACCACTCTCTCACTTATCCTTTTCATAAGTTTAGGAAAAACCTTTACAAATCTCTCAAAATAAAATTTAATTTCAGGGATAATCAAAACCTAATTCATAACCTAACATTTTTGCAGGAAAAAAATCAAACTCTAATTTTTTTTTCACAAGAACAAGATCGAAACCTAATTACTTTGACTAGACACCATCTCAAACGTGTTTAATCCGCTCAAACTCACAAATACAAAAAATATGAGTTTCTTCCCACAAGGAGCTTCTACCACCTCAATACATATATACTCGATTAATGTCCCAAAAATTACTATGTGATAGATACAATTTGAGGCAAACAAAATCTGAGTAAATAACGAGTAGCACAATTTAGAACACTTAATCAGATAATCAAATATAATCGTTTAAAAAAAACAGGCTTTTAAGTTTAAAACGATTTTCTAAACAATCTTAAACAAAGCAAACAATAAATATATGAATTCAAAATAAACAACGAAGTTTGGAAAGATCTCAGTGCGAAACACCGAAGATAATGACAGAATAATAATAGAACCCAAGTCGGTGACGCCAAATCAACAGTGTTTTAGATCAAGAACAAATAATGAATCTCTCACAAAAATCTCAGTGTAAATATCTCTCTTAGAAAAGCTTGAACTAATTATTGTTGATGTGTTTTAACTCATTCCTGCAGGTCTATTTTTATAGACAGATATCAAGCCCTTCAACAACTAGTTTTTCAAAGATACGCCTCTAAAAGGCACTCTTAAATCCTATAAAATATTACCTTTCATTTAAGGTGTAATCTGCATTAAAAATATCTTTCAATTCTCTCAAATAAGTCCACAAAGCTATTCTCAATTTAAAACTATAATGATAAGAAGTATTGATCTATTTAAATTAAGAAAATCTCAAAGTTTTTGGACCAAATCAATAGGGGTAATATAATAGGTAGACCATATCTTAATTAAGTTCAACCCCCCCCCCCCCCCCCAAATATCTCCCTTGGAATCCTCAAAATGGATAATTTTTTTACCAAGAGACCAAGTCACTCAAATCCTCAACCAACACAGTTAGTTAACCAATCCCCACTGGTCGGTTGACCAACCAGTTTAGAGTCAAAACACAGCCTGATCTTTCAGGCCAGTCGGTTGACCGACTCCTACCAATCAGTTGACCAATTGGTTCAGCATGTTCCATTTTCTCTTAAAAAAATCACTGACTTAAACGGTTGACCGATTGGTTCAAGTTGCTCATTCCCTTCGCCAATTTAGCCACTATTTTAAACGGCTGACTAACCTTTTTAATTCGGTTAATCAACTGGATCAGTAACATCTCATTTCTGCTGCAAAATTTATTGTTTGACTCGGTTGACCGATTACTTTTCTCGGTTGACCAATTTAACCAGATTACTTCACCATTTATACTTTAAAACATGTTTTATATTTAGGTCAATTGTCAAATTCACTTTACATAAGGAGTACATATAAAATCTTGAATTACGATTTTAAACTCTATCATTTCATATCAAGACACACATAAAAATAACTCATTTAAAGTGTCGTGTGTGATCCTAATTAGGGTTGCATTAAGAGTATATAAGTAAAGAGTTGTTTTTACCTATTTTTCTTCAAGGTCTTTAAAACTCTTCACATCTTCATTGTGTCCATCTTGTACCTTTTATGTTTTCTTCATGAGGTTTTTCTTCTTAAACAATTGTATGGAACTCTTTTCTGAAACACTCAATAAAATAATTAGTTCCACTAAAAACATCAATAGTTAATTGTTCATCAAAACTTTGGGTTCAACATTCTTAAATCTCATTAAGCCTTTCCACGAAGATATATGTAAAAACACTTAATTACCTTTAAATTTTAACTCACGTCTACGCTTGTCCGAATAGCTCTTTTGTCGACTCTGAGCAATCTTTGGCCTTTCCTGAATCACTTTCACCTTTTTCGCTGTTATCTGAGCTATGTTAGGCATCAACAATTTTTGTTCTCAAACTTTAGCCCAACAGATTGGAATTCTACATCTTCTTCCATACAACGCTTCATACGGTGTCATTTCAATTATTGAATGGCAACTATTATTATACACAAATTCTATCAACGTTAAATGATCATCTTAACCACCAGAAAATTCTTGAGCACAACCCTTTAACATATCTTTCAATATTTGAATTGTACACTTTGATTGGTCATCTGTCTGAGGATGAAAAGTTGTAATAAATTTTAATTTGGTACTTAGAGTAGCCTGAAGACTCGACCAGAATTTTGACGTAAATCTCGAATCTTTATTTGACATTATAGAAAACCAGCTCACTATGCAATCTGACAATCTCATCAGTATATAATTTTGCATACTTATCTATGGAGTATGTGGTTTTCACAACTAGAAAATGAGCAAAAAATGAAAAATCCCGATACATTTTGGTACTGGCTGGATGCATTGCATACATTGATATGTGCGTTTTCTCTAAGATATCTTTCTTCAAATCGACATTATTAGGCACACACAGTCTATTTTCAAACATCAGGGCTTCATCATTATCTCACCATACAAATAATGTCTCCAGAGTTTCAAGACAAACGCAATCGCTGCTAGCTCCAAATCATGCATCGGGTAATTACGCGCACGATTCTTTAATTGTCAATAGGAATATATGATCACATGGCTATGTTGCATCAATACACAACCTAGGCCCTAGTGTGAAGTGTCATTGTATATCACAAAGCCACCACCTTTTGTCGGGGGAGAAAGTATTGGTGCTGATATTAGTCTATTCTTCAACTCTTAGAAGCTCTATTCACATTTATCAGTCCACTAAAATTTAGCTTCCTTGCAGGTCAAACGGGTCAATGAGGAAGCTATAACAAAAAATCCATGTACAAACCGGGGATAATAACCCGCTAATCCTTGAAAACTTTAAACTTTTTTCATACTTTTCGGCCATTTCCACTGAACAAGGGCTTAAACTTTCTTAGGGTCGACTTTTATACCAACATCCAAGATAAGATGTCCCAAAAATACAACTCTATCCAGCCAAAACTCACATTTACTGAACTTCGCATATAATTGTTTTTTTCTCAAAATCTGTAACACAATTTTGAGATGTTCTGCATGCTCTTATTTATTTTGGAGGTAAATCAATATATAATCAATGAATATGATGATAAACGAATCTAAATAAAGCTGAAAGATTTGATTCATCAGATCTATAAATGCAGTAGGGGCATTCATCAACCCAAATAGCATAACTAAAAATTCATAATGTCCATATCTCGTACGGAACGTCGTCTTCGACAAGTTACTGTCTCTGATTTCAACTAGTCATATCCTAATCAAATATCTATTTTCGAAAATACCCTAACCTTTTGCAACTGATCAAACAAATAATCAATTTTAGGTAACGAATATTTATTACAAATTGTCACCTTATTTAGTTGCTGATAATCGATGCACATCCTCTAAGTGTCATTCTTCTTTCTTACAAACAATACTGGAGCTCCCTACGAAAAAACATTAGGTCTGATAAACCCGCGGTCTAACAGATTTTGCAACTGAATTTTTAGTTCTTTTAGTTCGGTAGGTGCCATGCGATAGGGTGCAATTGATATAGGAGAAGTACGCTGAAGTAATTCAATTGTGAATTCAATTTTCCTATCCACTGGCAACCTTGGAAATTCTTCTGGAAATACATTGGGATAATCCCTAACCACTAGGATATTTGTCAGTCAAACCTCATTCTGACTGGTGTCAATCACATGCGCGAGGTATCGCTAACATCTCTTCTTTAATAATTTCTTGGCCTCTAGAACTGAAATCAAATTAACAAGGATAATGATTCTATTTCTTGAAAACACAAACTCTGACTCGCTTTGGACTCGAAAAGTAACTTCCTTTTTAAAACAATTGACTGTGGCATTAATAGCTGGATAGCAAATCCATATCCAGTATCACATTAAAATCGCGAATACTCAAGGGTAATAGATCCACTGGCAATTCTCTATCACAAGCGAAACAAACTATTTTTGTACACATTATCTATTAACACTGACTCGTGCCCATAGGGGTAGAGATAATAATACCATATGACAGAGAAGTAAAAAAAAATTCTATATGCATCATGAAGGTCGTCAAAACAAATAAATGAGTAGACCCTGGATCGATAAGTATACGTGCATCTCTATCATATAAGGACATGATACCTGTAACCATATCTGGAGTAGCCTGGGCAACCTGTTGTATAGTAGCAAATACACGCCCCCGTGTTGGAGGCTTATCGGCAGATTCTCTACCTTGCCCCTAAACACTACTAAGGCCAACACTGCCCATACTGCTCGTAGAAAGTATAGGAGTAGCAGCAAATTATGGACAAAACAGAGATATGTGGCCCGACTCATGACAACAAAAATATATTGGGTTTGCCATAGGACATTCTCTAATGAATTGATCTGATGATCCACATTAATAGCACACGGTTGTCACAACTCGGCTAAACGTTTAGCCGCTACCCTGCCTTTGCTGGCCAGAATTCTATCCAGGAATATTTTCTCATCACCCGAGATATGATTGTCATGGGCCTAGGCTCCTAGCCGATTGATTGGCAGTCAGGGCCCGAGAAAATTGCGGTTGAGGGCCAGATCACCGAGAAGGGCCACCTGGATATCTGCTAGATGACTCAAATCTACTCTTTTTGTATTATTCACGGTTGTTGGTGGCTTCTCGCACTTCTTTCTCTATTAATTTTACTATGTTTACCAGTTTCGCATAACTTTTGATCTGTTAGGCAATCAACCTTGACAGTATTTGCAAATCTAGCCCTTTTTGGAATCGTCTACACCTTGTTTCCTCATTATTTACCAAATCAGGAACGAATCAGGACAGGCATAAAATTTGATTTCATATTGTAAAACTAACATCTTCCCATGTTTCGGTAATATGAATTCCTCATCCATCTTGAACTGATAGAATTCTGAGAAATATTTTTCATTAAATATTGCAACAAATTAATTCCAGGTGATCTCTTAATCTAGAATTGAAATTAGCATCTTCATTTCCTCCCACCAATGTTCGACTTTCCCCTTTAGCTGGAAGGTGGCGAGACGAACACGACTGTCATCATTAATGCCCATCACCTCGAATGTGTGCCCTATGCTCCTCAACCAAATCTCGGCATCAGCAGGACCCCCAGTTTTCGTAAAAGTTGAAGGGTCCAACTTCTTGAATATTTTAAAAGTACAGTCTGAGAATTGGCTGTTTCAGTTTGGGCCCCCTGGGATTCCATCATCTTTTTCTGCTGCTCAGTCAGTTATGCATCAATTTGTAATATTCATTCCACATCATCCAGTCCTTTCTGCGCCCTACCATTTTTTCTTTGGGGTCCAAAATTCCTACTACTTTCATTTTCATGATTCATATTCAAGATCTGAAATAAAATTTAATAAATAAAAATACTAACAATGTAACAAGCAATGCATAATGCAGGGGTGCTATTTAAAAATCACGTAAAAATAACTACCGCTAACGTACCGAACCAACCTATTAACATCCTATCTTATGGTCCACTACTGACGAGACAACCTAACAAGTCTACAGAACCTATAACCTAGGCTCTGATATAAAAAACTGTCACACCCTACCTTGGGCCCCAATGCCCGAGACCAGATGTAACCTCGACTTGATATTACTTAACCAACCACAAATATACACTACTATCAATTGATATAGTTTTTCAAAATATTTATCAACTCAAAATTCAAAGATACATATGTCCCAAATATCTCATAACAAAACTACAAAAAAGTTTCAACCACACACTCCCAACAGCTATCTTGATAGCCTCCAAAATAAAATTCATTATATCCTCTAACTCTACCTAACGCTAGTAGTAAATCCGTCTCTAATTGAGGTACCTGAGATAGAATATTTTAACAGTGTACTATCTTCATAATATAAAAACAATTTATGAGTCAAGTACATTTGTCAAAATTCACTTTCCCAAAACAGAATATAATCACAATGATATTTTTCAAAATAGAATATAACCGCATTGAATAATAATGAAATTCACAGATATCATCAAGATATAACAATTGAATATAAATCAATCAATCAAATCACTTCTATATAATAAAATACCAGAAATATATTTTCCTACTAGTCATAGGATCGTTTTACCTTACAATCGGAAGTTATAACGGTACTATAACCTTTACAACTGTGTAATTTAAGATTGTCTTCAGTGTTAGGGTCATTTAATATCTCCAATGGTAGGAGCTAACACATGGTATAAATTACCATATCATGACTATAATAATTATCGTCAACAACAACAACAACAACAACCACCACAACAATGATCACCTACAGGACTTTCCCTCCTGTCAGGTCACAACATAACGTCTTACAGGACAATGCCCTCATGTTAGGACCAACAACGCGCAAGACATGCTCTCCTGTCGGGACCACACTTTGGCATAGTAGTATAATAATAAAAATTAGTTCCCACATTTAACATTTTACTTTATCCATCTAACGTTATAAAATAGTCAATTTTAATAAATGTTTTATTTTTCACAATTTATTATGAAAATATAATTTGGTAATTTATATAGAAGATAGTACACTCACCTCCATAATTACGTTGTTTTTCACACTAATGTTGCAACCCTTACGGGGTCGGCCTCACCTATGAACTTAACAACGACAGAGCCTAAACTAAGAATTTAACTAAATAAATCTAATATGCTATGCGTGAAATAGGTGATACTAAAACACAATTTTTTCATTCCCAAATTTTCTTGATTACATAAAATTTACTAAAATTGAACATTTTATTTTCTCAATCCAATATAAATTTTACAATTAAAATATTGTAGTTACATTATGAAATTTATCAATTGATAACTTAACTATAGAGAAAAAATATTAAGTAACTATTAATGATATTACTAGGCAATGCAATACTGAAAATATCATTTTAATTAAATTTACGAGATTTTTTTTAATTTGAAATTTCACAATTTAAATATTTTTATTAAAATTATAAATTCAATATATATATACTTAGCTATTGTGTTAAAATTGTCAAAATAAATAAATAAAACAATGAAAAAAAAAGAGTTAAAAGATTGAGTTACCTTTTGTGTGGAACTTGGGTGAGTGTAGAGAGAGGAAGTAAAGATGAGAGAGAGAGAGAGAGAGAGAGAGAGAGAGAGAGAGAGAGAGAGAGAGAGAAAGAAAAAGAAGAGCTACATTTATCTGTGTTGAACAATTTCCACCGCCAATTCTCTCTCATATTTTTTTTTTTGCTAAGTATTGCCATGTGTCAAATTTCCTTGATTCTTTATCCAGGGTTTTGACCACCAAAGCAACAAATTTTACATACACCATCCCCACTTGAATCTTTAAATATCCTTTAAGCCCAAAAGTTATAATTAACATTTTAAAATAACAATTGATTCCCCTATATTTTTAAAAGTCAAATTAAATTAACATATTAATCCTCTTGAATTTTAAAATTAAATTTTTTAAATATCATAATAACCACTTAAAATATTTTAAGGTAACATTTAAATAATACAACGAACTCCATTATTTTTTAAAATATTCTAAAATGCAACTAAAAATATATGAATGTGCAAAAATTAGGTCTTACACATAATTCAAAAATTCAAGCCCAAACAAAGCCTAAAAAACCTAATTGTTCAGGTTTGTAACTGCAGAGAGTTACAAATCTAGAGATTGTTCAAGTGTGTAACTGCAGAAAGTTACTGCAACTTCTTTATTACCTCTTAATTCAGGAGTTTTAGACTTCTTCATTGCCCTCAATTACTAGTTTTGTTTTCTATAAAGGGCAGAGATTCTCACCGTATAGGTATCCAACAATTAAGCTTACATTGCATTTCTTTAGATGATTTTTTGAAAGATTTTGTTGTTGTTCTTGAGAGAGTTCAACACATTTCTAGTTCGTTGAGCTTTTGGTTTCCAGAGCTAATACCAGTAACTGTTTGATCGCTGTATCCCGAGAGATAGACACTCATTTAAAATCGTAAGCACCATAGAGGGGGCGAAATCTACTTTAAGGAAAAATCATCAAACAATTGTTTCAATCATTTTTATTTATTTTTGGTATTTTTGTTTATGTTTCTGTTTGGTAATATAGTATGTAGCTTATTCTTTTTCATTTAGTATTTTTTAATCAAACTGTAATATTAATCTTTATTCTATCTTTATGTATTATCATTTGTTAATCTGGAATGTGTTTTTATAACAAAGAACTTTGATTTGTTTCATTTTATTTTTTTTATAATTCTAATTAATAATTAATTTTTTTTAATAATATATGAACCAACTTTTCCAACATGATCCTAATTAGATTGACATGAATTTAACAAGTATTTGTCTGAAAGCTTCTAACCATTTGCTTTGCATGATCGATCCAGATTCATCATCATTACGTTACGTATTTTAGTTCATTATTACGTCGCTAAATGTGTCACAACTCTTAATAAACAGTTTAGACCGAAAAATCGTCAACTCATTGTTATCATCAAAATTGATGTTTACAGGATTAAACCCCTTAGGGTTAACAACTTTTAATTTTAATTTTTCCATATACATAAAATTCTAGTAAAAATTGTCCCTTGTTCGACAAAAGATAAAAAAATAAAATAAAATAGAGAAACAAATAAATTCGAAATGGCAAGTTTAAAATAATAAGAAATGTTATTATTAGATAATTGTAATTGATAAGTTATTGTTAACAATATAATGAAAGATTAAAATAGTCATTTTATTTCAAAATCAACATGAGGATGTTCATGATACTTTTATAGGCTATCCAAATAACATGGAGTATATGTTTTAAATATATCCACGTTCTCTGTTGTACTATAAATTTCTTACTACACCTTATTTTTTTATATTTACTGAAATAAGTATTTTTTTTTTCTTTTCTTAGTAAAAGTGATTAAATACATATGTCTTACTCGATCTATCAATTTTAATTTTTTTGTTAAAAATTTGAAATAAAAATTATAAAATTAACCACTCTCGGCCAAAATCCAAATGTGCAATTATTTAAACGCGCGCGTCATTCGACGAGACAAAGGTACACTCGAGAGAGCAAAACACTAGAACACTCCCAAAAAAACTTCAAATCCTCGCGCCGATTTTATAGTACTCTTCGGGAGCCGTGGCGAAATTCGATGGGGCCCAGCGACAGCTAGCAACCTCTCTGACTCCAATCACGCTTCTTGCGGTTTCGGGTAAACGATGGACGCGCCAACGATTCGGGTGACGACACGTTGGGCCATGACTTGGGGCCCAACCGGTTTGTGTGGTCCCCCACCCCCCATTCTGTTGTAACCAATCAATTGTACGGCGGATACAGACGAACAGAGCCCCACTACAGCTACGCTGAAAGACGAAAGTCGTAGCTGTGTGTCTATATCTGCGGTAGGCTCTGCATTCTTTGACGAAAATGACCCTATCCTTGTTAGGACATTGAATGCGAAAGTCTCGTTGGGTTATTAGTTAGGTTGGTAATTTGAGCATATCTGTCCCATGCAAATGTCAAGAGGTTGGCTCCATCGAGAATCTACAGAGTGAAAAGATCTACAATTTAATTTATTTTTTTTATATATATTACACGGCTGTGAGGTTAATCTTATTCCGAATGCGAATGCGTGAATGTCCCTCCCAATAAGTATTTTTACACACGTTTAAACTCTTGACCCTTTAACTGTTTTAACTCAAGAAAATTTTACCATTAAGAGGTCCCTCAACCTTTTTTTTTTCTTCGTAATTTTTTTTTTTTAATTTTCTTAAAGTGTCATTTTGAGTTTTTAACATTTTTCTGAATCGTGACATTTTTTTGAATCGTGTAAGGGATTGTTAAGAAAAAAAAAAAAAAACCTAATAGAACAAAGAATAAATTTTAGGGGTTTTAATTTTTCTACCCCTAAAGTTTGACCAAAATCTCACTTTGGTCCCATGGTTTTAATTTGTACCTATAATACCTTATGCTACATTTGGTATGTTGGATTGGAATCGAAGGACAATAGGATTGGAACTACTATAGTATTAGAATAAAATGATTATTACCATTGCCATGTTTGGTAACCAAAAAGATTAGATGTGGTATTAAAATGATAATTTCTATTCCAATATTTTGTTACTGTTAAGAATAAATCAAGATTGTAATACATATATAACAATAAAGTCTCTGTTTGGAAAATATATAGATTTTTTTTTTTTTTTTTTTGAAATAGAGAATTTTGAAATATAAACCAAATGAAATTCTAGATAGTAAATATGGATACTATCCCAATGTACAATCATACAAAATAAGCGACATAAAAAAAAGAAAAAAGGGTTGGCAGTGGTGGAAATTGATAGTGGTTGAAACTTTGTCATCAATTGTGGGAGTTAACAACAATGGCTCAAGGTCCATTCATGGAGACATGAAAGTGGAGGGGTCTCTCGTTTTTTGTTGTATTTTTTGACCGATAAAGGAATAAAATATTATCTTATACAATTAGAATTAATTAATATAAGTTTATCATGGGATTGGTTAACTCCATATTTACGTGGGATTAAAAACAAATGCCAATAAGAATAAAATTTAATCTCATGTATCAAACATAAGAATAGAATGATCATTCTTATGACCATTCGAATCGCTTGTCGAATCTCATGTACCAACACATTCTGTAAAGTTTCTTAATTATTTTACTATGATCCAAGTCATTATCTCAATTTACAATAAAAAATAGTTACCTTTCATGCACTTTAATGCTTTTAATAGGCTTATGACATTTTAGCCTTCTAATTCCCTCTAATTATTCTTTCTGCCCAAATATTCATAAATATACAAAGACACACACATATATATATTATACATGTTTTTGAAGGAGAAAAGGGTGAGCTTACATATACCCATAAAGTTCTATTAAAAATAGTTAAAGTGCATGACAGTTGACTGTTTATCATCCAAAATTGTAATTGAGTTAATGATTTGGATTGACTTGGGATGAGTACAAAATTTTAGGTTATTATGTGTTCAAATTGCAACTATAGGGACCAAAGTAAAATAGTGGTCAAACTTTGAGGGTATAAAGTGTCAAAACACCTAAATTTTATTGCACGTGTACTCTTAGTTTCATCGTATTTATATTTTGGATGTCATCTCCCTAAACATACATACTATGTTTGAGTATAGTTGTACTTTGCCAAATAAATTGACCTCAATCAAATGAAATTGATAACCACATTTAAACTTCAAGAATTCGATGTGCAATTAATTTTTTTTCTACTAAATTTAAAAAAATAATGATAATTTCAGATTAGAGAGATTGATTTTAAAATATTTATTTGAGATTTTGAGACTTTGAAAATACGGTTAAAATGGATACACAAAGTTATTTGAACATTTTATAATGTAGCACACCTAATGCAAATTATCAAAGATATAAGAATAGTCAATGTCAAAATTGACAACCATATTTCATTTTGATTTCACATCAATTTGAAGTGTAACAACAAGTACTGTAGTTGTGTTCAATTTAAGCCTAAGATTCTTGTCAATGAGGTCAAGCCTTATATTTCTTAGGGTCTTCTTTTTTAGAGTTACTAAAATTTAAAAAAAATAAAATTGTAAGGACTATTCAAATTCAATTGATAGCAAAAATACAAAAAAAAAAAAAAAAAAAAGGTATTATTCTAAAATTATCCCTCTTTAAATGTATATTCTCAATAATAAATTCCAATAAAACGATGATGGCAAAAAACGAAGATGGTGACAACGAAAAAAGAGAAACAAGCGAAGCGCAACGAGGTCAATCAGATGAGGTAGTAGCGTTGGCAATGACGACAACAACAAACGAGCTAAGTAGACGACAATAGGCAGACGCTGCGGTGACGGAGATAACTAGTTGTGCGTTATGTGTGTGTGTGTGTGTGTGTGAGAGAGCGAGAGAGAGAGAGAGAGAGAGAGATAATTTGGGTATTGAGGGTGTTTGGTATTAGAAGAAATTGTGTTTTTAATTTTTTAAAGAGGAGTTTCTAATATTCTTTTTTTCAAAATAGTACTTGTTGGCCCAGTGGACTACCTAAGAGGGGGGAGTGAATTTGGTAGTAATAAAAAATTATCAAATAATAATTCTTCAAAAATCAAATAATTAATTTTATCATAAATTAATTATTATCTTTATAACAGTAGAAATATAATATCAATTAGGTGCATACTAAACAACACAAATATATATAAATTAAAGAATGCAGCATACCAAAAATTCATACTGGTTCACCAAATTATTCTTGACTAATTCAGTTCTCCGAACTCCGCGGAGAGTCATACCCACTAATCACTATGATTCCTATAACTATATAGGAACCAAATTCTCACAAAATGATTATTTTCGCAGGCTTAGAATCAATCTGTACAATTCCTTTTCACGGGCTCAGGAATAACCCTATTTTTTTTCAGAGGCCAAAGATTAACCTAATTCTTTTATATTTAGACTAAGAATTAAACTTTACACAAAAACAATCCATGTATCCTTTTACTTGGTAAGAATTGAACCGTTACAATTTCACTCACAAATTAATTATATTAAGGAAGAACTAACACCTAATCTTTTCATACTCTAGGCAAATATTAAAATTTCAATCTCTTTACCGAAAGAGATTGAAATCAGCTACCCCTTTATTAGACATTCTCAATAGTATTTAATCCGATACTCAACTCATCAATTACAAAATTGATAAGTGATTTTCCCACTCGGAACTTCTACAACTTCAGATAAATTTGAACTCAATTAATGTCCCAATACTAGTAATAGAAATACAATGAGAGTTTTAAAATCTGATTTTAAACAAAAATGGGTAACAAACAATTTAGCATGTAATCAAATTTTCTCAAGAAATTGTTTCAAAAAAATAATTTTCAATTTAACATTTAAGAAAACGATTTTCAAAGATCAAATTTCCAAGTAATAGATAATAATATCAAATAACAATTAATAGCAAATAACTCGAAACAATTTCACCAGGAATCCACCGAATAAATAATGATAAGAAATGAAATTTCAAGTTGACAATCAACAATAATCCTCTCCAAAATTTCTCAAGAAAATTCTCACAATACTCTCAGTATAATCACTCTTAGAAAACACTAGAACTTAATAGTTTTTCAGAATTGAATTATTGGGATTATTGAAACCTAAAAAACGCAAGTCTATTTATATAGGATTAGAACAAGCTCTCTAACGGCTAATTCCCATATTTCATGACAAATAATTACTCCAATAGACCTCTTATATCATAAAGGCTCAATCCTAGTATAATTAACTTAATTATAATTTTTAAAATGTCCAATTTAGTCTCACAAACTTTTTCTTAATCTCAATTAGATAGGAAAAAAAGAATTTCATGGACCAAATTGAGAAATATCCAAAATATTTGAACCATATCTATAGGGATAACAAAATATCAATCATACATCTTAAATTCCATCAGATCCCTCAGATATCTTCCATATCTTAACCATAAAACGACTACTTTTTGGATCAAAACAGTGAAATTCTCAAATTCTGAAACTGTGCATCGGTTGACCAACCAACACTCATTGGTCGACCGCCCGATTCAGGATGTAGTCCAAGCCAAAATCTCTTCGCCATAGGTCAACTGCTCCTTAAGTTTCTGTCGACCAGAAGATTCAAAGACTTTTATAGGTCAACCGTTCTGTCGACCTAATGATTCAGAGAGTTCATTTTTTGCCATAAGTCAACCTCCCTGTCGACCAAACAATTCAGAGAGTTCAACTAATTTCCATAGGTCGATCGATCAAACGCCATAAGTTGACTTGTTGATTTAGAGACCGCTCAATCCTTTCACCTTCTTATCGGTTGACCGGACCTCTTATGTAGGTCGACCGATCGAGCTGTGCTTCTTATTTAATTCATTTTTAATTTCAATTTCTTCGACGTTTTTACTCCTTTAACCGATTTATTTTATCGATTAACTCCACTAACACTTAAATTTAATTTTAATTTAATCTTTCTTAAATCAATATTTTTTCTTCAATGACACATAAGAACAAATATGTTAGCTAATTAGGATCTTATTGAAAACACAACTAATTGTAAAAATATTTTGTGTCGTGTGTGATCCTAATCGAGATACATTAAAAGTAAAAATTTAACCTGAGTCGTTTTTCCTAAGTTCTTCAAAATCTTTAGTCTCTTAACATCCATTATTTTTGTCAGTCTCTTTAACATCCATTTAGCACTCATCTCAACTTTTTCATAATAATATCTTCACTAGAACTAATAAACTGAAACACTCAATAAAACCATTAGTTCCATAAAAAACATCAACATTTAATTGTTTATTAAAATCTTAGGATCAACAATACTTATGAATAATGTTTTATTTAATTGATTATTAAACAGTTGTTTGATTTTAAAAGTGGACTTATTTAGGAAAACTCCGTTTCTTAATTAGTAGATCATGAAATATATATTCAATCTTGAGAAAAATCCTTCAAGTTCTTGTCTAATTTTTTTGGGATTTTTTTTTTGTCAAACTTAGATAGTGACGATTATTTAAGAAATTTTTGACCAAACGGAATCACACGAAATGAAATCACAAGTAAAGGGCATTTCAAATCCCGATCTAAGTCCTGACCGAAAATAGAGGGACGACTTATAATCCTGAAGTCCTCAGCTTGGGCCCTAAACTACTGCTCGGGATTTGCCTTCACTACCACTTCACGGGCACTAACCCCTCAATCCCATTATATCTAGAAGGATAGAGGGTGATTACACCAAATTCTAGGATGGGAGTATTGCTAGGCAATTAAGTTTAATCTCGATTACTGGCCGAAACTCTGTAAAAATTCTTCCACAACTTAAATTGAATTCTTATATAGGAGTTGCACAGCTGACAGACTCATCGATATGTGCATTGTTTTCAAGACCGCTTGGATCAAATGTGTGTCATATATTTGATGATCTAGTTTCAGATATCATCAAATAGGAAAGTGAATCATACTAAAGCATGGCGATAAAAAAAATTATGGTAAGAAAGTTGTACCAAAATTTTGATACAATATCTATTTAGTCATTGACACATGTAATGTGAAATTGGTTACAACCGTCAAAAAGAAATTCTTAATCAAGGTAAATGAAAAATGTACGTTAAAAAAATTCTGCTACAATCTTCCTCCAAATATCCTCTTTTAACTCAGCAGCTATGTATCCTCACATCACATATTGAGAAATAGTTGTAGAACGATTTTTATTGAATAAAAAATAAAAATATACTAGTCAATCACTAAAAAAACATTTTGGTTTTCAACACCAACTAAAACAAAAACCACGCCAACAACAAGAAAAAAGGAACACTTTCAATATATTAAAGTAACCATATTCTTTAATAACTAATTTTCCAAATTGTGCTCAAATTTTATTTACAAAAAACAACAAGAGGAGTCAATCTACCCGATTATCCTACACGTTCTTAAAAAACAAGTTAATTATACCATTTAATTTAAATTTCAAATTCAAAAAAAATGAAATGACAACAATGCTCCCTACAAAACTAAAATCATATATTTTACAACATATTTTTTCATGCTATAAAAGTAAAAATGATTACCAAATTAAAATTAAACCACCTTTAAGTTATTAAAATATTAATAACTTTTTTCTATATATTGTTTACATTACAGATTTATGACCGTGGGATCATTGGTTTCAAATAATATCCATTTATATATATTTTGTTATATAATTTAATATTTGTTGAATTCAATATAATGATGAATTTCATGATAAATTCAACCATATTCGTCACAATTCAATCTATTTGTTTTTCATAATTTTTTACTTTAATTATATTTAACATTTATTACAATAATAATACAATAGATTTATAAAATTTTGTTAAGGTGTTATGTTAAATTCAAAATGAATGTAAAAATTGATGAATGTGATATCGTTTTACTTAATTTAATTATAAATTTATGATCGTGGGGTCATTGACTTCAAAACAATATATATTATTTTGTATGTATTTTATTGTATAATTTAATATTTATTTTATTCAACACCATAAGAAATTTTATGTTGAATTCAACATGTGTCACTGTTTAATTTTTTTTAATTTAATGATATTCAATATTTTTTACAACAACAACACAACAACAAATTTATAAATTATTGTTGAAATACCATTTTGAATTTAACACGAATGTGAAAACTATGAAAATTCAGAACTATCATGTTGAATTTAACAATAATGTGAAAATTTTAATAAAAAAATGGTGAATGTGATACTTTTTAAAAATCTTATTCAAGAAAATCTGATACAATAGAACATCAAAAAAATATATAAAATAATAGTTATTTTGGATTAGTAACACGGTTTTTATTTAGTTTTAATTTCGTAATTACCCTATTTTTAGAAAATTATTTATTAAGTAAGTAATCTATAAACTCAAAAACTTGATAATTATTATAATGACAAATTTGATGGAATTTTTATAAAAATTAAAATATAGCCCAAAAAATTTGTTCGGTAATTTGGATTTGCTAGTGGGAGTCCATAAATGCCCTTAAAATTAATCAAATTTACATAAGCATTTTGTTAGCTTTATGTCAAACTTTGACACACCAAAAGAGACAGCAACACTTGTCACAAATATTTAAATCTATTTTGTCACGAGAGAAAAAGTTAAAAACCTGATGCACAAAAAGTTTGATAAAATGACAACAAATATTCAATAGGGTTTATATATATAAATATTTATTTTTTATTTTTTTAACACTAAATTAGATATATCTTCTATTTTTTTTTTTTTTTACAAATACCAGTTAATCCTTAATTTTTTTTTGTTTCAAAAATCACTTATTTCTGAAATTAATTAAAAATTAATAAAAAATTTATTATACAATGTTACCTTTAACAATTTAAAAATAATTAAAGATTAAAATACATAAATAACTCTTTAATTTTTCTATATATATTTTTTCATCTTTTTTTTTTTTTATACTTACATTCTCATTTTAAAAAATATTTTTTTGACCCTTTTATTAAACAAATCAAAAAAACATATTCCTCTCCCCTCTCTCCCCTCCCCCCTCTCTCTCCGGTAGTGGCAGGAGCGTTGGGCGGTGGCGGTGGATAGTGATGGCGACAATGAGTGGTAGTGGGAGAGTTGGGCACTGGGAGGTGGGTGGCAGTGGTGGCAGTGGGAGGTGGCGGTGGGTAGTGGTGGCTACGATGGATGTTTGGGGGAGTTGGGCGGTGTGCGGCGGCGGCGGCGGTGGATGGTGATTGGTGGGTGGCGGTGGTGGGTAGTGGCGTGAGAGTTGGGCGGTGGGTGGCGGTGACAGTGGAGGTGGGAGATGAGCGGCGGCGATGAGAGGTGATAGCGGGTGGTGGTGAGAAGTAAATATAATTATTAAAAAAATTAAGGGTAAAAATTATAATTTTAAAAATAAAGGAGATGTTAATGAATTTTTATAAAAATAGAAATATAATTTTTTCAAAAATAATGTAAAAGCAATTTTGTCTTTAAAAAAAAAAAAATTAATTAAGGAGAGATTTTTGATATTTACAAAAGTACAGATGAAGCATATAATTTATTATAAAATAACACGAGAAATAAATAATATAAACTGAGGGAATAACTTCATCCTTACTAAAAGAATATTGAATAATAAAAAATAACTTCATCCTCACTAAAAGTCATAAATAGCACAAATGGTGAAAACGACGGGGCACGTAAACTCCGACATAGTGACATACTTGGACAAAAACAACAAAACAAACAATAAAAGAGGAGAGAGAGACCCCACATTTTATAACAGTATTGTCAAATGTTCAAGAATTTGTTGGATTATAGCATTAATAACATTCCTAATCCAATTCACTATGTAGTTTAAAAGCATCAACCAAACGCATCACATCAGGCTTTAATTCCCTGTCTCACCTACTTCATTGCATTTGCAGCTTTTGTTGAATTTGCAAATGAATTCAACAGAATTAGATTCAAAATAATGTTTCAACATATATACATAGAGTTCTTTACGTAATAAATATAAAAAAAAAAAAAAAAATCTGACAACAGATGTATTTGAACTTATTTACGCAGGCCGCGTATTTCGGAGTTGGTAATCTCGGGAACTGAGATCTCGGGATTGCCAACCCCGGGATCTTCCATTTTTTATTTTTTTTTATTTGGACATATGGTCCCGGGGTTACCAACCCCGGGACCTTTTGGTCCCAGCTGCACAAGCAGCTGCTAGCTGCTTGTGCAGCTGGTTGAAGCAGCAGCAGCTGCTTGAAGCAGCTGCAGCTCCTAAAAAAAAAAAAAAAAAAAAAAAGAAAAATCGTTTTGGCCCACTAAATTTATAAAATTTTCGGCAATTTTGAGTTGATTAACGGTGATCTATCGATATTTTAAATAAATTTAATTTTTTTGTGCATAAATTAAATTGAAAACACTCCATGATGCTTTTTACAACACTAAAAACGGACATGTGGATGAATTTTAAAAAATCGTCAAAGTTGGTCAGATGAGCTATTTCGATAACGGCAGAATTTTTTTCGGCAATTTAGAATTAATAAAAGATTGCATTATTCATAACAGAAATGAACTAAATTTTTTGTATATAAATTATGTTCATAACACTACATAACAAAATTTAGAACACTAAAAACGGACTAGTGAATAATTTTTAAATAATCGTCAAAATTGGTCAGATGAGTTGTTTCGATGACGATGCAATTTTTTTTGAAAACTTAATTAACAAAAATGGTCGTCTATCCGTAACAGAAATAAATCTGATTTTTTTGTATACAAACCATGTTCATAAGAGCGATTATTTAAAAATTATTTACTAATTCGTTTTTGGTGTTCACAATTCAAAAACACTATATTACACTTGAAAGTTTGGATTAACATAATTTTACACTCGGAGGTCCGTTGAGGGCGATTTTTTTTTTAAAGTTGGATCTGATCTGAGTCATTACTCTGGATTTTGAAGATTTCAATTTTACCAATAGGACAAGATGCACGCTCTCAACGAAGATTACAAATTTAGTCACCTAACACTTGAAATTGAAAATTGAAGGTGAAAATGGACTTTATTTGAAAAAATAGTGGACTTCCGGCAGATTACGGCGCTTAGATCTCAAAAAAATACCCAAAATCAAAAAAAAAAATCGCCCCAAACGGACCACCGAGCGCAAAATTATGTCTATCCAAACTTTTTCTATTATTTTACGTAAATTTTATTTTCTCTCGATAACATATTATCCGTTTTTGGTGTTTTCGATTTTATTATTTAGCGTTATGAACGTAGTTTGAATGCAAAAAAATCAGATTTATTTCTGTTACGGATAGACGACCATTTTTGTTAATTAAGTTTTCAAAAAAAATTGCATCGCGAAACAACTCATCTGACCAATTTTGATGATTATTTAAAAATTATTCACTAGTTCGTTTTTAGTGTTCTAAGTTTTGTTATGTAGTGTTATGAACATAATTTATATACAAAAAATTTAGTTCATTTCTGTTATGAATAATGCAATCTTTTATTAATTCTAAATTGCCGAAAAAAATTCTGTCGTTATCGAAATAGCTCATCTGGCCAACTTTGACGATTTTTTAAAATTCATCCACATGTCCGTTTTTAGTGTTGTAAAAAGCATTATGGAGTGTTTTCAATTTTATTTATGCACAAAAAAATTAAATTTATTTAAAATATCGATAGATCACCGTTAATCAACTCAAAATTGCCGAAAATTTTATAAATTTAGTGGGCCAAAATGATTTGATTTTTTTTTTTTTTTTTTTTTTTTTTAAGGAGCAGCAGCTGCAGCTCCACGTGCAGCTGCTGCTGCAGCTGCACGTCTGAAGCAGCAGCAGCTGCTTCAAGCAGCTGCTGCTGCTTCAACCAGCTGCACAAGCAGCTAGCAGCTGCTTGTGCAGCTGGGACCAAAAGGTCCCGGGGTTGGTAACCCCGGGACCATATGTCCAAATAAAAAAAAAAAAATGGAAGATCCCGGGGTTGGCAATCCCGGGATCTTAGTTCCCGGGATTACCAACCCCGAAATACGCGGCCTACGTAAATAAGTTCAAATATATCTGTTGTCAGAATTTTTTCTTTTTTTTTTTATATTTATTACGTAAAGAACTCTATATACATATATATAAATCTAATAGGTTTAATTCTTATAATTTTTTTTTAAATTTTTTAAAACTACTTTTTTAAAAATAGAATATTTATATTTAATTTTTTTAAATTTAACTATTTTTCAAACTTGCCATTTAGAAAAAAATTAATTTTAAGAATTAATAAATTTATCATATTTACTCATTTTTTTCCGAATATATTTAAACATTACTTTTAATTAATTTTTAAGTAAATTTTAATTTTTAAAGAATATCGTTCGTATCATATTTTTTTTAAGAGTCGGATGTGTTCAAATTTTAACGCACATACAATACTCTATCCGTATTTAAAATTGATCGATTTTTTTTTTTTTTTTTTTTTTTTTTTTTTAACATAAACTATGTTCATAATACTCAGTAACGCAATTTATAAATCTAAAAATAGATCAGTGAATGATTTTTAACGCACATACTTTGATGATATTTTAAAAATCATTAACTGATCCGTTTTTAATTTGTAAGTTGCGCTACATAGTGTTATGAACCTAGTTTATGTTTAAAAAAAAATCGATCAATTTTGGACATGGATAGAGTATCATATATGTGTCAAAATTTGAACACCTCCGGGTTTTAAGAGAAATATGATGAGAACCGTATTCTTTAAAAATTTAAATTTACTTAAAATTAATGAAATAATATTTCTTTAAATATATTATAAAATTAAATATGATAAATATATTAATTCTTAAAATTATTATTTTTTCTAAATTATAAGTTTGTAAAATAGCCAAATTTAATATATATGAATATTCTATTTTCAAAAAGATATTTGTTTTTTCTAAAAAATAATAAAAATATATATATATTTTTTTATAAGAATTAAACATATTAAATTTTATTTATTTATTTGATTTTATAAGATTTAAAAAAAATAAAAAGGATGTTGGAGAAATTAATGGGTGGGGGTGGAGGTGGAGGTGGAGGGTTTGGGAAAATAAAGGGTGGGGGTTTGTTATATGTTACATAACAAATCTCCCGTCAACAAACTGACCGCACTGTGGACGGTTTGTTATATGTTATAAAAAAAAATATAAACGACCGATTAAAAGGGTATTACTCAGGTATTTTTACAATTTTAAAATTCTAAAAATGTAAAGAACTCCCTCAACAACACTTTCACGAGTTCTTTACCTTTTTAACAAAAAAAAAAAAAATATCGGGAAATCGGGCCGGATTGGGCCAATTTCTTTGAAGCTGGCCCCGTTTGGACCGATTTCCAATGAGACAGAACACCAGTTTAGATTGGGTCGGTGCTCAGCAGCCTACTTAGTAGGCTGCATGGGGGCAAGGGGCCTGCAAAGGTGTGAGCCCCCCCTCCACCTTCCCATTATACCCCCAACCCTTCCCCCCATTTATTTTTTTTAATTTTAATTTTTAAAAAATCAAGTAAAATTTTAATTTAAAAAAAATATTTATTTATTTATTTATTTTTTAATATTAATCAATATAATAATATATTTAAACATATTGCTTTTGAAAAAATAACAACGAAAATCCTAATGCACCTTCTCCCTCTCCTATTTACTTCTATTGTTCTCCAAATTCAAATATTTTTTAAATTTTTTTTTTTTAAAAAGTTAAAAAATTGGGGTTTTGAATCTCGGTTATATGGTTTGCATTATATTTTTTTTAAGAGCCAGAGGTAGTTACCTCCAGTTTTAACTATCAATGGTCATCATCTTCATGTTTTACTTTCTTTTACTTTCGTTGATGAATACTACAACAGAGCAATAATTCTACTCCATTGCACAGAGAGAGAGAGAGAGAGATGTGAATTTGAGATTGATTTGACAATGACCATGTTTTTACTTTGTCCAATTTTTTGCATATTAGACTTTTAGGGTCTTTTTGGTTTCTTTAAAGATTATTTTTGATTTTTTTAATTGTAATAAGTATTTAATTTATAAAAACACAGAATAATTTTTAATTAATATTATTTTTAATATTTAATGTATTTACTATTAAAAAAATCTATCATTTTTTTATCACTATTAATGTATATAATATATTAATTAATATTTATTTTAGAAGTTATATAAAAGATTATACAACATAATCTTAAAGGCAAAACACTTAAAAGTAATCATAAAAGACATATTAAAATTAAATGCGATAACAACTAAAAGTAATCATAAAAATATTTTTTTTTTAAAAATAAATTAGAAAATACATAATCCAACATTGAACTTTTCCAACGAGATAACTAAATAGTTTTTATCAAACCATTCATAATTAATAGCTCAATCTTTGTAAGCAGACGTTCTACATCATCTATGTATCGCAGATCGATAAAGAACTTTGACATCTGTTTGTTTGCATCTGGAACATTATTCTTTTGAATCTTGTGAAGTTGTTTGACATGAATCTGTTTCTCTATTTGTTTTATTTCCTGTTTCAATGTGCGGCAAAATTTGTTGATGTTATCTAATTTGTTTTACATTATTTTGAGCATAATTTTGGAATCTTGAGGTGGTACAAGTAAGACTTTGCCTCATATAGGTTTCTTTTTCCCATTAGCGTTGACCATTGTAAATTCTTTGCCTCTTCACTATCATTTCTCTATTTGGTGTAGTTATAACTCTCGTGGTAACGACGATTGACCCAACGAATAATATGTTCGAAAGGATCACTGTGTACTAAGAAAGTTCGTTTACGTGCGATGGGATTTAGCCATGTGCCATAGAGACTGAGGTAACAACATCCCACGGACCGCATAATGAATTAGGGTAACATAGCTTATCTCGAGCGTTATACCATAATAGTGGGCGCCGAGGTTCATCTTCACTCTAATATACGACCTTTAACCGACTTATCTGAATTTCATATCATGTACCTATCTCATCATGATACTTAGCATGGTTCCTTGTTCCTGAACCATCCTTAGTGCAATAGATTTTCATTGGTTCCTTGCACTTGCCTTTACCCTTATTGTTTCCTAATCCACTTGCCATTTGCACTAATGTTTTTAATAGTAATGAGAATGGAGAAGAGAAATTGATGTGATATGATGTGAATGGGAGTTTTGCAACTATTGATGTACATATAGGCAAACTTTGGTGCCAAAATAAATTTTCGCCAACCACTTTTTGCCAACAACTTTCCTACAAAAAAATAAAAATAAGAAATCCCTATAATTGCTGCCCTCATTTCCAGCCAATGAATATCCCGCCAAAAAATTTGCCCCCAATTTTTTGTCTTTTTTTCTTGCCAAACCATTTTCCACCATTTTCTTCCCCGTTTTCGCTGCCCATTTCCCTCCCTAATTTATATATAAATAGCAACAATCTTAGTTCTCATTTTAATTAACTTGAGTTCATAATTATTAACGTGTATTGTTAAAATCAAATTTTGTTTAGTAGTATCCACCTTATTTCATTTTGTACCCGAAGAGAATGAACAAATTTTATGAAGAAGACTACGGTGAATGTTTTCAAATATATATATATATATATATATATTATTTTTTTCTTTTTTTCAAATCCTAATTTGATTGTTAGTTGTTTTTCAGGCAGCTACTTGGTGAATGTTAGTAATCAAATAATCGGTCAATATGTCGGTACATTGGGAGGTCTTATTAGAACGAGATCAAGTTACTGGTATGACGATTTTACAGCAACGGAATTGTGTTGCAGTAACACTTTAATAGAGCGTCAAACAAACGCTGGCATACAAAGCATTCACCAAGACCTTTTCATGTTGCGAAAACACCGTTTTCACCGTGCGTAATTTACTGTGACTTGTAAGTCTTTTGTTGAGGAAGTGACAAACACTGTTGTGTATGCAAAAGTACTAAATGAGACACGTAGAAGGGTAAAGTACTTACTGGAATCGATGACCAACTTGGCAGTTCGGATGGCGTCAAAGGGTCGGGAGTATTTATTTGAATTTAACGAGTTTGTAGACTTTCCTAAAGATATATTTTTGGATTACATGAGTGCCCTTGAAGATATCAAAGCACGAAGGTTTGCTGATCCGTTTGTCTAACAAACTTTATTTCAAAGTCGTATTTTCTGGTAGTTGTGTTTGTAATAAATTATGTGTTTGATTCGACGTAACGTTCTGGTCTTGTAAACTCTTGTTATTGTATATTTATTTTGGAATTTAAATAAAGAGATAAAGTATGTTGGATTGTTAAGGGTAGCGTTATTATAATTTAATGTAGAAATTATATATTTAACTTGAAAAGAAAAACTTAGTTAAACTACAATGCACTAATGAAGAAACATTATACATTATTTTTATCATCCAACATTTCAATATCTGATTGACATTAAGGTTCACTTAAAATCATCATGTCGCTGATCAAAACTTCTTAGAGACACTCACGAACTGTCATTTGAATCTTGTGGCGGATAATTTGAAGTTGCATTTAGTTATTTTTTTTGGGGTAACGATGCAACGCCATTTGAAGATCATGAGATGTGCCTATTGGCATTATTCTAGTGAAATGATGAACGCTTGGAATATTTTATTGTCTGCATCTATCCATGATAATCTCTACTTGATTCACACGATAAGTGTATTTCTGCTTCATTCTTGCAACCTGCAATGGAGAGTAATAAATTGTTTGATCTAAAGAGTAAGAGAAGTTGTCTTCCAAATACTAGTGACGTTCCATTAAATGATACAAATCCGTTAACGTATACTTATTTTTGTTGAGATTGGATAAGAAAATTTCAAACTTTGATTTTTTGTGTTTTGAGTAATGCAATGGACACAAACTCTTATATATATATATATATATATTTACATTTATGTATTATTAATAAACACTAACCTGATTTGTCAATCAGTCTTGACAAATGCTGAGTTGATTTGTTAATTTAGCACTGATAAAGGCTGAACACATTTATCAAATTAGCTATGATAAAAGGTTGTATTGAGTTCAGCATCAACCATGACAAGATAGAACTATTTTGTAAAATCATCCCTGACAAAGGTTGACATGGCGTCATGTTGACGTGCCTGTTGAATGACACATTTTCTCATTTTCCTATGTTAACAATAATTTTTCGTCTTTTTCTCCCCAATTTTTACCTAACTTTCTTTGAATATTTACGGTGTAGTATCATTTTTTTTACTTGACTTTGCAATTATCCACTCTACCATTTCTTAACATTAGGTAGTTAAACTTCATGACCAATTTAAGTTGACTTATTTTTCACAGCTGATACATATATTAGTTGCATCAATTTGTTTTGAGATATTGTTTACGATGCAATAATTACAAAATAAATATAGTTGAGGAATATCTAATAACCACAAATTATCGATTACAAACGAATGAAAAAGAAATACGAGTTACAATATTGGTACAATAATACCGTAATTAAAAAATTACAACAAATTCGTTCATCAAAATATTTAAGAATAAATTAATACAAACAATAAAAAAGTGAAAAGATATGAATGCATAAATAAAATAAAAAAATATCGATAAGACTGCAATCATGTCGTAGTCTTCATGTTTGTTTTCTTTCTCTATCTTTTGAGTGGGTCCGATAATTTTCTGAGCCGAATTATTGTCAGTGGCGCCAGTGATTAGTCCAACCCTAATGAAAAATTTATGTCTATTTTTTGGCATATTTGACAATTAAGAGATCCTCCAAATCGAATTCACTGGGCAATAGATTTGATAAATTGTTTTTCTATTAGAGAATTGAAGTGACCATGGCAATTTTGTGTTTGCTCTGCTATATAAAATCTATAGTTTGAATGAAGATATATATAGTTAATTTATCACGTCTTTGCAAATTGCTTAACGAATGGTGGAATTGAAAATACAATTTTGACAAATTCACCTATTATTAATTGTAATAAAAAATTCATTGTGATTAATTTATGATGTGTGCTCAAATTTCTTAATGGAATTGAAAACAAAATTTTGAAGAATTTACCTATCACTAATTGTAATAATGAATCAAGATATTGAAGATTATTTCATTTATGTATTTGTGTTATTAAAATTCTACCAAATTCACCAAGGGTAAATAATTGAGCATTATAGAATCTTCCTTCTGTCTCAAGGTTTGTAGTTGAGTAGATATCTAATTTATCTCTTTTATGAAAAGTTTAGAATTCAACCATCTTCCTCAACATATCTACCAAAAAGAAAAAAAAAAAAAAAAAAAAAAGAAGAAGAGAACCCTCCTCTTTTAAACTTTCAATTTTAGGTTTCTTATATATAGACTAGTGTATAACCCCGTGCTTTCAGGCACGGATGAAAAAAAAAATGAAACTAATTAAATATTATTTCTTCAATTTAATTTATATGAATTTAATATTTTAATATTATTATTATTAAATTTAATATTCATATATTATTTTTATAATTTTCGTAAATTTAATGTTCATATTTTTCTTATATTAAATTTCCGCTTTTATATTATTTTTATAATTGAATTTTCATAAAAAATCATTAACATATGTCGGCGCTAATCATGCCTGGGCAAACACATTAAAAAAAAAAAAAAAACACAAAAACACAAAATAGTGTTGTATTGCCTTCTTTTTCGCTATCTTCCCATAACTCCAAATTGAGTCGTTGTATCATATGTTAGTGTTCCGCCAACATTGTTTTTCACAAAAAACATAGAACAAATACATTTACTTTACTTACAAATAGGAGCATCCTCCCATCAACTTGTATAGATTAAAATAAATATATTAGACACAAAATAATTGTGATATTACATCATTGGTCCTCTCATGCCAGAATTTGCTCATAAATCCACTTTGTTCTCCCGGAAATCACTTCCATTATAATACATGACTTCTTTTTTTGGGGGGTAAGTTATAATGAATTCAAAGAGAAAACCAGTACAAATACACTGGGGCATACCCCAGGCAAACGAAACAAAGAACACAGGGCAGGCCCTAAGCAACTGTTACACAAGGAGGAGAACTACAAGCAATGATCTAAGAGTTAAAGATTCTAGCACACAAAATCATCCATCTTGCATCATCACCAACTAAAAAGCCATATCGAATCAAATTGAACTCAGATCTATCCAAATTAGAAACAAATTGAGTTCATAATTCTTTAGCCTATAATTCAAGGTTGCCAAAGGACACTTATTATTCTTAACACTTGGGCAATTACACCGGAATAATATTAAAGATACTTAAAGCTAATTTCACAAAAATCAACCTTGAGAAGAGAAACTATAGTTGAAGCAGAGAGATGAGAGAGTAAAGCTGAAGAGAAGAGAGTTTGTTTTGATGGAGAAAGTTAGAACACACCGAGAGCGGTGTAAAATGTAGGGGGAGAGGTGTATTAGGGTTAGGAATTGTAAAAGGGATATAAGGAAATAAAAATAATAAAGAAATAAAATTAAGGAAATAGAGAAATAAGGAAGTAAGAAAATATAAGAAGATAAAAATAGAAAAGGTGAAAAAATGTTATATATATATATAATATTTTATATTTATGTTAATCTAGAGAATTAATCTGGATCGTTTTTTCTGTGAAAGATAAAAGAATGGTTGAGATTTAGAATGCCGTTTATGTTGTCCTGTTTTATTATATAGATTTTAGTACATCCGTTCATGTGAATTTCTGGTTCCGTCCCTATTGATAACCAACGGCGGGTTTGATCATGAAAGGAGAAATTAGGGTTTAGAAGCAACAATAATGCATCAGTTGATATTTTACGTTACTCTCGACCTTGAACTAAACAATCTAAAGTCTCGAGTAATTGGCCAACATCCATATCTTCATTGTCTTATGTCAACAAACTTCTTCTCCTTGTATGATTTAAGGTTATAAGTTGCAACTTCATTAATTGGATCAAATGATCAACCAAGTACAACACCTGCATAATGCACACCGGTAAGTACTGAGGGCCAAACTTGAAAAACGAATAGCTCAACATATATAACAAACTTGGTCATATGATTATGAAAGACAAGGACATACTTCAAGGCCTTTCTCTGCCGATGATTTCACCTTGCTCGGTGTGATTAAGGGCCCTGCTCGTTTGATTGAGTGAAGAGGAACAGATTCGTAGGTCGTCTTGTTAGTATGTGCTCCAACTTTCGTGGTATTGTCTCCGCTCAGAAGGTGTTTGATGAAATGCCGAAAAGAAGATTTGGTTTCGTTTCAAGAATATATGGCATTTACTGGTGAATATCAGATGTTTTCTCAACAAGAATCAAATTATCAAAACGTTGAGTTTTCGTTTTCTCCTCAACTGATCAACAAGTTCCAGGTAATTTTCTTGAAATATTTTATTGGAAGCTGCATGTGTTTGAAGTAGTGGTCTGCAATTGTTACTTGCTCCACATAATGATAATGAACAGACTATCAGTATTAGATATTTAGAAGTACAGTGATGAAAAAGAGGTTATGGACCTCCTTCTTTAAGAGTAGATGCTGCGAAAATTCATTAGCTCACTTTCTTCCTTAGCCATGCTAGCTTGGTGACGTCTGTTTAGTGTTTCTTGCTTTGTTTAAAAAAAAAAAATGCGAACAGACTATGGGATCAAAAAAATCTGTTTTTTTTCTTTCTTTACTATGTTCCTTGATTATAAGAACAACTATATGGGAATAGAACATAATTGGTAATGACGGAAGCCAATTGAATAGAAAAGAAATAAAAGAAAATAAGATTTTCTGAACAATTCAATAATCAATAATCAAATTTCCCTTTCCAATACAATAAAGCCTCATTAGGCTTAATTATAAAATGGAAATAATAGACATTACGGCTACTCTAAAATGGAAATAATAAATATACCGACTACACTTTTAAAATGGAAATAATAAATACTAATGCTCCCCCCTCCCCACTTAAGTTTGAAGCGGTGATTTTATTTGATCCCTATCAATTTTCCCCCGTTGAAAGAAACTCGCCTCTGGAGAGTTACAAGAACGATACTGCGCCAAGAGATCGGGTGCAAGTCGGCGTAACTCCTCGTCTTGAAGCCAAGTGGCAACTGAGAGTGGTCGACCCTTCCAATTAACAAGATACCTTTGAAATCCCCCTTGTGAAGAGCCAATGATCTCGTCCTCTAGTACTTCTTCAATTTGATTGTCAATATGTGGTGATATGCGGGGTAGCGTTGGGATTTGTCTAGGTAAAGTAATAGCTTTCTTAGAAGGAACACCTGCAAAAACATGAGGAGGCTTGAACGTACCTCGATAAGGTAAAGTCTTCCAAATTGAAAATCGGACTAATACGCATATCAGATGGCAAATCAAGTAGTTAAACATTAGGGCCAAGTCTACGAAGAATACGTTGTGGTCTAGTAGCTCTAGCGTGCCGTATCTTAGATGAGTGTTTTGGGTATCGTTCAGGACGGACTCGACCTATCACATACTCACCTTCCTTGAATTCTATGTTCCTAAGGTGAACATTAACAACAAGTTTGTAATTTTCATTACTTAAAGCCTAACATCAGCATGAAGATTACAAATGTGTTGGGAAAATGATTCAGCCGTTTCAGAATGGCGAGAATCGAGGGGCAATGAGATAAGGTTAATTGGTTGGTGAGATAAGAAACGATGCACAATCTCGAAAGGACTTTTGCCCGTAGAGCGATTGACTGAATTATTATAAGCAACCTCTGCGATAGGCAATAATAAGTCCCAATTACCTAACTCATCACCAACTAGACAACGATGCAAATTGCCTAAACTATAATTGATGACCTCTATTTTCCCATCAGTTTGAGAGTGAAAGGCTGTGGAGAATTTGATAGACCAATTAGTTAGTAAGGTGTTGAGAAGGTTCTAGTCCTCTCTAGATTAGTTGTTGAGTTTGTTAAGGAGTTGTTTGTTAGAGGAGTTTGTTAGAGTGTTTGTTAGTTTGAAGTGAATAAATAGCAGTGAGAGCCTGGGGTAGAGTATCTGAAAATTGGGAAAAGAATTGGGAGAGACTAGGCTCTCAAATCCTAGAGTGTTTTACTCGTTTCTGTTTTTTTCATTCATCTTTTGATAATTCAAGTCAAATTCAGTTCAATTCAGCCTATAATTGCATTTATCTATTTCTGTTCATCAATAATTCTCAATTTGTTGAGTGTGTGATCTATCAAATTGGTAATCAGAGTAGTGACTATTCTGGGGTAAAATGGCGCAAAAGAAGGTTGAGGTATTGGAAGAGAGGATGGACCTTGTTTGTAAGGATATCGACTCTATGCGTACTGAAGTTCAAAAGATCGGAAGCTTGGAGAAGACAATGGCTCTTATGATGGAGAAGATTGATCAGTTGGTGCAAAGGAACAACACGAGTTTGTCATCAAAGATCGTGGAAAAGAAGAAGCAAACAGAGATTAGGGAATCACATGCCTGGAAGGAGTTCAAGTTGATTTCTCAGTCTAGTTGTCGATCGAGCATGGAGGGATCGTTGTGTGAGGAATTCTTGGCTATCCGTCAAGAGACCACCATCGAAGATTACCAGGAACGATTTCAGATCTTGGCGTCGAAGTTGCAGGGATTGTCGGACGAAGAACTCGAGAGCACCTATCTCCATGGTCTCAAGCCTTCGCTTAGGGTTGAGGTTCGATTACTGTGACCAAAGTGTTTAAGGGAGATGATGGAAACAAGTCAAGCAGCGCAGTGGTTCGGAAATAAATATCGGATATCAAAGTTCATGTGGGTCGGGTTGGAACCAACGTGTCGTGGAGAAAACCTTCGGGCTCTGGGTTGGGTTCGTTTGATTCGAGCCCTAGGTTCTAGATGAATTTCGTGACGACAACGAGCTTCGCAGGAGAGCTGATACGAACTCCGATCGATACGACGAACTTCGTGACGATAACGTCATGAGGTTCGATCGAATTCGCACCACCATTGACGGCGACCACCATTCGCACGATGACGTGAGCACCGAACAATTTCGCACCACCTTCGACGACGACCAGACCTGCTAACACTTTCACATCACTGTCGACGGCGGGTACGCCAGATCAGAGGAATAAGTCGAAGATAATCAAGGAAAATGATATAATGTTAAGTGGTGAGCATGGAAAAGAAGGATTAACATGTGTGATCTCTGTCAAGGTTCCAAATCCAGAGTATAAAGGGCAAGTAAAGACATGGTTGGGAAATCCTGAGGTGCAAAAGATTGTTGATCATTCTGTACAAGAATTTCTTACTGAATATTTGAAGTTGCATCCAGATATACTTGAATCTATTCTTTCCAAGTCCCTAAATGCTCTTAAGGTAGCTCTGACAGCTAAGAGGACAAGGGAACTGGTGAGACAAAAGAGTGAATTGAAGTCTCTTCGTGTCTTCATGCTCAAAGATGGACTGAGGAAGAGAAGGATGGATTTGTTTTCTAAGTGGAGGTCTAAGGGATGTGATCATTCTCATCTAATTTCTCGGGTTCAAAAAGACAATAGAAGGGTCACTTTGCGCCCCAAAATGAAATCATGGTGATAAATGTTTCAAATACTCCAACAACTTATTGCACCATGTCTTGTTCATGCACATCTCAAGATTTAGAACGATTTTTGATCCAACACTTTTCACCTTGAGGACAAGGTGAGAGTTCGAGGGGGCTGTATTGATAGACCAATTAGTTAGTAAGGGGTTGAGAAGGTTCTAGTCCTCTCTAGATTAGTTGTTGAGTTTTTTAGGGAGTTGTTTGTTAGAGGAGTTTGTTAGAGTGTTTGTTAGTTTGAAGTGAATAAATAGCAGTAAGGGCTTTAGGTAGAGTATATGAAAATTGGGAAAAGAATTGGGAGAGACTAGACTCTCGAAATCCTAGAGTGTTTACTGTTTTCTGTATTTCTCATTCATCTTTTGATAATTCAAGTCCAATTCAGTTCAATTCAGCCTATAATTGCATTTATCTGTTTCTGTTCATCCATAATTCTCAATTTGTTGAGTGTGATCTATCAGGATTTCAGAGTGGCACCAAAAAAACTTCCAAAGTATTTTTCAAAAGTAACTAACAAATTTAATATCTCGATCAAGCACAATAGAAGTTGGTAAGCCATGCAATTAAACCACTTCCCTAAAAGATAGCTTAGCCACATGCGATGCATTAGTTGACTCACTACAAAGGATAAAATTAATCATATTTGTAAACCTATCCACAACAACTATAATTGAGTCATGTTTTGAGTCGGCCTAGGTAAACCAAGGACAAAATCCATACTTAGGTCTTTATATGGCAAGTGAGGAATGGGTAAAGGTGTTTACATGCCCGTGTTATTCTTCATAGCCTTAGTTAGTTAGCATGTTCGACATTGCAATACAATCTTAGAAACATCTTTCTTCAAAATAGGCAAATAAAATATGTCCTCTACTAAAGCAATAATATTTTGCACCCAAACTAAAAAGTTGTGAAGAGAAGTACGTGGATGCACAATCTAGTGTCTCGAAATAGATAACTATGTCGAAGGAAATAAATCAAAATGGTGAAGTTGTGATCCCTTTGAGATTCATTGAAAATTAGGGCAAGTAGAATACTAATCTTTTAATCTTTCAAACTCGATAACATGCGTATTCATAGATTGTAAAAACATACAAATCTGATTGAGAGCATTCGTAGGTTTGTTCTCTACACCATGCCTATAATTAAGGACAAACGTATGTTCCTAGAGGAACTCAACCCATCCTGGCACTAAGCTTTTTTGGGATTGAAAGTACCTAAGTGCTTGATGGTTAGAATACAAAACAAACTCTTGAGGTAATTAGTAATATCTCTAGTGGCGAAGAGCTTGTACAACAGAATAAAATTCTCTGTCATAAGTAGAATATTTTTGTTTGGCTTCATTGAGTTTTTCGCTGAAATATGCTATTGGATGATCCTCCTGACTCAACACGCCCCCAATCCCAATGCCATAGGCATCATAAGCAACTTCAAAGACCTTTAAAAAGTCTGCGTGTAAGCAAGTGCCTTGGTCACCTTGCTTTAATGACAAAGAAAGCTCGAGATGCCGCCTTAGTCCATTTGAACTCTCTCTTCTTCATGCAATCAATTATAGGGGCCATAATGGTGCTAAATCCTTTAATAAAGTGCTGATAGAAAGTGGCTAACCCATGAAAACTACGAACATCTGAAATGGTTTTAGGTTCAGGCCACTCTCTAATGGTGTTGACCTTTTTAGGATCAACAACAATATTGAACAGACACTATGAATCCTAAGAAAGGCACTTAGGGTTGCATAAAGGAGCATTTTTTGAGATTAACTTACAGTTTGGCACCTTAAGAGTCTCAAGAACCAATCGAATATGGCTTATATGCTCGATCGTAGAGATGTTGTAAATAAGAATATTATTAAAGTAGAATTCCAAAAATTTTCCAATGAAAAGGCGTAATATCTCAGTCATTGTTCTAAGTATCGGCTGTTACGTACCATAACGGCCGATACGTAATGGAAATTGCCCTCCCCCGATACGGTTACAGAGCCGATACTGGAGTCTAAGGCCGATTCACACAGTATCAGACTGATAAGGACGCTTAACGGGGTCTGCTTGTATTACTCTAAGGCCTAACGGTTGTTACATGCATTATGTCGACACAACTTACTGAGAGAGAGAGAAAAAGAGAGAGAGAGAGAGAGCTCACAAAGGTGAACGATTGATTGGCAATTGACCATGAATGAATATGATCGGTAGCGGACGAAGACGATCGGCAGAGACGACATCAACTGGAGAGAGGAAGTTGATCGACAACTGGAGAACGATAGCAGATGAATTGAGGAAGAAGTGAGAGAGGGAGTTGAACTTGAGGAATGAATGGCGACCAAAGTGACTGAGCAATTGAGTAAAGTCACAAAAGTGACAGAGTAATTGAGTATCTTACTTACTTAGGGATTAGGGTTAGTTTTATTATTATTAATAATATATATATATTTTGCAAGTTTTAAAATTTCATATATTCTGTTAGGTTTTAGGATTTAGCCCTAGAAAAACAATTTGTTTCAATAGTACGACGATTTTTTGTCATTTTTCATATCTTTATTGTATTGTATATGTAGTTAAATGTTATAATATATATTAGGATGTGTTTATTAATGGTTAAATGAGAAAAACAATTACTATTATTGAGTTTTTAGGATATTTTGACGATTTTAAAAAATTTACGACCGTTATGATCGATTTTTGTTACGGACAAGTCGATACTCCTGATACCGTTACACGACGACTATTATCGTTACGTAATCCAATACCGCGATTTAAAACCTTGATCTCAATCATGATTCTCATGAAGGTACTTGGTGCATTAGAAAGTCCGAAGGGTATATTTAATCATTCATACAGACCGTCTTGGGTCTTAAAGACAGTTTCATCCCCTTCTCGGATCCTAATTTGGTGGTAACTCTACCCAAGTCAATCTTGGTGTACTATTTTGACCCCAGTATTTGGTCTAGCAAGTCATCAAGTCTAGGGATAGAAAATCTATACTTAATTGTGATCGTATTAATGGCTCGACTATCCAATATTCTCCGAGAGCCATCTTTCTTGGGAGTCAACAAAGCGAGAACTGCACAAGGACTAAAGCTGGGTTGAATTCGACCTTTTGTGAGTAGTTCATCTACTTGTCTTTTCATTTCTTCCTGTTCTTTTGGATTCAACCTATAATGTGGGAGATTTGGCAATTGAGATCTTAGTATTAAATCTACGACATGTTGAATTTTCCTCATAGGTAGCAATTCATCAGGCAGTTCTTCGGATGTTACGTCGCTAAATGCCCTTAAAAATTTTGTGAGCCCTTTAGGGAGATCAACTTGTCTCAATGAGAAATCGAATTTCTCCCTTTACAACTAAAGCCAAAAGGATTCCTGAGCCCAAACTTTCCTGCTCATACCTTTGGCGGGATAAGATATGAAGTTCGTTCTTACAAGTGGCTTGAGAAGACAACTCTTTTCTTTTGATCTTCTTTTGGGTTGGATTTAGCTATGATGTGTTTGCTAGCATGTTGAAGGACATAAATATTGTCCCTGCTAAAGTACTTCGCGTTCACACATAGAGCCATGGGCGGTCTAAGAGAACATGAGTCACATCCATGGGTAAAACATCAGATAAGATTTGTGTGGAATAGTCGCCCATCTTGATTAGTACTAGACAAGTCTCAGAAATTTGTAATGAGGTCTTATCTACCCAGGCAACTCTATAGGGTTGATGATGTGGGCCAGTTTTTAGTTAGCTTAGCAATGACGGACTTATATACCACATCAATCCAAGCGTCAGAACGTACATGTGTCAGAATGTATAGGTGTGGTAATGATACATCTCAAACATTAAGACAAGCATTTCTAGATTCATCCCCAAGTTTTTCTAACTCTTCCGATGGTTCTAACGAATCCACAATTTGATTAGCTTCTTTCTCATCTAGTGGTTTTCCTTTTTCAACACCTATGGCCAAGGTTCGATATGGACAATGTGAAGCGAAGTGACCTACACCATGATAGTTGTGACACTCAATGGAAAAGAGATCCCTGGCCTTGGTTGCACTAGGTTTTCAGTAGACACTTTGGCTAGGATTAGAGCTTATCCTAGAGGTTCCTGGTGGGGCATGACTTAGGTTGTAAGTATCCATCGGTACCAAAGAGACAAGTTGTGATTGATTGCCCTGTTGTGACTATCCAAAAGGTATAGATCTAGACTGATACAACGCTCTTGTTTGAGAAGTATGCCTCTTCTAATGACTCTAGTGAATGGATGGAGACTTCCCTCTGTATATCGGGCCTTATTCAAATAATAAATTTGGTCACTCAAACCCATGATGCCTCATCAATATCACATCTTAACATCAATTCCTCAAACCGAGCTACATAATCAGATACGTTAGACTACAATTGTTTAAGGTTAAGACATTGGTTCCTTAATTGTTGCATATAGCATGTCGGAAGGTACTTTTCTTTCAATCGACGTTCCATATCTTCCCAATGGGCAATAGGTGACTCTCCAATTCGCTCCACATTTCTTTTAACCCCTTGCCATTACCTCTTGCATACCCAATAAGTTTCATCTTGGCAAATCTGACCCTATGGTTGTCTGACATCTCATGCCACTTAAAATAATCTTCCAAATCATTTTACCAATCTATGAAAGTGTTAGGGTTTAGAGTTCCATCATAACAAGAAACATCAACTATCAATTTTCTAGTGATATCTTCATTAGTATAACTAGTTTGATGGGGTTTATTCTAGGGTCTAGGATAGGCATGCGTCTATTCCTCAAGTGGGTATACTCTAAGAATTCAGACATGTTATCCATTGTAGATTTAGTGGTTATAGGGTGACGATTCTCTACGGGAATTCTCTTGTCAAAGCCCCTGTATCTATCTTTCCTTTCATTTGTTCTGTGGTCAAGGTAAATGTGGGAGGGTGCTAAGGTAGGTGGCGAACTCGAATGTGGAACTCTAAGAGCAGTGGGTATTGAATTGTAAAATGGTGGATGTATATTGTGATGTGAGAAACTAGACCCTACTCCATTTTGCCCCTACTGCTTGTTTTCCAATATGCCTGGCCCTATGGTTTAGGTGTTGCTTAACTAGTTGTGTGACTTATTGGGTGATCAAGCTACCTAACTCAATGCGGATTTCCTTATGAAATTCAGTTTGTTGCTTATAAAAGTTGGGACACAAATCATCTCGATTTTGGTTTACTTCCTCTCATAGGCGGTCAATAGAATTTTGAAGGCTGTCTATTGAATTTTGAAGGTTAGCAATAGTCTCTTGCATGTTTGGACCTAATGTTGAATGCAATTTTGGGGTTTTTCTAGATCGCAAATAGTCATGGGGTGAATTGTAAACGAATGCTAATGTACACCCACAATGTTCTTAAAAGTATTACTACTATGTGATCACAAAGGGAAAAGAATGCAATAAGAGTAGTTAACGATTATGAAATGCGATGGAAACACTAAATTAACGGTATATATGTATATATATATATTCCGTTTTTTTAAAATTATATATTTGTTTTACCCTTTTTGTGTTAAATCAAAAAATAGGAAATGAAACTAATATTATTAGTTAATGAAATAAAATGATGCAATAACAGTTTTTTTAAGCAAATAATTTCTGGATATATATATATATATATATATTAAGACTTAATAAATTGTGCCTAGGGCAACAGAGATCAACAACCGCATCAGTAGTAGGGGCGCCGACAATATCCAGTCACGTCCAGCAGCAGCCGCACCAGCCGTAGGGGTTGGAGTTGGGTTTTAGCGAGCAGCGGAAGCCTTGGGAGAGGCAGGGCTGGCCGGTGGGCCTCTCGAGGTCCGGCGATCCTGAATCTGGGTTGGCAAAGGCTGGATTTGGGGCGGTGGGGCTAGATCTAAATCGTTGGAGGGCTGGTTGGGGTTAGCAGCTTTGTGAACAGTAGATCTGAAGGGTTTGGTGGGGTTGATGACTTATTATTTAGATCTATGATTTTTGTAGCCCCAAGATCCACTTGAAGCTTTGAATACCAATTAATGACGGAAGCCAAGTGAAAAGAAAAGAAATAAAAGAAAATACAAATTTTCTGAATAATTCAACAATCAACTTCCTTCTTCCAATACAATAAAACTTCATTATATAGACTTAATTTTAAAATAGAAATAATAAACATAACGGCTGGCATAAGAGTTATAACTTAAAAATAGAAATAATAAATATAACGGCTATAATTTTAAAATAGAAATAATAAATACTAATGATTTTTTTCCCGCTGTTCGTAAGTTTGAAGCGGTGGTTTTATTTGATCTTGATCAATTGGTCTGAGAATTCTGTTTCTGGGAATTATGGGTGGCGTCTATTTAGTGTTTTTGTTCCCCCCAAAAAATTTGTTTCTATTCCGTCCCTTGATTTTAAGAACAAATTTCTGAAAAGAATAAAATTATTTGCAGATTTTGGATTTTTCCCCCAAATTTCCAGGAAACAAAAACATAGCACTGGCAACAGAAACACTAGCCAAAAGCTATCGTAGATTTTTGGCAATTTAGTAAGCTGAGCAAGAGAACCAGTTTCCACTATTAATAAAAGGGATTTTTAGTATATAGTCATTTACTTAGTTTTGAATCCTTAGTTAATATTAACTGGGGTATTAAATTCAAATTCCTTATTAAGTTAACATTAACTCAATAAATTCAATCTAGTTAATATTAACTGAAAGATTAATAAAAAACTAGTTCAAATGACGAAAGAATAGAAAGAAAAAAGTTTTGTGGATAAAAAATAAAAGTTGACTAGTTTCAAAGACAATAACTTTCCCCATAATATAAAATCCACAAGGCATAGGGCTTCATTGACATTGAAAAGCTTTCACTTTAGGTGATTTTACAGATTCAACAAAAACAGATTTAAAAAAAAAAAACTGTTTTTCACTTTCCGGGGACGAAATTTGTGGCATATGCCCAAGCATTGTTGGCCACAGGATCAGCCAAATGATCAAACAGGTTCTCGATTGGGCCTTTCCCAGTAACAATTGCCTGCACGAAAAATCCAAACATTGAAAACATTGCCAATCTCCCATTCTTGATCTCCTTCACTTTCAGCTCCGCAAATGCTTCTGGGTCGTCCGCCAGGCCCAACGGGTCAAACGCCCCGCCCGGATAGATTTTGTCGAGCCCCTCGCCCAACGGGCCTCCACCAACCCGATACCCTTCAACAAAGCCCATCAACACAACTTGACAGGCCCAGATGGCGAGAATGCTCTGGGCGTGGATCAAATTCGGGTTCCCGAGATAGTCAAGCCCACCTTCGGAGAAGATTTGGGACCCGGCCTTGAACCAGACAGACTCGCCAAATTTGACTCCGTTCTTGGCGAGAATCTCGGGGAAGACGCAGCCCAGGGCCCCAAGCATGGCCCATCTGCAGTGGATCACCTCCAGCTCGCGGTTCTTGGCAAATGTTTCTGGGTCAGCCGAAAGCCCGGCGGTGTCCCAACCATAGTCGCCCGGGAATTCACCAGTCAAGTATGATGGGGTTTGCTCTGAGAACGGGCCCAAATATTTTGGGCGATCCGGCCCGTACCTTCATTTACAGGTGAAATTTAAATTTAGATAAATCAGATATATATTATAACCAAATTTGTTTTTAATTTGCTAATTTCCGAAAGCCAGTGAAAAGAAAAGAGTTTATACTAAATGACCATAAAATTTGCAGTAGATGTTGTTGTTCCCAGATTTCTGTTTTTGTTTCCCAAGAAACTTGGAAAATGAAAAATTCTGAGAACAACTATGTTATTGTAATGTTCCCAGGAGTTTGCTCTTAACATTTGAGAGCAGAACGGAAATATTTTGTTCCTATATTTTTGGTTTTGCTCATAGTTTCACGAGAAAAGAAACAGAAATTAAGCAAACAGAAACACTAAACGGGGCTTAAGGTGATGTTTGTCTTGTGTTTCTATTTTCTGTTCTCAAATTTCTATTTATGTTCCAAGGTGTCAAGGAACAGAAACATAAATATGAGAATAAACTTTTTGTCAAGGTTTTAGCATGTAATAAAAAGAGTGATATATGTATGTGTGTGTATATATATTACCAGATGCTTTGGGGAGCAGTTTTGACAGTCCTCCTCATGGTGATCTTACTTTCACCAAAGAGGCTTCTGTTTCGCCGGACGAACTCACCTTGCCGACTCAGGCCGGCGAAAGAAGACCGTTGGAGGGCTGAAGTTGCCATTTTGGCTCTTTCTTTGTTGCTGTGATATGCTTTCTTTGTAATAAGAAGATAGAGGCAAATGAATGTGGATGAAGAAGAAAGGGGTAATAATGTAATATATATGGAAATTTGGGTAGATTTGTGGATTAGAAAATCTACACATCAGCAGCCTCCGATTGGTTGGTGGTTTGGATTTGGGATTTTGTTTTGGAGTTTCTATTGGGCAAGAGAGGTTGGCTTGGTGCCATGTGGGCATGGAAAATCTTGTTGCTGATAGTGTGTGACCCCACCAAGGGAGGAGATTGGTGGTTTGAGTTGAAGGGAGGGGGAGATCAAAACTGTAGGGTACCCTGTGACACACAATGTGACATTTTACAATTTACTCAATCTTAGAACATATATAATTGTCATGGAGATTGATAAAGGAGCTAACAATATCCAATACTATTGAAATAGTATATAATGATTCTGGTGTATCACGTCACATGATGATTTGGTGCACTGAAACTAATGCGAGGAACATGTTTTAATCCAATGATACCAAATGTTAAATTCAAAGTTGGACTAATTCGTAAAACCTGTTGAATTCCCCATCACCTTAGGAGATTTTTTAAACTAATCAATATATGAAAAAAGATACTCCACGTAATGACATACAATTTTAAATTGGAACGTATAACATGATATCAGAGTTTAGGAAAATTCAATTGTTTCTTCCCAAGTTGTTTGGCCTCTTTCCTCTATCTTTTGTTGCTTCTTCCCAACTTAGGTTCCAGGTTGGAACGTAAGACCATTTATTTAATATTGTTAGGCTTAACTCTAAAATGGTTTTGTCACTCCTAGAAACTGTACCAGTATTATAATTGAACTATTTCTTCTTCTTCTTCTTCTTCTTCTTCGCCGTTGTCATGATGAATAGTGAAGATAGAGTTTTGAATTTCATTAATGAATCACTACTCACAAAATGATCATTCAAATTGTAATAGCATCAATTTTGCAAATATTTTTTCTCTTCATATTTGTATCACGAGATCATTGTTTGCAACTTGTGTCCATTTAAAGAAAATGTTTAATTCAACAAAACAATTTCGTCTCCCTATCTCTAGGGTGGTTGATGGGGGCATTGAGGCCTGGCCTGCTCATTTCTCATTTTTAGGGCTTGAGTAGAGAAATTACCAAATATCGGGCTAGGACCTTGAATTTTAGGTTCATCAATTTGTAGGACTAGGTTAGGGCCCAAATTTTTAGTTTTAGAACTGCCCAGCTTGGTCCTAGTCCAGTCATTTAACATTAATAACAACAAATAATAGACATACTAATAAACTTGTGTACATCATTTTTGTTTTTTAATTTTTGGCTAGATAAACTTTAATTGATAGGATAAAGTATTTTAACATAGTAATAGAGATGTTTGATTATGCTTTAACGTTGGACAATCATACTTACCAGATCAAGAAAAGGCAACACAATAACCATAAACTGAAGTTCACAAAATCATTTTGTTATACATTCTTCTGCACAAATCTAGGGCACAAAAGGGTACTTTTCAAAGTCGAAAAAAAGGGCCAAAAAAAATGAGAAAAAAGAAACAAATATACATACAAGGGCATTACATATTACTATATCAGAGATGGTTCTTAAGAGTAGAACCAACATAAAGCCCTAACCGGGAATTACACGAGTTATTTCCTATTTTCTTTTTCTTTTTCCACAACACTAATAAAAACCTAATAATAATTTAACGAACGTACATATGAGCTGACATTATATCAAGGTTCGAGCTTCAAGGAAACCACTCTCGACTGCCTATTGCGCTTCGCGGCCTTCACAAAGACTATAGAGAAGCAAGATGGAGCCCACCATGGCCGACGAACTCTTTGCTCTCCTTTCAAGCAAGCCACTGCAGAAGATAAATACACATCAGTCTGACACATTTTTGGAATCAGAACAGAAACATATATATATATTTGATTTTGTTCCAAGTTTTCAAAGAATAGAAATAGACGACTGCCACCTTAATGGACATAGATGCCGTGATAGATAACATAAACATTTTTTGTGTGTGTGTGTGTGAGAGAGAGAGAGAGACCTTTGATTCGCCGGAGTTCTTTGCACAGTGTAATGAAGTCGCCCCACTTCATGTGGCATCGCCTTATAAAACGTAGGATTTGCTCAGTTGTGAACATGGACATCCCCTCCAAGTATTCACCGTTGACACCATTTTCTTTGAATATTTGGCGATAGCTACCTAGATTTATCTCTTCCAACCACAAACCCACATCCTACAGCAAAACAAGCACTCAATACCATGTCACTTCATCAAGTACCATTTTTTTTATTTTCCTTACTTTGTAATGTAATTCCTTCAATAGAAAGAGCAATTTTCGAGAGAGAGAGAGAGAGTTGGACCGATTGTATAGAATCCCTCCCTATAATTTTCTCGTCTATTGTCCTGAGGGGTTTGCATTAGTGAAATCAATTGTTGCGTCTGATATTGTGAGAAGTGACACCTTTTATTTGGCCTATTGAAGAAATCATTTAATGGGGTCGGACCAAGTAATATTTTTCATATGGTGACAAATAATGACTCTTAACTATGTCATTGCATCGAGAAAGGTGGCTAAGCATTTATTGAGAAATTAATCGGTCTCCTCGAGCAGCACATTGTTTGAATTTGATCTTAGAAGTAATTGCAAAGATGGAGCATGTGACAGAACTTGCAAGCAAAGCATCTAATGTAATGGTGTATGTTTATAACTATATGTGGTTGCTATCTGGGTTGAGGACAAACTTTAGTCACTAGAAAGCATTTTGTTGATTCACGATATTATAGGAAAAAGAAAGCAAAAAATGTTTGTTCTATAGTATTGAATACCAAGTTTTGGAATGATTGTTTTATTCTTATGACAATTGTTAAGCCATTGATGCGTTTATTATGTATTGTTGATATGGATGTGAAGCCTTCCAATGGATATGTTTATGATGATATAAGGCTCAAAGGGCGATTCAATATGTTTTAACGAACAAGGAAGAGATTGTATAAGCCTTACACAAAAATATTCAAGGAGTGATGGGATTGACAGTTAAGGCAAAACATCCATGTTGCAGCTCATTGGTTAAACCCAACATTTTAATATGATCAAGCAATTTTCTGTGACAAACCAAAGGTTATGTCGGGTCTTCTTGATATCATCAAGTCCAAAGCAACATACAACAAGAAGTTGTTAGAAGAAAATAGAATGTTTCAGGAGTTCGCTCTGTCTACATCCAAGACTACACCATCCGGTAATTTTGTACAATTTTTTTTTTACTAGTCACAAACTTAACAATTTTGTATTTGAATTCTAACATTTCTTGATTGTTTTTTCTCACGAGATGAATGCGAGAGACTATTTAGACTATTTGGTCAGAGTGCTCCAAATTTAAACAAGTTGGTCATTTGTGTCCTTGGAAAACCTAGTAGATCTTTGGGATGTGAATGAAATTGGAGTGCGTTTAAAGTTCACTTTGAACACATACATACCAAAATAGAGAAATAGATTGGAGCATGAACAATAAATGATCTTGCATACTTCCAATATAAACTTGTTTTTGTTTATGAATTATGACTTAAAACTTAATAGAAGAATGTTGGTGATTGTTATTATTAATTTTGGTTAATAATATTATATTTATTTTTGTATTTTTTTAGAAGTTTATATTTTTCCATTTTTTTTTATAATTTTTATTTTTTTTATCTTCTAAATTATCTTAATTTACATAATTATGACTCAATGTTCAACCGCGGTTCACCCAATGGTTGAATCGGTGACCCATGACCAGATGACTTTTTCGGTTCGATGTTTGTTCTAGTTTTAAAAACATAGACAACAAGAATTGAAAATAACTTTTCTTCTACCATGAATTCATAGATGAAAAGTTCATACATCTAAATGTCTTCCGAACGAACCCACCTCAATATCTCAACACCATGCGTTAACTCGTGTGAAGCAATTCTTGACCATAAGAGCCATCTTAAGTGCAATAATTATACACTATAAATGTATTTCTTCTCAAAAGTGAAAATAGATTACTCTTTATAGTCTAAGACTTGTTCACACTCCATATTACTTTGTTTTCTCACGTAAGTAGAAATATCTCCAAACCAACAATACCCATCATGAAGTCTAAATGTATAAAAACAGAAACTTCTCCTATTCGAAATGGAAAGCATTCAGGTAGTGTTTGGTTTCATGTAATTAGAACCAATTCGAATTACAAATGAGCGCAGGTGAAGATCTAAAAATTACATGTGTTCATTTCCAATTCCAATTCCAATTCCAACAGATGAATCCCGAGCTGCCCAACACTACCTAATAGTTAAATATTGAATGATGATGTACTTGAACCGCATAAAAACATCTGGATTAACTACCTTAACAATTTGTAGAAATTTCTTGACAATTTTTTTAAGAAAAATCTACAAATCGTTTCTTGAAATCAAATGCCTTCTTCAAATGCCTCACCCAATTGCAAAAAGCCAGGAACCCCGAACCAAACATGGGCACAGTGACATAACTCTAAAGTGCCGTTTCTTTAGTGTTTATGTTCCCAGAAAATTAGGAACAAAAAGGTAAGATCACGTCCATAAAGTTTGATTCTCCATTGACTTTCCAAAAGGACAGAAGAGAATAAAAAAACATTGAATCAGTTCTTTCACTTGAGATGCAAATAATTTTCCTACAAGAACTGGAACAACTACCTTCTAAGCTTGAATCCGTGCCTAATTTAATAAAATCAATGGAAAAATGTGACCCAAGTTTAAATTTCTTGCTCATTCACTCCAGTTTCAGAATAAAAACGATGAAATTACCATGATCGTGAAGATATACAAGCAATCAATAAACGTCTCTCCTTTTTCACAAACAGGATAAGAACAATTCAATAACAATCAACAAGGGGAAAAAGCCAAATTGAAAATAATAGAGCGTTAGGTAAGATCTGAAGTACCTCGACAGTCCAAATGAAAAAATCAAGAGGCTCCGGCGGCCGTTCTTTGCTCATCTCACGAATCGGCCCTCTCAATTACCCAATCTCCCGATCACGCAGGACCTCACTGAGATCAAATCGGGCAAAGAAATCACAATACGAATATAGAAAATTAACCGGAAAATTACATAATAAATAAATATCCCTAATTTTAAGGACTGTTGACTGAACGGAATTAATTGTATACCGTGATAAAAGCAGTGGAATTAGGGTTTGTTGCGAACATCTGATGCGAGAGCAAGCGATGAAGACTCGATTATAGAGAGGGTGAGAGAGAAGAGGAGACAAGTGGGTTCTTTTTAGTGAAAGATTTCAGCTTTAGCCCACTCGGGTTTGTTGTCAAATGGATCATTTGACCCCCCTTTGTTTGCCATTATTATTTTGAGCGATGATAGAATTATATAACATATTTTCTGTTGTGTTCAAATAGGCCTTTCTTTGGCATAGTGTAACTCTTAGTCCCTAAAAGAAGAAGATGAGATGCGCTTTTTAACCGGACCTGGTATATGCGGTACAAACGAAGATCCGCGAAAGACATGGACTTGATATATATTTTAACCGAATGTGATGCACGCAACACCAAATGAAGACATTGTTAAGAAACAGGCACGGAGGTTAACCAAAGTTAAAAAATAAACAAATGTTAGGCAGTAACATTTATCGATTGGCAAATAGTAGGTGTGATAGTGCCAAGTTGGGATAACTTGACACAAAATGTAAGCACGCAGCTAAACTAAGGAGTCAATTGTAGGCAAGAGTCCACTGTTGGCTCAATTATGACTCCTCAGACATTTTGATGTCAATTGCTATTATTTGAATTACTTTGCAAAAAGTATTATAAGGGGGGTGTCCCTCCCTCTAGACCCTGGCAGGGCAGGAACCCATGCACGCTTAGGAGCATTGGCATAACAAGACAAGGTGTAAGGTATGGCTTACACATGGTGGAAAGTTTGGGGTAAGACTTACCCAACAATATCAGTTTGAGGCATAAACCAAGGCAAGACGCGTCGGCGGATAAGGGAGTCATGGGACAACAACAACGGGTGTTAGGCATTGTAGAGGTAATCCTAGGCACAATGCTAGGATCGGTACCATGGGCATGGCATGACACCGGGGAAGACATTGGCACAGATCAAGGCAATAAATGTCAACATGCGGCGACACGCGTTGAAAAAATGGGGCATTGTTGTACAATGCTGGTGGGCATTGAGCGCCATTGAAACTAGGTGTTAGGTAATGCTTTAGCAAAATAGTGCGTCGTTGGGCAATGTTGGTGCACATTGGTGGCGTTGGCATATGGTGCAAGACAATCCTAGGTGTTGCATATTGACTAAGCACCAGTAAGACCCTAGGATTGAGTTTCATGGACGCGCCATGAAGCCAATAGAAGATCTTGGTGCAGCACCAAGGCAAGACAGATAGAATGTGGGCGCAACGGATCATAGTCATGCAGGCAACATAACAGATTGTTGGACGCACTGATGATTTCTGGCTACAAAAATACATATGGCAGGACGAGTCATTGGGCGCAGTAACAAAACGAGATGTAATAGGAGAAATAGATTAGTTGGGCAGTTGGTGTTACTATTGCTTAGTCAATATGCAAAAATTGGCTGAGTGTAGACAGTTTATGGGACATGTGTTAAGCATGTAGGGCAATTATTGATGTTGGCCAGAAAATTGGTTAAGTAACTACTTTGCAGATATGTTCAAACATATGTGTAGCAGTTTCAGAGCATGTTCCCTAGCAGTTGAGGGTGTTAACTGCCTTTGTTTCTTATATATATATATATATATATATATGTATATATATATACATATATATATGTATATATATATACATATATATATGTATATATATATACATATATATATATATGTGTGTGTGTGTGTGTGTGTGTGTGTGTGTGTATTTCGAATTTGTATGGGTTAAGCAGAGAATAATTATTTTTCCTGCAACCCTTAATCAGAACATAGTGTGTGTTTTCTTGTTTTGGGTGAGTAGTGAAGCAGGGTTAGCTTCAAATGTAAGTCCTTACATTTTCATACTGTTTCTGGTGCGTGTGCATGTGTGTCGGGTTGGTTAGACATCGTGTTGTCCAGGAACAATTGAGCGGTTGAACGATTGGTGCATAATCAGGCCATCACAGGCACAAAAAATTTTAGACTTAAATTAAACATATGGCAGTAACCATGGTGGAATTCAAAAATAATTGAGAGTACAATCATCTTGTTTTTTTAGGTGGTGTCTGAATACGTTTTTATTTTTTTTTACATTTTTACTCCCAATAAAATATGATGAAAATTATATTTTTGTTCTGGAGTATTTTGAAAATAGAATCTCGTTTGGTAACGGTAATTATTCTTAAAATATTTTTATAATTTTTTTTAAAAAACTAAAAAATGCGTTTGGTTGCAACTAAGTTTGGATTGTTTATATGTGTTTGTGTGTGTGTTTGTGATAGAGAGATACATAGAGGAAATGAGAGAAACAAAATGAAGCTGTGCAGTAGTGGTGACCGGTATAGTGGTGGTGGCTAACATGAGTGGTGATCATTGTGGTGGCGGTGCCTGGTGTAGGTGGTGGTTTTCAACGTTTTACCCTTATGAAATAGATTGTGAATAGTTTTGTAGGAGTGAATATGAATTATTTTTTTCTTCTCAAATTCTTAAGAAATTCCAGTATTATTCCTAAAATTTAGAGAATATTTGGGAACATAAACATGTTTTTGTACATTAATCCTAAAATTTTAGGAGCAAGAACAAACATCAAGAAGAGAAAATAGTAAAAAATCTGGGCTATTGTTGAACTTAATGTTTTGATGAACAATTGGACTTTGATGTTTTATGAAACTAATGATTTTATTGAGTGATTTTAGATTAAAAGTTCCATATGTTTAAATGAGAAAAAGAATGAATAACAAAGGATTAATCGTTGAAGATTTACAAAGATGAAGATTTTATGAAGCGATTCAAGTTGAGTACAAAGTGAAGAGATTGAAGATTTTTGAAGCATTGAAGATATTGAAGACTCTTAGGTAAAAATAATTTATTACTCTTATACTCTTAATGTAAACCAAAGGATCATGTACGACACTTTAAAATGAGTAATCTTATGTATGTTGTTATCAGAAGTGATAAGTTTAAGATTCTAAATGATTTTATAAAGTGTTAAAAACATAAAAATATTTTTTATAAAGTTGAATTGGGAAAAATATTTTTAACACATAAAATGATAAGTTTCTGATCAATTAGGTTAATCGACGAAATGGGTTGGTTGACTAAAGAAAACAATAGCTTGAGAGAGTTAAAAAGAAAGCCTATTGACCAATTCGGTCAATCGACAAAAGAGGTCAGTCGACTAACGAAAACAGTGGCTTGAATGAAGTTGAAATGAAGCTCACTGACTAATTCGGTCGCCCGACCATGGAGGCCGGTTGATAGGTGTGATTCACCTACGTATTTTCAAACCGAATTAAGTTAGTTTTTGAGCGTTTATATAGTATTTTATTATGTTTTAATTAGTTTCATACTTTTTATATAAATCAGGCATGTGGGACAAAAATATAAGAAACTGGAGCGAAAACGATGAGATTGAACCAAAAGCGATCGAAGAACGGTGGAAAAACAAGTTCGGAGGCAAATTTGTGAAGCAAACCTACCACCGCGGCGTCCAGACCACCGCCACAGCGGTGAAGATGCTAAGAAAAGAACAAATATTACTGATGGACCACCGGCTAGGCGGAGAAATCCACCGCCTAGGCAAAAATCTAGCAGAGAAAACAAAGTAGGCTACTGACAGCCCACCGCCTAGGTAGAGAATTCATTCGCCTAGGCAAAAATCCTGCAGAATGTTCTTCCACGTCCATCTCCTTCTTCATCGCCGCGACGGTCACCAACCGACCTACCTTTTCCTAGGCGGAGGATCTCTTCACTTAGGCAGAGAGCCTTTGCACAACCTTGATATTTATTTAGATATTTTGAGATATTTTGCTTATAAATACCATTCCCTCTCCCCTCCTTGTGAACGCCTCGGCCATTTAGGAACCTTAGGCCATATTTAGGAGTTTTAGAGGTGGAGCTCACATCCCGAAGTGGAGAAGACGGCGAATCGATCGTTGAGCGTTCTTAGTGGTTTATCTTCGGACGAGGCTAAGTTATTCGATTGTTTCTCCTTATTTCTTTAACTTAGGATATTGTGAGCATGTTTAGCTCGATTTCATTGTTTATACGGTTATGACCACGAGTTAAATATGGATTATAGTAGGGATTAACAATATATTTATAAATACGTTGTTTGGATGATTTCCGTGTTTCGTTTGTGATTGTTTTTTGTAGTTTGATTGTATTTATCGTATTGTTTATTTATCATACTTAGTTAGATAAATGGAGAATACGGGGTTTTGACAAACCCCGGATTCATATTTGGGTAAACAAACCCCACAATTCTATAACCCGGTCGGGGTTTGAACCGTGGACAATCAATGACGTTGAGGCAAGACTCACGCGACCTAGGATTGTTAAGACGTTGAGGGGGACTTATTCGTTGACTCAAAGTTGCGTTATATCCCTCATCTTACACTCGGGAGAGGTGGCGAGGGAGTTTTAAAACAGAGATTGTCGATAGGGTAAATACAACGCACGATCCAATGACCCGTTTGGGAGTTGGATTGTGTGCAATCAATGACGCTGGGTGCGACTCACATGACCTAGGGTCTTTAAGACGTTGAGGGGGACTTCTTCGTTGACTCAAAGTCATGTATTCCCCCGTCTTAAACTCAGGAGAGGTGGCGGTGGAGTTTACGTACCGAGATTGTCAAATAGGTCGAATACCGTAAACGTGAGTAAATCGAGATCAAACACATATTTGTAAACACGTTAATCCCTAGAAAATTCTTTACCCTAAAACATATTAGCATATTAGTGTAGTTAATTTAGGATATATTAGTATTAGTTAATTAATTTAATTTAATTTTCGCCTAGATAAAGTTAGGTCACGACAAACACGGTATTTGATAGTAAGGACACCAATCCCTGTGGATACGATAACTCGATCTTAACGATCACAATATACTAAAACTTAAACCTCGTATACTTGCGAGTATAAGTAGCGGCGTATTTCACGTACAACCAAGTTTTTGGTGCCGTTGTCGGGGATTGGTCATTAGGCAAATTCAGTTCTTGGCGATCTCTACCAAGTTTTTGGTAACGATTGCTAGGAATTGATTTGTTGTTATTATCGATATTGTGTGTAAATGACTTAATTTTACTTTAGGCATTTATTTTGTATATAATTTTTATTTGTAGTTTTGTTTTTATTTCTTATGAAGGGTACTTGCCAATGTTAGATTGACGGGTATTGATACATCCCTTTCGACGGGATTCCAAGCTGTTTTATTGTGCGGGGCTAAGCACATAAGCCGGTGAGGCGTTTCGTTGAAAGATTGAGCCGATCAAAGCAAAACCTTGCCAATCTTGAGGTCGTTTTGAAAATTTCGGGCCGATGACATTAAACCACGCGCTTCTTGGGAGGCAACCCAAGGTCAAATAAGTTAAATCCGTCACATCCGACTTGATTCGGATGCTAGATCCTCTCGCCTCCCAAGTAAGTGTTCTAAATACCATTCGTCAGCATGCTTTAAATTTCATATGTTGAAGAATGATGATTGGGATCGCTGAGAACACTGTCCGTTTTAAGTTCGGAAGTGATGTCTAGTATAGTATGTTAGTTTATGTGTTATCGTTTTCCCGTATTGTATGTGTGTTTAGGTTAGAATGTGTTATGGTTTTGTGTTGTTGTTTGCATGCTTAGTTTTACATTCATCTGGGTCGTTACCCGATGATGATAATTACCCCTGGTTGTTTTCAAGGTCAAGGGTAATACCCATGCATGTGTGTTCTATGTGCTTGACTATGCTTTTTGCTCAAAATTATTGTAGATCTTAATTTGCACGGGCACATAGACTCAATGTATTTCTATTCAATTGATTTGAGGAAGATTATTGATTAGCCAAATTTATGACACATTAAGGATTCTAGTACTTGATTGAGGGGAAGCTTGAGGCAAAATCCTAGGCAAGGTAGTTCATGAGACGTGATTTAGGCATTCATTTTGTCGCTTGAGCCTTTTTAAGACTATCTTGTTATATATTTATCCCTCGTTACCCTGTCGAAGCCTAAATATGCTAGTTCAATTCTGAACACATAAACTAATACCTTAACCGACTGATCTTTTTCCAAACCTAAATCGTTGAATTTAAAGGCACATTTGAGTGAATCAAGTTAGCAATTGTAAATTCTACTTAATGTGAGCGGTTGGGTTTATGGCGAACTTCTAATTGGTTCGGTATTCGAGTACTCACTTGTCATTTTTTTTCGTTTTTCACACACCCCTTAAATTGTAACAATTGAATAAGTTTGTCATGTATTCTCTCGTCTTACACTCGGGAGAAATGGCGGTAGAGTTTACGTATCAAGATTGTCAAATAGGTCGAACACCGTAAACGTGAGTAAATCGAGATCGAATACGTATTTATAAACACGTTAATCCCTAGGTAATTCTTTACCCTAAAACATATTAGCATATTAGTGTAGTTAATTTTGGATATATTAGTATTAGTTAATTAATTTAAATACATTTGTTTTTCGCTTAGATAAAGTTAGGTCACGACAAACGCGGTATTCGATAGTAATGACACCAATCCCTGTGGATACGATAACCCGATCTTAACGATCACACTATACTAAAACTTAGACCTCGTATACATGTGAGTGTAAGTAGCGGTGTATTTCACGCGCTACTACTGGTCAACCGACGGAAATTGGAGCAACGATAAAAAAGCTAACTGTTGTAAGGGTTAATCTACTGACAGTTGTCTAGTCGATCGACAGAGGCAGAATAGTCTACTTTGACTATTTTGTTTCGCGGGATCTTCTACCCTACATTGATGGATTTGAATATTAGGAGATAAGATTTTATGGGCTTTAAATCTGAATATTTTTGAAGACTAATGTGAAGATATTTTAGGGCTAAGACATAGTTAAACTAGCAGTTGTAAGCTATATTTAAATAAGGGGTCTAAAAGAGTAATTTTTTTATATATCTTTCAAAAAATAGCCGTTATAAGATGTCTTTGAAATTCCAATAATTAAACCTATGAATTTTGAGTTTAAATATTACTATTTTGGTAGGGGAATATTTGGGTTCAAAGATATGGGAGAGATTTATGTGATTTTATTTGACCTTAAGATTTAGTCTATATACTTTCCGATTTTGTGATAAAATTCTTTCTATACTTTCATTGACTTAGATCAAATCATTTTTGGGACTGAATTGAGAGTTTTAAAAGTTATATATGTATTTAACAAATATAGCCATTATAAATATATATAATATATGGGGTCTATATGTGCTATATCTTGATATATCTTTTGAAAACTAGTTGTTACAGGCATATATTAATTTTCCTAAATCAATTATTATCTTGATACGCAGCGGAAGTGTGTTTAATACTAAGTGTACACCCAAACATAATATAAAGAATAAATCAATACAACACACAAGAATTAATCCTGGTTCGACAAGTTACTCTTACCTACGTCCAGTCCCCCCGAGCTCAATGGAGATTCGTAATCCACTAAATCCCTTAATTCCTTTATCAGGTTGGAACCAGACCTTTACAATTCTCGATTCTTTTTACAGGATTAGAATCAACCTTTACAATACCCTAATTCTTTTCATAGGCTAAGAATCAACCTAACACTTTCTCACTTATCCTTTTCACAAGGTCAGGACGAACCTTTACAATTCACTCTTTAATTCAATTACAGGTTGAGTCAAAACCTAATTCTTTTCAAGGAAAAATAATAACTTAATATTTTTAATAGGACATATATCAAAACCTAATATTTTTCACAGAAAAAAGATCGAAACCTAACTACCCTGACTAGACACCTTGTCAAACGCGTCTATTCCTCTCAAACTCACAAATACAAAAAAATGTAAGCTTCTTCCCACAAGGAGTTTCTACCACTTCAATACAGATATACTCGATTAATGTCTCGAATAATTACTATGTGATAAATACAATGTGAGGCAAATAAAATCTGATTAATAAATAAAGTGGGTAGCTTCATTTTAGCAAATAATAAGATAATCAGGCAAAAATCGTTTAAAATGATTTTCAGGATTTTAAGTTCAAAACAATTTTTTAGCAATCTTAAACCAAACAATCAAATCAATATAAATATAACTTTAGAAAGTAAGTAATAAAGTTTAGATGGATCTCATCGGGAAAACACCAAAGACAATGATAATATTGCAATTAGAACTCAAATTGATGACGCTATTCAACAAGCGCTTTAGATCAAGAATAATCTCTCGTAGAAATCTCAGCAAAAAAGCTCACTCTTATAAAAGTTCAAATTGATGTTCTTGATGTTCTTAATTCAGTTCCCGTAGGTTTCTATTAATAGATCTAAAACTAGCCCTCCAACGACTAGTTTTCTAAAGATATGTCTTTAAATAACACTCTTAGACCTCATATAACATATTCTATCAATATAGGTATGTATCACTTAAAAATATTTTTTGAATTTAACAAGTCCATAAAACTATTCCCAATTTAAAATCACAAGAATATGAAGTATTAATTATTTAAATTAAGAGAATCTCAAAATATATGGACCATATCAATAAGGATCACATAATAAGTTTTCATATTTGAATGATATTCAAATCCTCCAAATCCATCTCTTGGAATCATAAAAAAATGATAGTTTTTGACAAGGAGACCAGATCAGCCGAAATGCTGACTGAAGCAGTCGATTGACCCAACATAACCATTCAATCGACTGCCCATTACCAGGCTTGAATTAGTCATTGGAATTACTTCCAGTTGGTTGACCGATCTATTTAATCGGTTGATCGATTAGATCAGTGTCTTTCCCAATTCCTTTAATTCATACATTGTTTCATTCAATTGACTGACCCTTCTCATTTGGTTGACCCACTTGGTCAGTGTGCTCAATTTCTTACCCATTTTAGCCACTCTTTCAAACAATTGATCGATTGCTTTTCTCGGTTGACCGATTAGATCAGTAGGATCCATTTTAACTCCAAAATTTTACTTTTATAATAAATCGAATGATTGTTTTTCTCAGTTGACCAAATTAACCTGAAAATACAATATTTTATACTTTAAAACACATTTTTCAATTAGGTTAATGATCAAAATCATTTCACATAAGGAGCACATAAAATATCTCATTTTAGGATTTTAAACTTATCATGACACACATAAAATTAACTTATTTTAAGGGTTGTGCGTGATCCTAATTCGGGTTGTATTAAGAGTACATAAGTGATGAGTTGTTTTCACCTATTTTTTTACAGTGTCTTCAAAACTTTTCATATCTTCAAAATGTCCATCTTGCACCTTTTATGTTTTCTTCAACGATTATTCTTCTTAATCAAACACATAGAACTATAAATCTGAAATACTCAATAAAACTACTAGTTCCAACAAAAACATCAATACTTAATTAATCATCAAAACCTTGGGTTCAACACCAGCGAATTTCAATTAAACAACAATCAATAACAAGAATTTTAATAAGCTATAATCATAAAGAGAGAGTTATTTTGCTAAGAGTGCTTTAAAAAGTTAAAGTTCACTTTGGAAAAATTATCGATCTTGCTATTTTTGGGTTTGAGGCTTTCCTACGATCTTTGAAAAGATATCTCAGTGAGATTGTTCTTGATTACTTACTCAATATTATATGTGCTTTAACTGAGTAATATTTTTAATGGATATTGTAGTATTTTATATGATTTTTTTTTTTCAAATTGAACATCTTGAAAATCTTATAAAATGATTTTTATTTGTGAAATCTGATTAATATTATTTATGTGCTTTAAATTGAATTAAATCAGATTTGTTTTCTCACATAAATTCTATCACATAATTTTTGGAACATTAATTGAGTACATTTGTTTTGGGGTGGTAGAAGTTCCTATAAGAAGAAACGTGATTTTTTTATATTTGTGAGGAAAAGTGGATTAGACATATTGGAACGGTATCCAATTAGAGTAGTTAGGGTTGATTTTTAGCTTGTAAAAATGATTAGGTTTGATCTTAAGCATGTTAAAAGGACTAAGTTTTTATTCTTCCTATAATGGAATTAGGTTAGTTTTTTATCTAATAAAAAGATAAGATTCTTCCTAAGCTTGAGAAAATAATAAATGTAAGAGTGTAAGAGTGTGAATATTTTGATTATGAGTCTGTAAAAAGATTTAGGTTAATCCTGAACCTGTGAAAAAGATTGTAAGGGTTTGGTTCCTATCTGAAAAATAAATTAGAAGATTAGTGGATTGCGATAGCCCTGTGAAGCTCGGAGGACTGGACGTAGGTAATAGTAGCTTATCCAATCAGGATAAATTATTGTGTGTTGCTTTGTTATATTTCTGTTGTTTGAGTGTGTACTTAGTTAAACATATTTTCGTTACTTAACAAGATAAATAATCAATTAGAAAAATTAATAACTTGTGTTAAAAATTTCATTGTTTATTTTTTATTTTTTTTATTACCCAATTCACTCTCATTCTTGGGTAATCTATGAGCCAACAACCTTAGTGTTTGATTTTTCACCCTTCACGTATATCAATGAATTATTTCTACTTGTTTGAATTCGAATAAATTCAAATCCAATTATTGTGAACTGAAATTATAATAATTTGTCAGAATTGTAACATATAATTGAATCTGTTGATATTAAGATTTTGATGAACAATTAAAGGTTGATATTTTTTGTGGAATTAACGGTTTGATTAAGTGTTTTAATTTATTAGTTTCAATGATGAAGATATGATGACAAGTAATGAATGGATGCTAAAAGATAATGACAAAGATGATGAATGATTAAGAGATTAAAGAATTTGAAGAACTTAGGAAAAACAACTCAGGTTAAATTTTAACTTTTAATATCCCAATTAGGAACACACATGACACAAAAAGTTTTTTAAATGATTTTTATAAATATGTATTTTTTTTTATAGGAGCCTAATTAGTTAAATTATTTACTTCTATGTGTAATTGAAAAAGAAATATTAATAATTAATTAAAATTGAATTTAAGTATTTAGTGGAGCTAACCGAGAAAAGAAATCGATTAAAGGGGCAAAAACGTCAATGAAAATTGATTAAAAATGAATTGAGAGAAGTGTTCTAGCATTAGTAAGTCGACATGTAAGTCGACCGGAGCAAAAAGGAAAAGTCTATGTATCTCTCAAGCGACAGGTAGGTTGACCTGTGACCAGAAATGTAACTCTCTGAATCTCTAGGTCAACAGATAGGTTGACCAATGGACTGTGGATTTTTGTCTTATCTACATCCTGAATCGAGCGGTCGACCGGTGGTCATTGGTAAGTCTACTTATGGCATTGTTTCAGAATTTTGGTGAATTTTGGATTTTATTCTAATCGTAGCCGTTACTAGTCGTTTTATGGTTAGGATTCACGAGATATATTAGAGATTTAATATTATTTGAGATATACAACATATATTATGATATCCCTATAGATTTGGTTAATTAAGTTTGAATATGTCTCAATTTGGTATATGTAATTCTTTCTATCATATTTAATTGTGATTGAAAAATATTTGGGGGATTTAATTGATAAGTTTAAAAGCTATATTTAAGTGATTTGAATCAGGATGAAGTCTTAATGAGGTCTATAAGAGTAATTAAATGTCATAACAAGTGAGAACTGGTCGTTACATAGCTTATTTTACTCTCATTTATATAGACATGTGTTTTAATATTATAAAGTGAGATCAAGAGAATTATATTGAGATTTTCTAAAAGAAATAATATTGAGAGAATTGGAGAGTTTTTCTTGACAATTATTTACTGCGAATCGTTGCTGCTATCGAATCTGAAGTGACATTGCTATAATTATTTTTTCGGTCAATTCCGGGTGAGATATTTCCAAAATTATTTTCTATTTTGCTTGATTATATTTGGTATTTGATCTTTAGAAATTGTTTTCTGATTTTTTTATTGAAAAATATTTTTGAAATAATTTCTTGAATAAATCTGATTACGTGCTCTTCATTTTTTTTTTGTTTAAAGTCAGATTTTGAATATCTCACTTTTCTATCACTAGTTTTGAGATATTAATTGAGTTCTAATATATCTAGGATGGTAGAAGCTCTGAGTGAGAAAAATCAGTTTCAATTTGTAATTGGTTAGTTGAGTGACAGATTAAATACTACTGAGAGTATTTAATTTAAGGGTAGCTGGTTTCAGTCTCTTCCTGTAAAGAGATTGAGGTAGTAATTCTTCCTGAATTGAATTGATTTATAAGAAATTTTGTAACGGTTCAATCCTTACCGGGTAAAAGGATATTTGGAGTGTTTGTGAGATTTTGATTCTTTAGTCTTAGTTTAAAAAAGAATTAGGTTATTCTTGAGCCTGTAAAAAGTAGAGGTTATTCTTGAGCCTGAGAAAAGGAATTGTAAAGGTTGATTCTAAGCCTGTGAAAAGAATTTTTGTGAGGGTTTGGTTCCTACCTTTAAAGAAATTTTGAGTTTAGTGGGTGCGACTCTTTGTGGGGCTCGGAGGACTGGATTAACTAAGAGTAGCTTAGTGAACCAGTATAAATTTCTAGTGTGCTACTATCTTTATATATTTTATTTTTGTTGTTTGGTGTGCACCTAATTGATTTTATATTTCCACTGTGATATAAAGATAATAATTAATTTAGGATTAAAATTAATTATTTGAATTTTTGAAGTATTTTCTTTGATAATTTTTTTTATCTACCCAATTCACCCCCCTCTTGGGTAGTTTATTGGGCCAACACTTGGTACCAAAGCTGATTTAGCTCGACACACTTAGCTAACAAAGATCACATGACGCACATAATAGGCACACTAGCTGATGGACAGTCTATACATCGACCATCGTTATTTGCATGTGAAAGTTATTTGTTCTAGAAAGACAGAATAATAGCCTTCATTCAGGCTACAATTTATGATGTGTGGTGACAATCGAGGATAGTCCGTCTGTTCCAATGGAAAATAGAGTCGAGAAGAAGAAGGAACAACTAACTGCTTCTGATAAGCAGAAACTCTCTATAAACTCTCAGGTTATTAACATTCTATTTTGCTCTTTAGATACTAATGAATATTCTAGAGTTTCAGGTTATAAATCTGCAAATGAGATGTGGGATAAGCTATAAGCTACCCGCGAAGGGACAAGTCAAGTGAAGCAATCCAAAATTAACGCTCTTATGAATGAAATTTGAGTTGTTCAGAATGGAAGAAACTGAATTGATTCATGAGATGTATACTCCCTTCAACAATATTTGCAATCACTTGAGTCAACTTGGAAAGCCGTACTCTATCGAGGATAGAGTTCTAAAGGTCCTAAGATCTTTAACAAAAATATGGGAGTCAAAGATGACGGCAATTGAGGAAGCTAAGGATCTTGGCAAATATGAAATTGATGATCTCATAGGCAACTTGATGACTCATGAAGCGGAGATTAAGGGATATGAGAATGACACCGAAAATAGCAAAAGGAAATCCTTGGCACTAAAAGCTTAGAAAATTGAAGAAGATGATGACAGTGATGATGAAAGTCTTGACAGTGAGTAAGAGAAATATGTGGCGCTTCTCACAAAGAATTTTAAAAGAATGACTCGGCGCACATTCCGCGGGAAAAGAAACCTCAACATGACTAAAGTAGAATGTTACAACTGTCATAAAACCGGTCACTTTCAAAATGATTGTCCCGAACCGAAGAAAGATAAGAAAAAGAAAAGAAGAAGAAAGAAAAGAAGAGAGAAAAGAAGAGTAAGAAGAAATCCATGAAGGCTACTTGGGATGATACTGAATCAAGTAGATCCAAAAAATTGGATAGTGAAGATATGTCTATGTTTGCATTGATGGCCACTGGTGGTGAGGTAACTAAATGTTCAAGTTCTTATCCTTTAGATTTTGATGAATTATTTGATGTGTATCAAGAACTTTCTCTTGATTATAAAAATCAGTGTTCTAAAATAAATATCATTCAAAGTACAATTAATACATTAAATAAGTAAGTGATAGACTACGAATCTGAAAACAATGAATTGAAATCCAAATTGACGGATTTGTATTAAATTGTCCTCAAATTCACCGGCAGTGAAAATAACTTGAAAATGATTTTGGGAAGTTCACTTGGAATATTTGATACAGTCGGTATTGGATTTCAGAAAAAATTTAAACAAAAACGTTTTCATAATTTCTTTCCTCAAAATCAAGGATCTTGTTAGATGTTTTAAATGTAATGTTGTGAGGCATATTATTCGTAGATGTTTTTCTAAAATATCTAAATGTAGACAAGTTTAGGTTCCAAAAGGAACTAAAATTGTCCCAACCAACAAGATCGAACCCACTTAGATTGGGTACCATTGAGGAACTATTTGAGATGCTCCTTGTAGGTTATTCTAAAAGCTTCAATGAGTAAATACAAATGGTTCCTGGATAGTGGTTGTTCTCAACACATGACATGAGACAAAGGAAAATTTACATCTTTGATACCTAAGGATGAAGGTCATGTAACTTTTGGAGATAACGCAAAGGGTAAAATTATCGGTATAGGTAATATCGGTAATGATACTGCTATTATTAAAAATGTGTTACTAGTTGATGGACTTAAACATAATTTGCTTAATATTAGTCAACTATGTGACAATGGCTATAACGTTATATTTGATCATGATAAGTGCATTATTAAGAATAATCATAATAGTAGTATCTTGTTAGTTGCATCACGTTTTGAGAATATTTATACTTCCTCATTTGATAATTTTAATTCTCAAAATTTATCTTGTTTAAATGCTTTGTCTGAAAATAGTTGGTTATGGTATATGAGACTTTGGCATGTTAGTATGGAGTTAATCTCTAATTTATCTAAGAAGAGTCTTGTACGTGGCCTACATGATTTGAAATTTGTGAAAGATAAAGTATGTGATGGTTGTCAATTAGGCAAACAGGTTAGATCATCATTTAAGAAAAAGATGCACAAGTCCATGTCTAAATGTCTTGAATTGTTGCATCTTGATTTGTTTGGACCAAACTCTATTACTAGTTTTGGTGGTAAGTTTTATACTTTTGTTATAGTTGATGATTATTCCAGACTTACTTGGGTATTTTTCTTTGCTAAGAAAAGTGAGGTTGTTTCTGTTCTTGCTAAATTTCGTAAACGTGTTCAAAATGAGAAGCAATGTTCCATTATTAACATTCGAAGTGACAGAGGAAAAGAGTTTAGGAATGATGATATGTGGTGGCAGAATATTACGTCGCCACTTTCACTGTAAGTGTACGGGGGAAATTTTAGTATAGATGGGAAGAAGTAGGGGTGTCGTATCTACAGGGATTGGTTGAGATTATTATCGAGTATCGCGATTGTCATAACCTAACTTTATCTAAGCGACATAAATTGAATTTATAATTAATTAATACTAATACTAAGTTAATTGATCTAACTATACTAATATTATATTGAGATTTTAGGGAAAATATTGCCTAGGGATTAATTTCGTTTACAAAAACGTGTTTGGTCTCGTTTAATTTACAATAACAACGTTTGACCTATTCGACAATCTTTGTATCGTAAACTCACTTGCCACCTCTCCCGAGTGTAAGATAAGTGAATATGCGACTTCGCGTTAATGAAGAAGTCCCCCTCAACGTCTTAACGACACTAGGTCACATGAGTCTTGCCCCAACGTTATTGATTGCACATTTTCTAACTCCCACTTGGGTTATTAGATCGTCGCGTTATGTTTATCCTAGTCCGAATCCGGGGTTACTTCTCCCAAATGTCAAATTCCGTATTCTCTAATTATCTAAACAAGCATAATATCAAAGAATAACGGTAAACACAATCGAAATAGCGAAGAACAACCATTAACGAAACATAAACTCAAACAATAAAATATATTAATCCCTAAACAAAATTCATTTTAACTCATGGCCATAACCATTTATACAATGAAAATCGAGCTAAACATACTCAAAAACCTACTGAAGTTAAGTAAATAAGTGAGAAATAGAATAACTTAGTCGTAGTCTGAAGATTTGCTGCTAAAACCGTTTAACGATCACTTCTCCTTCTTCGCAATGTGTTCTTCTCCTTCAGAATTGGTTGAGCACACTCCAAAACACTTTCAAAATATTAGGAACCCTAAGGGGTCTTCTATGGCTGGGGGTTGAGAAAATGAGAGAGGATAGAGCCTTAAATATGGAGCAAAATATCTAAAAAAATATCTAATAGCTTTGCAGAGTGACCGTTGTGGCGGTAGGTATGTCGGTTAAGTTACGGCCCAGGCGGTGGGATCAGGGACCTTGCTGTTGTTTCACCATCTTGGCGGTAGGCTTCCAGCCATTTTAGGCCCTCTCTGCATATTGACCACCATGGCGGTAGGCCGGTTTTCAGAATTTTGCCATTATGCTTCTTTTCCTACCGTTCTTCCACCGTTCTTGATCCGATTTGATCGTTTATGATCTGTTTTCATGCCGTTTCACCCCATACACCTAATTTATACAAAAATACATAAAAACGTATTAAAATATAATAAAACATAATAAAAGAACTCGAAAACTAATAAGTTTGGTTAGAAAATAAATAGGTAAATTAGACCTATCAAATATCCCCAAACTCGGAATTTTACTAGTTCTCGAGCAAAACACCCACATAATACAAGAAAATATAACAACTAAATATGAAATTAAAAATTAAAAACGGAAAACACTAAAAACAATTATGTGCAAGTTTTTAATATCATCTACCGGCTAAATGATTTTCTTCCTCATCGGCCCCCAATCCTATCAAGTTGAAGAATAAATCACACCATGTGGTGTTCTAGAATTTTAACATTCGATAATAGTAAGTGTCATTCTAGATCCTGTTAAAGTGTGTGTGATAAAACTCAAATATACAACTATTTATTGATTAGATGGGATTACCCTTCAATAAAGTTCATGACTAAAACCTTTTAGGTATAGGGAATCTATAAGCCTGACCTGGGTTTTATTCTCCACTAATGTAGGCTTGGAGAAATCCAAAAAGATCATTAGGACTTGGTTCGATTTTGGACAAATGGCCAAGGGTATATCAGAATAGAAAATAGTTTAACTTTGTTAACTTGACGATACCCGAGGCATACGCTTGGCACAAAATTACTCTTGAACCCCCATAGATAATATTGGAAACAACCCTGAACATATATTTAAGACCGACGCTGTCATACCCCATCCCGGACACCCGTCACCATGGGGCCGACGTGACATCGACACGACATCACCTGAGTGACAAACCAAACTAGAAAGCGACAATATGTATTCATAATTATACAACCATAAAATCAGGCCATAAACATCTTCTCTAATTGGGGACATACCCATCCCTGAATTATAATAACAACAAAAGATAAAACAATAATGAACCTCTCCTAGGTTCGCCTCAGGCAAAACCTCCCAAAATACTCCCTCGCTATTATCGCCGGACACTACCCAATACCAGTAGGGGACTGACTCCTAACTGCTGCACCTGCGAGTGTACTGTCTTCTTAATAAAACTTTTTAATTGGATCAAGTATATAACATATAAACATCACATATTAAATAATAATATAATAATCTCATAATTTAAATACCTCATACCATAAGGAAAACATCTTTTTCCTGTCACCACAGAATCAACGTCTATATATATATATATATATATATATATATATTACCTCAACTAAGCAGTAAAAATCAACCAGAATAATTCAGCTAATCATATAGAATAACGAAATTAGAACATACCAATCTAGCATACAATAAAATATATAAATGTACTATTCCCAATCACCATATTCAAGAAAACATCGTATACGACAAAACACCACTTCGCACCACAACACTTCACACCTCATCACATTACACCCCGGGCTAGCCATGTGATCGTTTTAACCTCACAATCGGGAGTTTGCAACGGTACCGTACCATCCGTAGGATATGCCTTCCTAGGAATACCCATCACTCCGCCGAAGCAGATAATCACTACGCAGTATAAACGTTTAACATCACTTCGCCGAAGCGGATAACATCACTCCGCCGAAGCGGATAACCTCACTCTGCCGAAACCGTTAAATACTATGGCATCGTCAAATTAATAACAACATCATCAAAACATAACTCAATAATATCGTTTAATCAACATCGTCAAATTGCCACATAATTTTTTAAAACATCTAATTTAAATACAACCATTTCCTATCATATATATATATATATATATATATATATATACAAATAATTTGGCAAGAAGACAGTACACTTATCTCAATATCTGTTTTGGAAAACTGATATTGACCACACTCTATCTGGATACCGGTGCCTGCGAACCTAATAGTGACAGAGCCTATATTAATATTTTATGTAAAATCACCTAATCATGTAATGCAAGCCCTAAGTTCTGCATTTTTTCATTCCCCATATTTTATTTATGAAAATTGTTATTATTCTAATAATTTCATTTTGTTAATTATTGCATAAAAATCTTGTAATATGAACGATCCCAAATTTATTATTTCGGTTACAAAATTTTTTATGCTAGAATTGAATTTAACAAAACTATGATATCCATTCCGAATTGTTCATGGGCCGCGAGATGGATTTGAATTCAGTTCTTGGTTCTGCTCCAGACCTGATGGCCGGCTCCCTCTCTCTCTCTACTGTTGCCGACCACCAGTGGCCTCCCACTCCTCGTCGATTCTCACCGTTAGCCCTGCACCACCCACAACACCGATCAACCACCACCACCGGCCACCTCACAAGCTAACACCCACACCCACAAAATCACCGCTCACACACACACACACACACACACACACACACACACACACACACACACACACACACACGCTGCGACACACACACTCTCATGCACACAACTACATATGCATGCCCATAATGCCGCCGACACACTATGGGACCGACGACCCCTGCCGATGGCGACATACACATATAGCGGCACACCGTAGCTGCACCCAACTCGCACCACCGCCATCACTATTGATCAACGGACTTCTCTCTCTTTCCGTCTCTATTTTTGTTGGGTTCTCGCCAACACAACACACACACATACACAAACTTACTACCGAACGGTCATACACTCCCACGTCTGAACACCGCAACCCCCATGCGCCGGTGACGACAGAACAACACCGACCGAAGGGACACCCACCACCTTCGCTGACGACACCCTTTCTCTCACATTACTCTCACTCACTACCGGCCAAACTAACCGACGACGACACACATACTAACTGAAAAATCAGAACACATACAAACCCACACGATTCGATCAAACCCACATACTGTAGAAAAAAAAAAAACCCAGAGCACATACCCACATTGCCGAATATTTACCGACCAAACTCGCAACACTCATGCATGCACACACCCACCAAAATAATTAGAGAAATTACACATAAATACTCACCAGCCCGACGATCGCCGATGATTGGATAGTGATCAGCAACTCCCATTTACCGACGATGCTAAGAACGCACATTGCCACGCCGTCGACGAACCACCCCACCGGCCGAACCACTCTCGCTCTCTCCTGGAGCTAATGAGGATATCCACACGATCACGCACACACATAACAGCCATGACCACACTACCAGAGGAACGCCGATTCAAGAAAAATCCGACAACCCCCCACTCCGATCCTCTCTCTTTCTCTAGAATTTATCTGATTTTCAAATTTGATTTAGGATTTTCATTATGTCTACTGCATGAGAGAGTATTTATTATATGAAACTAGTGGGTAGATTTGATCTCCTCATGCCATGTCGCCTGTTCTCTCTCTCCTTGCCGGCCGGTGATCAATTGTTACACACACAACTTTCATATATATATATATATATATATATATATATATATATATATGTATGTGTATGTTTAAATTTTTTTTATTTAAATTGCATTTTTCTCCCCCAATTTCTTTTAAGATCTTAATTTCAATAAATTTCAACTTTTAAAAGTTTCAAAAATTATAATTTCACCCTTAATATTTTCACTTTTTGATTTTAATTGTCAATTTAAATCTCAAGTTTAAAATTTAATGTTTCTAAATTTTCAATTTGACCCCCAACTTTTGATTTGGATTTTAATCAATAAAATTTTACCCTAAAATTTTCTAATGCTCTAAAATATAACTATTTATGACGTACGTTCTACGATTTAGGTTTTACAGATGCACTCACTTGTCAAAAGAAACGGAAATGTAAACAATATTTACATATGTGTTTTTTTTAAACGACCACACCCCCAAACTTATTCGATTATTAGAATTTCACCGGTGTGGTTAAAACGAAAGAAAAATGACAAGTGAGTACTCGAATACTGAACCAATTAAAAGTTCACCTTAAACTCAACCGTTCACTTCAAATAGCATTTGCAACTGCTAGCTTGATTCACTCAAATTGTGCCTTCGGCTCGGTGACATAGGTTTGGAAAATCTTCAATCGGCCAGGGTATTAGTTAAGTGTTCATAATTGAAACGGTTTTTAGGCTTCGATAGGGTAATGAGGGATAAACATTTAACTAGGTAAGCTTCAAAAGCTCAAGCGATAAAAACGAATGCCTAAATCATATCTCTTGAACTACCTCACCTAGGCTTTCATCTCGAATTTTCCCCAAATCAAGTTCTAAAATCCTTATTGTCATGAATTTGGTTGACAGATAATCATTTCAAATCAAATAGACAGTTATCTATTGAGTTTATGTGCTCGTGCATTTAGGATCTACAATAACTTTTACTAAAACGATACGTTAAGCACACAGACACACATGAATGAGCTTTAAGCTTGACCTCAATAAACAATCAGGGGACAGACTCATAATTGGGTAATTACCTAGATGAAGTCAAAACTCAGCACAAAACAACTAAACTAAACAAACTAATCCTAAACAAACATGCTTACAATAAAAACAAAATAACATAAACTAACAATACTAACACATACTAAACATACTACACATCACCATCGAACTTAAAATGGGCAATGTCCACAACAACCCATCAACGATCCTAATGAAAGTATAAAGCATTATAATGAAGACGGGGGTTTAGAACACGTACCTTGGAAGCGAGAGAATCTCGCCTCTGAATCAAGTCGGCGGAGATGGATCTAATTTATTTTTGACTTGGGTTGCCTTTCAAGAAGCACTTGATTTATGGTTGTCAACTTGACACGCCGAAGTGCTCATCAAAGAGTGGCTTCCGCCCATAGTACATGTTAAACAACACCACGTACGGGTCTTGGTTAAATACGCCGTCAAGACTGGCGAGATAAGGCTCTGATCGGCTCGATCTTTCAATAAGATGCTCCATCGGCTCATGTACTTGGTGGGCATGAAAAGACATTGCTACTGGCGGCAAATGGTAAGTGAGCCATATCGAATCGTCATAAATATGAGCGTCTGAGATCAGTGGTGGAATTACTATTTGGATTTCCAAGGGTAAAGAATCAAAATCGTTGTTCCAGTCTTGGGTTCCCATTTCATTCAGATAATCAAAGTTGAATTCTCCCAAGCTCCTTCTGCTTGTTTTTGGCTCCTCACAGTGGCTTTTACTGAATGTGGCTTGTGAATCTCCTAAGGCCACCGCATCTGACTCGGCCTCAATTAAGCAGATTAGTTGATCGATTTGCATCTGAAGAGACATTACGATCGCATCGATTTCAGCGTAGGTTGTCTCAATTATGTCAAGACAAACCTCGTGATCATTGATCCTGTAGACACGACATTTTGACCACCCCCTAAAAAATTTATACTTTATTTTATAATTAACTTTGTTATCATTAACTTTGTTTTATTTTATTTTATTTCAAAAAATGCAAAAAAATAAGAAAAAGAAAAGAAACCAATTATCGTTTGTTTGGAGAAAATCGAAAAAAAAAACGAAACAAAGCAAGATAAATCTAACGGAGGTATGAACAGTGATCGTGAATAGTATCCGCATGCATGAACAGTGATCGTGAACAATAACACCGCGCGAATAGTATCCGCATGCATGAACAGTATCGTGAATAGTACCGCATGATCGTGAACAGTAACACCGCGTGAATAGTATCCGCATGCGTGAACAGTAACCGCGTGATTGTGAATAGTACCGCATGATCGTGAACAGTATTTCCGCCTGAATAGTGAATTGTGTTTTTTTTTCCATTTTACCCTTTTCGGAATCTATAAATAGAAGGCTCATTTTTTATTTTGAAGGAGGGATTTTTGGTGAGGGATTTTTTTTAGAGGATTTGGAGGGAGAAATTTTTTTGAGAGAGAAATTTTGAAGAAAATAATATTATTTTCATTTTATTGTAATTTTGAAGAAGAAAAAAAGATCTCCAAGAAGGTGGTAAATTTTCATCTGTTGTAAATCTTACTCTTATTTTTAAATAAGTTGTAATTATACTAATCTTTTTTTTTTTTTAAATTAGATTTTTTTTTTGTTTTCTCTTTTTTATTATTTATTTATTTTTATTTATTTATTTATTTTTTTTATTTTTTATTTTTTTTGAGTAAATAATGCGAGGTGGAAAACTTCTGACCTTCCATTGGAGCGGTTTAAGTTTAGAATGAAATTACTCCCCTCGATGTGTGTGTGTGTGTGTGTGCGTGTGTTTTATTTAATTTGTATTAAATATAATGTGCTAACAATACGAGGTGGAAAACTTCTGACCTTCCATTGGAGCGGTTTAAGTTTAGAAAGAAATTACTCCCCTCGATGTGTGTGTGTGTGTGTGTGTGTGTGTGTGTGTGTGTGTGTGTATGTGTGTGCGTGTGTTTTATTTAATTTGTATTAAATATACTGTGCTAACAATACGAGGTGGAAAACTTCTGACCTTCCATTAGAGCGGTTTAATTTTAGAATGAAATTACTCCCCTCGATGTGTGTGTGTGTGTGTGTGTGTGTGTGCGTGTGTGTGTGTGTGCGTGTGTTTTATTTAATTTGTATTAAATATAATGTGCTAACAATACGAGGTGGAAAACTTCTGACCTTCCATTGGAGCGGTTTAAGTTTAGAATGAAATTACTCCCCTCGATGTGTGTGTGTGTGTGTGTGTGTGTGTGTGCGTGTGTTTTATTTAATTTGTATTAAATATAATGTGCTAACAATAGGAGGTGGAAAACTTCTGACCTTTCATTGGAGCGGTTTAAGTTTAGAATGAAATTACTCCCCTTGAGAAGTGTGTGTGTGTGTGTGTGTGTGTGTGTGTGTGTGTGTGTGTGCGCGAGTGTTTTATTTAATTTGTATTAAATATAATGTGCTAATAAGATAAGGTGGAATTTTTCTGCCTTCTATTTGAATGACTTAGAAGAGAATTATCCCCTCAATGTATAAATTCTTTGATAATATAAAAAAAAAAAATGCAAAAAGATTTTCTTTTTTAGAAGGAAATGATTTCAAAATAAAATAAAAATATTCAGATTTAAATTTTAATTGGACTTAATCGGATAAGGTATCATCTTTGGACGGGCGTCTTGGGATGCTTGACACCTTTCCCGAGCGTAACTGACCCCCGAACTCTTTAAACGAATCTCTGGTCAAACCATGTTATTTTAGGAGTCAAATTTTTACTTAAGCCATTTTTTAAATTATTTTCAAAAAAGAAAAATATGGTGACCTAGCACATCATTTAAAACCCAATGCTAGGTGGCGACTCCTTTTTCTAAAACAGGCTTAAGTATATTTTAATGAGAAAATCGACGTTTTTAAAAACTCTTCTCATTTTACCAGCGCCAAGGATATATCTATTTTTTTGATTTTCTCTGGAAAATCGGGGCGCGTTCAGCTGGCGACTTCGCTGGGGACTATTAGAAGGTCGAGCCTAATATGTTTGAATAAGTCTAATTAATCTAAAGTCCGAATGTTAAATTTTATTTTATTTTCTTTTCCCTCAATTCAGTAAATAAGTTGTGAATTTTTATTTTATTTTATTTTTTTATATTTTATATATTTTCTCATTCTTTTCCTTATTTCCTCTAAGGCTCTTATATCGTTGTAAATCCTTTGACAAAAGCAAAGTTATCTTGTATCCATATTATCTCCTCAGGATTCTATGATACAAGATGAGAAAGGGATTTTTGGTATTTGATGGATTGATGATGTCTTGGGAAGTCCTAAAAAAAAAAAAAAAAAAAAAAAAAAAAAGAAGGGGAAGCACACCAAATAAGTTCAAAGTTTTCAATATCGGTAGGGAACGACAAAAAAAAAAGATTTTTTATGTACCATCATTTGTTTTAATTGGTCGTTATCGAAATTGAAATCTTCGAACTAGAATGGGCTTCGAGACCACCTAAGACCCACGTGAACTACTAAAAGGATTTTTGTTGTAGAAAGGGGCAAGATAAAGAAAACTGGTCCCAGAAAAGCAAATCCAGTTCCCCCCTTTCGAAGTCCGATCTTTACACGCAGTCGAGCACAGACTCATTTCAGGATGACATCAGAAAGCAATCCCGAATCTCCCCGAACTACCCCCAAGCTTCCTGTCCCCAAAACTACCCGAACCAGAACAACCAATATCACAACTACCCTCCTCAAAATCGCCAAAACCAAAATTATCCTCAAAACCAACCCTATTCCCAAAGTCGCCCCCGCTATTACCAAAATGTACCTCCCCCTTATCAAAATCACATTCCCCAATATTATCCTCAAGCCTACCCAGCACCCTCTTACCATACCTATCAACCACACCCGAACACCCCACCTCAAATTCCTGACCGCACTCCAAGGTCAGGAACCCAATACCACCAAGGCCTTCTACCTCATGCTACTGGGGAAAATTTCCAGAACGACAATAGAGAGCAACAAGACCTTCCGGTCTCGATCACCGAGTTGTATCGAAATTGTTTGAAGCAAGGGATGCTGACACCCCTTCCATTCTACGAAGTTAAACCTGGGAGTAAAGCAGCTTCTTCAAATGCTTTCTGTGAATACCACTCAGGAACCAGAGGACATGCGACTGAGCAATGCTTTCAGCTGAAAGACAAAATCCGGGAGTTTATACGGACAGGAGCCATCACATTTCCTAAAAAACCTGAGGCCGGTACACCAAACTGTCAGCAGAATCCGTTGCCTGAGTATGCACCTTTAAGGGGTGGTGAAGTCAATCTTTACCAAAATATTGTTGGAGATGGGAGCGAGTCATGTGCCTAAGGCTCAATTTGAAAAATCTAAAGACTGCAAAACTGTTTTTTTGTTTGCTTTAAATTTGCGAGGTGTTTTGATAAAATTGGAAAATCTTTGCGTACTCACCTTTCCATCCCGTTGGTCTTTTAGATGGAAAAGGATTTGCTCTGTAATGACTTTAAAATTTCAATAATGCAATACTGTTTATTCAAAATTGTGGTCTAATGTTTGAATCTTACTATTTCAGGTGCCCAAAATTGCCTGCATATATTGTATGTGAGGTGACTGAGTGAGGATGTGGATGTGTGATTTCAATACAAAATTAGACCACGATTCAATGGGACTATAATCAAAGAAAGATTATGTTTATCCAAACAATGGTGAGATTTGAAAAGGCTCGTAACCAAATTCGTCAGCAATTCCAGAAGTACCGAGGGATTCGAAAGTCAAGATTGGTATCCATTGTCCTTACGATGCTTTGATATATTGTTGCAAGCTAATCAAGCTATCTCTGGTGGTACTTTAGTGATTGATGAAATTAGGTGTAAATATCCCGGTTTGCCTGTTGTCTGAGTTACTCAATGGTAAAAAGGGAATACAATCATCTCAAGCCAATGATCCCAATGAAGAAACTTTCAAATGTTGCAAGAAGGTCTCAATTTCCAAAGAAAATCAAGTTCATTGATAAACTCGGTTGCCCCTAAATCATTGTAAGTTCGATTAAAAAAAAAAAAGAAAAAAAAAAGGAAAGAAAAGCAATAGAAAAAAAAAAGAAAAAAGGAAAGAAAAAAAAGGGGAAGGAAAAACAAAAGTGGGGTGACCGAACAAGAAATATTGGTATAAATGTGGAAGAGATTTGAAGAGGAAAGAAAGATGATAGATAGTTTTATTCATGTTTTCTGCCTCGGTCCAAATTAGCGGCAAACGACATTTATTTTTTTTGAATCAGAACTTGATGGATATGGAATTAGAATTTGAGAAAAGAAACATTGGTCGTGGTCTGAAAATGTATTAGAATCATATTCCTCTACATTCTTGACTCAAGATCTCACAGAAAATCATATCGGATACTGAAGGTACTCATTTTAGTAATTTTCGATATTTACCCATTTTTGAACTAAATCAGTTTTGCAGGACTTGAGAAAACACAGAGCATGCAGGAGTATTAGAATCCCAAGCATTGAAGCACCTACTAATTTGAAAAGACAAGAATCCAGTTGAGCAAACCAAGGAGACCTCGATGAGGTATGTTGGGCCTTCCCCTGAGTCTAAAAAAAAAAAAAAAAAAAAAAAAAAAAAAAATCGAATCACCCTGAAGCATGTTGAACTCTCAGTTGAAAAGCGAGACTTCTAAATTCAAAAAAAATCTCTCGATACTGTCCTATGACCCGTGAAAGCCGAGCGCCATTAGTCAAATGACCACGACAAAAAAGGGGGGAATGGAATTGTGAGTCATCAAAGGTAACAACTTTCAGACTAAGATTTTGTTTTGGAAATGTTTTCATGTGCATTACAGGGATTTCAAGGGGCTTGGAAGCATGGATTTCCCTATCACTAGGACTTCTTACCTTCTAGCTCAAATTGGAAACTCTTATTGCTAAAATTTCAGAAGCTCCAAATGAGCGTCCAGGTATGCTTTTTGCCCTGAAAGGGGCATTCTGTGAACTACGCTAGACCTGATCCTTGGTGTAATGTCGAGGTACGTAGGTAACCTTTCAAGGTTCGGTCATCCAATTATGACATCTAAGTGTCAACCCCAGCCATAGGTTGGGGCACATTTTGTGGTGTCTACCTATTGTTGAGCTTCTGAATTTGTTGATTATATCCATGAGTGATCTTCATTCCTCTAAACAGATCATATCCGTCATGAGTTGATTTTTATTTCCTCTAAACGAACTCTGTTCGTCATGATTTGATTTTCATTTCCTCTAAACGGACTATGTCCATCATGAGTGATTTTGATTTTCTCTAAACGAACCCTGTCCGTCATGAGTGATTTTCATTTCCTCTAAATGGACTATGTCCGTTATAAGTGATTTTCATTTCCTCTAAACGGACCTTGTCCGTCATGAGTTGATTTTTGTCTTTCCTCTAAACAGATCATATCCGTCATGAGTTGATTTTTATTTCCTCTAAACGAACTCTGTTCGTCATGATTTGATTTCTATTTCCTCTAAACGGACCTTGTCCGTCATGAGTTGATTTTTGTCTTTCCTCTAAACGGATCATATCCGTCATGAGTTGATTTTTATTTCCTCTAAACAAACTCTGTTCATCATGATTTGATTTCTATTTCCTCTAAACGGACCTTGTCCGTCATGAGTTGATTTTTGTTTTCCTCTAAACGGATCATGTCCGTCATGAGTTGATTTTTATTTCCTCTAAACGAACTCTGTTAGTCATGAGTTGTCTTAATTTCCTCTAAATGGACTATGTCCGTCATGAGTGATTTTCATTTCCTCTAAACGGACTATGTCCGTCATGAGTTGATTTTTGTTTTCTCTAAACGGACCATGCCCGCCATGAGTTATCTTCCTTTCCTCTAAACGAATTATGTTCGTCATGGGTGACTTTTCATTTCCTCTAAACGGACTTCATCCGTTATGAGTTGATTTTGTCTCATTCCTCTAAACGGACTTCGTCCGTCATGAGTTGATTTTTTCCAATCCCTCTAAACGGATTATGTCCGTCATGAGTGATTTTCATTCCCTCTAAACGGATTATATCCGTCATGAGTGATTTTCATTCTCTCTAAACGGACCCTGTCCGTCATGAGTAATTTTTATTTTTTCTAAACGGACCCTGTCCGTTATGAATTGATTTTCATTCCCTCTAAACGGACCTTGTCCGTAATGAGTTGTCTTATTTCTCTAAACAAGCCAGGTTCGTCATGAGTCACTTCCTTCTCATTTCCACTAAATAATCCTCTAAACAAACATTGTTCGTCATGAGTTCATCGTGTCGTCCGTCTTCGCTTTACAAGGGGTGTTCAGTGAAATACGCTAAACCTGATCCTCGGTATAATGCTTAGGTACATAGGCTGGGCAAAAAATGAGAGAGGAAAGATATAAAATGTGCCCTAGCCTTCGGCTGGGGCTGACTTTCAGATGACCGAACTTTTAAAAGTTCGGTCATCTGAAAGTCAGCCCCAGCCGAAGGCTTGGGCACATTTTATATCTTTCCTCTCTCATTTTTTGCCCAGCCAGAAATTGGGGCATGTTTTATATTTCTGAACTTTCTTTTGTCCACTGGCCAAGAGGGCTAGAGCATGAATTATTTTTTATCACTCTAAACGATCCTCTAAACGTACACTTGTTTGTCATGAGTATCGTCATGAGTCATTTTTTTATCATCCTAAACGATCCTCTAAACGGACATTTATTCGTCATGAGTATCGTCATGGGAAATTTTTCTACTACTTTAAACGATTCTCTAAACGGCCAGTAGTTCGTCATGAGTCTTTTTATTTATTTATTTCTCTAAACGATCCTCTAAACGGATATTCGTTCGTCATAAGTCTTTTTTATTACTCTAAACGATTTTCTAAACGGACACTTATTTGTCATGGATATCATCATGCGTCATTCTTTTATTACTCTAAACGATCCTCTAAACGGATATTCGTTCGTCATAAGTCTTTTTTATTACTCTAAACGATTTTCTAAACGGACACTTGTTTGTCATGGATATCATCATGCGTCATTCTTTTATTACTCTAAACGATCCTCTAAACAAACACTTGTTCGTCATGAGTATCGTCATGAGTTTTTTTTATTAATCTAAATAATTTTCTAAACGGACACTTGTTCATCATGGATATCATCATGCATCATTCTTTTATTACTCTAAACGAATATTTATTCGTCATGAGTATCGTCATGAGTCTTTTTTATTACTCTAAATGATCTTCTAAACGGACACTTGTTCGTCATGGATATCATCATGCATCATTCTTTTATGACTCTAAACGAATATTTATTCGTCATGAGTATCGTCATGAGTCTTTTTTTATTACTCTAAATGATCTTCTAAACGGACACTTGTTCGTCATGGATATCATCATGCGTCATTCTTTTATTACTCTAAACGAATATTTATTCGTCATGAGTATCGTCATGAGTCTTTTTTATTACTCTAAATGATCTTCTAAACGGACACTTGTTCGTCATGGATATCATCATGCGTCATTCTTTTATTACTCTAAACGAATATTTATTCGTCATGAGTATCGTCATGAGTCTTTTTTATTACTCTAAATGATCTTCTAAACGGACACTTGTTCGTCATGGATATCATCATGCGTCATTCTTTTATTACTCTAAACGAATATTTATTCGTCATGAGTATCGTCATGAGTCTTTTTTATTACTCTAAATGATCTTCTAAACGGACACTTGTTCGTCATGGATATCATCATGCGTCATTCTTTTATTACTCTACACGAACACTTGTTCGTCATGAGTATCATCATGAGTCATTTTACTTTATTTGTTCTATTATTGAAAAATGCACTTTGAAAAAAATAAAAATAAAAAATAAAAAAGGGGACGATCAAAATGGCGTTGTCTTTTATCTTTGTCAAGCAAGTGAAACTAGCATGACAAAGAGAGGCAGCTGTAGACACGACATTTTGACCACCCCCTAAAAAATTTATATTTTATTTTATAATTAACTTTGTTATCATTAACTTTGTTTTATTTTATTTTATTTCAAAAAATGCAAAAAAGTAAGAAAAAGAAAAGAAACTAATTATCGTTTGTTTGGAGAAAATCGAAAAAAAAACGAAACAAAGCAAGACAAATCAAACGGAGTTATGAACAGTGATCGTGAATAGTATCCGCATGCATGAACAGTGATCGTGAACAGTAACACCGCGCGAATAGTATCCGCATGCATGAACAGTATCGTGAATAGTACCGCATGATCGTGAACAGTAACACCGCGTGAATAGTATCCGCATGCGTGAACAGTTACCGCGTGATTGTGAATAGTACCCGCATGATCGTGAACAGTATTTCTGCGTGAATAGTGAATTGTATTTTTTCCCATTTTACCCTTTTCGGAATCTATAAATAGAAGGCTCATTTTTTATTTTGAAGGAGGGATTTTTGGTGAGAGATTTTTTTTTAGAGGATTTGGAGGGAGAAATTTTTTTGAGAGAGAAATTTTGAAGAAAATAATATTATTTTCATTTTATTGTAATTTTGAAGAAGAAAAAAAGATCTCCAAGAAGGTGGTAAATTTTCTTCTGTTGTAAATCTTACTCTTATTTTTAAATAAGTTGTTATTATACTAATCTTTTTTTTTTTAAATTAGATTTTTTTTTGTTTTCTCTTTTTTATTATTTATTTATTTATTTATTTATTTATTTTTTGAGTAAATAATATGAGGTGGAAAACTTCTGACTTTCCATTGGAGCGGTTTAAGTTTAGAATGAAATTACTCCCCTCGATGTGTGTGTGTGTGTGTGTGTGTGCGTGTGTTTTATTTAATTTGTATTAAATATAATGTGTTAACAATACGAGGTGGAAAACTTCTGACCTTCCATTGGAGCAGTTTAAGTTTAGAATGAAATTACTCCCCTCGATGTGTGTGTGTGTGTGTGTGTGCGCGTGTGTTTTATTTAATTTGTATTAAATATACTGTGCTAACAATAAGAGGTGGAAAACTTCTGACCTTCCATTGGAGCGGTTTAAGTTTAGAATGAAATTACTCCCCTCGATGTGTGTGTATGTGTGTGCGTGTGTGTGTGTGTATTTTATTTAATTTGAATTAAATATAATGTGCTAACAATACGAGGTGAAAAACTTCTGACCTTCCATTGGAGCGGTTTAAGTTTAGAATGAAATTACTCCCCTCGATGTGTGTGTGTGTGTGTGTGTGTGTGTGTGTGTGTGTGTGTGCGTGTGTTTTATTTAATTTGTATTAAATATAATGTGCTAACAATACGAGGTGGAAAACTTCTGACCTTCCATTGGAGCGGTTTAAGTTTAGAATGAAATTACTCTCCTTGAGAAGTGTGTGTGTGTGTGTGTGTGCGGGTGTTTTATTTAATTTGTATTAAATATAATTTGCTAACAAGATAAGGTGGAATTTTTCTGCCTTCTATTTGAATGGCTTAGAAGAGAATTATCCCCTAAATGTATAAATTCTTTGATAATATAAAAAAAAAAAATACAAAAAGATTTTCTTTTTTAGAAGGAAATGATTTCAAAATAAAATAAAAACATTCAGATTTAAATTTTAATTGGACTTAATCGGATAAGGTACCGTCTTTGGACGGGCGTATTGGGATGCTTGACACCTTCCCCGAGCGTAACTGACCCCCGAACTCTTTAAACGAATCTCTGGTCAAACCATGTTATTTTAGGAGTCAAATTTTTACTTAAGCTATTTTTTAAATTGTTTTCAAAAAAGAAAAATATGGTGACCTAGCACATCATTTAAAATCCAATGCTAGGTGGCGATTCCTTTTTCTAAAACAGGCTTAAGTATATTTTAATGAGAAAATCGACGTTTTTAAAAACCCTTCTCATTTTACTAGCGCCAAGCATATATCTATTTTTTTGATTTTCTCTAGAAAATCGGGGCGCGTTCAGATCCGATCATTCGTTTTCCTCCAAAACGCTTGAGTTTCCCTAATACAATTAGTAAATATTTCCTCAAGGACGAGGGAAGACTCAACATATTTCCTTAGTGTGTCAATCCATGGTACCTTAGCGGTGAAAGTATCCCCCAAGCTTTGATAACTTGGTGAATAATTCCAATACTGAAAATCGATCTCGACCATGTCTTCCAACAACCAATAGGTTTCATCCGTCGATAATTAGTTGAAAGAGGTGGTACTATTTCCTCTTTTAACCCAATTTTTGGTTGCGGCTAATACTCATCGAGGAAGTTCAGTAGTTGACACTCTCTCGGGAAATGATGGTTCGGAAACCGGAGTAGCAAATCCTTGTATCGATCCCAAGCACTATAAAATGGCTTGGAATCCCATTGAAAGAAATGCAAGAGTACCTGTTAATCTAACATCTTCAAGCACCCTGCGGAAAAACAAAAACAAAATTATGAACGAAAAACTATAAACAAAAGAAATTCCTAAATTAAAATCAAGTTATTTACTCACAATATTAACAATAATCTAAAACACAATCCTCGGCAACGGTGCCAAAAACTTGGTGGCGGAATATTACGTCGCCACTTTTACCGCAAGTGTACGGATCAAGTTTTAGTATAGATGGGAAGGAGTAGGGGTTGTCGTATCCACAGAGATTAGTTGAGATTAGTATCGAGTACCGTGATTGTCATAACCTAACTTTATCTAGGTGACATAAATTGAATTTATAATTAATTAATACTAATACTAAGTTAATTAATCTAACTATACTAATATTATATTGAGATATTTAGGAAAAATATTGTCTAGAGATTAACTTCATTTACAAAAGCGTGTTTGGTCTCGTTTAATTTACAATAATGGCGTTCGACCTATTTGACAATCTCTGTATCGTAAACTCACTTGCCACCTCTCCCGAGTGTAAGATGAGTAAATATGCGATTACGCGTCAACGAAGAAGTCCCCCTCGATGTCTTAACAACACTAGGTCACATGCGTCTTGCCCCAACATCATTGATTCCACACTTTCTAACTCCCTCCTGGGTTATTAGATCGTCGCGTTGTGTTTACCCAGTCCGAATTTGGGGTTACTTCTCCCAAGTGTCAAACCTTGTATTATCTAATTATCTAAATAAGCATAATATCAAAGAATAACGGTAAACACAATTGAAATAGTGAAGAACAACTATTAACGAAACACAAACTCAAACAACCAACGATTTCATAAAATATATTAATCTCTAAATAAAATCCGTTTAACTCATAACCATAACCATTTATACAATGAAAACCGAGCTAAACATGCTCAAAAACCTACCGAAGTTAAGAAAATAAAGAGATGAACAGAAGAACTTAGTCGTAGTCTGAAGATTTTCCGCTAAAACCGTTCAACGATCGCTTCTCCTTCTTCGCAACGTGTTCTTCTCCTTTAGAATTGGTTGAGTACACCCCAAAACACTCTCAAAATATTAGGAACCCTAAGGGGTCTCTTATAGCCGAGGGTTCAGAAAAAGAGAGATGAGAGAGGCCTAAATATAGAGCAAAATATCTAAAAAAAAAATCTAATAACTGTGCAGAGTGATCGTCGCAGCGGTGGATATGTCGGTTAAGTCACGGCCTAGGCGGTGGGATTAGGGACCTTGATGTTGTTTTACTACCTCGGCGGTAAGGTCACTGCCTCGGCAGTGGGCTTCTAGCAATTTTAGGCCCTCTTTGCATATTGACCGCTGCAGCGGTGGTCTGGATACCACAACGGTGGGCTAGTTTTCAAAATTTTGCCATTATGTTTGTTTTCCCACTGTTCTTCCACCGTTCTTGATCCGATTTGATAATTTATGATCCGTTTTCATGCTTTTTCACCCCATACATCTGATTCATACAAAATACATCAAAATGTATTAAAACGTAATAAACGTACTTGAAAACTAACAAGTTTGGTTTGGAGGTAAATTACACCTATCAATGTGGTAAGTTACTGTGATGAGCATGGTTATGCTCATAACTTTTCTGCACCAAGATCATCACAACAAAATGGTGTAGTAGAAAGGAAGAACAGGACGCTTCAAGAGATGGCCAAAACGATGCTTAATGAAAATTGCTTACCAACCTATTTCTGGGCCGAAACAGTAAGTACAACTTGTCATGTGGTGAATTGGGTATCAATTCGTAAAGGGTTCAACAAAATCCCATATGAAATCTGGAATGGTAAGACTCCTAATATTTCCTATTTTAAAGTATTTGGATGTAATTGTTTTATTTTAAAAGACAAGGATAATCTTGGTAAATTTGATGCTAAATCTGATTATGGAATTTTCATTGGATATGCTACTAACAGTAAGGCTTATATAGTTTATAATAAATGTACGTTAGTAGTAGAAGAAACTACACATGTTGTTTTTAAGGAAGCTAATCCATTCTTGTCGAGAAAGGTTTTGGATGATGGTGATGCAGGTATTTCAAATAGCCAAAACCAAGGTGATAATGTACCTAAGGAGTCTCAACAAGAGGAGAAACCTAAGGAAAATGATTCGACTTTACCACGTGCTAGAAAAACAGTACCGGGACATTCGGTAAAAAAAATCATCGGTAATTTCGAAAGAGGTGTAAGTACTCGTTCTTCTCTTAGGGATATAATTAATCTTACTTTCTTATCTCAAATTAAGCCTAAAAATATAGATGAGGTGTTAACTGATGAATCTTGGATTTTCGAAATGCAAGATGAGTTAGCTCAATTTGAGCGGAACAAAGTATGGTATCATGTTCCAAGAATGGATTTTCATCTAGTTATTGGTACTAAATAGGCTTTTAGAAATAAAAAGGATGAATGCAAGATTAGTAGCACATGGCTATAATCAAGAGGAATGAATTGATTATGATGAAAGCTATGCTCTTGTTGCTAGACTAGAAACAATTAGAATGCTACTCGCTTTTGCATGTTCACGTAATTTTAAGTTATATCAAATGGATGTAAAAAGTGCATTTCTAAATGGCTTTCTAGCATAAAAAAGTTTATGTAGAACAATCTCCAGGATTTGAAAGTGATAAATTTCTCGATCACGTATTTAAACTTCGCAAGGCTTTGTAAAGTCTCAAACAAGCTCCTAGAGCTTGGTATGAGAGACATAGCCAATATTTGATCAAAAACGGTTTTCGAAGGGGTATTTGTAAAATAGCACTGTTTGTGAAGCAAACAGATTATGATATTCTATTAGTACAAGTGTATGTTGATGATATTATTTTTGGATCTATTAATGAAGATCTTTACCAAGAGTTTGTTAAGATAATGCAGGTTGAATTTGAAATGAGCATGATGGGAGAGTTGAATTTTTTTCTTAGATTACAAATTAAGCAAACCAAATAAGGAGTATTTATAAAACAAGCTAAATACACCAAGGAGTTGTTAAATAAATATGGCTTGGATGGCACTAAAGAGTACAAAACTCATATGACAACGGCTACGAAGATAGATAAAGACGATACGGGCAAAAGTGTTAATGAAAACAATGTATCGAGGTATAATTGGTAGTCTGTTGTATTTAACTACTAGTAGACCTGACATGATGTACAATGTTTGTCTTTGTGTTGGATTTCAGTCTTGTCCTAAAGAATTGCACTTAACTGCAGTTAAACAAATTTTTCGATACTTAAAGGGGATGACTGATCTAGGATTTTGGTATCTTAGGGGGAGTGATTTTAAATTGGTAAGTTACTTTGATACTGATTTTTCCGGTTGCAAAGTAGAGCAAAAAAACACAAGTGGGTCATGTCATTTGTTAGGACATGCATTAGTTTCTTGGTCAAGCAAGAAACAGAATTCGATAGCCTTATCCACTACTGAGGCTGAATATATGATAGTTGGTAACTGTTGTGCTCAAAATTTATATATTAAGCAACAGTTAAATAACTTTGGAATTTGCATGGAGGAGGTCCCAATTTTTTGTGATAATAAAAGTGCTATTTGTTTAAGTAAGAATCCTACACAACACTCACGAACTAAGCATATAGAGATTAGACATCACTTTATTCGTGATCACATTCAGAAAAGGGACATTGTTATTGAGTATATTGATACATCCGACCAGCTTGCTGATATTTTTACTAAACCACAAGTGGAAGATCAGTTTGTGAAAATCATTCGCGGTTTGAGTATGACTAGACATAATGATGTTTGCTTAGAGTAGAGTTCTTTGGTGTTCCCCCCTCCTCAAATTTTTTATAGATGACAAAGGGGGAGAATTAGTTGATATTTTGTTGAATATCTTGAAGGGGAGTTTATTGTATATTTTGAAATTTGTGTTTTGTTGAATATCTTATGATTATTTTCATTACAATGCTTTAATAAGTTATAAAATCCGTCCTCGGATTCAGGGGGAGTGTGGTTATATTATTGTTTTGAAGAAAACATTAAAGTTAATTGTCATAATAAAAAATGGGGAGATTATTGATCCTAAGATTTTGATGGACAATTAAAGGTTGATGTTTTTGGTGGAACTAATGGTTTGATTAAGTGTTTCTGTTTATCAGTTCCAATGATGAAGATATGATGACAAGTAATGAATGGATGCTAAAAGATGATGACAAAGATGATGAAGGATTAAGAGGTTGAAGAATTTGAAGAATCTAGAGAAAACAACTCAGGTTAAATTTTAACTCTTAATATCCCAATTAAGATCACACATGACACAAAAAAATTTTTAAATGATTTTTCATAAATATGTGTGTTTTTTTATAGGATCCTAATTAGTTAAATTATTTTCTCCTATGTGTAATTGAAAAAAAAATATTAATAAATAATTAAAATTGAATTTAAGTATTTAGTGGAGCTAACCGAGAAAAAAAATCGGTTAAAGGGGCAAAAACGTCAATGAAAATGGATTAAAAACGAATTGAGAGAAATGTTCCAACATTAGTAAGTCGACAGGTAAGTCAATTGGAGCAAAGAAGGAAAAATCTCTATATCTTTCGGTTGACAAGTAGGTCGACCTGTGTTTAAATATAAATTCTCTGTATCAATAAGTCGACAGAACGGTTGACCTGTGACCAGAAATGTAACTCTCTGAATTTCTTGGTCGACAAATAAGTCGATTGATGGGCTGTGGATTTTTGGCTTGGCTACATTCTGAATTGAGCGGTCGACTGGTGGTTATTGGTAAGTCGACTTATGACATTGTTTCAGGATTTTGTGGAATTTGGGATTTTATTCTAAACGTAGCCGTTACTAACTGTTTTATGGTTTTGATTCACGAGATATATTAGGATTTAATATTATTTGAGATATGCAATATATATTATGATATACCTATAGATTTGGTTAATTAAGTTTGAATATGTCACAATTTGGTACATATAATTCTTTCTATCCTATTTAATTGTGATTGGAAAATATTTTGGGGACTTAATTGAGAAGTTTAAAAGATATATTTAAGTGATTTGAATCAGGATGAAGTCTTAATGATGTAAGGGGTCTATAAGAGTAATTAAATATCATAATAAGTGGGAACTAACCGCTAGAGAGCTTATTTTACTCTCATTTATATAGACCTGCGTTTTTAATACTATAAAGTGAGATCAAGAGAATTATACTGGGCTTTTCTACGAGAAATTATATTGAGAGAATTGTGAGAGCTTTTCTAAGAGTTATTATTGAGAATTATTTACTGTGGATCATTGCTGCTACTGAATCTGAAGTGATATTGCTATAATTATTCTTTCGGTGGATTCCGGGTGAGATCTTTTCAAAATTGTTTTCTATTTAGTATTACTTGTTTATATTTGGAATTTGATCTTTAGAAATTGTTTTCTGATTTTTTATTGAAAAATATTTTTGAAACAATTTCTTGAATAAATCTGATTACGTGTTACCTATTTTTTTTGTTTAAAATCAGATTTTGAATATCTCATTTTTCTATCACTAGTTTTGAGATATTAATTGAGTTCTAATTTATCTGGGATGGTAGAAGTTCTGAGTGAGAAAAATCATTTTCAATTTGTAATTGGTGAGTTGAGTGACGGATTGAATATTACTGGGAGTATTTAATCTAAGGGTAGTTGGTTTCAGTCTTTTTCTGTAAAGAGATTAAGGTAGTAATTCTTCCTGAATTGAATTGATTTATGAGTAATTTTGTAACGGTTTAATCCTTACCGGGTAAAAGGATATTTTGAGTGTTTGTGAGGTTTTGATTCTTTAGCTTTCATTTAAAAAAAGAATTAGGTTATTCTTAAACCTGTAAAAAGTAGATGTTACTCTTGAACTTGAGAAAATGAATTGTAAAGGTTGATTATGAGCATGTGAAAAGAATATTTATGAGGGTTTGGTTTCTACCTTTAAAGGAATCTTGAGTTTAGTAGTTGTGACTCTCCATGGGGCTCGGATGACTGGATTAGCCAATAGTAGTTTGGTGAACCAATATAAATTTCTGGTGTGCTGCTATCTTTATATTTTTTATTTTTTTTGTTTGGTGTGCACCTAGTTGATTTTATATTTCCGTTGTGATATAAAGATAATAATTAATTTAGAATTAAAATTAATTATTTGAATTTTTGAAGTATTTTCTCTGTTAATTTTTTTTATCTACCCAATTCACCCCCTCTTGAGTAGCTCATTGGACCAACAGAATCTATTAAAATAATTTACTAAAATAATTACTGCATTCGAGATAATTTTACAATTTATGATAACAAATTACAATTTAGTAGGAACATCTTTGTATTTGTTGTAAATATAACCCAAAGTGACTAATGTTATATGATATCAATAAATTGTTGTATTTAATGAGTTCATTACAATATTTAGTAATAATACTAAATTAATTGAGATTATATTATAATTTTGGCACTTTTTTTTCACATTTATTATAGTTATAACATTTAGTGAAATCTGTTATAATAAATTATATCCTGAATTACAACATTTGTTAAAGATATACCAATTTACAATAATAAGTTTAAATTCAGTTGGATATCTTCATATTTGTTGTAGTTTTAGAACAAAGTGACTAATGTTATGATATGATATTAATAATGTCGTGTTTAATGAGTTTATTACAATTTTAAGTACCAATGCTAGATTAGTTGAGATTATATTACAATGTTGGCACTTTCTTCGCATTTATCATAATTATAACATGTAGTGGTATCTGTTATAATATATTATAATTTGAATTATAACATTTGTTAAAGATATTACAATTTAGTTGCAACATATTAAAATTCAGTTGGATATTTTCATATTTGTTGTAGTTATAGCACAAAGTGAATAATGTTATAATATGATATGAATAAGATAATTGTATTTAATGAGCTTATTATAATATTAAGTAACATCACTAGATTAATAGAGATTATATTATGGTATTGGCATTTTTGTTCATATTTGTCATAATTATAACATGTAGTGACATTTGTTATAAGAGCCACATCCCTTTCTTGCTCGTTGTCGAGACTTACATCATAATTGTCATCTTCATTATCAATTTTTTAAACTTTTAGTGCCAGTAATTTCACTTGGCAGTGCCTTATTCTCTTTCATATCCACGAACGGATGACTCATAGGTCATTAGATTACCAATGAGCATCAATCATATTTGGTGAGATCATTGACTTCCTCGATTACCGTCACCTTGGTTCCCATGCTTTGATTAATGACCTCAGAATTTTCTGTACCTTCTCTTGCATGGAGTATGGCTTTCCAAGTGCACTGAGACTATTACATACATTGGTGAACCTTGTATACATATCCTGGATTGACTCTGTATCGCCCATTCTAAAAATTTAAAATCGATGGATTAGGGCACTGATTTTGGATTTTTTTTCACTTGGTTTGTTCCCTCATGTGTGATCTATAAAGTATTCCATATATCTTTTATCGACTCGCAATTTGATATCCTATTATACTCATTCACATCTAATCTACAGAATAAATGATTAATAGTTGTGCGTTAACAAATAATTTTTTGAAGTTATCATCGTCATAGTTATCATCTTTCTTAGCAACACCATTAATAGCATGAACATATGGACCATTTTTAGTAACTAACCATGCATCATAGTGAGTAGCCTGTAAGAAAACAGTCATTCTTGCCTTTCAGAAAACATAATTATCACCTGTAAACAATGGGGGATGGTCTGTAGATTACCTATCAACTAGTGTATTCATGTGATGTGCCATGTGATAGTGTTAGGTAGGATGTGAAGCCTATTTGAGCTAAATCACCTCTGGTACCAATTGTTGGCCCATAGATCTACCCAAGAGGGGGAGGGGGTGAATTGGGTCGTTTAAAAATTTAATCAAATAATTTATCAATTAATCAAATCACCAATTACCCTAACCGATTGTTATCTTAAGTTTAAGTGACAACATGTTTATCTAAGTGCACAACCAAACAAGTAAGGATAGAGAAATTAAACACACCGATTTATCCTGGTTCGGTAAGTTACCCTTGCCTACGTCCAATCCCCTGAGCTTCCACAGGGATTTCAAAATCTACTTACTTTGATCCCTTTCCAAGGTAGGAACCAAATCTTTATAATATTTTTCATAGGTTCCGAATTAACCTATAATTTTTTTCCAAGCTCAGAATCAAACATTTACAATTTCTTTTTTCCATGTGCAGAAATAACCTAATTCTTTTACAGCTTAAAAATCAAACCTACATTTTTAACATGCTAAAGACTAATCTTGATGAGACACCAACCCAATATGTCTAATAATCTCACACTCACACAAATATAAAAAAACATATGTTTCTTCTCACATGAGCTTCTACCACATTTATTCAAGATATACTCAATTAATGTCCTAATATACTAAGTGATAAATTTACGTGAGAATACGAGTTTAATTATTATCAATTAAAACAAAAAGATTATGTAAATTAGATTATCAGGTAAAAATTATTTTATAGGATATTTCAATATATTCAAAATAGAAAATGTTTCTTGTCAAATAAATTACTATGAACTCAGACAAAGATATATATCACGCAAATCACAGAAAACACGTAAAGTAATTACAGAGATCTCACCGGAGTTTCCTTGAAAATACGTAGAGACAATAACCAATATTAAAATGATGAAAGTTTTGATCAGGAACTTCTTAAAAAATCTCTTTCAAAAAAAAAATAAAAAATTTCAATAAAATAACTCTCTTTTCAAAAAGTTGAATTAAATCTTTTGTTCTTGATAGTTTTAATTAAAAAAACGCAGTTATATATATATATATATAGTATTTAAATAATTCCTAGAATGACTATATTTTTAAAGATAAGCCCATAAATGCCACATATAGAAAACGCCTATAATGACTATATTTTGAAAGATAAGTCCATAAATGTCACATATAGACCCCATATATCAAAATCATTTAAATCTGAAATGTTTGATGCAAAAATGCTCTCAATTTAGTACCAAAAAGATTTGATTTAAAAGATAAAAAGTAGTTTTATTGGTAAATCTCACAAAATCTGATAATATATGACTAAATCATAAGATCTTCAAAATATAAGGTATATCCATGAAAATCGGTAAAAATCACTTTAAATAAGATTTTCCAACGTTCAAAACCATAAGATTTGGAAAGAATATCTTGAAAAGCATTCTGGTAAAAATTCAAATATTTACTCCATCGATCTACCAGCTCATCCATCGGTTAATCGGTTAGACCTTCAACGACTAAATTTCTAGTTTTTGCTAACCTATCGATTGTTTTAGGCTCAGAATTGATTGTTCAACCAACCAATCAACCGATCAGCCTAAAATGCCAAAACACACATCCTGATTCATTTGGTCGGCCGTTCTCTCTTGTAATCGACAATTAAGCCTAAATTTGAAATTTCTTGAATTTTCAAAACATTTTCTTGATCAAGTTTTTTAGGAAAAACATTTACACATATAAATTTATCACTTTTGACCACTTTAAAGAAAATTTCAAGTTATTTATATGTGTCGTGCATGATCATATTCGAGTTGCATTAAGAGTATAAAAACAGTTGATGTGTTTTTACCTAGAAATATGAAAAATCTTCATTCCTCAAAAAATTTCAACGTCTTCATTGCAACCATCTCGATCTTCTAAAAAATATCATCTTGAAAACCATTCTTTTTCTCATTTGCTTAATCATAACTCAAATATGAAATTACAAAACAAGGATATTAGTTCCATAAAACATCAACGTTAATTTGTTCATCAAAACATCTAGGTTCAACAATCTTTCTCTTTTTTATAATGACAATTAACTTTGATATTTTCTTAAAAAAATAAAATATAATCATGCTCCCCCTTAATATGAGATCAAGTTTTGTTCACATTAAAGATCATAATGAGAAAAATATTTTCAAGATTATGTAATGAGAGATTAAAAATTCAAAACATATAATAATATTTCATAAATATTTTATCTCTTCACCTTCGTGAAAAATCTTCTACCCTTTATAAAAGCATTTATTAAAACATGCTTTTATAAAAATATTACAACTCTCTCCCCCTTTGTCATCTCAAAAAATTGAGTAGGATTAAAACATTTATTCTAGGCATACATCATTGGGCCTAGTCATTCCCAAACCTCGAATAATTTTCAAGAATGCTCTTCAGCTAAAGGTTTAGTAAATATATTAGCTAATTGTTCATAAGTATCAACATATTCTATAGAAATATTACCATTTTGAATGTGATCACGAATAAAATTATGAATAATTTTAATATTCTTAGTTTCGTGAGTATTGTGTAGGATTTTTATTAAGACATAACATTTTTATTATCACAATAAATAGAAACTTTCTTTGTGGAAATACCATGATCATGAAATTGTTGTTTTATATAAAGAATTTGTGCATAATAGTTACCTGCTGCCATATATTCAGCTTCAGTGGCTGGTAAGGCTATAGAATTTTGTTTTTTGACTGACTAAAAAACAAGTACATGTCCTAAAAAGTGACACAACTCACTTGTGCTTTTACGCTCAACTTTGTAGCCGATAAAATCAGTATCGTAGTATCTAATTAAAGTAAAATTACTCCTCCTAGGATACCATAATCCTAGATCAGAAATTCCTTTTAAATATCTAAAAAATCGTTTGACATCAGTTAAATGGGACTCTTTTGGGTAAAGATTGAAATCTCACACACAAACAAACACTAAACATGATATTTGGTCTACTTGCAGTAAGATATAATAAATTACCAATTATATCTCGATACATCTTTTCATTCATACTTTTACTTGTGTTATATTTAACGAGTTTTGTTGTTGCCATGAGAGTTTTGTATTCTTTAGTATTTTTCAAGCCATATTTCTTAAGTAACTCTTTGGAGTACTTGGCCTGATTGACATAATTTTTTTTCTTCTTTTGTTTGCTTAATTAGTAGCCCAAGAAAAAATGTTAACTCTTCTATCATGCTCATTTCAAATTCTACATGCATTATCTTGGTAAAGATCTTTGTTAGTAGAACCAAAAAAGATATTATCTACATAAATTTGTATTAAAAGGATGTCACAATTATTTTGTTTAACAAAAAGTGTGATATCACTAATACCGCGTCGAAAATCATTCTCAATTAAATATCTGCGAAGTCTCTCATATCAGGCTCGAGGAGCTTGTTTAAGACCATACATTCCTTTACGTAGTTTAAAAACATGATCATGTAAACTTTCATTTTCAAAACCAGGTGGTTGTTCCGCATAAACCTCTTCAATTATAAAACCATTTAAAATGCACTTTTGACATCCATTTGAAACAATTTAAAGTTACGAGAACACGCAAAGGCCAATAACATTCTAAGGACTTCTAATCGAGCAACAAGAGCATAACCTTCGTCATAATCTATGCCAACTTCTTGATTATAGCCCTGTGTTACTATCTTGCTTTATTTCTAATTACTATTCTTGTTTCATCTTTTTTATTACACTAAATGCATTTAGTGCCAATAAGAGGATGAAAATCAGGTTTAGGAACCAGAGACCAAACTTTATTTATTTCAAATTGAAGTAATTCTTATTGCATGACAGAAATCCCTGACTCATCAATTAAAGTTTCATCAATATTTTTAGGCTCAATTTGAGAAAGAAATACAAGATTAATAACATCTCTAAAAGAAGGCCTCGTACTTACACTATTTTCGAAGTTACTCATAATCTCTTTTACCGAATATACTGGAACAATTTTTAAAGCGCGTAGGGTAGCCGATTCCTCATTCGTTGGTGACCTTTCTAGAGGATTTGATGACTATTTTCTAAATTTAGTCTCCTAATTCTTCCTTTTTTGTCACTATACCTCCATCATCATCATCCAAATATTTTCTAGACACAAATCAATTAGCCTTTTCAAATACCAAACATATAGACTCTTCAAAAAGTAAAGATATTCTATTATAAACTCTATATGCTTTACTACCCAAAGCATACCCAAAAAAAATATCTTGATTAGATTTGGCATCAAATTTTCCAAAATTATCTTTATCACTTAAAATAAAACATTTACAACCAAAGATTTTGAAATACGATACATTTAGGGTTTTTCCATTCCAAATTTCGTAAGGAGTTTTGTTAAAACCTATTCGGATAGAGATTCGATTAATAACATGACATGCAGTGCTTACCGATTCAGCCTAGAAATATTTAGGTAGATTGTTATCATTAAGCATAGTCAGGACCATTTCTTGAAGTGTCACGTTCTTTCTTTCAACAACTTCAGTTTGTTGTAGAGTTTTAGGAACAGAAAAAATATGAGAATATACATGCTCATCACAATGACTAATAATCTCAACATTTTTAAATTCTCTACCTCTATCATTACAAATATTTATAATGCATGATTGTTTCTCATTTTACACACGCTTAAAAAACTTAGTAAATATATATGCAACAAGACTCTTCTTAGAAAAAATCAAAATTAACTCCATACGAGTAATGCCCAAAACACCTAAGTCATAACTAACTATTTTCAGATAAAACATTTAAGTATGACAAATTTTGTGAAGAAAAGTCTTCAAATGAACAAATATGGGCATTTTCAACACGTGATGCAACTAGTGAAATGCTATTATTATTATTAACATTTTTAATGATACACTTATTATTATAAAAAATAACATTCTACCCCCTTTCACATAATTGACTAATGTTGAGCAGATTATGTTTAAGACCATCAACTAACAAAATATCCTCAATAACAATATTGGCATTACCAATGTTACATATATCAACGATCTTACTCCTGGCGTTGTCTCCAAAAGTCATATGACTTCCATCTGTAGGTGTCAAAGATGCAAATTTTGTTGTATCTCCCGTCATGTACCAAGAACAACCACTGTCTAGGAACCATTTGTCCATGATTAATAGTACTTTCAGATTAACTTGTAAGGAACACCTCAAATAGTTTCTAAGTGGTACACAATCTAAGTGAGTCTAATCTTGTTAGTTGGGTCAATTCTTAATCTTTTAGGAACCCATACCTGCTTGCCTTTAGATAATTTATGAAAATAAATTCTTATAGTAGTGCCCCACAATATTACAATTAAAGCATTTAACAAGTTTTCTAGCTTAAGAGAACTATTTTTGAAACCTCGTTATTTCGTATTGCTATTTTGATTTACATTTTCACATTATCACTTGATAGAACCATTTCAAATGATTTTCTCTACAAAAAATAAATATCTTGATTGTTATAACTAAACTATTTTCTCCGACAGGTACATGCATGCACGCCCTCTTTCCTAGAAAAACTATACATTATAGATATTCAAAGCTATAAATTAACTATGTAAATCCATGAAAAAAACTAATTATGGATTTGGTTTGGTTTCACTAATCATTAAAACTGAATTTTTCGGACAGGCCATGTGTCGGACAGAACAACAGAAGTTGACCACTTCAATCATTGTAGTGTTAAATTTTAAAGCAAAAATGTGTAATGATCAAAGGAATTGACATGGATATACTTTTTTCTTCGAGTTGCATGGCTTATTTTTTGAATATTACACAAGCGAAATTACTTGATAAGCCTTTGACACAAATTTTGAATTCAACACTTTTGTTGTCTGTTATTTCATCTTAGCCCTCCTACTATTTAGGAACAGGTAAACATCACACGTGTATAAAGAATTGGCTACAACCTGGGCATGATTTGGTTGGACCCATTGGAGGAGGGTTTCCGAGCAAGAATCCTATAAAAGAGATTAATAATTGCAACTCAAATAATTTTATATTTTTCGTTGACTCTATAATTATATTTTACATAATAAAGAGGTGACTTTTGTTTAAGAAATTTCACATATTTATATAAATTCAAATAAAATATTTAACAAATATGATATTGCTGAATCCCACATCAACAATGGGCCCCCGATATCCATTCGCAGAGGTTTGTCAAAGTCCACCTTGCGCGTAAGGAGACGTATTGAATCCCACATCGCTTGTGTTACCTAATCTTGAGCTATATATAAAGTCTAGGGCAATTCTCATTTTTTTGATATCCGTTCGCAGTAGTTTAACAACCACTGCAAACGAATATTGGGGGTCAAACATCAATGTGAGATTCAACACACCCAATGTTAAAATAATTGAGAAACGAAAAATTGGGAGAGCATGAACAATATATTAATATTCAGGAAAACGGTATATATTATAATGATATACAATAGGTATTTATAGGAGAAGTGGGGAACCTTAGGGTTAGAGTTTTGACCTAATGGGCCAAGTGGGCCAAGTCCATATATTACATTAACATCCCCCTTCAAGCTCAAGGCGATAAATGAGAGGTGAACTTGATTTTGGAAACTAAAGAGTGAAAACGTCCGGGTGAATGAGCCTTAATGAAAATATCTGCTATTTGATTGGCTGAACTGACGAGTTGGAGACGAACCATATTCTGAAGTATGTGATGACGAATGAAGTGACAATCAATCTCGATATATTTTGTACGCTCATGGAAAACATCATTGTGGTTGATCTGAATGATACTCCTATTGTCAAAGTGTAAAATAGTGGCAATAGAAGAAGAGATTCTCATGGTAGCGAGGAGCCACTGAAGCCAAAGTAGTTCTTGAGTTGCATAAGCCATGGCACGATATTCAGCTTCAGTGCTAGAATGAGCAGCCACAGTTTGTTTCTTAGTACACTAGAAAATGAGAAAGTTACTCAAGAAAAAAAAAAAACTAGTGGTTGAAAGTCTGTCGGTGGGATCTCCGACCCAATCGGCATCAGAATAATGTTATAAGGTGGGAGTAGACTGGGCTGAGAAATGAAGTCCATAAAATAAGGTACCATTGACATATTGAAGGATGCGAAGAACAACGGAGTAATGAGTGATTCGAGAAGCAGACAAGAGCTAGTTGACTTGATGAATGACATAGGTAATGTCTGGATAAGTGACAATGAGGTATACCAGACTTTCAACTAATTGACGATATAGAGTAACATCCTGAAGTCGTGAACCATCGAGTAGAGTGAGTCTGATATTCAGCTCAAGAGGAGTAGTAGCAATGTTAGAGTCAGTGATGCCAGACTTGAAAAGACGATCTGATGCATATTTGGCCTAAGAGGGAGAAAATATCCATATGAATTGGATGAGACTTCGAGGCCAAAAAAATAGGTGAGCACGCCAAGATCGTTCATCGGGAATTGTCCATTGAAAAACCGATTAAGTTCAGAGATACAACGTAGATTATCCCCAGTAATAATCATGTCATCCACGTATAATAAAAGAAGAATAATACCATTGTCAGTGTGACAAATAAATAAGGCAGAATCATGAGCACTGGATGTGAACCTAAACAGATGAATGGTAGTGCTGAATTTTGTAAACCAGGCACGTGAAACTTGTTTCAAACCATATAAGGCACGACGAATGCGGCATACTTTATTTCAAGAGACAACTAGCACAGGAGTGGTATACATATAAAATTCCTCAAGAAAATAGCCATTGAGAGAAATGCATTTTTGATATCTATCTGAAAGAGAGTCCATTTTCGAATGACAGAGATAGCAAGAAGAGTACAGATAGATGTGAGCCTCACTACTAGAGAAAATATCTCTTTATAGTCAATTCCATATTCCTAAGCAAATCATTTGGCAACAAGTTGGACATTATATCGTTCAACAAAACCATCAGAAAATATTTTGATCTTAAACACCCATTTGCACCCAATAAGAGTTTTTCCAGGGGGAAGATCTGTAAAGCCTAGTTCCCACACCTACATATTTTTAGTTATATTTTGCAACATTCAAAAAGTATTTGGGTCTAATGTGTTATTTATTATTTGCTTTAAAGATTTTGGGGATTAATTTGCATTTAAAAAAAATATGGTCCATGTTTTGTTTCCTTCCAAAGGAAGGAAACAAATATATATATTCATATGAAAACAAAGGTTGACATGTGTCAACCATAAAACAAATTATCATCACTGTCTTTATAAAAAAGAAAAAAAGAAAAAAAAAAAGAATGGGGGTAATTGAACATAGTGAACCGGCAAATGAATAGGATATATATATATATATATATATATATTAGATTTGTAATTTTAAATAAAAATATTTAAATGGTGAAAATTTAATTTATGATAAAAATTCTCAATTTTATTCTCAATTCTTATTAACAGTCGATTAATATTCTTTTGTAGCCCAAATTATTAATAGAAAGAAATGTGTAATCGTTGTTATAGTAATTTTTTATACAGTTAATATTAACTTAAAAATTAGGCGTTAAATAGTTTCGTATAATAAAAAAAAAATGGGAATGAAAAAAATTGCATTTTAGGGTTACGCATTGCATATTAGAGTTATTTAAATATATTTTTAGTTTAGGCCTTTTCGTTGGTTGTTAGGTTTGCAGACGACGCCGACCAAGTAGTATTCGGGCGATAGTACTTTTGGTGGCACAAAAATCAAGGTAATTGTATTGACTTCTATATAAATTATTAAATTATATATTCATACTAAATTGTTGAATTAAAATGTTTATTAAAATTGATTATTTTATCACGTTAGATGGATCAAGTAAAGTGTTGAATGTGAAAACTGGTTTTTATTATCCGACTATGCCATAGTTGTCTTCTCGTCAAGAGGGCAAGTCCTGCGAGATGTGGATATGTTGTTACCTGTAAGACAAGTTCTGCAGGATGGATATGTTGTTACCTGTCAGAAAAGTTCTGCAGGATGGATATTTGTTGTTACTTGTCAAGCAAGTCTTGTATGGTAGATATTTGTTGTTACCTGTCAAGCAAGTCTTGCAGGGTAGATATATGTTAATCTATCAGGAGTACAAATCATGCAGGTGATTGCCCCTACCATTTGGGATATTGAATGGCCCTGACACTAACAGCCACATTAGATGACACAGTTGTACAAGTTACGATACTGTTGTAACTCCTGATCGTGAGGTAAACTATCCTATGGCTAATAGAAAAATATGAGTGCGATATTTTATTATATGTTGAAATGTTTGGATTAGTTGATTTAAATACATGATCTCATTGCAATGATGACAGTGAAATTTTATTCCGGCTTGGTGTGCGGTTATATTATATTATATTATTGGAAAGTGAATTTTTTATAATTATGCTTGATCCATAAAATGATTTTTGTATTATGAAGACAGTACACTAATAAAATATTTGGTCTCAAGTATCGCAGTTAGAGACGGGTCCACTATTGGTGTTAGATAGTGTCAGGAGGTGCTGTTGCTTTTGAGACAGTTAGAATATATGTTGGAAGTGAGTGGTTTAAATAGTTTTGTAATCTCATTACAAAATCGACAACGTTATATAAAAGCTAAAATTTTAAAATGGGAATGGAAAAATATATTATTATTATTATTATTATTATTATTATTATTATTATTATTATTATTATTATTATTATTTTATCAGAGTAACACAATGGAAGCGTCGTGGTGGGATGACTTGTCTTTTGAATCTATTTCTCATTAGGAGAAACTGAGTAACAGCCCTAGGAAACCGGCTCGTTATAAGATCAACAATATCCAAGTGTGAGTTTTGGCGAAAGCCTGACATTCTTCGTCCATTACTTTCTGCTAAAGAGGATTAGTATTATCTTCTTTATAGGATTGAGGCTCATGCAGATGTAGTATAGTAGAAAAGTAATGAAAATCAGTAAGGTAAGGTAGATGATGAGTTACCTTGGCAGAGTGGTAGGGGTGATCGAGAGCGTGGTCTCACATCGGCCACAGGAGAAGTCTCAGGCATGGTCGACTGAGTTGGAGGGGTGAGATTAGCTAGTAGTTCTGGAGTAGGTTTAGCTGGTGGTTCTGGGGTGGACTCAGCATAAGGTGAAAGATTGGACTCAACTGGTGGTGCTGGAGTGGACTCAACAGTATCAAGAACTGTATCCTCAAGAAATAACTCAATAGATGGATCAATAAAGAATCTGGAGTTGGTGATGGTTAACATGTTAAATGATCGCAAGGAAGAAAACATTTGATGTTAAAAAAAAAAATGACATGTCGAGAGATACGAAGAGTTTTAGAAATGAGATTCCAGCACCAATACCCTTTATGTTGAATGCCATATCCAAGAAAACAACATAAGCAAGCCCTTGGTTCTAGTTTGTTGTGTTCATGTAGTTTGAGAAGAACAAAATAAGCGCAACCAAAGACTCTGAGTTAAGAGTAATTGAAAGGTTTACCGAAAAGACACTCAAATGGAGACTAGTGTTGGATTGTAGCTGAAGGGATACAATTTATTGTGTAGATGGTTGTGATGGCAGCACCACCCCAAAAACGCTCAAGACATGATGAAGAAATAAAGAGAGCATGAACAATGTCAAGAATATATCTATGTTTGTGTTCAACTCGTCCATTTTGTTGGGATGTAATAGGACACGAGTGATGGAAAAACATGCCATTTTTGTGAAGCAGGTTAAGAAAGGCATGATCCTTGTATTCCATTGCATTATTTGAGCGATTTTTTTTTTTATATTTCTTGAAAATTGGGTTTGAACCATAGATGAAAACTTAGAATATATTTGGAATAGTTCGGATTGATGTTTTATAAAAAACAACCATGTATATCGAGAGTATTCGTCCACAATGATAACAAAGTAACGACACCACCTATCGAGGTATAAGGAGAAGACCCCCAAATATCAGAATAAATTAGATTAAAGGGTACAAGAAAAATATATTGACTTTCTTTGAAAGATAGGACTGGTTTTTTTACAAGTTGGTAATGGATACATTTGAATGACTCATGTTGAACTGAACCTAACTGACCACTAGAGATAAACGATTTGAGTCAGCTAGATGAAATATAGCCTAACCAATAATGCCAAATATGGGATGGTGATAGCAACAATGTTGGCTGTAGAGATAAGGATGATGATGTGGATAAAGATATTGGTGGTAGTGGTAAGGTTGCACAGGCTGATGAAGGGACATGTAGTTGTGGTCGTGGTAGAGTTTGAGATGGAAGGTACAAACTGTTGAGTTCATATAGACATCCAACTTTATGACCAGTCCCTAGAGTTTTTCCTGTTCGAGGACCTTACACATGACAACCACTATTAGATAATATGACATCAAATCCCAATTCACAAAGTTACCTAATAGACAAGATATTGAAGATAAGTTTTAGAATCAAATACGTGTCAGGAATAGAAAGATGGGAAGTAGAAACCTGACCGATATAAGTGACACGCATTTGAGAACCATCAGCGGTATGAATACTAGGGGTATTCATAATGGAGAGTTTGGTTGAAAAAATATTGGATCAGATGTCATATGATTATAACAGGCAGAATCGAAGAACTAAGAAGAATTACCTGTAGTAAGTGAGAGAGTAAGGAAACAATATGTACCATTTTTGGAGAAAATATGATGGAGAAGTAAATCCATATCTATAATAGACATGGTAACAGTAGTAAATGTAGGATCCGAACCCTCTTTGACATTGTGAATGATCAAAGAACCCGCAGACATCGTTGTTGAATCTAATAAACAATATACAACAAATTATATTGTATAATATGAATCTGGAGAAACTGCTATCATGAATAGATTCAAAACACTGAAATTATTCAGGAACCGATTTATACTTGTGAATAACCGATTGAGAACCCCTTGAACCTATCAAATCTCCGTGATGAACCAAATCAATAATATAAGGAGAACTATATTGTATGATCCAAATTTGATTAACATAAATCAAATATAGATCTAGAATGCTGAAATTTTCTAGAACCAATATTAAATCTTCAAGAATTGGGCAAAAAACAGGTGAAACAGCATAGAAACCACGCGAATATAAAGAAAAATATATTCTATGAGTCTCAAATCATAAAAAGGAGGCAGAAAAAGAATCAGGATATCCAAAAACCCCAAGAATCGGTCTAAGTTTGTAAAAAATCAGTTAAAAAAGGCCTGAACCAATACGAAGAAGGTTACCTCAAAGAATTAATGATGTGGTAAGAATCGGCTGACTGGGCGCTGATATGACAAAGTTAATGGCTGATATGGTAGTCAACGACTGACGTGACGCTGAGGTGGAACTAAGACAGTGTTGAATGGGCACTGATTGGACTGCTTAGGGCTGACATGGCAGTGGGAATGAAGTTGAACAAGTGGCAGCACGTGGATCATGCTGCAACATCTTCTTATCGCCCGTGTGGGTGCATGGAAAATTGAATGAAAATGGTTTTGGTCGATTTGGAATCCTCTCATTGAGACAGTTCCGATGATATGTTGTTCGATGAATTTGGAGCCCTAGTTGAGGCGGTAGGATCCACAATCAATGGCGATGTAGTGATGGTATTGCTGCTAGCATTGACATAGCGTGAGGGCACGTTAAAACTCTGTTGGCGATGGTTTTGATGTCGTTGTGATCGTCTCTTCGATACTAAAGTGTGGATGTGATGAGAGTTAGTTTTAGAACAATGGTGGGATTGTGGCAATCAACAAATGTAACAACATAACGGAAGGCTTAGGGTTTGGGTTTCGAAAATTTTAACACGAACAGGGTCAGAAAATATTGACTCTTGATACCATGCTAAGATAATTGAGAAACGGGAAGTTGGGAGAACACGAACAATATATTAATATTCAGGAAAAGGTTATATATTGATATATAATAGGTATTTATTGGAGAAGTGGAGAACCCTAGGGTTAGGGGTTTGACCTAATAGGCTAAGTGGACCAAGCCCATATATTACATTAACACCCAATATTGACTTTGATACCATGCAGTAACCCAATGGACCTAACTTACTCTCAAAAGATACCTTATACGATGAGGATTACCCTAAACTTTATATATAGCTCATGATTAGTTAACACAAGCGATGTGGTATTCAATACGTCCCCTCACGCACAGGATGAATTTTGACAAACCAATGCGAACAGATATCAGAGGCCTATTATTGATGTGGGATTCAGCATGCCCCTCACACGCAGGGTAGACTTTTTGACAAACCAATGCGAACAAATATCGGAGGCCCAACATCAACGTGGGATTCAACACACCTAACATCAGACAAGAGTCCTGACTTTGATACCATGTAGTAACCCAAATTTTTAATTAAACATTTTTGTTTTCTGTTATTTCATGTTAGCCTTCCTATTGTTTAGGAACAAGTAAACATCACACGTGTATAAGAATTGGATACAACCTGGACATGATTTGGTCGGACCTATTGGAGGAGGGTTTTCGAGCAAGAATCCGATAAGAGAGATTAATATTTGTAACTCAAATAATTTTATATTTTTCGTTCATTATATAATTATATTTTACGTAATAAAAAGATGATTTTTTTTCTTCAGAAATTTCACATATTTATATAAATTCAAATAAAATATTTAACATATATGATATTATTGAATCCCACATCAACAATGGGCCCCCGATATCCATTCATAGAAGTTTGTCAAAGTCCACCTTGCACGTAAGGGGACGTATTGAATCTATTCACAGAGGTTTGTCAACTATGCATGTTATTTTTGAGGAAGCTGATCCATACTTGTCGAGAAAGGTTTTGGATAATTATGATACAGGTATCTCAAATAACCAAAACCAAGGTAATAATGCACCAAAGGAGTCTCAACAAGAGGAGAAATGTAAGGAGAAGGATTCGACTTTACCAAGAGCTATAAAGAAAGTATCAGGGCATTCAATTAAAGAAATCATCGGTAATTTCGAAAAAGGTGTAAGTACTCGATCTTCTCTTAGAGATAATTAATCTTACTTTCTTATCTCAAATTGAGCCTAAAAATATAAATGAGGTGCTAATTGATGAATCTTGAATTTCTGTAATGCAAGTTGAATTAGTTCAAATTGAGCGGAAGAAAGTATGGTGTCTTCTTCCAAGGCCGAATTTTCATCCAGTTATTGGTACTAAATGGGTATTTAGAAACAAAAAGGATGAATCTGGTATGGTAATTAGAAATAAAGCAAGATTAGTGGCACATGGCTATAATCAAGAGGAAGGAATTGATTATGATGAAACTTATGCTCCTATTACTAGACTAGAAGCAATTAGAATGCTACTCACCTTTGTATGTTCACGTAATTTTAAGTTATATCAAATGGATGTAAATAGTGCATTTCTAAATGGTTTTCTAGCTGAAGAAATTTATGTGGAATAAACCCCGAGATTTGAAAGTGACAAATTTTCCAAGCATGTATTTAAAGTTCGCAAGGCTTTGTACGGGCTCAAACAAGCTCTAAGAGCTTGGTATGAGAGATTTAGCTAATATTTGATCGAAAATGGTTTTCGAAGGGATATTTGTGATATAACACTATTTGTAAAGCAAACTGACTTTGATATCCTATTAGTACAAGTATATGTTGATGATATCATTTTTGGATCTACTAATGAGAATCTTTTCCAAGAGTTTGCTAAGATAATGCAGGTTGAATTTGAAATAAGTATGATGGGAGAGGTGAATTTCTTTCTTGGATTGCAAATTAAGCAAACCAAAGAAGGGATATTTATAAACCAAGCTAAATACACCAAGGAGCTGTTAAAGAAATATGGTTTGGAAGGAGCTAAAGAGTACAAAACTCTCATGACAACGGCTACAAAAATTAGAAAAGACGATACGGGCAAAAGCGTTAATGAAAAGATGTATCGAGGTATGATTGGTAGCTTGTTGTATTTAACTATTAGTAGACCTGACATTAAGTATAGTGTTTGTCTTTGTGTTATATTTCAGTCTTATCTTAAAGAATCGCACTTGACTACGATTAAGCGAATTTTTTATTATTTAAAGGGGATGATTGACCTAGGATTATGGTATCCTAGGAGGAGTGATTTTAAATTGGTAAGTTACTTTGACGCTGACTTTGCCGGTTGCAAAGTTGAGCAAAAAAACACAAGCGGATCATGTAATTTGTTAGGACATGCTTTGGTTTCTTGGTTAAGCAAGAAACAGAATTCGATAACCTTATCTACTACTGAGGTTGAATACATGGCAGCTGGTAACTGTTGTGCTCAAATTTTATATATTAAGCAACAGTTAAATGATTTTGAAATTTGTATGGAGGAGGTCCCTATCTTTTATGATAATAAAAGTGCTATATGTCTAAGTAAGAATCCTACATAGCACTCACGAACTAAGCATATAGAGAATAGACATCACTTTATTCGTGATCACATTTAGAAAATGAATATTATTATTGAGTATATTGATACCTCCGACCAGCTTAATGATGTTTTTACCAAACCACTAGCGGAAGATTAGTTTGTGAAAATCATTCGCGGTTTGAGTATGGTTAGACATAATGATGTTTACCTAGAGTGAGTTACATGTTTGTTGTTTTCTCCTTTTCTACCTAATTTTGTTTTTGAAGATGACAAAGGGGGAGAAATGAGTGATGTTTTATTTAGGGGAAGTATTCTAAAATTGTGTTTTAATAAAAAAAATGAGTTTTAATGAAAATAGAGAGATTTAAAAATTTTGCATTATTAAAATCTTCATTGTGACGCTTTAATGAGTTAAAGAACCTGTCCTCAGATTCAGGGGGAGTGTGGTTATATTTTATTTTAAAGAAAATATCAAAGTTAATTGTCATCATAAAAAATAGGGAGATTGTTGATCCCAAGATTTTGATGAACAATTAAATATTGATATTTTGGTGGAATTAATGTTTGATCAAGTATTTCAGTGATTTAAAGTTTCAGTAATAAAGATGTAAAATTGAATGGATGCTAAATGAAGATGTCAAATGGAATGGATGCTTAATGAAGATATCAATATGATAAAGAAGTATTAAGAGCTTGAAGAAATTAGAGAAAACAACCCAGGTAAATATTAACTCTTAATATCCCATTTAGGAACACACACATGACACAAAATGAATTTTATATTTTATGTGTGTTTTTGTTAAGTATATTTATTTGCTTTTATGTGAATTAAAAAGAAATATATTTGAGTGACTAAAATGGAATATAAGAATATTAGTGGAACTTATTCAAAGATAAAAATGGATAAAGTAAAAGAAAGTGAGTTAAAAACGAGATCAGCGAAATGATTCAGAAGAAAGCAATCGACTAAGGAGTTGACTGGAGAAAAATGATGAAACATCCTGAATTGAAGAGTCAACCGATCGGTCAACTTGTGATAACATCTAAACTCTCTGAATCTGCAAGTCGACCGAGCGGTCGACCGGTGAAAGCATGACTAACTCTCTGAATCTACGAGTCGACCGAGCAGTCGACCTATGCTAGCTGCGGCAATGGTTTGGCTGCAAGCTGTGTTGGGCAGTCGATTGGGCAGTCGACCGTATGTGCTGGTTCAGGATATTGTTTGATCTGATTTTAAATCCCAAAGTAGCCGTTTTTAGTTAGGATTGAAGAGAGATTTTGGGGATATTCTTACTATTTAAGATATGGTTCATATAATAATTAAATTCTTTCAATATGGTGCATTAAATATTAATGTTTCTCAATTTGGTACTTGAAATAGATTCTATACTTATTTATTTTGATTGAGAAAAACTTTGGGGGTTTAATTGAAAGATTCAAAAGATGTTTTTAAGTGAAATGGAACCTAAATGAAGTCCTTATGTTATAAGGGGTCTATAAGAGTATTTTATTGTCATGATACTTGTAACTTAGCCGTTAGGAGGCTGATTACATGTGCCTTTATGTAGACCTGCGAATTTTCTAAGAAAAGTTAATTATTCTAAGAGAGAAAATCAGTTTATATAATTTTGAGAGAGCATTTATAAGAGTTATCATTTTACGATACTGTGAGCTATTCTACGAGTGATTCTGATAATCAATTGTGATCTATTCTTACTGATACCAGATTTGAAGCTATATTGTTCTAATCATTATTTCTGTGGATTCCGGGTGAGATATTTCTATATTATTTATTGTTTATTATTTTATTTTGGAAATTGATCTTAGAAATTGTTTTTGATTTTTGAAGAAAATATTCTTTCAAACAATTTCTTGAATCTGATTACGTACTTCAATTTGCTACCCATATTTTTGTTAAAATCAGATTTCTGTATCTTACGTATTTCTATTACTAGTTGGGATATTAATTGAGTTTTTATTTGTCTGGGGTGGTAGAAGTTTCGAGTGAGATTTACTTATCAATTTTTGTATTGGTGAGTTGTGATGGATTAAATATCATTGGAGATATTTAATCAAGGGTAGCAGAGTTTTAATCTCTTTTTGTAAAGAGATTGAGGTAGAGATTCTTCCTGAATAAGAATTGCGTTTTTTGAGTGATTTTGTAATGGTTTAATCCTTACCGGGTAAAATGATATTTGGAGTGTTTTGGTGAGGTTTTGATTCTTGAGCCGGAGTGTTAAAACGAATTAGGTTATTCTTTAGCCTATAAAAAGTAGAGGTTTTTCCTTAGTCCGAGAAAAGAAAATTGTAAAGGTTGATTCTGAGCCTGTAAAAGAATCGATGTGTGGGTTTGGTTCCTACCTTTAAAGAAATCTTGGTTTTACTGGGTGTGACCTCCGTGGAGCTCGGGGAAACTGAATTAGCCAAGAGTAACTTGGTAAACCAGTATAAATCTCTGGTGTGCTGCTTTCTTAATTTGTTTATTTTTGTTGTTTGAGTGTGCACTTAGATTTATTTTAATTCCACTGTGATATAAAGATAATAATTAATTTAGGTATAAAATTAATTATTTAATTTATTCAAGTATATTCTGATAATATTTTTTAGTTACCCAATTCACCCCCCTCTTGAGTATTCTACTAGACCAACAATTGGTATCAGAGCTAATTTAGCTCGAATCTATTTTGCTAAAAAAGATCACATAGTACACATAATAGGCACACTAGATGCGGGGCAGTCTATACACCAACCATCATTGTTTGCAGGTGAAAGTTACTCATTTTGGAAAGACAAGATAATAACCTTTCTTCAGGCTACAAATTATGACATGTGGCTAACAATCGAGGATGATCCATTTATTCTAATGGAAAACGGAGTTGAGAAGAAGAATGAACAACTCACTACTTCCGATAAGCAGAAACTCTCTATTAATTCTCAAGCTATCAATATTCTCTTTTGTTCTTTAGATGCTAAGGAGTATTCTAGAGTTTCAAGTTGTAAATCCGCAAAAGAGATATGGGATAAGTTACAAGTTACCCACGAAGGTACAAGTCAAGTGAAGCAATCAAAGATCAATGAACTCATGAGAAAATTTGAGATGTTCAGGATGGAGGAGAATGAATCGATTCATGAGATGTACACTCGCTTCAACAACATATGTAATAGTATGAACCAACTCGGAAAGCCATACTCCATGGAGGATAGAGTATGAAAGGTCCTAAGGTCCTTAACGAAAATATGAGAGTTAAAGGTGACGGCAATCAAGGAAACCAAGGATCTTGGCAAATACGACATCGATGATTTAATTGGTAATTTGATGACTCATGAATCGACGATCAAAGGCTATGAGGATGATACCGAAAATAGCACGAGGAAATCATTGGCCTTAAAAGTTCAAAAAATTAAAGAAGTGGATGACAGTGATGAGGAGAGCCTTGATAGTGAGTAAGAGAATAATGTATCACTTCTCACAAATAATTTTAGAAGAATGACTCAGCACACATTCCGAGGGAAAAGAAATCTCAACATGTCCAAAGTGGAATGCTATAACTATCGCAAAATCGGTCATTTTCAAAATAATTGCCCCGAACCGAAGAAGGATAAAGAAAATGAAAAGAAGAAGAAAGAAAAGAAGAACACAAAAAAGAGTAAGAAGAAATCGATAAAGGCTACTTGGGATGATACCGATTCAAGTAGATCGGAAGAATCAAATAGTGAGGATTCGTCCATGCTTGCATTAATGGCCACTGGTGGTAAGGTAACCGATTGTTCAAGTTCTTGTCCTTTAAATTTTGATGAATTATTTAATATTTATCAAAAACTCTCACATGATTAAAAAAATTAGTGTTCTAAAATAAATGCCATTCAAAGTACAATTAATACATTAAACAAGCAAGTGATGAATTATGAATTTAAAAACAATAGGTTGAAATCTAAATTGATGGATTTGCAATCAATTGTTCTTAAATTTACCGGCGGTGAAAACAATTTGAAAATACTTTTGGGAAGTTCACGTGGAGTTTTTGATAATGCCGGTGTTGGATTTCAGAAAAATCTTAAACAAAAACGCTTTCATAAATTCTTTTCTAAAACCAAGGATCTTATTAGATGTTTTAAATGTAACGTTGTGTGGCATACTATTCGCAGATATTTTGCAAAATTATCTAAATATAGACAAGTTTGGGTTTCAAAAGGAACAAAAATTATTCCGACTAACAAGATCGGACCCACGTAGGCTGGGTACTACTTAGGAACTATTTGAGGTGCTCCTTACAGGTTATTCTAAAAGCATCGATAAGCAAGGACAAATGGTTACTAGATAGTAATTGTTCTCGACACATGATGGGAGATAAAAGAAAATTTACATCTTTGACACCTAAAGATGGAGGTCATGTGACTTTCGGAGACAACGCAAAGAGTAAAATTATCGGTATAGGTAATATCGGTAATGGTACTACTATGATTAAAGATGTGTTACTAGTTGATGGATTTAAACATAATTTGCTTAGTATTAGTCAACTATATGACAAGGGATACAATGTTATATTTGATCATGATAGATACATCATTAAGAATAGTCATGATAGTAGTATTTTGCTAGTTGTATCACGTTTTGAGAATATTTATACTTGTTCTTTTGATGATTTTAATTCTAAAAATTTATCTTGTTTTAATGTTTTATCTAAGAATAGTTGGTTACGGTATAGAAGACTTGAGCATGCTAGTATGGAGTTAATTTCTAACTTATCTAAGAAGAGTCTTGTATGTGGTCTACCTGATTTGAAATATGTGAAGGATAAAGTATGTGATGCATGTCAATTAGGCAAGCAAGTTAGATCATTATTTAAGAAAAAGATGCACACGTCCACGTCTAGATGTCTTGAATTATTGCATCTTGATTTATTTAGGTCTAACTCTGTTGCTAGTTTGGTGGTAAGTTCTATGCATTTGTTATAGTTGATGATTATTCTAGACTTACCTGGGTATACTTTTTTGCTAAGAAAGGTGAAGTTGCTACCATTCTTGCTAAATTTTGTAAACGTGCACAAAATGAGAAGCAATATTCTATTATTAACATTCGTAGTGACAGAGAAGGAGAATTTAAGAATGATGAAGTGATAAGCTATTGTGATGAGTATGGTTATGCTCACAACTTTTCTGCACCAAGATCACCGCAACAAAATGGTGTAGTAGAAAGGAAGAACATAACGCTTCAAGAGATGGCCAGAACAATGCTAAATGAAAATCGTTTACCAACCTACTGCTGGGCCGAAGCAGTAACGGCATGTTTGGTTTGATGGAATCGAGTGCGGAATGAAATTGCATTCCGCCCTCAATTCCTATTCCGCTGTTTGGTTCTCCAATGGAATGAAATTAGATGGAATGAGATTCCATTTGAAATGGGGTAGAATAGGATTCCAACCCAATGGAATCAATATCTTAAATTACATGATAGCCCTTATAATTAAGCCATTGAAAATTGAGAACAAAAATAGAAATTATAGACCAAAAATTGAAATTAGAGAACAGAAAGTTGGGAATAGAAATAGAAAATTGAGAACAAAAAATTGAGAATAGAACTAGAAAATTGATAACAGAAACTGAAAATTGAGAATATAAACATAAAATTGAGAACAAAAACAGAAAATTAGAGAATAGAAAATTGAGAATATAAACTAAACATTGAGAACAAAAACATAAAATTAGAGAACAGAAAATTGAGAACATAAACTGAAAATTGTGAACAAAAATATAAAATTAGAGAACGGAAAATTGAAAACGAAAACTGAAAATTGAGAACAAAAACATAAAATTAGATAATAGAAAATTGAGAACGGAAACTGAAAATTGAGAACAAAAATAAAAAATTGAGAACATAAATTGAAAATTGAGAACAAAAAATAGAAAATTAGAGAACAAAAAATTGAAAAAGGAAACTGAAAATTGAGAACAAAAATAGAAACGAAAAATTGAAAAAGGAAACTGAAAATTGAGAACAAAAATAGAAATTAATGAATAGAAACTGAAAATTGAGAACAAAAATAGAAATTAGAGAACAAAAATTTAAAATTGAGTTGAATAGTGAAATAGAATAAAATGAGGAAATGAATAGAATAGTGAAATATAGTAAAATTTTATTATAATCAACCAAGAAGAGAATGGAATAATAATTTTATAAGGACAAAATAGAAATTTTACTATATTTAACTATTCTATTATTTCTTTCATTCCATACCAACCAAACAAGAGAATGGAATAGTGATTCCATTCACAATTCCATTCCATTTCTTTTCTCATTCCATTACTTCTTCCATTCCATTCCACCCTCATTCCATTCCGTCCAACCAAACATACCGTAAGTACCGCTTGTCACGTGGTAAACCGGGTATCAATTCGTAGAGGGTTTAACAAAACCCCATATAAAATCTGGAAAGGTAAGACTCCTAATATTTCATATTTTAAATTCTTTGGATACAAATGTTTCATTTTGAATGGCAATGATAATCTTGGTAAATTTGATATTAAATCTGATTATGGGATTTTCCTTGGATATGCTACTAACAGTAAAGTTTGTAGAGTTTATAATAAACGTACTTTAGTAGTAGAAGAAACTATGCATGTTATTTTTGAGGAAGCTGATCCATACTTGTTGAGAAAGGTTTTGGAAGATGATGATGTAGATATCTCAAATAACCAAAACCAAGGTAATGATGCACCAAAGAAGTCTCAACAAGAGGAGGAACATAAGGAGAATGATTCGACTTTACCAAGAGCTATAAATAAAGTATCAGGGCATTCAATTAAAGATATCATCATTAATTTCAAAAAAGGTGTAAGTACTCGATCTTCTCTTAGAGATATAATTAATCTTACTTTCTTATCTCAAATTGAGCCTAAAAATGTAAATGAGGCGCTAATTGATGAATCTTGGATTTTCGCAATGTAAGATGAATTAGTTCAATTTGAGTGGAACAAAGTATGGTGTCTTCTTTCGAGACCGGATTTTCATCCAGTTATTGGTACTAAATGGGTATTTAGAAACAAAAAGGATGAATCTGGTATAGTAATTAGAAATAAAGAAAGATTATTGGCACATGGTTATAATCAAGAGGAATGAATTGATTATGATGAAACTTATACTCCTGTTACTAGACTAGAAGCAATTAGAATGCTACTCACCATTCATGTTCATGTAATTTTAAGTTATATCAAATGGATGTAAAAAGTACATTTCTAAATAGTTTTCTAGCTGAAGAAGTTTATGTGGAACAAACCCCAGGATTTGAAAGTAACAAATTTTTCGATCATGTATTTAAAGTTCGCAAGGCTTTGTACAGGCTCAAACAAGCTCCGAGAGCTTGGTATGAGAGACTTAGCCGATATTTGATTGAAAATAGTTTTCGAGAGGGTATTTGTGATATAACACTATTTGTAAAGCAAACTAACTTTTATATCCTATTAGTACAAGTATATGTTGATGATATCATTTTTGGATCTATTAATGAGGATCTTTTCCAAGAGTTTGCTAAGATAATGCAGGTTGAATTTGAAATAAGTATGATGGGAGAAGTGAATTTCTTTCTTGGATTGCAAATTAAGCAAACCGAAGAAGGAAAATTTATAAACCAAGCTAAATACACCAAGGAGCTATTAAAGAAATATGGCTTGAAATGAGCTAAAGAGTACAAAATTCCCATGACAACGGCTACAAAAATTAAAAAAGACGATACGAGCAAAAGCGTTAATGAAAAGATGTATCGAGGTATGATTGGTAGTTTGTTGTATTTAACTGCTAGTAGACCTGACATTATGTATAATGTTTGTCTTTGTGTTAGATTTCAGTCTTATCCTAAAGAATCGCACTTGACTGCGGTTAAGCGAATTTTTTGTTATTTAAAAGGGACGACTGACTTAGGATTATGGTATCCTAGGGAGAGTGATTTTAAATTGGTAGGTTACTCCGATGCTGACTTTTTCGGTTGCAAAGTTGAGCGAAAAAGAACAAGCGGATCATGTCATTTGTTAGGACATGCTTTGGTTTCTTGGTCAAGCAAGAAATAGAATTCGATAGCCTTGTCTACTACTGAGGCTGAATACATGGCAGCTGGTAACTGTTGTGCTCAAATTTTATATATTAAGCAACAGTTAAATGATTTTGAAATTTGTATGGAGGAGGTCCTAATCTTTTGTGATAATAAAAATGCTATATGTCTAAGTAAGAATCCTATATAGCACTCATGAACTAAGCACATAGAGTTTAGACATTACTTTATTCGTGATCACATTCAGAAAATAGATATTATTATTGAGTATATTGATACCTCCGATCAGCTTGTTGATATTTTTACCAAACCACTAGCGGAAGATCAGTTTGTGAAAATCATTCGCGGTTTGGGTATGACTAAGCATAATGATGTTTGCCTAGAGTGAGTTATATGTTTGTTGTTTTTTCCTTTCCTACCTAATTTTATTTTTGAAGATGACAAAGGGGGAGAAATGAGTGATGTTTTATTTAGGGGGAGTATTTTAAAACTGTGTTTTAATAGAAAGGGAGAAATTTAAAAATTGTGCATTATTGAAATCTTCATTGTGACGCTTTAACGAGTTAAAGAACCTGTCCTCGGATTCAGGGAGAGTGTGGTTATATTTTATTTTAAAGAAAACATCAAAGTTAATTGTTGTTATAAAAAAAGGGGAGATTGCTGATCCCAAGATTTTGATGAACAATTAAGTATTGATGTTTTGGTGGAACCAATATTTGATCAAGTATTTCAGTAATTTAAAGTTCCAGTAATGAAGATGTCAAATTGAATGGATGCTAAATTAAGATGTCAAATAAAATGGATGCTTAATGAAGATATCAAGATGATGAAGAAGTATTAAGAGTTCGAAGAAATTAGGAAAAACAATATAAGTAAATATTAATTTTTAATATCCCATTTAGGAACACACACATGGCACAAAATGAATCTTATCTTTTATGTGTGTTTTTGTTAAGTATATTTATTTGCTCCTATGTGAATTAAAAAAAAATATTTTTGAATAACTAAAATGGAATATAAGAATATTAATGGAGCTTATTTAAAGATAAAAATGGATAAAGGGGTTAAATCATAAAAGAAAGTGAGTTAAAAACGAGATCAGAGAAGTGATTCAGAAGAAGACAGTTGACTGAGGAGTCGACCGGAGAAAGAAGATGACACATCCTAAATTGAAGAGTCGACCGACCTGTAGACCAGTTAAAACATCTAAACTCTCTAAATCTGCGAGTCAACTGAGCGGTCAACCGGTAAAAGCATGACTAACTCTCTGAATCTGTGAGTCGACCGAGCGGTCGACCTATGCTAGCTGCGGCAATGGTTTCGCTGCAAGCTGAGTTGGGCAGTCGACCGTATGTGCTGGTTCAGGATATTGTTTGATCCGATTTTAAATCCAAAAAGTAGCTGTTTTTTGTTAGGATTTGAGAGATATTTCAGGGATATTCTTACTATTTAAGATATGGTTCATATAGTAATTAAATCCTTTCAATATGGTTCATTAAATCCTTTCAATATGGTTCATTAAATCTTAATGTTTCTCAATTTGGTACTTCAAATAGATTCTATACTTATTTATTTTGATTGAGAAAAGCTTTGGGGGTTTAATTGAAAGATTCGAAAGATATTTTTAAGTGAAATTGAACCTAAATGAAGTCCTAATATTATAAGAGGTCTATAAGAGTATTTTATTATCATGACACTTGTAAACTAACCATTAGGAGGCTGATTACAAGTGCTTTTATATAGACTTGCGAATTTTCCAAGAAAAATCAATCATTCCAAGAGAGAAAATCAATTTATATCATTTTGAGAGAACATTTATAAGAGTTATCATTCTACGATATTGTGAGCCATTCTAAGAGTGATTCTGATAATCAACTGTGATCTATTCTTGCTGATACCAGATTTGAAACTATACTGTTCTAATAATTATTTCTGTGGATTTTGAGTAAGATATTTCCATATTATTTATTGTTTATTATTTTATTTTGAAAATTGATCTTAAGAATTATTTTTGATTTTTTAAGAAAATATTCTTTCAAATAATTTCTTGAATCTGATTACATCCAATTTGCTACCCATATTCTTGTTAAAATCAGATTTCTATATCTCACGTATTTCTATCATTAGTTGGGATATTAATTGAGTTTTTATTTGTCTAGGGTGCTAGAAGCTCCGAGTGAGATTTACTTATCAATTTTTGTATTGGTGAGTTATGACGGATTAAATATCATTGGGGATATTTAATCAATGGTAGTAGAGTTTTAGTCTCTTTCTGTAAAGAGATTGAGGTAATGATTCTTCCTGGATAAGAATTGCGTTTTTTGAGTGATTTTGTAATGGTTCAATCCTTACCAGATAAAAGGATATTTGGAGTATTTTGGTGATATTTTGATTCATGAGCCTAAGTGTTAAAAAGAATTAGGTTATTCTTTAACTTGTAAAAAGTAAAGGTTCTTCCTTAGTTTGAGAAAAAAAAATTGTAAAGGTTGATTCTGAGCCTGTAAAAGAGTCGGTGTGCGGGTTTGGTTCCTACTTTTGAAAGAATCTTGATTTTAGTGAGTGCGACCTCCGTGGAGCTCGGGGAGATTGAATTAGCCAAAAGTAACCTGGTGAACCAGTATAAATCTTTCTGGTGTGCTGCTTTCTTAATTTGTTTATTTTTGTTGTTTGGGTGTGCACTTAGATTTATTTTAATTCCGCTGTGGTATAAAGATAATAATTAATTAGGCATAAAATTAATTATTTGATTTATTCAAGTATATTCTGATAATATTTTTTAGTTACCCAATTCACCCCGTCTCTTGGGTATTTTACTGGGCTAACATAACCTAATGGGCCTGACTTACCCTCAAAAGAAGCCTTGTAAGAGGAGGATTGTCCTAGACATTATATATAGTTCAGGATCAGGTAATGCAAGCAATGTGGGATTCAACACACCTCTTCACGTGCAGGTTAGACTTTACCAAACTAATGTAAACGAATATCGAGGGGTCCAACATCAATGTGGGATTCAACAGATATGTTATTTGATCTCTTTAAAGAATTTAGAACAACAATAATTAAATAAATAAAATAAAATTAAAAATTAAAAATTAAAAAAATACATATCTATCCTAAGAAGAGATACACACCCTTTGTACACAGAGTTCAATAGCGAGTCAATCGCAAAATACAATGATCCAAGGGTGTTAAGGTACAACTAGAACATCCCTATATTGAACTGATCATTAATCCAATTGTCCAAAAATCGAAGTCAATTATATAAAATCACAACTCAATATTCCATACTCATTATTTTTATTTTAGTATCATATTCTTTCTTTATTTTTCTTACATTTTTCTTTCATCTACATATATATAGTGCATAGATTATGTAACTCGTAGAGTAATACTAAATATTTATAATGTTATAATTAATAAAATCACTAATTATAAACATAAATATTATAATAAAAACTTTGTAACACATGTTACAACGATAAAGACACTAAGCTTTTGTAGGATAATAAAATTTAGAGAAAAGTACACTTTAAACCCTCTAACTATTGGCACATTTCTAAGTGGTCCTTCTCCGTTTGAGCGTTTCATTTTAAACTCCCTATGTATCAACATGTTTTTATTTGATCATTCTGTCAAAAATTCCGTCCAAACTAACAGAATGGAGGGGCAAAATTGTCTTTCTACATTTTTTAAATTTTTTTTATAATTTTTCTTTTTTTTTTCCTTCATTTCTCTCTCTCTCTCTCCTGCTCAACTCTCTTTCTCTTCATCCTTCTCTCTTCTTCATTCTCCTCCCTCCCTATCCCCGTTGTTGTGGGGGGGTGTTTTACCCCTATAGTAGGGGGTGATTTCACCCCCGCAACAGGGTATTTTCGGTTAGCGGGGAGACAGAGGGAGGGGGAGGAAGGAAGAGGAAAGGTGAAAGAGGGAGAGAGAGAGAGAGTTGAGTGGGAGAGAGAGGAAAGAAGGAAGAGAGTTGAGCGGGAGAGAAAGAGTGAGAAAAGTCAAATAAGAAAGAAAAAATGATTAAAAAATTAAAAAATCATAAAATGACAATTTTTCCATCAAAATTCTGTTAGTTTGGACGGATTTTTTTTATAGAATGACCAAATAAAAACGTGTTGATACGTAGAGGGTTTAAAATAAAATACTCAAACCGAGAGGGACCACTTAAAAATGAGTCAATAGTTAGAGGGTTTGAAATGTACTTTTCCCTAAAATTTAATAATATTTGTAATGTTAATCGTAAGATTTTGATGGACAATTAAAGATTGATGTTTTTTGTGGAACTAATGGCTTGATTAAGTGTTTCAGTTTATTAGTTCCAAATGATGAAGATATGATGACAAAAATGATGAATGATTAAGAGATTGAAGAATTTGAAAGAGCCTAGGGAAAACAACTCTGGTTAAATTTCAACTCTTAATATCTCAATTAGGATCACATACGACACAAAAAGATTTTTAAATAATTTTTATAAATATGTGTGTTTTTAATAGGACCCCAATTAATTAAATTATTTGCTCCTATGTGTAATTGAAAAAGAAATATTTATAATCGATTAAAATTGAATTTAAGTATTTAGTGGAGCTAACCAAGAAAATAAATTAGTTAAAGGGGCAAAAATATCAATGAGAATGAATTAAAAACGAGTTTAGAAGAGGTTCCAACATTCATAAGTCGATAGGTAAATCGATTGGAACAAAGAAGAAAAACTCTCTTTATCTCTCGGTCAACAGGTAGATCGACAAGTGCTTAAATATGAACTCTTTGTATCTATAAGTCAACAGAGCGGTTGACCCGTGAAAAGAAATGTAACTCTCTGAATCTCTAGGTCGACCGATGGGCACAGAATTTTTGGTTTGGCTACATCCTAAATCAAGCGGTCGACAGTTGATCTTGGTCGGTCGATTTATGGGTCTGTTTCAGGATATTATGCAATTCTGAATTTTATCATGAAAGTAGCCGTTACTAGCCATTTTTTGTTAGGATTCATGAGAGATTTTAAGGATTTAATATTATTTGAGATATGCAACACATATTATGATATCCTGATTTGGTTAATTAAGTTTGAATATTTCTCAATTTGATACATATAATTGTTTCTATTCTATTTAATTATGATTGAGAAATATTTGGGGGACTTAATTGAGAAGTTTAAAAGCTATAATTAAGTAATTTAAACCAGAATGGAGTCTTAATGATATAAGAGGTCTATAAGAGTAATTAAGTGTCATAACAAATGAGAATTAGCCGTTAGAGAGCTTATTTTAATCCCATTTATATAGACCTTCATTTTTCATATCAGTAAGAGAGATTAAGAGAAATCAAGAGATTATACTGAGCTTTTCTAAGAGAAATCATATTGAGAATTGTGAGAGTTTTTCTAAGAGTCATTTTTTAGAATTATTTGCTGTAAATCATTACTGCTACCGAATCTGAAGTAATATCGCTATAATTATTCTTTTGGTAGATTTCGAGTAAGATCTTTTCAAATTACTTTCTATTTAGTTTTTCTTGATTAATTTTTAGAATTTGATCTTTAGAAATTATTTTTTGATTTTTATTAAAAAAATATTTTTTAAACAACTTATTGAATCAATCTGATTACGTGCTCAATTACGTGTTACCCATTTTTGTTTAAAATCAGATTTTGAATATCTCATTTTTCTATCACTAGTTTTGAGATATTAAATGAATTTTAATTTATCTAGGGTGGTAAAAGTTTCGAGTGAGAAAAATCACTTGTCAAATTTTTAATTGGTAAGTTGAGTGACGAATTAAATACTATTGAGAGTATTTAATCTAAGGGTGGCTGGTTTCAGTCTCTTCCTATAAAGAGATTAAGGTAGTAATTCTTCCTGAATTGAATTATTTTATGTTAATTTTGTAACGGTTCAATCATTACCGGGTAAAAAGATATTTGGAGTGTTTGTGAGGTTTTGATTATTTAGCCTTTGTTTTAAAACAAATTCGGTTATTCTTGAGCCTGTAAAAAGTAGAGATTATTACTAAGCCTGTGAAAATGAAAGTTTGTAAAGGTTGATTCTAAGCCTATAAAAAAAATCTTTGTAAGGGTTTGGTTCTTACCTTTAAAGGAATCTTGAGTTTAGTGGGTGCGACTCTCCGTGAGGTTTGGAGGATTGGATTAGCCAAGAGTAGCTTGGTGAACCAATATAAATTTCTGGTGTCCTGCTATCTTTACATTATTTATTTTTATTGTTTGGTGTACACCTAGTTGATTTTATATTTCCATTGTGATATAAAGATAATAATTAATGTAGGATTAAAATTAATTATTTGGGTTATTAAAATATTTTTTTCTCTGACATTTTTTTTATTACCCAATTCACCCCCCCTCTTGGGTATGTCACTGGGCCAACAAGTAATATTTAATTAAATATTTTAATTATTTATAACCATCACCCACATAATTTAAAATAAAAACCAAATAAAAATTACGAGAAATATAGGTGCAGGTCATTAGGATGCAACACACTGATCACGTAGTATTTGACATCGATTAATGATCATAATCTATACTATGTTAGTATCTCGAATAATTTAAATTAGAGTAATTGGTGTAGTTTATTATCTTTGTAGATTTGGAGTGTAGACTCGAAAATACACTATTTTGGGGCAAATAAGAGTAGAGAAGGCGAGTTTCACGATTTATACCATGTTCGATGCATTGCAGAGAAAAGGAAGAACTTCTAGTTCATTTTCACTCACGACCATGGACGTTGCTCCCACGATGTAAACCAACGAACCTATTTTTGCTCCCTAGTCACAGTTACCCACGCAATCGATTATGTATCACTACGACTTTCCGTAAAAGGAATGTCACTGTACAATTCACAGTCGTGTGCCTAACCAGTTTTGTTGTGCCCACGACCAAATGCTAGAGGACAGGTTGGCCTTTTTTTTTTTTTTTTTTTTTAGAATTTCACCCCACAAATTGGGGGGGGGGGGGGGGGGGGTCCATTTTTGGGAATAAAATGGTTAGAAATTTGAAAAAAAAAAAAAAGGAATTATTTATGAATTCTTCGAATTTAAACTAACAAGAAAATGGCCACGGTTCAACCGAAAAAGGTGAAAGCAAAACTTTTAAGGATTCTATCCAAAAAGATGTCATTCCGCAATATAATGAGCGACTAATATCTTTTGATCTGGTTAGGATTATGGTGATGTATTTAGGTTTACGTAATTTTTTATTTTAAAATTAATTTTGAATCTATGAAAATAATTATATGACAATGAATCTTAATTTTAATTTGGTTTCAACTTAACTAAATTTATTTTCAAATTTTCTGGTAGAAATTTTTATTTTGAATTTGATTACTTATAGAACATTATATCTACAACTTGTGGTCCAGATCTATTAATCGTATAATAACATTATTGATGATTGATTATTAAATTAGATGGTTTATACCTAGATTTTGAAGTCACTCAAAATTAAAGTAACATGAGAATTAAATACCGAAGATAAATTTGTTATATTAAATGATTTTTTTGGGTATTTTGTGAACCAATTATTTGTGGGACTCAATAATAAATTGAGACATATAAATATACTAATGTATTCTTCTTGGTGAGGAGAGAAATTTAGTATATTTATTTGTGTAAAATCATTTAACAGGTAAATTAAAATTGTTCATTAAAGTACCCACTTGAATACATTGATTGACGTAGAGTGTGGGTTATCCCACATCAGTAACCGAAAAAGATGAAAAGTCATTAATTAAGGCTCGAGATGCCTCTTATAGATGAGCCCTTTAAGGTGTTGAAAGATATGGACAGAAAGAAGGTTAAAGGCTATAAACTAAATAAAGCCATATCCGCACGCACGCCACAACCACCGACCAATTGACCGCTGGCTTGGGTTCGGGTTCAAGTCCTGGGTCCTGGGTCCTGGTTCCTGGGCCTTGGGCCTTGTGGCTCTTGGGGAATGCTTGGCTTGAATTTGATATGTTTTTGTACTAAATTTGAAAAATTCCAAGCCAAATAGCTAAATACAGCCTAAAGTATATATTGTAGGTTTTATAACTTAAGAGAAGTTATAAACCTGAAGGGTGTTTCTTCAGGTGTGTAACTGCAGGGTGATTAGTGTTGTCCATTGAATGCCAAAACACCAAGCCTTCTTCAAGTTCATTTTCACCCCTATAAAATGGCATGCATTTCTTAGCATTAGGCATCCCATAAGGTGCATTGCATTCTGTTTTCCTGTCTACGTTGTTCTTGTTTTTGAAATAGTTGTTGAAAGAGTTATACACTTTCATGTTCATTCAGCTTCTTATTTTTAGTGTTGGTACCAGTAGCAGTGTGATCGTTGTATCTTGGGAGACAGACGTTCATTCAACCGTAAGCACCTAGCGGGGGCGAAATCTGTTTTAAGGACAAATCGTCAAACGATTGCCTCGATCTTCTGTTCTGGTATTTTTGTTTTTGTTTCTCGTTATTGCATAGTAAGTAATATGTTACTATTTGTTATTATTATTTTATAGCAATTTTTTCTTCTTTCTGTTTTACTATTTTTTTATTGTAATACTTTTCTTGTAATGTTAACTAGAATGTTTATGTAATAAATAAATCAGAACTGTTTCTTATTTCTATTTTTTTTTTTTCATTTAATAATTGAATAAATAGTTAATTGTTTAACTATTTAATTAATTTCTTATGAAATTTACCAACAATCTTAAAGCAGATTTCCTAAATAATTTTAAACAATTATGATTTTGTCTGAAAAATATTCCAGTAACAAAGTTTCTTATATTTTTAGTTTTGATTTCTTACAAGAAAAATATCTTCAAATGACGATATTGTTACCACTGCAGTTGCTAATCAAGGTGTTGCACTACCTGTTGTGCCTGCGCCTGTTGTGCATTCTGTGCCAACTCTACGTGGAGAAAAGCCTGAGAAGTTTGATAGAATCTTCTTCAAGAGATGACAACAGAAGATGTTGTTCTACTTGACAACATTGAACTTGGAAAGATTTCTCCACCGGGAAGCTCCTACCATGACTGAACAGTTTGACACTCAGACTGTTGCTGCTATTGATGCATGGAAACATTCTGATTTTCTATGCAAGAACTATATTTTGAATGGACTGATTAATACACTCTATAATATGTATTGCTCGGTCACAACAACAAAAGAACTGTGGCAGTCCTTGGAAAAGAAATGTAAAACTGACTGGGACTAAAAAATTTATTGTCGGAAGATTTCTAGACCATAAAATGGTGGACTCGAGGAGAGTCATGAGTTAGACTGAAGAGCTCCAAGTCTTTTTGCATGACATCCATGCTAAAGGAATGACTCTTGTTGAGTCATTTCAAGTGGCAGCTGTGATTGAGAAGTTGTTATTATGATGGGGTGACTTCAAGAATTATCTCAAACATAAATGAAAGAAGATGACTCTTGAATACTTGGTTCTCAAATTGAGAATCGAAGAAGAACATCGAATCTCTTCTAAACGTAAGAGTCGTAATTCTATAATGTCAAACGTCCATGTCTATAAACAAAAAGTTCAAGGGCAACTGCTATACTTGTGGTAAGATGGGACATCATGCTCAAGATTGTTACAAAATAGTTGTACCAAAAGGAAAGAAACCTAAAAATCAGGTTCATGTGACTGAAGTGGAACACCTTACTGATGAGATTTCCAAGATGAATTTGTCAGCGGTTGTATCTAAAATCAACCTCATTGACACTCCCAGAGAATGGTATGTGGATACTGGTGCTACCCGCTACGTATGCTCTAATAAAAAGATGTTCACTGTTTATCAGCCGATGGAATCTGGAGAAAAGATTTATATGGGGAACTCTTCAACTTCTAAGGTTGAAGGACAAGGAAAGGTAGAGCTAAAAATAACCTCTAGTAAGGAACTTACTCTGAACGATGTGTTGCATGTATCAGATATTCGTAAGAATCTGGTTTCTGGATCGTTGTTGAGTAAGAAGGGTTTCAAGCTAGTGTTTGAGTTTGATAAGTTTGTACTTAAAAAGAGTGGAATGTATGTGAGAAAAGACTATATGAATGAATGTCTTTTCAAGTTTAATGTGATGATTGTAATCCCTAAGAATAACAATAATAATAAAGTTAATACTTCTTCTGCTTATATGATTGAGTCTTTGGATGTGTGGTATGGTTGTTTAGGACATGTTAATTATGATACTTTACGTAAATTAATTAATATGAATTTAATTCCTAAATATCAAGATAATACAAGTTACAAATGTGAGACTTGTGCGGAGTCAAAATTGACTCGAACTTCTTTTCATTCAATTGAATGAAAAAATGAACGTCTAGAGTTGGTACACACAGATGTTTGTGATTTAAAATTTGTACAAACTAAGGGATGAAAAAAGTATTTTATTACTTTTATTGATGATTATACTAGATATTGTTATATTTAACTTTTAAGAAGTAAAGATGAAGTATTAGACATGTTTGTACATTAATACCGAAGTTGAAAATCAACTTAACCAAAACATTAAAATGTTGCATAGTGATAGAGGTGAGAAATATGTTTCACCTTTTGGTGAGTTTTGTACACAACATGAAATAATTCACCAAACTACAACACCTTATTCACCTCAGTAGAATGGAGTTGCTAAAATAAAGAACAAAACGTTAAAATGAATTGATGAACTCTTTGTTAATAAGTTCTGGTTTACCTCAGAACTTGTGCGGGGAAGGCTGTTTTAGCAGCGAATTTTGTTTTAAACAAATTACCTCACAAAAAATTAAAAAATACCCCTTATGAATTGTGGAAAGGAAGAAGGCATTCATATTCATACTTAAAAGTGTGAGGGTGTCTTGCAAAAATTATGGTTCCTGATCCTAAGGAGACGGGCAAAAAATTATTGATTATGTATTCATTGGAAATGCACAAAATAGTAGTGCATATCGATTTTTGGTTCATAAATCATGAATTGAAAATGTGCATAAGAATACGATTATTGAATCAAGGAATGCATCATTTTTTGAGAATATATTTCCTTGTAAGACTTCTTTTGAGTAGAGTTCTTTAAAGGGAATAAAGGATACTAATTCTAGTAATTCCCATGAAGATGAGATTAAACCAAGACATAGTAAAAGGACAAAAGTTTCTAAATCTTTTAGTCCTGAGTTTTTATACCTATATGATAAGATATAAACTTCAAACTTTTGGAGAGGCTATGTCTACGCCTGAAGTAACTCTTTGGAAAGAGGCTATGAATAATGAAATTAAGTCCATCCTACAAAATCGTACATAGGAACTAGTGGATCTTCTATCTGGAATGAAACCACTAGGGTGTAAATAGATCTTTAAGAAAAAAGATGAAAGCAGATAGATCAATTGATAAATATAAAGCAAGAATTGTAGCTAAAAGTTACAAGCAAAGAGATGGTATAAATTATTTTGATACTTATTCACTAGTAACAAGAATCACATTTATACGTATGTTAATAGTAATAGCAGCTATACATAATCTTGAGATACATCAAATGAATGTTAAAACTAATTTTTTGAATGGTGAATTAGATGAAGAAATCTATATGGAATAACCAGAAGGGTTTATGGTTCCTAGAAAAGAGAATAAAGTATGTCGACTTGTAAAATCTTTATTTGGATTAAAGCAAGCGCCAAAATAATGGCATGAGAAATTTAATAATGTTATGTTGTCAAATAATTTTAAGATGAATGAATGTAACAAATGTGTCTATATTAAGACAACTGAGTCTTATTACTTTTTTGTATACTTATATGTAGATGACATGCTTATTATTGGTAGTAGTGATAAAATCATAAAATCTGCTAAACAAATATATTTGAGATGAATGATTTGGGAAAAATAGATGTCATTCTTGGAATTAAAATTACAAGAATATCTGAAGGATTGATCTTATCTCAATCTCATTATATCGAGAAAGTCCTTGAAAAATTTAACAAGTATGACTCTGGTATAGCTAGAACACCAGTAGATGTTAATCAACATCTTTTTTAAAATATTGGTGAAAGTATATCTAAGTTGGAGAACACTGGAAGACTATCGTGAGGCTTTTAAGATATTTAAGATATACTCCAAATTATGGTTTGCATTACATGAGATATCCAACAATACTTGAATGATACAGTGATGCAAATTAGATATCTGATACTAAAGATACCAAATACATGAGCGGATATGTCTTTGTATTAGGAAGAGTTGTGGTATCGTGGAAATCCTCTAAGAAAACATGTATTGTCAGATCCACAATGGAATCTGAATTTATTGCTTTAGATAAAGTAGGAGAAGAATCAGAATGGTTTCGACAATTTTTAGAAGATATTCCAATGTGGACTAAGCCTATGTCAACTATCTACATACATTGTGATAGTCAATAAGTAATTGGAAGAGTACATAGTAGTATGTATAACGGTAAGTCTCGACATATACGTCGAAAGATAGAGTTATCTCAATTGATTATATCAAGTCAAAAGATAACATTGCAGATCATTTTACCAAAGGTCTTATACAAGATAGAGTAAACTTTTTATAGAGGGGAATAAGTTTAAAGCCTATTATAAAATAGTCATCATAATGGTAACCTAATCTAGTTGACTGGATATCTCAAGATCTAGGTTCAAAGGGACAGTCGAATTATGAAGGTGAATATGGGTGTATAAGACCTCAATCGTAGCATGTACGTCATTTTAGTTGCATTTTAGAGTAACTGAAAAAATTCGGGGTGAAATTGGGTCAATAAATATTCAAATTAAAAATCTAGGGGTCAATTCGCAAATTTAGAAACATTGAATCCAAACTTTGAGGGGTAAAATTGACATTTAACTTTTAATTGAAACTTAAAGGGGTGAAATTGCAAATATTAGAAACTTTTAAAAATTGAAATTGATTAAAATTAAGATTTAAAAAAAGTTGGGGGAGGAAAGAGTAATTAATTAAAAAGTTTATTATATATATATACCTATGTGTTCGGACGTGCAAACCTCCGGCAAGAAATAGAGAGATCAGCGACGTGGCACGCCTGGATGAATTGAACCCACTACGTACATGCAATATATAGATCTTCATGCGTGTGTACTGAACAAGAAAATCTCATCAGATCTGAAATTACAAAGGAAATCAGGAAATAGAGAGAGAGGATTCGACGGTGGTGGGTTTCGAATCGCAGTCGTTGCTCCGGGGGAGGTGCGGTGTGTGTGCTGTTCGATCGCCGTTGTGGTGTCGTTGGTGGGCGTCGTTGTTGGTTCCGGAGGGGGTGTCGTCCCCGTCTCTCCGGTTGGGTAAGTGGAGTGTGTGTGTGTGTGTGTGTGTGCGTGTTGGCTGTAAACTAAGAACAAGAAATAGAGGAGAAAGAGAGGGAGGTTGGTAGTGGGCTCCGGTTGTGCGTGTGTGTGTCCGTCCGTCCAGCCGGTGGGGTGTGTGTGTCGCCGGTGAAGTGAGCGTTGTTCGGACGACCGTCGTTCGGAAAGTGGGTGTATAGCTGTATGCAAGTGTATGTCGGGTCGTGGGTGCTCTGTTTTCCGGCAGTGTACGTGGGTGTATGTGTTTCGGCATGTGTGGGCGTGTGGTCCAGATGTGTGTGTGTGTTCATCAACTTCGTGTATGTATTGGGTGGTCGGCCAGGGGTCATGGGTTGCCGTGGCGAGGTGTGTCCGGCCGTCGATTTTTGGTGGGTGGGTATGCCGTTCGGTTTTCAGGTTGGTGTATGTGTGTGTCAGTTTTGTTCGGTCGACGGTTGTGTAGGTCTTCGTTTTGGTCCAACGGAGCGGCTGTTAGGTGTGTGAGGATGGTTACCGACAGGTGGTGCGTGGCTAGCCGGCGAAAGCCAAAACAGAACAGAAACGGAAACAAAAAAAAAAAAAAAAAAAAGGGAATTACACAAACCACCCCACAGAAAAATCAAAAACCCATCTCGTGGTCGCCAAACGATTCGGAAACAGGTGAAATTTCAATCAATTAATAATTTTCGTTAAACTAAATTTTATTTAGTGTTACAAATCCCAAAATTGTAACAATTTCCTAACGATTGATTAATTTTAATTTACGTGGTACATAAAATTGTAACGATTTGGATCATAGGGTCTGCATTGCATGATTCAGATATTTTAGATAAGGTATTAATTTAGGCTCTGTTGCTATTAGGCTCGCAAGCACCGGTGTCCCGATAGGTGTGGTCAGTGAAGGTTTTGGAGAGTGGTTAACGAGGTGAGTGTATTGTCTTCTTGCCAAACTATTTTTCTATGAATATATATGATGAAATATGTGATTATTTAAACTGTATGAATTTATAAATGATATAGATCAAACAGGATTTGAGTGAGTTGGTAAACTGGATTTTTCGGAAGATTTCGATAGTTGTCAAAAAGAAGTTGAAAATGATTTTTTGTTGGATTTGGTGAAATTAGACGGTGTTTTTAAAAAGAGAATAGAAAACATCTATTTTTCTAAAAAAGGTCTGATTTTCTAAAAATAAAGGGTGAAAAAGTGGTTTTGATAAAATCGGACGTTTTCTTTAAAAGAAAGTGTGAAATATGATTTTTGGATTTAAAAGTTGGTTTTGAGGAAAAGAGGTAGACGTGGTGATTTGACGATATTGAGTAGACAATATTTATTGAGTTGTGATTCGATGATGCCGTATTTGATTTTGACGATGCCATGGTTGTTCTCCCCGAAAGGAGTGTGGATTATATTTCTCCCCATAAGGGGTGTGGATTCTTCCCATGGGATATAGATGTTTCTCCCCGTAAGGGGGTGTGGATTATATTTCTCCCCAAAAAGGGGTGTGGATATTTCGTAGGAAGGCATTCCTATGAATGTTACGGTACCATTGCAACTCCTGATCATAAAGTTAAAACGATCACTATGGCTAGCCTGTGTGTATTGTGGTGGAGTGGTGGTTTGAGATGTGTGTTTGAGATGTGATGTTTTACTTATATTGGGTGATTTATTATTTATTATGGTGATTGGTATTATTTTACTAGATGGGTTGGAATGGAACTTATATTTATTGCTTTATTTTCACTGCTTATATTATGGAGAATTTTACTAGTTACGTGTTGGTTCTATACTCAACGCTTGATCCATTTAGATGTTATAGAATGATTTATTATTACAAAATATTTTTACTAAGACGGCGGTACACTCGCAGGTAAAATAGTTAGGAGTTGGTCGATCCCTTACTGGCGCTAGATAGAGTTATGCGGGTCACGCGAATGAGTTATTTGAAGAAAATTTTGGAGACGAGATATCAAGAATGAAATCTAAATGAGGTTCAGGGGATTTGTTTGATTGTATTTGTGTTTGGGATAGTGTATCCCTGTCAGAATGGACTATTATATGTGTTGTATAGATTTACACTTTTGTTATTGACGTATTGAGGTTGGCTAGTCAGTTGGGAGGTGCATGACTACGTCACGCCGGCCCCACATGACAAGTGTCCGGGGTGGAGTGTGACAATTTTTGGTATCAGAGCCTAGGTTATAGGTTCTGTAGACTTGCCAGTAGTTGTGTCAATAGAGGATCATGAGATAGGAAGACGTGCCAGTGGTCTACTCGGTAGGGGAGTTTGAGATAGGGTGTCGATAGATAGTATCAGCTAGTAGTGGACCGTGAGATAGGGTGTCAATAGGTGGGTTTGGCACGCGAGTGATAGTTATTGCATTGCATTAGATTATATTGGCATCGTGTATGATTAGTTATCTTGTTGGCAATTAGTGGGTACGACGAAGTGAGATACTGCTTGTTGGTGGTTTGGGAGGTAGTTGGTAGTGGGAATGGGTAGATTGCGATTGTGGGGATGCTAGTGGTTGGGAATATTAAATTATAACTGATAAGTAATTCTATTCGTAGTATTTGACATTGAGATTTCCCTGTCGGTAGTACGTAATATTTTTATTGCTGAACCAATAGTATGGTAGAGCGTACTTATTTCGTCTAATGTTAAGTTATTCATTGAATTGACTGGGTAGACAACACTTTATTTATGCAATTACACGACACACTATGCTACTATTTAAGATACGCAAATTTTATCATAAATGTATGGGTGTGCTCGTGATTTTATTAGAGAAGGACGGTCATATGGTTAAAGTAGAAAAAGATGACCATTCGGCGGTACAAAATAAAAATCTGAAATAAAACGGAAGAGATAATATGTAGACTAATCTAGAAAAGATTTACTTTGGAAATAGGTTTTAGGTTGACGGGCAGGCAGATTTAAAAGTTATACGGAATGGGTAAATGCAGCGTGAATTAATGAAGAATGATGTGTGGGAAATAGTCGAGAACTATAAGTCCGTGTTAATAGTTAGTGCGTATGTTCACTTCGTATTGGTAGTAGGAAATTGTCGGTAGATCTATTACCCTTGAATATTTACGATCTTGATATGGAATTGCGGTTCAGCTGTCATGCCACGGTAGATTGTTTTAAGAAGGAGGTGACCTTTCAAATCTCAGGCGAGCCGGAATTTGTATTCTCGGGAGACATAATTATCACTCCTGTCGATTTGATTTCAGCCTTAGAAACCAGGAGATTATTGAAGGAAGAATGTCAGGGGCACCTCGCGCAGGTAATTAACACCAGTCAGAAAGAAGTTCAGACGGCGGATATTCCAGTGATCAGAGATTTTCCCGACGTATTTTCCAAAAGAATGGCCAGGGTTGCCAGTAGATAGAGAGATGGAAGTCATTATTGAGTTGCTTCCATGAACGGCTCCTATATCGATTCCCCCTTATCGTATGGCACCTACCAAGCTGAAAGAATTGAAAGTGCAGTTGCAAGATTTATTAGATCGTAGATTTATCAAATCTAACGTTTTCCCATGGGTAGCCGCAATTTGTTCGTGAAGAAGAAGGATGGCACGTTGAGAATGTATATCGATTATCGGCAGCTGAATAGGGTGACCGTCCGTAATAAATATCTGTTACTTAGGATTGATGACTTGTTTGACAATCTCTAGAAGGCTAAAGTGTTTTCCAAGATAGATCTTCGATTAGGGTATCACCAATTGAAAGTCAGAGACAGTGATGTGGCGAAAATGGCGTTCCGTACGAGATATAGACACTATGAATTCTTGGTTATGCCCTTCGGATTGACAAATGCTCCTACTGCCTTCATGGACTTGATGAATCTGGTTTTTCAACTTTATCTGGATCAATCTATTATCGTATTCATTAACGATATATTGATCTATTCCCAAAGCAGAGACGAGCATGCAGAACATCTTCGAATCGTGTTACAACGTGACGGAAGAAGAGGCTATATGCGAAGTACAGTAAATGCGAATTTTGGTTAGATTATGTGGTATTTTTTGGGGGGTATATTATTTTAGGAAACGATATTGAGGTGAACCCAAAGAAAGTTGAAGCTGTTGTTCGGTGAGAAAGACCGGAAAAAAAATGTGATTGAAATTCAAAACTTTTAGATTGGCGGGTTAATCTCAACGGTTTATGCAGGGATTTTCTGTTATAACTGCCCCGTTAACTCGCTCGACCGCAAGGAATCCAAATTTGAGTGGACTGACAAATGCGAATAGAGTTTACAGAAGTTGAAGAGTAGATTGATATCGGTACCAATACTATCCCTCCGACGGAAGGAGTAGTTTTGTATTTTATAGTGATACGTCCCACCAAAAGTTAGGATGTGTTCTGATACAGCAGGGTCATGTAATCACATACGCATCTCGACAACTGAAGAATCATGAGCAAAATTACTCGATACATGATCTGAAGCTAGCAGTGATTATATTTGCCTTAAAGATTTGGAGACACCACTTGTATGGCGAGACGTGTGAAATCTACACCGACCACTAAAGTTTGAAATATCTGTTTACTCAGTAGGAATTAAATTTGAGATAGAGACGTTGGATAGAGCTGATCAAAGACTATGATTGGACTATCCACTATCACCTGGGAAAAAGCTAATGTTGTAACGGATGCGTTGAGTTAGGAATCGGCGGGTTCAGTCGCGCACATAAGAGTCATTCATACTAATTTGTATGACGATTTAGGATCGTTGTGAGTTCAGTTAGCAGTTGGTCAGACGGTTGCATTACTTGCAACTTTGACTTTGAGACCGACGTTGATTGATCATATTATCGAAGCTCAGAAGTCAGACGTTTAATTGGAAAAGATTCGAGATGAAGGGAGAAGTAGTCACAAAGCGAATTTTCATGTCAGGGAAAGCGATGAGGTGTGGATGATGGAAAATAGGTTATGTGTGCCTGATGACGTCAACTGGAGAAGGGATGTCTAGGAGGAAGCACATAGTTCAGCATACGCAATGCATCCAGGCAATACCAAATGTATTGCGTTTTGCAAAAACATTATTGGTGGATCGGAATGAAATGGGAAATCGCAGAATTTGTTACTAGGTGTCTTGTTTGTCCGTAAGTTAAGATTAAGCACCAAAGTTCAGGTGAGTTATTGTAGCCTTTACTTATTTCAGAGTGGAAATGGGAGCATATCACGATAGATTTCATTTCAGGATTACCCATACTTAATAAGGGGCATTATTCTATTTGGGATGATCGTTTATAGGCCTACCGAATTTGCTCATTTTCTGGCCGTAAGAACGACGTACTCTCTCGATAAGTATGCCCAACTATATATTGATGAGATTGTTAGATTGTATGGCGCACAGGGTTCTATAGTATCGGTTAGAGATTCGAGATTTACTTCGAGGTTTTGGCTGAGTCTCCAGACTGCTTTGGGTACTGAGCTGAAATTTAGTACCGCTTTCCATCCTTAGACGAACGAACAATCAGAGCATACAATTCAGATATTAAAAGATATGTTGAGGGGATGTGTTCTGGAATTTCCTGGTAGTTGGGATGATCATCTGACATTAATGGAATTTGCCTACAACAACAGTTACCATTCGACAATCGAGATAGCCCTGTATGGAGCGTTGTATGGTAGGAGATAACCCCAGTCTATTGGACTGATGTAGGAGAAAAGAAATTACTGATGCCGGATATCGCCCAAATGACAGTAGATGGAATCAAGGTGATTCGATATAAATTAATATTCGCTCAAAGTCGACAAAAGAGTTATGCAGACAAGTGTCGACGGGAGTTGGAGTTGGAGATGGGAGATCATGTGTTTTGCATATTTCTCTATGGGAAGGCATAATGAGGTTCAGGAAGAAAGGGAAGTTAAGTCCAAGGGTACATCGGACCATATGAAATTTTAGATCGGGTTGGCATGAGAGCGTATAGACTTGCGTTACTGCCAGAGTTATCTCGACTACATGACGTTTTCTATGTATTGATGCTCTGAAAATATGTGCCAGACCTTTCTCATGTGTTGACTTCGTAGCCGATCAAGTTGGAAACAAATTTGACCTACGTTGAGGAGTCAGTCCAAATCCTAAGCAGTAAAGACCAGGTGTTGCGAACGAAAATGATTCCTTTAGTCGAGATGTTATGGCACAGTCATGCAGTGGATGATGTGTCATGAGAGCGAAAAGACGAGATGAGGAATAGATACCCACATTTATTCGACTAAGATAATAAAATTTCGGGACGAAATTTCTTCTAGGAGGAAAGGGTTGTAAGACCTCAATCGTAGCATGTACGTCATTTTAGTTGCATTTTAGAATAACTGAAAAAATTCGGGGTGAAATTGGGTCAATAAAAATTCAAATTAAAAATCTAGAGGTCAATTCGCAAATTTAGAAACATTAAATCCAAACTTTAGGGGGTAAAATTGACATTTAACTTTTAATTGAAACTTAAAGGGGGTGAAATTGCAAATCTTAGAAACTTTTAAAAATTGAAATTCATTAAAATTAAGATTTAAAGGAAGTTGGGAGAGGAAAGAGTAATTAATTAAAAAGTTTATTATATATATATACCTATGTGTTCGGACGTGCAAACCACCGACAAGAAATGGAGAGAGCAGCGACATGGCACGCCTGGATGAATTGAACCCACTACGTATATGTAATATATAGATCTTCATGCATGTGTACTGAACAAGAAAATCTCATCAGATCTGAAATTACAAAGGAAATCAGGAAATAGAGATAAAGGATTCGATGGTGGTGGGTTTCGGATCACAGCCGTTACTCCGGCGGAGGTGCGGTATGTGTGCTGTTCGATCGCTGTTGTGGTGTCGTTGGTGGGCGTCGTTGTTGGTCCGGTGGGCGTGTCATCCCTGTCTCTCCGGTTGGGTAAGTGGAGTGTGTGTGTGTGTTAGTTGTAAACTAGGAACAAGAAACAGATGAGAGAGAGATGGAGGTCGACAGTGGGCTCCGGTTGTGCGTGTGTGTGTCCGTCCGTTCAGTTGGTGGTGTGTCTGTGTCGCCGGCGAAGTGAGCGTTGTTCGGACGACCGTTGTTCAGAGAGTGGGTGTATAGCTGTGTGCATGTGTGTGTCGGGTCGTGGGTGCTCTGTTTTCTAGCAGTGCACGTAGGTGTATGTGTTTCGGCGTGTGTGGGCATGTGGTTCAGACACGTGTGTGTGTGTTCGTCGACTTCGTGTATGTATTGGGTGGTCGGCCGGGGGTCATGGGTCGCCGTGGCGGGGTGTGTTCGGCCGTCGATTTTTGGTGGGTGGGTATGCCGTTCGGTTTTCAAGTTAGTGTATGTGTGTGTCGGTTTTGTTCGGTCGGCTGCTGTGTGGGTCTCCGTTTTGGTCCGACAGAGCGGCTGTTGGGTGTATGAGGGTGGTTGCCGACGGGTGGTGCGTGGCTGGCCGGTAAAAGCCAAAACAGAACAGAAATGGAAAGAAAAAAAAAAAAAAAAAGGAATTACACAAACCACCCCATTGAAAAATCAAAAACCCATCTCGTGGTCACCAAACGATTCGAAAACAGGTGAAATTTCAATCAATTAATAATTTTCGTTAAACTAAATTTTATTTAGCGTTACAAATTCCAAAATCGTAACAATTTCCTAACGATTAATTAATTTTAATTACGTGGTACATAAAATAGTAACGATTTGGAACATAGGGTCTGCATTGCATGATTCAGATGTTTTAGATAAGATATTAATTTAGGCTCTGTTGCTATTAGGCTCGCAGGCACCGGTGTCCCGATAGGGTGTGGTCAGTGAAGGTTTTGGAGAGCGGTTAACGAGATGAGTGTACTGTCTTCTTGCCAAACTATTTTTCTATGAATATATATGATGAAATATGTGATTATTTAAACTGTATGAATTTATAAATGATATAGATCAAGCAGAATTTGAGTGAGTTGGTAAATTGGATTTTTCGGAAGATTTCGATAGTTTTCAAAAAGAAGTTGAAAATGATTTTTTGTTGGATTTGGTGAAATTAGATGGTGTTTTTAAAAAGAGAATAGAAAACATCTATTTTTCTAAGAAAAGTCTGGTTTTCTAAAAATAAAGGGTGAAAAAGTGGTTTTGATAAAATCGGACATTTTCTTTAAAAGAAAGTGTGAAATATGATTTTTGGATTTAAAAGTTGGTTTTGAGGAAAAGAGGTAGACGTGGTGATTTGACGATGTTGAGTAGACGATATTTATTGAGTTGTGATTCGATGATGCCGTATTTGATTTTGACGATACCATGGTTGTTCTCCCCGAAAGGGGTGTGGATTATATTTCTCTCCGTAAGGGATGTGGATTATATTTCTCCCCGTAAGGGGTGTGGATTCTTCCCATGGGATATAGATGTTTCTCCCCATAAGGGGCTGTGGATTATATTTCTCCCCAAAAAGGGGTATGGATATTTCGTAGGAAGGCATTCCTACGAATGTTACGGTACCGTTGTAACTCCCGATCGTGAGGTTAAAACGATCACTATGGCTAGCCTGTGTGTGTTGTGGTGGTTTGAGATGTGATATTTTACTTATATTGGGTGATTTATTATTTATTATGGTGATTGGTATTATTTTACTAGATGGGTTGGAATGGAACTTATATTTATTACTTTATTTTCACTGCTTATATTATGGAGAATTTTACTAGTTACGTGCTGGTTCTATACTTAACGCTTGATCTATTTAGATGTTATAGAATGATTTATTATTACAAAATATTTTTACTAAGAAGGCAATACACTTGCAGGTAAAATAGCTAGAAGTCAGTCGGTCCCTTACTGGCGCTAGATAGAGTTATGCGGGTCATGCGAAGGAGTCATTTGAAGAAAATTTTGGAGACGAGATATCAGGAATGAAATCTAAGTGAGGTTCAGGGGATTTGTTTGATTGTATTTGTGTTCGGGACAGTGTATCCCTATCAGAAGGGACTATTATATGTGTTGTATAGATTTACACTTTTGTTATTGACGTATTGAGGTTGACTAGTCAGTCGGGAGATGTCATGACTATGTCACGCCGGCCCCACATGACAAGTGTCCGGGGTGGGGTGTGACGTGGTGTATCACTGAGTAGATAAATTTTATGGCTCATTCCTATGATATAACAATGATATCTGCAATATGGTTAAGGATAAGTATAACTTTTAATGATTTTTATATCTTGAAAAATTTCAAGTGGGGTATAGCAAAATACTCTTTATAGAATATCACCTATATGAGTGAGAATTGAGCCGATTCTGATAGAACAAAAAAATGCTAAATTCTCTAGAAGCACTCATGAAGTACCAAGGTCTTCAAGGCCAAAATGAACGTAACCATAGAACGAAAAGTGTCTAGATAATAACTATGTAGTGTCTATTGTTTTGATTTACACGAAAGGCCAAACTGTTCAAGACATTATGTTACTGGTTAGCTGAGTAAATCTGATGGATTCTTACTAAGAAAGATTCAAGGCCAAACGCTATCTGTTTTGAAGTGGTTATTTTCTTTTTGAGTTATCTCTCTCTCTCTCTCTCTTTGAGTCTGCATTTCATATGTATGTTTATCCAATCAATTTTCATTCATGTGGGGGACTGTTATATTAAATTATTTTTTGGGTATTTTGTGACCCAAATATTTGTAAGACTCAACAATAAATTAGGATATATAAATATACTAATATGTTCTGTTTGGTGAGGAGAGGAATATAGTATATTTATTTGTGTAAAATCATTTAAGAGATGAATTAAAATAATTAATTAAAATACCCACTTGAAGACATTAATTGATGTATAGTATGGGTTATCCGACATATGTAACCTAATAAGATGAAAAGTTATTAATTAAGATTCGAGATACCTCTTGTAGGTAAGCCCTCTAGGGCATCAAATGATATGTATAGAAAAAAGGCTAAAGGCTATAAAATAAATAAAGCCTCACACGTGCACGCGCCACCACCGCCGACTGACTGACCGACCGCCCGGCAGGGCCGGGTGGGGCCAAGGCTGGGCTTAGGTCCGGGTCTTGGGTTTTGAGGTTTTGTGGCTCTTGGGGAATACTTGTCTTGGACTTGATATGTTTTGTATCAAATTCAAAAAATTCCAAGCTAAATAGTCAAATATAGCCTAAAGTATGTATTGCAGGTTTTATAACTTGCAAGAAGTTATAAACCTGAAGGGTGTATCTTCAGGTATGTAACTGCTGAGAGTTACAAAAACCTGAAGACTTTTCAGGTGTGTCACTGCAAGGTGATTAGTGCAATCCATTGAATATCTTAACACTAAGCCTTCTTCAGGTTTATTTTTGCCCCTATAAAAGGGCATATATTTCTCAGCATTAGGCATCCCATAAGATGCATTGCATTCTGTTTTCCTGTCTACATTGTTCTTGTTTTTTAGAGTATTCTTGAGAGAGTTATATACTTTCCTGTTCATCCGGCTTCTGGTTTCTAGTGCTGGTACCAATAGCAGTGTGATCGTTATATCTTGGGAGGCAATTCTCATTCAACCCTAAGTACCTAGTGGGGGAAAAATTTGTTTTACGGACAAATCGCCAAACGATTGACTCGATCTTTTATTCCGGTATTTCTGTTTCTGTTTCTCATTATTACGCAGTAAGTAATCTGTTTCGGTTTGTTATTATTATTTTACAGCAAGTTTTTCTTCTTTCTGTTTTACTATTTTTAAAATTGTAATACTTTTCTTATAATGTTATCTGGAATGTTTATGTAATAACGAAATCAGAACTGTTTCTTCTTTTTGTTTATTTTCCATTTAATAATTGATTAAATAATTAATTGTTTAATTATTTAATTAATTTCTTATGAAATTTACCGACAAAATCATATCGATTAAATAATCTATCTAATATTCCTGAGTAGTTCTAAATTATATTTGAGGAAATTGTTTTACACGGATTCAAATTAAACAGGAAATGTAAAGCAACATAATTATGAAATATATGATCCCTAATTCCTGACTCGGCTTCCGTAATCATCAATTAAATTTAATATTTTCCCCTAAGATTTAACAATCTAAATCCAAATTTAATCTTTACTATAGAAAAAAAATAATTGAAAATTAATTATTACAATCCGATCCTTGTGGTTCGACATTGTTCTCTAACACCATACTACATGAATATCACATTATCGAAATAATAATACTATATTTGAGGAATCATTTATCATCATGTTAACCTTCTAGGAATATAAGTCGAAGCAACATGTTGAAATAATATTTTCCAACGTGGCTACAAAAATAATTTCAAATAAATAAAATTTAATTTTGATTATTTTTTGGAACAACGTTCAAGTATCTATATATCAGGATAATAAGTAATCATATAAGAAACAAGGCCTTTTAAGACATACGTATATTTTGCAGTTCAATAATTGTCGTATATGAGACAAAAATGACAATTTAGAAAAACGTCATTTGTAATGGAGGTCACATCGATTTTTGTTAAAGGTTGAGCTTAAAAATGTTGGTTATTTCCATTATTTTTTTTGTATTTTCGCGCTAACGTATAAACAATAACTCTAAACCACCCTTGATCATGATAAGCTAAAAAAATGGTGGTTTGCAATGTTGTTTATACTATAATTGCCTTAAATAGTACAATTAAACAAACGAGTTTTCCTCATCTTCTTTATTTTCTGTGAGGTGCGTATGATCTTCATACTTGAGGTATTGGGTATCACATATGTGTGTTCCTATACTTTGATAATGCTATCATATTCTTGTTACAAAGCTTTAAAGGTATTCATATTTTTGCTATTCGGTGTGCTTCTCTAAAATTTGATTTTCAATTAACTGTATTTTTTCTTGAGTTCTTCCTGCTCATTGTCCACTAGAGGATGTTGATGTTGTTGAGTGATGTTGTAAACACTCATTTATATTTTGGATATTGTTTTCTCATTTTAAAGCTTAGTGCTTTTCGCTGACAATTTTGTGATGTTTTTTTTTTTTTTTTTTTGTCTCAAAGAATGATTTAAATCGTCGATATCTGAGTTTTTCTTTTGCATTGTTGTTGTCAGATTTGCGACATTTCCTGATATGATTTAATATTCTCTGTCTTTTTTCCATTTTTTTCGTCTATATTCCCTTTTGCATTTCGGCCAGTTAACCATAAATATCTCCAATAGCCACTCATTGTGTCGAAGATATTCCCACAATGTCGACTAATTGTGTAAAATCTGTCCCAAATTAAATAACGATGCATTTGGTACCTTGTTGCAATCAACTTGAGGTTAACTCACCAAAGGGGCGATGCAATCTTTTGTAATTTTTAAAATTACAGATGTGATATTCAGATCCTCTTCTTTGACTGGATTTTTTCTTTGATCCTCCCTTTTTGTCGTGATGCTGGTGTTTTCTAAACAACTAAACTGTTGGTAGTTTGCGGCTTGGAGGAGACACCCAGTTGTATCGCATGCAAAAAAGAATCAAGTGAATTCTTGGTAACCTGAGCATAGATTGAAAATATATGTTAAATATTTATAGAGTTAATATTCAATTGCTAGTCATACTATATTGGTTGTCAAAAAATGATATTGGGACTACTTGATCATTTAGTAGCTTCCCCATGAAATATTCTCCAATTTCTTGGGCATATATTGACAAACACCACTATTGGATTCTAGGGATAGCAAATTTGCTACCTTGAACAGGGTTTATCAATTTTGAACGCTCGCACAGCCAATACCGAAAGAATAAAATCAATAAGCTTATGCGAAATATAGTATGTTGAATAGAGTAATGCATTATTAAATGTTCCGTGACACATGATCTGTTGTGAATGTTCATACAAGCACATTCCATAGTGGTAACCGTTTTTGTTCTCATCCCAGCAATAGGATGAGAATGGAATGAGAATTTTATTTTCTTCTTGAGAGTAGAATCGCATTTGGCAATGATAATTTTTTTTCTTGTTTTGGGAACAGAATCGCGTTTGGTAACGATTTTATCCTAAAACTATTTTTTTTTTTTTATTTTAAGTTTTTTTTTTTTTTAGTGTTTTGGCCGGACGGCGGCGGTGACAGCGGCCGAACGATGACCGGCGGGTGGGTGACGGTGGCCGGATGGTCGGCGACTGATAGTGGCCAGCAGGCAGCGCAAGAAGTTGCCGGACGGTAGGTGACCGGCGACGGTTGTCGGAGACGGCGGCGATGGTGGCCGGCAACGGCGATGACGGTCGGTCAGCGGATGAACAGTGACAACGGTTTTGGAAATGGGATGAGAATAATGAGAAACATTTTTTTTTTTTTTTTTGTTTCGCATTTCTTAAGAAAAAAGTAAGCATAATTTTCAAATGGAAATGGAATGAGAACGGGAACAAAAATCACCAAACGCTATTCCCCAACAGAAATCCCAAAAATCTGGGAATGGGATGAGAATTTCTGGGATGGAAACGGTTACCAAACGGGGCCTTAGGTTCTTAGTAGGACTTATTGAGATTTGTATCCAACTCTATATGATTGGCCTCGATCCAATAATACTTGGACATTTATTAAATGCCCTCAACATACTGTACTAATCGTTTAGACACTTGTTGTTCTGTCGTGGTGCAATCATAGTAAACGAACAATGTCTTTAGTGTCGCGGACATTGTTCTTGGTTATTTTTTCTCAATTAACGACTTTAGAAATTTCATACTAAACTCCCAGGGTTGATAGGTGATGCTACTTAAAAGTATGAATCATCTTGGTAGGATGACTTGGATCACTGGTCCTTCCCTAATTTAAGGTCGAATATTGGTTGTGCATCAAGTGGTCCAATTTTAACAAACTTGTCACCCAACTTAAATGCCATCTTTGTTGGGTTGTAACTTAATATAACCCTCTCAATGAAACTATCGTTCTTTGGATACTTTCTATTGTTACGTGATCAACCTTGAAAGATTAAAACAACTTTGGAAAAGGAGTTTTCAATAGCGATAACTTGTGACGCACTTGTAGTTTGCAAACTTTTACCAACTTGTAGCATTATTTAAGGTTTGACTGGTACAGATGCTATTAGGTTTGGCTCTGACTTTCTTATCTCGTTTTTCATTTATCGTCAGTTGTATCAAAATGTAATTTTTTTTCCAGTTAGTGAACGGTTACTAATAAATAAGTATATGTAATGCAACCATGGGTAATAGGTGACAAAGAATATTCACTAATAAAACGGTAATATGCGTGACAGTAAAGCCATGTCCAATTGAATGTTCATATATATATATATATATATATATATATATATATATATGAACTTCCATTTCTAAGGTGTTTAATATTAGTGAATGTTCAATGCCATCCACCAAGAGTAATAATAACACAAGAATACATAACCTTATATAGTGAATGTTTAGTATTGGTGAATGTTTCAGCACCATGTACTTGGTGATTCGTATTAGTAAATGATGACAATGAATGTCACCATCTCCATGATTAGCGAACATTCAATGCAAGTGAACAACATTAATTGATGAATGTTTATTAACTTGATGAACACAAGTAAATATTAGTGAATGTCAACAGGGAGGGGATGAGATTACATAATTTTTATGTAGTAAAGATTTAATCATTAGAGATTTCAGTATTAGAGTTTAGTAACATAGACAATACAAATGGAACAATCCATAAATAGAGATATATTATTAGTGAACATTCACTAAATCTGAGTAACTAGTACATGACTAGTGTAATTGTAAAGGTTCACTAAAGTGTTGTAAGTGTTTGTGAAAATCGCTAGATTTATATCATGAACAACAATATTAACTCAACTAACAATGATTGGCATCAAAATACATGAAAATTGCGAACACAGGCACAATACAATCACTAAACAAATAGTAACAAAAATAATTGTCATTTTACTTCATGGACTATCGTTATTTTTCTTGATTTTAACATTTTAATTCTCTTTGTTTTTGCCATGATTCTAATTTTCTCTAGAATATAACGGTTTGATAGGCAGCAATTGTACATAATAAAGTATAACATAGCAGCGTATTTGCTAAGTTTTTTCAATTTGGTTATTGTAGGAAAGTGGTGGTATCTCCATATAATAGGAAATTGTCCATCAAATCAAATTGCCACTTAATGGCTAATGAACGTACACTTTAAAATAAGATAAAAATAAAAAAATAAAAAAATCAATATGGATATTACAATATAGAGGATGACATGTAGATACAAATTTAAACCATAGTGAACATTTACAATATCAATTGTTTTGACAGTGTTTATTTCCACAATTGATGGTTATAGAGGATGTGAAATTTGACGGTTTGTGTGGAAAGAGTGATATCAAATATAAATTAGATGACATGTAAGGATAATAGTATAAAAAATTGAAGAATTATTAATTCAATGAACATTATTTAAGGACTAAACGCTAATGTTTAGTAACTCCGGGCATATTTATGGAATTACTACTTATGAGGATTATATAATAAAAAATGCATAATATATATTTAATTCAATAAAAATAAAAATATAGTAATAATTTCAAATATATGTAATATATTTCAATTATATATCATCCTTCGTAAAAGTAAGTACTAGATTCCCACTCATTTTAAATGTAAATTTGAGTCACGTCAATTGGGCTTATGTCATAATTTGTTTTGACGAATTTGGCTCGGTGGAATTTCTTTACATTTACTAACTCTTTTCTTCTATTTTTTTTTGTTTTGTTTTATTTTCTTTTTCTTTTTCTTTTTTATAATTTTTTTTAGTTTAGTCTTTTTACATCTTTTTTTATGGTTCATATTTATTTTTTTTCTATTATCTTTTTTCCCCTATTTTGCATTTCCTACTTTTATTATTTAGATATTCTTTGTCACTATTGGGTTCAAAAAATATAAACAAAAATTTAATATAAAAAAATAGAAAAAAACAAATACTAATGTATATAAATTAAAAATAATAATCAAAAGTGACAAATTAGAAAGAAAAAAATCAAAATAAAAATAGAAAATAGAAAAGTAAACAAATAAATCAAAAGAAATTGAGAAAATTGAAGAAATAAATTCTATCTCCTATTATTAAGATGGCGAAGACTTAAATTATCACTATATTTATTTATTTCTTTAAAAATAAAAATAAAGATATCGAAATCAAGAAACATAAAATAATAAGAAAAACGAAAATTAAAATAGAGAACTAGTAAACAAAAAATAAAAACTCAAAACAAAAAGTAAAAACATAAAACAAAATAACATAAAACTGGAAATTAAAAATGAGATGTTGAAAGAAAAAATGAAAATCAAAAAGGCTTAAAAAGAGACAAAACAAAAATCAGAAAGCAAAGGATTTAAAATAGAAAATATAAAAATATAAAATATAAATATAAATATAACACAAAATAAAAAATAAATAAAAATTAGTGATTAAAATTAATTATTAAAATTGATGAGGTATTAAAATTAATTATTGAAATTGATGGGGGATTTCCTGACCAATTCCAGAAGCGGCCACATGTAAGAATTAACTCATGTGCTAGGCACATGAGCTCTAACACACGTGCTAGGCACGGGGAATAAAAATCACAATTAGTAACCGAAGATATTGCTCGCAGTATAATAAAATTTACTTTTAAGGGTATTAAATCGGTCCTAACATATACAATTTTGAAGCGTATTAAGTATTGAGATAATTAAAAAGTGTCCCATAAAATGTTGTCCTAATAACTTATAAGGACAATTATTTTGTCACATTAGTTTATATTTATTAGGATAATTTTTCATTCTTTATTATATATTTTTTAAACTGTGTATTGTTAATATTATGAGAACATTATGATTTAATGTCTCAACAAGAATTTAAAAAGACGTTATCTACAAATTGTCTCTAAAAATGTTGTCTTAATATGTAATTTTGTTGTAGTGCTGATACTCAAGGAGATTATAAAGGACATGAAATCACCAAGCAAGGTGATTTTTGGCTCGGCGATATAAGCTCCGATTACATCATGAACTCATCCTCGGGGTCACCGAGGAATATTTTATGTTATGCCGAGCACAGGGCGTGTCTCATGCTCGGTAACGATTATAAGTTACCGTTATTTATGAAATTGATGGTTATGATTTGAATGTAAAGATCTATTACTGCCATATTCGATTAAATACCAGAAGAATGAGGCTAGCCAGACATCTTCATTAATTCCTGGTTGTTACTTTGCTAAAATATTTTCAGAAAACTCTACTGCTCAAACCGGAGGTGCAACGCTGACAATTCCACATGCGATGAATTGTTTTACAAGAACAAAAACTTAAGGAAGATCAAATTTCGATTCCCAAGAGACCATTCTTGATGATCTAATTTTTGGCGTGATAAATATAATTTGAAAAATATATAAAAATAAATGAGTGATTCACTTTATTATGTATGAAGAAAGGGTCTTGGAGTTGTTATAGAGAATTTAGTTGTTATTGTAAAAAATATATATAATTAGTTTGATTGACATTGTAATTTTTCTCCAAGGCATCATTATTTATTTTCTGATTTAGAAATATTTGTTAACCTGAAAAATATAGTACATTGACAAATATAATTCTTTAACTTAAAATGTATTTAAAATTATATTTTTTTAAATATTATTTTCATTTACAAACTAAACAATGTAACTATGTGGTGGATTTTCAATCGACAAAAATAGCATCTAAATTTAATGTAATGGCAACAAATCATATGGGTTTTAGTCCATCAAGTCGATGAAGGCAAAATTATCAATAAATTTGAGCAGTCTTCTTGAAAAATATGGACTGTCTTTCTAAATATCAGTTATATTCTATATTTACAGTCCAAATAATCTTTGTATATATATATGTATGCTTAAATTATCATAATCGACCAAATTAAAATGTCTGGTGTAAAATCACCTAATAAATCTTTTTTATAATTTTTCTTTTCATCAACAAATTATGCTTAAATAACCGCCTTTTGTTTTATCCTTAAAATGATATCCCAATCGTATGTTTTGGCTCAAAGAAAAAAAACATGTTCATGTTGAATTCATTACAATGTATTTGTTTTAGTGGTTAAATCTAACTGTGTAGAATTCAACACATTAACGCACATTTGAATAAGGTTTGTATTTGTTTGGAACATGAATAGATTTTTGAACACGATCATGTTTAATATAACACTGAAACACAATGAATATGTAAGACAAAGCATAATATTATCGTATTGAATATACTATCATATTCCTCATATGTTCTTGGTTTTGTATCCAACAAAATACAATGGTTTTTTAAGCGATCAAAATTTCTAATTTCAACATAATCATGAATGACTAATTTCAAATTAAATATATAATTTTCATAAAAAAAAAATATATGATTTATATGTCATTTTTAAGCTTTAAAATAGATGATTATATTCCTATAATTTAATCATATAAAGAACAAAATAAAATTGATTTATGTATGTTCTTTCTTTTGGAATAGATATTTCAGGAATATCTCCATCATTTATATTTACAGTAACAATTTTATTTAAATTTAACTTAATAAAAAAATTATAATCACAAATCAATCCCTAAAATGGTGGACAAAATGTAGACAATTAAAAAATTAAATTAATGAAGTCAACATAATTATTTGGTTTGTTTGTAAATAATATATATTGATTGATAAATTCTGATAGCAGGATACTTTCACCATAAATAAATCATTTAGCATTTTTATTTTTTAAAATTTTCATCTTCTTTCTTTGTTTTTTTAGGAGAGAAAACAATTCAAGTCAACCTCGGCCTTATACAAGCCCGGAGTGGATACTTCATGACGACGGTGAAGTCTTGTTTCTCTTCAAAACTAAGATCCTCTCCATCTACACTTGTCCATCTAAACTCCCTAATCAAATTGGCTACAAGAAATTCCAAATGTAGAAACGCCATACTGATGGCGGGGCACCGCCGTGTCCCAGCCCCAAACGGTACCATTTTTATCTCTTTCACCCCTTTTAGATCAAACTCAACCTTCCCGTCGCCGTCCACAAATCTCTCCGGCCTGAACTCCATTGGATCCTCCCACACCTCCGGGTTCCACCCTAGCTCCGCCACAGCCACGTTCACTATTGCTTCTCTGGGTATGTTGTAACCGTCGAACACAACATCGTTTTCCGTCACCGCCCGGGGCAACATGAAATGTCCAGGCGGATGTCGCCGGAGTGTCTCGAGCACCACCGCCTTCAAGTACGGCATCTCCTTCAGGGTATCCTCCTCGATAACGTCTAGCTCCTTCCCGGACGCCGCTTCGATCTCTTTATATATCTTTTCTTGTACATCTTGGTGTTTCACTATGTTGGCCATGGCCCATTCCAGTGCCGCCACCGTCGTATCCGTACCAGCTGCGATGTACTCCGTGCATAGGCTCACAATATCGCGTTCTGTAAACGCGGTTTCGCCGTTGGGTTTGAGATCGAAGAGGGTGTCGAGATAGCAAGGAACACGAGAATGATCATCTGCTTCTGTTACCCTTTTCAGTTTCTCCAAACGCGCCCTTACGAGAGGGATTATGACTTTTTCTTGATTATCGCGGATGGCTAAAAGCTCAGCCCAAAGCCTCCGAAACACGATTTTCCCCAAACGCGGCACAAAGTTGAGTACGTTGAACTTGATAAAACTAGACACGAGCGGACGCAACGCCAACTCGATGTCCCTCACCACCTCCTCCTCGTATTTCTCTCCGAAAAAAGTGTACGCCAAAAGCGAGAAAAGGGCGTGGCGCACCTCGTCTATGACCACAACAGAGTTTCCGGACTCGGCCTCTCGATGAAGCTTCTTCTTCAAAGCGTTCAAAGTCCATGCCCGGCCCTCCGTGTAGAGGTGCATCCGCGACGGGTGGAGGACTGTCTGGAAGTTCCGGCGGAGGAGCCGCCAGTGCGGGCCATAGGGCGCTGTAGTGAGGGTCCGTTGGTCGCTGAAAAGGGCACGGGTGGTTTCTAGGATCGGCCGGCCAGCAAAGGCGGCTGCTTTACGGACGAGGGCCCTGTGCGCAACGTCGTGGGAGGTTATGAAGACTGCAGGCCGAGAGCCAATGTGTAGAGTGATAAGCGGGCCGTATTTCTTTGTTAGTACGTGCAAAACGGGCTCCATTTGGGCGAAGTCCTTCGAGGATTTGAGAAGCCATAGGAGGTTGCCTAAGAAGGGTAGGGTGGGAGGGCTGGGAGGGAGGTTTTTCTTGCGGAGGAGAGAGAAAAGGGAGTGGAGAGAGAGGCATAAACAAAGAGATATCAAGACTAGGAACAAAAACTCCATTTGTATTCTAAGATGAAAGAGTTGGGGAACATGGAATTAAGTAGAGGTTGTGTAATTGTAACATTTTTGGGCATGCGTTGGTTTCAAAATTAATGAGTTTAATGTATCTTTTTTGGGTAGTTTAACTTCCTTTGGCGATGCACTAAAAACGTACACTTAATGTTAGTTTGATGATACTGGAAAAGACGTTTTCTAAAATAAAAACATATGTTATTATCAAATTGATATGATATATAGAGAGTATATTTTCTGTCTTTTTGTTCAAAATCACAAATTTCTTTTATCATCCGAAAAATAACAGCCACTCTCTTTAACCTTTTCTTTTTGTGAAAAGACAAAAAATTTCTTATCTTATTTAAAGAATTTTTTTTTTTAAAATATATTATTTAAAAAATAATAATAATAAAATAATAATAATAATAATAATAATAATAATAATAATAATAATAATAATAATCATTAATTAATTAATTAATTTACTCCTTTATTTTTTTCACCCATTTATTTAAAAAAAAAAAATCATCCCTCCCCCTCCCCCACCTCACTGGAACAACAACTTCCACAACCACCTTGCCGGAAAAATCCACACCCACCTAGCTGGAAAAATCCTCCCCCACCATTTTTCCGACAAAGTGGTTGTGGGATTGTTGTTCTGGCGAGATGGGGTGGGGGAGGTTTTTTTTTTAATTTATTAAAAATAAAGGGGTGAAAAAATATATTTTTTTTAAATGAGGATCTTAGTGTAAAAAGATAAAGGTGATATATAAATAAATAAATTAAAAGAGATATTTATGTATCTTAATTTTTAATTATTCAACTACTTTTAAATTAGCAAGGTAAAATTATCATTACAATAAAAATTTTACTAAAACCTATAGGGAAGTTAAGTGGTATTTGAATGAAATGATAGGGAAGCGATAAGTATTTTTCGAATGATAGGGGAGGTGTGTGATTTTGGGCGAAATAACGGGAAGGTAGGTGGTAAATACTCTATACATAAGATGAAGCTAAAAGCTGGTTCATTAAATATGGGACTTTAGGATCAAGAATGAGGTATTTCTTCCAGCTCAGATTACTCACTTAGCATAGGTTTCTGCAAAACAAAACATCGCAGGTGGACCTGCCTATTTTGTACCTCTAGTGTGAGAATTACTCGATTGTTTTTAGAAAATTTTGACAGAGTATTGATAGGAAAGAGTGTGCGTACTTGGCTAAACCCTCTCTGTCGTATTTGTTGACAAGGGCCCATCACTATTAACGTGGCGGTAAAGGCGGGATACGGAGTTAATAGGCTGTTACTCAAGGAGTTTAACGCTGTGTTTGAGTAAGGGATTTATAGGAGGAATTTCATTTAGTTAAGAGATTTCAAAATCTTTTTTTAATAAATTCCGTGTTTGGGGAGTGAAATAAAAGATTTCAAAATCATTTTGGGAGAAACTGAATTTGCCAAATCCTTTGATCATCGTCTTCTGCTTTGTTCTTCGTTCTTTTGCTTCTGCTTCTTCTTTGTTCATCGTCTTCTATTTCGTTCTTATGTTTCTACTTGTTCTTCTTCTTCTTCGTTCATCGTCTTTTGCTTCTGCTTCGATCTTCTACTTCTTCTTCGTTCATCTTCTTCATTGATTAGTTGTTGTCTTCTTCGTCGATTTCGTTCTTCTGCTTCGTTCTTCGTCGTCGATTTCTTCTTCGTCGTCAATTTTATTGTGAATTTCGCCTTCTTCTTCTTCTTCGTTCTTTGCCAACCTTCGAGTGATTTCGATTTCATTTTTGAAATCGAAATCCAACGACGAAATAGGGTTCGAAATCGAATGATGAAATCGAAATCGATTTTTATGTAAAAATCGAAATCCAATGACGAAATAGGGTTCGAAATCGAAATCGACAAAATCGTCGTTTGTTTATCGTTTCATCTCTATTTTTGTTGGGTTTTGTTTTTTTTTTCAGAAGTGGGATAAAAAATACAACCAAAAAAAAAAATTAGTTAAATATTTCGGTTCAAACAATTATCCAAATAACGAATTTATGAAATGAATGGATTTTGAAATCCATTCATTTCACAAATTTCTTATCCAAATACAATCTAATGACTCTTTTCTTAATAAGTAAGATGCATTACAACTGTTCCTGAGTAAGAATGGCGGTATCGATGTGTCATCGGGTTTCTAACACAAGTCGGAAAAGAGTGTCGAGAATATGAGAAAATGTTATCCTGGGACCAAATCAATTGTGAAATCAAAACAATGCCTCCTCGATTGTAGCGCCCAATGATAATTCTGAAAACGTAGTGCCTCTTGTTTCGTGCCCAAAGCATGTCAAGCATTTAGTGTTTCATGAGTGACTTCGATGGTTGGTGAGAATCCTACATGGACACCCCTATATAAGAGGCGTGGGCACCCATATTTCAATTTTCCTGAATCCCTTGCATTCTCAAACTTCTCTTCGGCGTTTTTTAACGGTCTTACTATGACTTTCGTCCATTCTTCTCACTTTTCTTGGTAAGTTCCTTATTATCTCTTCCCATAAATTACTTGATTTTTCATTCTTTCTTTGTCTGATTCTTGTCGAGTCGTGTCACTTTTTTTTCCCTTAATCGTGACGTTGCTACTGTGTTCAACAATTATCCATCGTCGTCTACTCTACTTCGTCTTCCTTTGTTTTTGCTATTGTCGGGCGATGCCTAAGCGCCATGGGTCTCCTCTTGTGTAGGAATGGTTCAGGATCACTGCTGACGACAGCAATGATGCGGCGGGACAATCGACTGCGATCCTTTCTATTGGGTGCCAAGATGTAAACCCTACTCCTTTGGTTCTTGGTAATCGGGTTAATCAAGCGGTTGGGATTTTGTAAGGCCCAACCGTAGGAATGTTGAGTTGGAGGTTGGGTCTTCCATTAGGTTTAACCCTGAGGCGGTAGCTGAATTCCGCAGGCACCGTCAGCAATTCCTCCTATGGTTTCTCAAGCCCAGGAAGCAGAGGGAACGACGACCCTTGTTGTTGTGACCGCTTCCCAAGCTAAACTTAATCAGGGCCTCGGAAAGTCGTATCTCAGAACATCAACTCTGGGTAATGTATTTGAATCACTCTGTTTCTTACCTCAAGGTAGTGTCGTCCTCCCTGAATCGGGAGGCTGGGCACATCAATATTTGCAGAGGAAAATTGATTTTACACTAGCGCTCTTTTGGTCAGAGTGTATTTCCCTCTCCATCAATTCCTCTAGAGGTTCTCAATAGACTGAACCTTTCATCCATCTAACTTGTTCTCAATGCCTATTCATTACCATCTGCCTCAAGTAGGAATGGCAAATAACATCGAACCGACGGGTAACCTAACGAAATCGAACTGAACGGTCCGATTTTAAAACCGACCAAATAGTTTTGGTTGCAGTTTTGGTTTTGATATTAGAAAACGAAGTGATTTTGGTTTTGGTTTTGGTTTAGGGATAGTAACCATGAAATCAAACAACATAATCGAATTGCGTGACTAGTAATCGATATTTTAGATATATTTTTATAATATATACCCTCAATTTTTATATATTCATATATTAACCCCCAATGTGTATGTGTGTGCATGTGTGTTTTATTTATTGTCCTCATCTCTCTCTAATATATATATATATATATATATATATATATATATATATTTATATTTGTTAAGGTTATGTCATTTGTGTGTATTGTAGCCTACCCAACTTTGGACTTACATGCCATCCCTCCGTTCTCTCATTTGTGGTTTGGTTTTTTTTTTTTTTTAAATTATATTTTATATTTCAGTTATGGTTTTGTTTATATATAAAAAAAACAATGGTCCACGGTTTTGCGATTTTGGTTTTAGTTTTATTTTTTTATAAAATTAAAAAATCTTTAAATGGTTTTACGATGCGGTTTTTGTTTTGGTTTTGTAGAATGTTAAATGAGTCAGTTTTAAAACTGTTTAAATAAAACCGACGGTTTTGATTTTGGTTTGGTATATATCTAATGGTTTTAGTTTTGATTTTTTATGAAATTGGACCTAAACCGAACTGTTGAAATCTAAGTTTTGATGATCAATTAAGTATTGATATTTTTTGTGGAACTAATGTTTTTATTAAGTGTTTCAAATTTATCGTTCATTGTTCTTGATTAAGAAGAAGGGTCATTGAAGAAAATATAAAGTGTGCAAAATGGACATGATGCGGCATAAAGAGTTTTAAAGACACTGAAGAAAACTAAGTTATGTGTGTTTGCTCCTTATGTGAAATGGTTTTGATAAATGACCTAACTGAAAAATATGTTTTAAAGCATAAAATGTTAAGTTTTCGGGTCAATTCGGTTAACCGGCAAAAGAGGTTGGACGACATATCAAAACAGTTTGTTTTGGGAGTGGAAAATGAGACATACTTATCTAATCGGTCAATCGAGAAAAGGAGTCGATCAATCGATTAAAACAGTGGCTGAAATGAGTAACGAAGTGAGGACTCTGATTAATTTGGTCAACTAACGGGTTCGGGTAGATCAACCGAATGAAACAATGGCTAAATTGAAAAGGTTGGGAAAGCCACTGGTTTTATCTCAGCCAATCGACAGGTTGTAAGGGTAACAACTATTTTAGCCTTTGGCACAAGGCGATCGACCAAGGGCAAAGGCCGATCAACTGACTGTTTTAGTTAACATTTTGACTGATTTGATCTATTGGTCAAAAATTATATGTTTTTTATAATTCCAAGAGAGATATTTGGGGGATTTGAGTCTAATTTAAATATATATGACTTATTTTGTGATCCCTATTGATTTGGTCCATATATTTTAATATTCTCTTAATTAAAATGATTTTAACACTTCCTATTCTTATAGATTTCAAATTGGAAAAGTTTTAAGGTTTTAAATAAACATGTCAAAGAGTATTTTTAAATGAAGCATACATATATTGATTGGTTATGTAATATGAGGTTTTAGAATATCATTTTATGACATATCTTTTAAAAATTAGTCATTGGAGAACTAGTTCTAGATTTATTTAATTAGACCTACGGGATTGAGATTAAAGACATCAAGAACATTAGTTTTGAGCTTTCATAAGAGTGATAATATTCAAAGTTCTTGATCTAAAGCTCTTGTCATTGGCGTCACTGATTTGAGTTCTAATTGCGATATCTTTTTTGTCTTTGGTGTTTCTCAGTGAGATTCTTCCAAGTCTTAATATTTGCTTTTAAAATATATTTATATTGATTCATCGATTTAGGATTGTTTAGAAAATCGTTTTGAACTTAAAAACCTGGAAATATTTGAAACAATTTCTTGCTTGATTATCTGATTACATACTTAATTTGTGCTACTCACTTTATTATTTAATTATATTTTATTTGTCTTACATTGTATCTATCACGTAGTAATTATTCAGACCATAAATTGAGTATATCTATATTGAGGTGGTAGAAACTCCTTATGGGAAGAAACTTATATTTTTTGTATTTGTAAGTTTAAGTGGATTAGACACGTTTAGGACGATATCTAGTTAGGTTTCGATCTTTTTTTATGAAAAAGATCAAGATTTTATATGTACCCTATAAAACGATTAGGTTATTCTTTTCCCTTGAAAAGAATTAGGTTTTGATTCAACCTGTAATTGAATTAAATAGTAAATTGTAAAGGTTCATCTTAACCTTGTGAAATGATAAGCAAGAGAGTGTTAGATTAGTCTTTAGCCTGATAAAAATATAAGGTTCTTCCTGACCCTACGAAAAGGATAATTGTAAAGGTTGATTTTGAGTCTATGAAAGGAATCAAGAATTGTAAGGGTTTGGTTCCTACTTGATAAAAAAATCAAGAGGTTTAGTGGATTACAAATCTCCATGGAGTTCGGAGAACTGGATGTAGGTAATAGTAGCTTGCCGAACGAGGATAAATTATTATATGTTGCATTGTTTATTTTCATATATTGTGTTTGGGTGTGCATTTAGTATTAAACACACTTATATTGCATAACAAGATAATAATTGATTTAGAAAAATTGATTATTTGTGTTTAAAGAACTCAATTATTTAATTTTGGTAACTACCCAATTATCTCCCTCTTGGGTTGCTCTTTGAGCTATAACATAAACCATTGACATCCCTAGCCTCAAGAATGGCATTAATCCCACCTTTTCTCTTTTATTCCATTACTATATGGTCGTGAAGAACACAAAACCCAACAACAATTGATTTTAGATTCGCACAAGCCAGGGAATGTAGAAGCTCATGCTAGAATGTCCTACCAACAACAAGGGGTGGAAGAATCGTTGGATTCATTTCAGTGGGGACTAGTAACATTCCATTGGAAAAAGGGGGCCTTCTTAGTCCCTACCTGTGGAAAATCCAAATCGTTGGTTTTACTGCTTTGCTTGTGCTCGGATCTTTCAACACCTATCATGAACAAGACTCTTGATCTTAGCAACACTGAGGCAAATGATGTCGATGTACTATGGGAGGTCCTGACAGTTGAGCGAGTTAATAGACATCTATGGAAAACCTTCTTCCAGTTGTACTTCAAGGAGAGCGTTTGGCTTGCTTCTAAACACACATCTGAGACCAACCATGAACTTGAGCAGGATATCGATAAGTACGCGTCAAATGTGGCGTTGTCAGGTTCGGTTGGAGAGTAGAGCAAGAAGTTCGTCTACTAGACCATTTCCTTTTACTTTGGTTGATTTGATGCATTTACGTCTCTTCTCTAAGTGTTTACATGTTGTGTTAATAAATATGGCAGGCCGCAGCGTGATAAAGAAGAATTTAGAGGCGGTTCATCTCGAACAAGCCGCCGTCATTGCCGTTATTGTTGTTGTCGCTGCTACTCCTACTGCTCAGATAGTTGTTGCCCCTACCCCAATGCCCCCAGTCAGCGTGGGGAATGGCCCCGCTACTGGGGCAGCTAAAAACAGGGTTGCTACCTCTGAGGTAGAAATGCTCGAGGTACTCTAGATAAAAAGCTGATAAAGGCCTCCCGAAATATTCCCAATAAGGAGAATAAAAATGTTAGGGAAGTTTATCAGGGGAGCCGTTTAAATCCCCTACCAAGGCTGTCTTTCCAATGCCCGAAGCATTCGCCCTCCGTCAACGGGAATGACAGGAGTGGTTTGCCTAGGTTGAGGGATTGACCACAAACTCGGCGGTTTTGTAGAACCCCAAGAATACAGCTAGATGAGCTTAGGCTATAATCTTCTCTCAAGATCTATAGAAGGCGGTTGCCGACCAGGGGAATGACCCAGCCTTGAGTCTATTCCAACTAAGTGACACTGTAAGTATTTGTCCACTACTTCAGTTTATTTCTATTTGTTTCATAGTCTTCCTTTTTGTTATTTCTTTCTTGACAGATGTCGGTCTACTTTTTCACCCTATTGTAGGAATGGAGGAAAGCCTCATCTTGGATCGGTGACATCGAGCGCGAGCGGGATGAGTCCAAGTGTCACACCCCACCCTGGACACCCATCACTCTGGGGCCGGCGTGACGTCGACATGACATCACCTAAACGTCGAACTAACTAGAAAACGATAAAGAGCATACATAAATATACAACCAGAAAAACACGCTACATACATCCTCTCTAATTGGGAACACACCCGTACCTGAATTATAATAATAACAAAAAAATATAACAAAAATAAATCTCTCATAGGTTCGCCTCAGACAGTTTTTTCCAAAATACTCTCACACTACACCATCGTCTGACTCTACCTAGTGCTAGTAAGGGACCGATTTGTAGCTGTTGCACCTGAAACCAAAACATTTTATCGGTGTATTGTCTTCGGAATAAAAACATTTTTAGTATGGATCAAGTATAAAACATATAAATACCACATATCGAGTAATAATATAAACATCACATACCACAAGAAAAACTCCATTTTCTTGTCACCACAGAAACAAACTCATATATATATATATATATATATATATACATCACATTCCACTCAAGCAGTAAAGATTCACCAAAATACTATATCCCACCAAATGGTGTAAAACAATCAAAACGACAAATACACCAATATAAATATACGGACACACCCATTAAATGTATCCAACCGGTTCACCATATACGATAAAACACCACACACCTTCCGACTAGCCACAGGATAGTTTAACCTCACGATCGAGAGTTGCAACGGTACCGTATCACCCATAGGATTTGCCTTCCTAATGGGTCATAAACAACGCTCTGTCAGACTTTGCCTAGCAGGTAAACAACGTTCTACCGGACTTTGCCTAGTAGGCAAACAACACTCTGCCGGACTATGTCTAGCAAGTGAACAATGCTCCGTCGGACTATGCCTAGCAGGTGAACAACTATGGCATAGTCGGACCAAACACCAATTTCCATCGAAAAAACAAACGACTTTTTCCAAAATCAATTTCCACTCCTTTAGAAAACTAGTGAAATTCACAATTTCACAAATACCCCAAAATCACTTGATCCATATAAGTTACAAATTCGCCCAGTTTTAGGCAAACACATTTTTCCATCATATATATGAAAATAGATTTTCGTAATTTACTAAAAGACAGTACACTCACCTGGTAATCCGTTCCGAAAAGCTTTTATCAACTATACTCTAACGTTACTCCGGTGCCTGCGAACCTATTAGTGATAAGGCCTAAATTAATATTTTGTGTAGAAATAACCTAATCATGCAATGCATGCCCCAAATTCCGTAATTTTTCATTCCCCGCATTTTATTATGAAATATTACTATTAGACTAGTATTACTCTGTTAAAGTTTACTATATAAACCATATTCAGGTGAACGGTCTCAATGTTTATTTTCGTCATTTCAACATTTTAAGGTTAGTAATTTAATTTAACAATCACAAAATTTAACGAGAAATGTTACCCGTTCCGAAACGGTTGTCCATTTCCTTAAAAATTTCTTTATTTTTGCTCCTGCTCTTACCGCCTCGGCAAAAAATTCACCGCCTCTGCGAACACGCTTCTTCTCTCCTCTATTATACTTACTGACACTCCACCGCCTCGGTGAACTGCGTCTTCTTTTTCATTGTTTCTCTACTGACCCGCCACCGCCTAGGCCGTCATCTTTACCACCTAGGCGAACATACTCCAATTTCTTTTTACTTGCATTCTGCTGCTCCACCGCCTAAGCGAAGCTTGTTACCGCCTAGGTGAACGATCATCTTCGTTGTTCTGCTTCCCCTTGTGATCAGACCAGCCGTTTCTCTCTCTCTTTCTTCACTATCTCCGGCGGCTCTTTCACCACCCTACTTCAACGACCAACCACACCTACACAGCAACCCGTTCTACCAATAACACCCCCCCCAAGTCTGATCAAATCCCATCACAACACAACACCTTCACACCCATACACGCACCTGATATCCCCAGAACCAGAAGAAGAAACAGAGCACACACACACTATCTCACACACCCCTACCGTCGGACAAGACAAATAGACGACACACACACATATCCCGCCGAACCAAACAATGATCAACACCAAAACACATCCTCATGCTGAAGAACCCACTAGCACTGGCGATCACGAACCTCCGACAACCCTTTCTTTCTCTAGATTTCTGATTTTTCTCCTTCTTTTTAGACTTGAATCAAGATTTTTATTGATCATTAAATTGCATAGGTTTTTGTGGATTGGTTTATGGGTTTTCTTTATGCCACGTCGCTCCTCTCCCATTCCTCTGTCACCGGCTAAGCTCAAGGCACACGCATGCACAAGCATGCATATATTTTATATATATATATATATATATATATATGAAAATGTCTTTTGTTTAATTATTCCATTCTCCCATTAACTTCTTAAAATCTTTTTCTTAGTTAATTTCCACTTTTTAAAAGTTTCTAAAATTGTAATTTCTCCCCAAAAGTTTTTATTTTCAAAAGTTAAATGTAAAAATTTTGAATTGAATGTTTTCTAAATTTTCAATTTGACCCTTAAACTTTTAATTAGAATTTTTAATTAACCCAATTTCACTCTGAATTTCTCAATTACTCTAAAATACAACTAAAATGACAGACGTGCTACGATTGTGGTCTTACAACTCTTCTCTCCTAAAAGAAATTTCGTTCCGAAATTTTATTACCTAATCGAACAAATGTGGGTATTTGTTCCTCATCTCGTCTTCTCATTCCCACGTCGTCTCTTTCACTGCATGACTGCACCACAACACTTTGACTAACGGAATCGTTTTCGTTCGTAACACTATAGAAACCGGTGCACCATGCAACCTAACAATCTCATCGATATACAATTGGGCATACTTTTCAAGAGAATGCATCATTTTTACGGCCAGAAAATGAGCGGACTTGGTAAGCCTATCAACGATCACCCAAATAGAATTATGCTCCTTTTGAGTACGGGATAATCCCGAAACAAAATCCATCATGATATGCTCCCACTTCCACTCTGGAAGAAGTAGAGGTTGCAACAGCCCACTTGGACACTGGTGCTCAATCTTAACTTGTTGACAAACAAGACACCTGGCAACAAATTTTACGATTTCTCGTTTCATTCCGATCCACCAATAATGTTCACGCAAATCTCGATACATCTTGGTACCTCCTGGATGCATCACGTACGCTAAGCTATACGTTTCTTCCAAAATGTCCTTCTTCAAACTAATATCATTAGGCACACACAGCCTATTCCCAGTCATGAATGCCTCATCACTATCTCTAACCTGATAATCAGTTCTGTGACCATTTTTCACTTCATCCCGAATCGTTTCTAATTGAACGTCCGACTTCTGAGCTTCAATAATATGATAAATCAACGTCGGCCTCAAAGTCAAGGTCGCCAGCAATGCTGCCGTTTGACCAACCACTAACTGAACTCGTAACGATCTCAATTAGGGATACAGATTAGTATGAACTACTTGAAAGTGTGCAATCGAACCTGTCGATTTCTGACTCAACGCATCTGCTATAACATTAACTTTCCCTAGATGATAGTAGATAGTGCAATCGTAATCTTTAATCAATTCTATCCAACGCCTTTGCCTCAAATTTAGCTCCTTTAATCAAGTATTTTAAACTCTGATGATCGGTGTATATTTTACACGTTTCACCATACAAATAGTGCCTCCAAATCTTCAGGGCAAACACAATCACTGTCAGGTCCAAATCATGCGTTGGATAATTATGCTCATGATTCTTCAATTGCCAAGATGCAGATGTGATTACATGACCATACTGCATGAGAACACATCCCAGCCCTTGGTGTGACGCGTCACTATAAATGACAAAACCACCCCCTTCTGCCAGGAGGGATAACATTGGTGTTGATATCAATCTACTCTTCAACTCCTAAAAACTTTGTTCGCATTTGTCGATCCATTCAAATTTGGATTCCTTGTGGGTCAATCGAGTCAACAGGACAGCTATAAAAGAAAATCCCTGCACAAACCGTCGATAGTAACCCGCCAATCCTAAAAAGTTTCGAACTTCAGTCACATTTTTCGGTCTTTCCCACTGAACAACAGCTTCAACTTTCTTTGGGTCTACCTGAATACCGTCTCCTGAAATAACATGCCCCAAAAATACAACATGATCTAACCAAAATTCACATTTACTAAATTTCGCATACAACCGCTTCTCCCGCAATGTCTGCAACACAATTTAGAGATGCTCTGCATGCTCTTCTCTACTTTGAGAATAGATCAATATATCGTCAATGGACACGATAATAAATTGATCTAGATAAGGTTGGAAGATCCGATTCATCAAATCCATGAAGGCAGCAGGGGCATTCATCAATCCGAAAGGCGTAACCAGAAATTCATAATGTCCATATCTCGTACGAAATGTTGTTTTTGCCACATCACTGTCTCTGACTTTCAATTGTTGATACCCTGATCGAAGATCTATCTTGGAAAACACTTTAGCTTTCTGTAATTGGTCAAACAAATTATCAACTCTAGGCAACAGATATTTATTACGAACCGTCACCCTATTCAGCTGTCGATAGTTGATACACATTTTCAACGTGTCATCCTTCTTCTTCACAAACAACATGGGGGCTCCCTATAGGGAGACACTGGGCCTGATAAACCTATGATCTACTAAATCTTATAACTGCACCTTCAATTCTTTCAACTTGGTAGGCGCCATACGATAGGGCGGAATCAATATAGAAGCAATTCCTGGAAGTAACTCGATCATGAATTCTATCTCTCTATCTATTGGCAACCTTGGCAATTTGTATGGAAACCCATCAGGAAAATCTCTGACCATTGAAATATCTGCCACCGAAACTTCTCTCTGACTGATGTCGGTCACGTGCGCAGAGTATCCCTAACATCTTTTCTTCAATAATTTCCTGGCTTCTAGGGCTGAAATCAGACTGACAGGAGTGATAATTCTGTCTCCCGAGAATACAAACTCTGGCTCGCTTGAGATTCAAAATATCACTTCTTTCTTAAAATAATCCACAGTAGCATGATATTCGGATAGCAAATCCAAACCCAGTATCACATCGAAATCGTGAATACTCAGGGGTAATAGATCTGCCAATAACTCCTTATTACCAATCCGAAGTGGACTGTCTTTGTACACACTCTCTATCCATACCGACTCACCCACTGGAGTAGAAATAACAATATGATATGATAAAGAAATGGAAAACTTGCCTACATGCATCGTGAAAGTTGTCGAAACAAATGAATACGTAGAACCGAGATCAATAAGTACATGAGCATCTCTAGCATATAAAGATAGGATACCTGTTACCACATCGGGAGTAGCCTGAGCATCTTGTCGAGTAGTAGCAAAAACACGACCTCGCGTCGGAGGTCTACCAACAGATCTTCTACCACACCCCTGGACAGTACTAGGACCCACACTACCCATACTGCTCATAGAAGGTATAGATGTAGAAGCAAATTTCAGATAGTTCGTCGATATATGACCCGACTCATGACAACAAAAACATGTAGGTCATTTCCTGGGATAGTCTCTAATGAAGTGATCTGGTGATCCACACTGATAACATCTACTTCTCCCAGCTCGACTAGATGATTAATTCATCCCCTGCCTCGGCGGACTAAAACTATATTCCGATGCACTATGCTGTCGCCCGGGGTATGATTGTCAGGGATCGCGACCAAATGATAAGGCCCAAACAATTGGCTGTCAAGATACCGCCCCTCGTGAAGTGCCACCCGAAAATCTGTTGGGTGACCCGAATAGGCTTTTCTTGGACTGCTCACGACTCTCGATGTCTTCCTGAACATCTCTCTCTATTAATTTCTCCGTATTCACCAACTTTACATAATTCTTAATCTGTCTACTAGTCAAACTGGAACGTATTTCTAAATTGAGACCTTTTTGAAAACGTCAGCATTTCGCCTCTTCTATTTTTACTAGATCCGGGGCAAAATGGGATAAAGCATCAAATCTTACTTCATACTGCTAAACTGTCAGTTTTTCTTACTTCAGAACTATAAATTCCTTCCATCTAGAATCGATAAAACTAGGGAAAATATTTCTCATTGAACGCGGCAATGAAACGATCCCACGTAATCTCTTTGCCAGAACCAGTAATTAACATTTTCATTTCTTCCCACCAATGCTCGGCCTCCTCCCTCAGCTAAAAAGTGGCAAGGGGAACTCGACTGTCGTCGACAATCCCCATCGCCTCAAATACGTGACCTACACCTCTAATCCAATTTTCTGCATCAGTTGGACCCGTTGTTCCAGTGAAAACCAAAGGGTCCAACTCTTTGAATCTCTTCAAGCGTACTGCCTGAGATACATCAGTATCACTTTAGGCTTGTTAACTTTCCATAATTCTCGCTTGCTGCTCCGTCAACTGAACAGCAGCCTGCAAAATTCTTTCAACCGCATCTAAACTCCCTTGCAACCTATCACCCTGTCCCTGGGGTTCCGCTTGCCCCGGGAGTTTCACTGGCCTTTGGGGTCTCACACTTCCAGCGCTTTCGTTTCGACGCTCCATATCTATTATCAGCCATAAAATTCAACTCAACGACTAATTAGGCCAACCAGAAAAATGACAGTAATTAATATACGTTAAATAACTATTACGCGAGTGCTAAAATCACTCACTGACACCTTATCTCAAAATCCCCTACTGACTAGACGACTGACACGTCTTTCTATCTCATGGTCCTCTACTGACACGACAACTGGCAAGTCTACAGATCCTATAACCTAGGCTCTGATACCACAAATGTCACACCCTACCCCGGACACCCATCACCTTGGGACCGGCGTGACGTCGACATGACATCACCTAAACGTCGAACCAACTAGAAAACAACAAAGTGCATACATAAATATACAACCACAAAAACAGGCTACATACATCATCTCTAATTAGGAACACACCCATCCCTGAATTATAATAATAAAAAAAAATATAATAACAATGAACCTCTCACAGGTTCACCTCAGACGGCTCCTCCTAAAATACTCCCACACTACACCATCGCCTAACTCTACCTAGTACCATTAGGGGACCAACTCCTAGCTACTGCACCTAAAACCAAAAAAAATTATCGGTGTACTGTCTTCGTAATAAAAACATTTTTAGTATGGATCAAGTATAAAACATATAAATGCCACATATCGAGCAATAATATAATCATCACATACCACAAGGAAAACTCTATTTTTCTATCACCACAAAAACAAACTCTTATATATATATACATCACATTCTACTCAAGTAGTAAAGATTCACCAGAATACTATATCCCACCAAATGGTGTAAAACAACCAAAACGACAAATACACCAATATAAATATACGAACACACCCAATAAATGTATCCAACTAGTTCACCATATACGAAAAAATACCACACACCCTCCGACTAGTCACAAGATCATTTAACCTCACGATCTGAAGTTGCAACGATATCGTACCACCCGTAGGATTTGCCTTCCTAACGGGTCATAAACAATGCTCTGTCGGACTATGCCTAGCAGGTGAACAACGCTCTGCCGGACTGTGGCGTAGTCAGACCAAACACCAATTTCCATCTAAAAAACAAACAACTTTTTCCAAAATCAATTTCTACTCCTTTAGAAAACCAGTGAAATTCACAATTTCACAAACACCCCAAAATCGCTTGATCCATATAAGTTACAAATTCGTTCAATTTTAGGCAAACACATTTTTCCATCATATATATGAAAATAGATTTTTGTAATTTACTAGAAGACAGTACACTCACTTGGTGATCCGTTCCAAAAAGCTTTTACTGACTATACTTTATTGTTACTCCGGTACCTGCGAACCTATTAGTGATAGAGCCTAAATTAATATTTTGCGTATAAATAAGCTAATCATGCAATGCAGGCTCTAATTTCCGAAACGGTTGTCGATTTCCTTAAAAATTTCTTTATTTTTGCTCCTACTCTCACCGCCTCGGTGAAAGATCCACTGTCGCAGCGAACACGCTTCTTCTCTTCTCTGTTTTACTTACTGACGCTCCACCTCCTCAGCCAACTACGTTTTCTTCTGTTTTGTTTCGCTACTGACTCGCCACCGCCTAGGCCGTCGTCTTCACCGCCTAGGCGAACACACCCCAGTTTCTTTCTACTTACGTTCTGTTGTTCCACCGCCTAGGCGAATGGTCACCTTCTTCGTTCTGCTTCCTCTTGCGATCAGACCAGCCGTTTCTCTCTCTCTTTCTTTACTATCTTCAGCGGCTCTTACACCACCCCACTTCAATGACCAACCACACCTACACAGTAGCTCATTCTACCAACAACACCCCCCCCCCCACAAGTCTGATCAAATCACACCACAACACAACACCTTCACACCTACATACGCACCTGATACCCCCAGAACCAAAAGAAGAAACAGAGCACACACACACTATCTCACATACCCCTGCCGTTAGACGAGACAAATGGAAAACAGCTTCAACTTCCATTGGGTCCACCTGAATACCGTCTCCCGAAATAACATGCCCCAAAAACACCACATGATCTAACCAGAACTCACACTTACTGTACTTCGCATATTGCCTCTTCTCCCGCAACGTCTGTAACACGATTCGAAGATGTTCTGCATGCTTGTCTCTGCTTTGGTAATATATCAATATATCGTCAATAAATATGATAATAAATTGATCCCGATAAGGTTGGAAGATTCGATTTATCAAGTCCATGAAGGCAGCAGGGGCATTTATCAATCCGAAGGGCATAACCAAAAATTCATAGTGTCCATGTCTCGTACGGAACGCCGTTTTTGCCACATCACTGTCTCTGATTTTCAATTGGTGATACCCCAATCAAAGATCTATTTTGGAAAACGCTTTAGCCTTCTAGAGCTGGTCAAATAAATCGTCAATCCTAGGTAACGGATATTTATTACGAACAGTCACCCTATTCAGTTGTCGATGGTCGATACACATTCTCACCGTGACATCCTTTTTCTTCACGAACAACACTGGGGTTCTCCATAGAAAAATACTAGGTCTTATAAACCCACGATCTAATAAATCTTGTAACTGCACCTTCAATTCTTTCAACTCAGTAGACACCATACAATAGGGTAGAATCGATATAGGAGCAGTTCTGGGAAGTAACTCAATCGTGAATTTCATCTCCCTATCTACTGGCAACCCTGGCAATTCGTCTGAAAACGCGTCGGGAAAAATCTTTGACCACTGGAATATCTGTCATCTGAATTTCTTTCTAACTGGTATCAATCACATGTGAGAGGTATCCTTGACATCCTTCCTTCAATAATCTCCTGGATTCTAAGGCTGAAATCAAAATGACAGGAGTGATAATTCTATCTCCCGAGAATACAAATTCTGGCTCGCCTGAGATTTGAAAGATCACTTTCTTCTTAAAACAATCCATCGTGGCATGATAGCCGAACAACAAATTCATATCCAGTATTACATCAAGATCGTAAATATTCAAGGGTAATGGATCTACCGACAACTTCCTACCACCAATACGAAGTGAACTATATTTATACGCACTAACTATTAACACGGATTCATAGTTTTCGGCTACTTCCTACACATCATTCTCTATTAATTCACGCTACATTTGCCCATTTCGTATAACTTTTAAATCTGCCTACCCGTCAACCTAAAACGTATTTCCAAAGTAAATCATTTCTAGATTAGTCTACATCTTATCTCTTCCATTTTTACAAAATTAGATTTAATTTCATATCGCCGAATGGTCGTCTCTTTCTGTTTTAACCATATAAACCTCTTTCTCTTAATAAAATCACGCGCACACCCACACATTTATGATATAATTTGTGTATCTTAAATAGTAGCGCAATGTGTCGTGTAATTGCATAAATAAAATGTTGTCTACCAAGTCAATTCAATGAATAACTTAACATTGGACAAATTAAGTGTGTTCTGCCACACTGTTGGTTTAACAAATAAAAAATATTATGTACTCCCGATAGGGAATCCCAATGTCAAATACTACTAATAGAATTACTTATAATTTAATATTCCCAACCACTAGCACCTCCACAATCACGATCCACCCATTACCACTACCAACCACATTACCCGAACCACCAATTGGCAGTATAACAACTTCATCGCACCCACTAATTACCAACATGACAAATAACCATGCACGATGTTAATGTACCATCTAATGCAATGCAATAACCATCACTCACGTGCTTAACCCACCTTTCAACACCCTATCTCATGGTTCACCACTGGCTCGACACTGCCTATCGACACCTTATTTCAAAGTCCCCTACTGACTAGACGACTAGCACGTCTTCCTATCTTATGATCCTCTATTGACACAACTACTGGAAAGTCTACAGAACATATAACCTAGGCTCTGATACCAAAATTGTCACGACCCGTCCCGAAATCCCGACATCTCGAGCTGGCATGACGACATCATGACATCACTGAAAATAACCAACCAACCATCTATTACACGACAATATGCATATATATATAAATAAACCATCATCTATATGAAGCTAAATATATTTCTGTTATGGGAACATACTCGTTCCCCAAATATACTAACAGCAAAATATAATATCATAAACTCCTCATAGGTTCACCTCAGAAAGCTTATCTCAACCCTCCACACGACTCCATCGTAAGACTCTACCTAGCGCCAGTAGGGAACCGACTCCTAGCTGCTTCACCTGCGAGTGTACTGCCTTCTTAGTAAAAACATCTTTAATAATAAAAACTCATTCTTCAACATCTAAATGGATCAAACGTAGATTTATAAATACCACATAACTCGTAAAATCCTCAGTATAAAAGCAGGAAAAATAAAGCAACATAATTAAGTTGCATTCAGATCCAACTAGTATAAAAATCATTCTAATCACCATGATAATAAATATCAAATTAGCCAATATACGTAAAATATCACATCTCAAGCACACATCTCAAACACATCTTTTAAGCACACAACTCAACCACACACCTCAAACACACACTGGTCAGCCCTAGTGATCATTTTAACCCCACGATCGGGAGTTTGCAACGGTACCGTACCATCCGTAGAATATGCCTTCCTACGAACACCCATCACTCCGCCGAAGCGGATAATCATTGCGCAGTATAAACGTCTAACATCACTCTGCCGAAATAAATAAACATTACTCCGCTGAAGCGAATAACATCACTCTGCCGAAGCGGATAAATACTATGACATCGTCAAATCAATAACATCGTCCAATCCATATCATCACTCTGCCGAAGCAAATAAATATTATAGTATCGTCAAATCAATAACGTCATCATCAAATCACAAATCAATAATATCGTCTAATCAACATCGTCAAATCTCAAACATCACCTTCTATTTCCAAAATCGATTTTTTATCCAAAATCATTTATTTTTCACTTTCTTTAAAAAAAACGTCTGATTTCACCAAAACCATTTTTTCACTCTTTATTTTTAGAAAACTAGATATTTTCCACTCTATTTTAAAACCATCAAATCCAACGACAAACTATTTTCACCTTCCTTTCGAAAACCATCGTGATCTCCCGAAAATTCATTTTTCCAACTCACCCAAAACCTGCTTGATCCACAAAATTTTAAAAGCATCTAATGTAAATACAACCATTTTCTATTATATATAGATATAAAAATAGTTTGGCAAGAAGACAGTACACTCACATTTTTCTCCGCATGGCGAAAACGTCACTGTCCGAAACATACTGGGACGCTGGCGCCTGTGAACCTAACAACGATAGGCCTAAATTAATATTTTACTTTAAAATAGCCTAATATACCATGCAGGTCATAAATTCCATAATTTCTCCCACACCCACTTTTCATTATGAAAAATTGTTATTCGGTAAATTTCATTTCATTAATAATTATTGTACGCATTTGTTAATATGGACGGTGACAAAAATTATTCGAATCAATGATTCCAAATTATAATCTCGTTTGCTAATAATTCAATTTGACAACAATGGTAATCGATTTAGATTTTTACCTACTCCGAATCATCCGTCGGCTGCGAGATGAATTTTTGAATTTTTATTGGGGTCTTTGTGTAATTTTTTTTTTTTCCTTTTCTTCTCCTCTTCTTCTTTCTTTTTCCCATTTTCTTTGTTGCTTCTGTTTCAATTTGTTGCTCCCGCCGACTCCTCTCTCTCTCTCCTCACCAACCTCCAGCAACCTCACACCATCGACGACGACGCACACGCCGCCGGAACTCACTCACCGACCAAACAACCTACACACCGTCGGCAGCCCACAACTGATCACGCACACATACACACTGTTGAACGGAACACAAACACATTGGCCGAACGACGGCGACGATCCCACACATACCCATACGACGAACTCGACGGCTCACACACATACACCGAAACACACACACTTCAATGTCTACACCCATGCACACACACCATCCGACCACACGACACACACATGCACACAATCGCCCGACGATCGATACACGCAACCAGCGATGACACGCACACACACAGGCACCGGCAATCAACAAAACGCACTGCCGACACACCAACCAGCGAACAGAGCACAGAACATGCACACACACTGTCGATCATCCCCGCATCTAAACAATCTTGTTTTTTTGAACATGAAGAGATAACGAAGACATTGCAATTGATGGAAATACTAGGCCTACTAAAGGCACAAAAATAGAGGAAAAGTTGAAAGTTGTCATAGAATGGGTACCTCGATTAATTATTTGTACCTGTTATTTTGATTTATAAAATCAGGATATCTTATAATATTATATAATATAAATTATATAATATAATTCTAATTATTCAAAATTGGAATGATTATGAATTCGTATATTTCAGATTTCATCTAGTATGGATCTAAGTATCCCCCCCACACACAATCACTAGCAACAAAAACGGAACAGAGATGATCGCATGCTCATCCATACACAACGTTGACGGCCAGAAAACACACACACTGTCACGAACGGAACAGCTAAACGACACACCCACATATACCCACACAATCGTCGGATGAACACCCCTCACCCACTGCACACTGTCGACCAAACACACCCACAACCGAAACCCAACTTCTCTCTCTCTCTTCTCGATTTTTCCTCTAACGATTGATGATCACTACTACATGGATGCATATATATATATATATATATATATATATGCATGTTTATAGGGCTTGATTCTTCGATTGCCACGTCACCAGTCTCTCTCTGTTCTGTCTCCGGCTTGTCATTGTGCACCCACACGATTATATGTGTATATATATGTGTTTAAAAAAATTCTTTTGTTAAATTTCTCTTTTCTTCCCCCAATTCTTTAATTCTCCTTTTTTTAGTTCAATTTACCACTTATAATTTTTCTTAAATCACAATTTGATCCCTAAAATTTTTATTTTTTTAATTTAAATGACAAATTTGGATTCTAAAGTTTAGATTAAATGTTTCTAAATTCAGTCTGACCCAATAACTTTTAATTTGGTTTTTAATTAAATCAAAATTTTCCTCATATTTTTCCAAATGTTCTAAAATGCAATTATAATGGCGTACGTGCTACGATTGAGATCTTACAATATATGCCTTACATCCAGACTTAAGATATTTAATGTTGACCCTAGATGTTTTGATGGACAACTTAACGTTGATATTTTACGGAACTAATGTTTTTATTGAGTAATTTTAGATTTGAGTTTTGGATTGAGAAAATGAGAAAAAAACAAATTCAAGATGATATATTTTGAAAGATCAAGATGGTTGTAATAAAGACGTTGAAGGTGCTTTTAGCAAAAAATATTTTTTTGTATTTCTAGGTAAAAACATCACAAGTCTTTTTATATTCTTATTCCAACCCAATTAGGATCACGCATGAAATTTATAAATAACTTGAAATATTCTTGAAAGTGGTTAGAAGTGATAAATTTATATGTGCAAATGTGTTTCCTAAAAACTCAATCTAGAAAATGTTTTGAAAATTGGAAAATATCGACCTTAGGGGAGAATAGTCAACCGAAAGATTTAAGATGTGTGTTTTGGCATTTTAGGCTAATTGGTCAATCGGGGGGTTGAATGATTGATTATGAGCCTAAAATAGTCAACTGCCCGGTCGATCAACTGGTTAGAAACAACTAGAAAATGAATCGTTGAAAGTACAACGAGCCAACCAAATGATAAGCCAATCGATTGATGGACTAAAATTTAAAACTTTGGCCAAAATGTTTTTTGAGATCTTCTACCCTAATCTTATATCTTTGAACGTTGAAAAATCTTATTTAAAGGGGTTTTGACTAATTTTCATAGATATATCATATATTTTGAAGATCTTATTAATTAGTCAATATATTATAAGATTTTATGAGATTTACTACGAAAACTACTTTTTATCTTTAGGGGGTTTAAATAAAAAATCTTTTTGAGACTAAATTAAGAGGTTTAAAAGTGCATTTTTGGGTCAAACATTTCACATTTAAAAGGATTTGATATATGTGGTCTATATGCGACATTTATGGACTTTTCCTTGAAAATATAGTTGTTATACGGATTGCTTAAATCCTATATCTATAGACTTGCATTCTTTGATTAAAATGAACCAAGAACAAGAATTTTCCATCAATTATTAGAAAAGAGAAAATTATTTTTACAGAAACAAATTTTTTAGAGAGATTTTTTGAAGAAATTATTGATTGATATTGTTTTAATACCGATTTTTTGTGCTACATCACAGTCTTTACATATTTTTAAGGAAACTCTGGTGAGATCTCTCTAATTACTTTACGTGTTAAAAAATTTGTGATTTACGTGATATATATCTTTGTTTGAGCTTGTAGTAAGATCTGACCCGACTCGAATCCAACCCAAATCCGACCTAAACTCGATCCAAATATGGATCGGATTGACCCAACTTAAACCCCGACCTGGCCCATTTCGAGTTTGAATGTTTGATGGTTAGTGGTTTGCCTTTGTTCCCAACTTATAAGTTGATTTAAGCTTAAGTTTTTTCTCCACAACCAATGTGGGATAACTAGAACTCACAACTCAAGTTCTCTTTTCTCAAGCAATGTATGATAACTCATCCATTATATCTTCAACCAATCTCAAATGGATTCTTTTGAGAATTAAAATCTCATTCAAAACTTAATTATTTTTTATATATAAATATACTACGTCGATTCTCAAACGATGAGGAACGCAACAGAATAATAATCTAATTAATTTAATTAATGGGTCTTAATTTAATTAATCAATTAAAGTAACCAAAAATGATAAAAATTGTTTTATATTTTGAAATATCTTGTGAAATGATTTTTGCCTGATAATATGATTTACATAATCTTTGTGCTTTAATTGATGATAATTAGATTTGTGCTCTCACAAAATTTTATTGCATACTCTATCAGAATATTAATTATATCTTGCATTGAGATGGTATAAGCTCTTGTGAGAAGAAAAAGATATTTTTTGTATTCAGGTAAGTATGATAAGATTAGACATAGTAGGTCGATGACTAATCAGGTTTAGTCGTCTTTAGATTGTTAAAAAGGTAGGTTTGATTCTTAGCATATAAAAGAATTAGGTTAGATTTCAGCCTGGTAAAAAGATTGTAAGGTTTAGTTTTGGATCTACAAAAGAATTAGGTTCTTCATGCGGCTAGAAAAGAAAAATTATAAAGGTTTGATTCTGAGCCTGAAAAAAAATTAGGTTAATCATGAACCTATGAAAATGATTGTGAGGGTTTGGTTCTTACCTGGGAAAGAGATCAAGGTTAGTGGATTGCGAAATCCCTATGGGAGCTTAGGGGATTAGACGTAGGCAAAGATAGCTTGTCGAATCAAGATAAATCGTTGTGTTCAATTTCTCTATCATTGCTTGTTTGGTTGTGCATGTAGATAAACATGTTTCCGCTTAAACTCAAGATAACAACCGGTTTGGAAAATCAATGATATGATTAATTGATAAATTATCAGTTTAAATTTTTAAACTATCCAACTCACCGCCCTTTGGGTAGATTTATGATTTTAAACTACCTAATTTGCCCCCACCTCTTGACTGGGGAAAAACTGACATAGGGTATTTCTACTGCCAATCGACCTCCAAACACAACCCAGCACGTGGCACGGGAAATGATAGTAGACTAGCTAACATTCATTTTACAAAGCAACAAGACCCCTCGGAGGGCCCATTTCATTCATCGAAGATCATCCAGTGACAAGACGACGATTCCCCAAGGTGACTCTACCCACGGTGACCATTTACCAAGCAAAACAAAGGACCTGTTGACCATATTTTGATGAACACCACCCAGCGACTAGGGCTGAGTGGTTTTTTTCCATTGCAACTGGACTGGTTTCCAACCAGCCTCGCCCGACCAACGACCTCCCATGATGCCATATAAGGCTCCATTGTACCTATGGACTGGGCTCTATCTCATTTTTATTTGTGCCAACCCATAGGCTCCTCCTTATTAGAGTTAGGAGGGTTTATTATTATTATTATTATTATTATTATTATTATTATTATATTTAGTAAGGATAGAATTGTCTTTTACTTATTTTCTAGGTTTTCTATTGTACGCTTATATAAGTCTCTCTTTCCAAGATTTTCTAATGTATTATTTATTCAGAGATAATAAACTCTAACCGTCGTTTCTCTTTTCTCTAGATTGTTGATGTTCGTACAGTTTTGGCTTCTGCGCAACTCTAATTTGGTTTTCTCTGCAGTAAAGCATCGATTTGTTTCTGGTATTTGATTTTATTTCTCCGTTGCATTAGATTTGTATTTTTGTTTGTTGGTATTTGTAATGGCTTCTAAAAGGAATGATTCGCTTCAGTCTATTACTGTAAGATTGAATAGGAAAAAAATTTCATATTGGAGTTATGTGATGAAAAATTTTCATATTGGAGTTAAGATGCAGAGCTATATTAGTGGTACATTGGTTAAGTCAAAAGATGAAAGGGCTGAAGATTATATAATTTCGTTAGACACTTAAGAGGCAAATAATTCGAAAATTATTACCTGAATTAACAACTCTATTGAACATTCAATTGATATGCAATTGGCGAAGTATGAGTACGCCAAAGAGGTTTGGGATCATCTATCAAGGCTATACACATAGTCTAACTTTGCAAAACAATATCAATTGGAATCTGATATTCGAGCACTGAAGTAGAATGATATGAGTATCCAGAAATTCTACTCCGCTATGACAGATCTTTGGGATCAATTAGCTCTCATAGAATCTGCAGAATTACAAGCATGTACTCCGTACATTGTACGTAGAGAAAAACAATGTTTGGTTCAATTTTTTATGGAGTTACGTGATGATTTTGAGGGCTTCGTGGGACAATTTTGCACCGTAATCCACTTCCTTCTATTGACTTGGTGGTTAGTGAATTATTGGCCAATGAGATACGCTTTAAGTCTCAATCAGACATAAGGGTTCTCCAATTACCCAGTCCATTTGTTCTGGCAGTCCCTTCTAAACCACTTCCTAATCATCAAAACAAACCTTATTCGATGCCCGCTTTTGATAACTGTAGCTTCTGTAAACAAAAAGGTCATTGGAAGGCTCAATCCCCTAAATAGAGACGAACACAGCAACAGCCGCCTCCCTAGTGGAAATCTGACAATCGTTTTCAAAAACGTCCTTACAGGCTTCCACAACCTAATATTGCAGCAACTGTATCGTCATCCTCAAATTTGTTTAGTTTTGGAGACCCAACATCTTTTAATCCCATAATGGAGGCCTTTACCGAACAATTTCAGAAGTTCTTTGCCGCACAGTCACATGCCATGTCCGTTGCATCTTCAATAGGTTTGTCGCCCTCTAGTTCTTCAGGTATGTCTTCCTCCATACGGGTTCTAGATTCCGGTGTTGACTTGTCGTCTTTTCATTTGACTTCTTCATCTTCTAGTTTTTATTTATGGCATTTTTGTCTTGGTCATGTTTCAGCATCTCGTTTAAAATACTTAGTATCTAAAGGATCCTTAGGGAATTTTTCAGTTTGTGATATTTCTGATTGTAGCGGTTGTAAACTTGCAAAATTCTCTGTTTTACCCTTTAATCGAAGCATTTCTTCTTCCCTTGTACCATTTGATCTGGTTCACTCTGATGTATGGGGACCTTCCCCGATTGCTACAAAATAGGAGTCCAGATATTATATTTTTTTCATTAATGATTACACTTGATATTTTGGGTTTATCTTATGAAACATCGTTCTGAATTCTTTGATATTTTTCAAAAGTTTCGAGCTATTGTTAAGACCCAACATTCTGTTGTTTTCAAGTGTTTTAGATGTGATTTGGGTGGGGAGTACATTTATAATCCTTTCACTAACTTACTTGCTCTAGATGGAACAATTCACCAAATCTCATGTACTGACACTCCCGAGCAAAATGGTGTCGTTGAAAGGAAACATAAGCACATTGTTGAAACTACTCATTCTCTCTTATTGCCTACCTCTGTTCCTAATGTATTTTGGGGAGAAGCAATACTTACTATAGTGAACCTAACTAATAAGATCCCATCATCTTATTCTTCAGGTTTGTCTCCATTTGAAAAATTGTATGGTCATGCTCCCAACTATTCCTCCTTAAGAGTATTTGGGTGCACTTGTTTTGTTCTTCAACCGAGAGTAGAACGTAGTAAGTTATCTTCTATTTCTGCCATTTGTGTCTTCCTAGGTTATAGTGAGGGACAAAAGGGATATCGTTACTTTGATCCAGTTGCACAAAAATTATATGTGTCCCGTCATGTTGTATTTCTTGAGCATATACTTTTTTTTTCTATTCCTTCTAGTACACACAACTTGACAAAATCTGATCTCATTTTTATTGATCATTTCTCTAGTGACACAAATAGTTTATCTTCTCAAAACCCATGCATTACAGATATTGACCTATCTCATGCGTTTCAACTTCATGTTGACACTAGTAGCTCTGCAGGTATTGATACTTCTAGCGTCTCTTCCCCTTCGACAGCCTACCAAGAATCTTCTCAGATTGTGGATCCATCTCCTCACTATCCTCAACGCATTCGTAAGTTCACTCATATACCAGATTTTGTTTACTCTTGCTATTCATATTCTTTTGCTTCATTTTTAGCCTCTATTCACTGTCTCTCTGAGCCTTTATCCTATAAATAAACAACACTTGATCCTCTTTGGCAATAGGCTATGGCTGATGAACTCTCTGCTTTATACAAGACGGATACATGGAATTTGATACCTTTACCTTTGGGTAAAAGTCCAATTGGTTCTCTTTGGTTCTACAAAATTAAAACCAAGTCTGGTGGTTCAGTTGAGTGGTACAAAGCTCATTTGGTTGCCAAGGGATTTTCTCAATAATATGGTATGGATTATGAGGAGACTTTTTCTCCAGTTGCAAAAATGATGACTGTATAAGCCTTTCTTTCCTAGGTTCTCTAGGTTTTCTATTGTGAGCGGTACAATAGAAAACCCTAGCCGTCGTTTCTCTTTTCTCTAGACTTTTCATGTTATTCATTGATCTTCATACTCTTGATAGGGCGGAAGTTCAAGCCCAATGGCTTAATCCATGCCACACGCCTCCTTATTGGCCACGTGCCAGTTTATCGTAATTTACCGCGCTTGAGGCCATAATTCCACGAAGTTAATCAGTCTCCTCTCCTATAAGTAATAGGGCATTCAATGCCTAAGGTAATACTCAACTACCCCCACTTAAAGCAAATATCTGTGTGTTTTTCCCTCGATCTCTTACTCTTACACTGGAGGGGCTTCGTTAAGCACACCCCAATTGGGCTTTGTACAGGTCCAGACTTGAATTAAAGAGAAAGTTAACTGTTAAATTTTGATTGTGAACCGTACAACGAACACAACCCACCAGCGACTTAAACTTCACCTCAATAGAACGCTGACTAGAGTAACTGAAGGTGTTGACAAATTTTTAGACACCAACAAAAAAAAGGAATTTAATTTTAACAAAAAGTTTTTTTAATTCAACTTAATAAAATAATTTTTAAATAATCCACTGATCATCATTCAATTTTAAATTTAAAAATAAATCTTATTCTTTAGACAAAAAAAAATTATAATTTTTTGAAAATTAAAAAAAAAAAAAAATCTTTAAACAAAATAAAAATAATGAAAAATGCTTTAACGCAAAAATCAGTTTTCAAATTTAAACAGAGAAACAATTTTCAAATTTAAATTTAAAATTATATTTGATTCCATTTAAAATTTTGAACATAAGAGTTTCAAAACCGATTTGTTTTTCTCAATTTATTTTTAATTCAAAAAAAAAAACAATTTTTTTCTGAGTAAAAAATATCAAGAAAAATCTAATTTTCATGTTAAAAAGGAAAAGTTGTAAGTCAAAATAATATGTGCCAAGAAATGACGTTAGAGTTTTTCTCACTCTATTTGTTTTCAACAATAAATCAAAAGTTTCAAAATCAATAAAAAAAAAAAAAAAAAACAAATATGTTTTTTTGTTAAATTCCGATAATATTTGCAGGATTTATTTTTCTTGTGATTTTATTTTTGTAATTCACAAAATCATATTATTTAAATAAAAAATATCGGTCCAAATTAACAACATTTATTTTTAAAAAAAACTCAAGAAATATGTTTTATTTACCACTTTCTGTCTAATTTTGTTTAAATTACAAACTTCCTCGGTTATTTATTAAATATCAATCAACCCCTTATCATTTTTTATCAACGACCACTTAATTCCCTTATAGATAAAAAATTACTGAAAATTCTATTGTAATGATAGTTTTACCATTAACCATTTAAAAATAATTAAACAATTAAAAATTAAAATACATAAACATCCCTTTAATTTTTTATTATATATATATAATAAATCAGGACTGGTATATTCACGGCCATCGAATGAGAGACAAAACTTTAGACATTTTTCAACCGTTCGATCAAAATTAAAAGTATATGATTAGGGTTTAGGGTTACACTGCCGCCTACTCTCTCGCGTGTTGCCTCCATCGGTTCCCTCTTGCTCATCTCTCACTCGTAGCTTCCTTCTCTCTTCTCTCTCTTTCGCTCTCTAAGCCTCTCTCTTCTCACAAGCGGCCACCAGCACCATAATCGATCTATCCCCCTCCCTGTTTTCTCTATACACATACGCACCAACACGTCGTTGCACACCTCCAAACAAGACCATCGCACACCATAACCACCACCATCATAGAGCCATCATCGTCGCGCCATCTCCATCACAGATCTATCGTCATCAGCCATCGCCGTCGCAGAGCCATCGTCACCGCGCCATTAGCGTCAATCTCTTTCGTTCGCTCGATTCCCTCACTCTCAGGTAATCAAGGTACATCACTCTTCACCCATCCCTCTCTCTTTTTCCTCTCCCTCTCTGTTTTACATTTTTCTTTGATCAAATTTCACAACCTATAGAGGGGTTGATTATTTATGTTTTGATTCTCAATTTCATTTAAGTTTATATTAGTTTTGATTAGTTTAGGTTTTTTTATTCAATTTTGGATTTTAAAATAGATTTCTATTTGGATCTAAGTTTAGACAACGATGGTGGTGTTGGTTTGGCAAAGCATAGGCAACGGAAGTGTAGGTTTGATGTGGTAGATAGGGCAATGTATTTGGTTTGGCGTGTTAATGGGGGCCTGGCGATTAGGGAAGTGAAGTATTGCAGTGGTGGTTGTCGATTTGGTCAGATCTCGATTTGATTTGGTCTGAATTGGCCAAATCTGGCAAAACTTCGAAGGTAATAGACAGTTTCATGTTTCATTTTGCTTGTGTCTAACAATTGCAAAATTAATCCACTTTTTTCTAATTAATTACATGATTTTTTTCATCTATATCAATTGCAATTTCCTCGGCATCCGAACAGGGGCTTATGCTTGAGTTATGATCAAACTCCGATTTCAGAATGAATTCATGTGTATTACTTCTGAAACAACGATTAAAATCACTGGAAATTATAGAATGCAGTCCTGAAAAACAGGTATGAAAAACTCTCCTAGATTTTGTTTAGTTGATCAATAGATTTTGAAAATCTCTCTCTATAGATTTTGTTTACTTTTTTGTTTACTTTCAACAAGTAATATTATTATTTCTTGACATTGTGCTCGATTTGTAATGTTAGTTATTAGAAGAAATTCAATTGATCAATAGTTTTTGAAATTCTCTCTATAAATGGTATTTTGTTTCAAAAGGAAATCTGGTATGTTTTTTTTATTTATGATGCTTATGTTTTATGAAGTTTAAAAGATTATTAGTTTTATAAATTCTCTCTTTTGTTCGCAGATGTAGATTTTGTAATGGTTATGTTATGAGTATAGGTTTAATTGATTAATATTTTGCGATGTCGTCTCGCTCTCTTGCTCTGCGTCTCTCTGGTTTCAACATAATTATTGTTATTTGATTTAATTTATAAAGCTCCATCTATGATAGATTGTGTCTTGGTTCAATTGGTTCTAAGTGTTTCTTGATTTGTAATATGTTTACATGGTTGTAATATCTCAAATATAGTGTTTTTGTTATTATTTCATGTGTTCTAAAAAAAAATAATATTATTTGGTATTTTTTACATTTGTAATGTTCTTCTTGGTAAAATAATGTTAATTTTCACATTCATGGAGTTTTCAATTTGCTCTATCTCTTCAAACTATTTAAACTATTTTTATTTTTATTGTGGCAACACTTTTTTTTTTAAAATAATGGCATTCTTTAACTAAAAGTATTATATAGTAGTTTTTGTTTCTCCTATAATGAGGAATATAAATAATTTTGTGGGCACTAATAAATGCTTACCACTCTTTTTAATTTTTTTTTTTTTTTTTTTTGTATTTTAATCTAAATCACATGTATGTTCACTTTCATTGATTTAGATTATTTGTTTCGTTCCATTCACTACAGGAATCTCTCTTTATTGATTGAATAGTCGGAGCAATTTCACTGCCACCACCAATGATAAACGGTGTACACAATTACTGTGGTTCGATTCTTGACCTAAACGGTGTGTAATTTCTCTTGAGCTTATTAATTTGATTTTTATTCTCATTTTGTTAGCTGTATTTTATGTTTTTTTTTTAATATTTTAATTCATATTGTAATAATAGCTTGAATTTTTGTGCTCCATTCAATTGGTTTTGCAAGTAGTTTCTTCACATTTATTTAAATTAATTTAGGGATATTTTCAGTTAGTTTCATACTTCAATCACTTGTAATCTTTAACAAAATACTTTGATAACATCGAATTGGATCAATTTAAATGATTTTTTTTTTTCTGTCAAAATGTAATTTTTAATATCATAGTTTGAAGCATTTATTTTTTTTTTTGAAAATATCTTCTTCTTTTTTTTTTTCTTTTTTTTTTTTGTGTGTGTGTTAGATAGTGTTGGTTCAGTTCTAAATTTCTCCTTATTCATTGTCTGTCGTTATTAGGTGCACATGCAAGAGATTACTCTCTTTTCCAAAACCAAATAACCTATGCGATGCCCGAAGGTTCGTGCACTCATTTATATATTTTAATTTTTTAGGAAAATGTAAATTTTTTACAAGTTTATTTTATTTTTCATCCCAGTGTAAATAGTCTGCTCGGTGTATATATTTTATTTTATTTTGTTATTTGTACTTTGATTCTATTCACATAAAAGAAGGTAAGGTCATATTATTATGGGTTTTCCATATGTTGTTGTAAGAATGTGTATGTTATCTGCATAGAAGAAGGTAAGGTCATATTATTTTTTATTTTCCCTGCAATGTTGTAAGAATATGTATGTTCATGTGAGATTCATTTTAAGACACGAATTATTGTCGTAAGATATTTATTTAATGCGTCTTATGGGAGTTTCTATTTGGCTAGATTTTTCTTGAAACATTTTGTAAGTGTATATTTGTAATGAGTGTTCGTTAATGAAGCAAAATAGTGCTTTTAGGCATGTGACGCACTAATAGTTTGGTAACAGTATTTGGATTGTACAATTTCTTTATTATTGATATATTTTTTAATTTTTTTTTAATTTATTGTGCATATTAAATTATAGATAAAACTGTAAAATATTATAGGATTTTTTATATTATTTTTTTTGTGTAATTTTTTATGTCCAAATTTGTCTTTTGTTTTTTCTGGATTTTTCAGGGTGTAGATGAACCAGAAAAGAGAATTTATTGGAATATCTATGTTGGTATATAAATAGTATATATTTGTCAAGAATATATAATCTTTATGTTTCTTAATAGGAATTGATAATATGGGTAAAATGATATTTATATTTATTTATTATTTGCATATAATATGTGTTATGTCCATTATTTTATACTTGTATAAGTTTGTCTCGAGTATTAATTATTATTGATATTCTGTTGTTAATCATTATTGTTGTTCAAATGAAATAGGTACATAATGTTAATATCGATTGTTAGTTATTATTCATGTTCAATAAAATAGGTGCAAAATGTTGAAATAGATAAGTTTATAACAAAATGTTTTGTTTTGTTTTTTTTGGTTATTTTACACCCTTACCTTTAGGCACAGGTTATACACTAGTATATTAATAAATTAAGATAATTTCTGCTAACTAGGACATTTTAAGGGTTAAGATTGTCTTTCACGCAATGGATGGCTGAGATTAAAAGCCTATCGCTTCTTTTGTAATGTTGAGATGGTTGTAGTTCTAATAGTCAACTAGGTGGGTGTATTGTGTGAGGACTAGGGTTTGAACCTTGCCCACTTTCATTTTATTTTAATTTTTATAATTTTCCAAGCCCTACTTCATTTCCCCTCCATCATTTCAAGCCCTAGCCTTCACAGTTGTTCATCTCTTCCCAGGTTGGCCACTACCTCCCTTACCGTTCCTTACCTCATCCACCTCCCACGATCATTGTTCACTCCTACCTCGCAACCCCACGTCTCACCCCACTCTACCAAATCTCCATCCCTAATTCTGCAGGTCCATCCCTCCAGCTAACCAACCCAAATTCTCTCATCTCTCTCTTTTAAATCTCATAACCTTTTCTGTGACGCTCCCAACCACCGCGCCGTTGCCATCTCAGTTCAACTCCCACCAGTGTTCTCTCGCTTCGCTCTGGCTCCAACCTTCATCGCTCCCTTTGTGGTCTCCATTACCGAGCTTGCCACCCACTACCGTTGGTTAAAAACCTACCGTTCCTCTTTGAAGCCTCCGCCGCCACCATATCGACCACCCAGATTTGGCCTCTCGATTCTATCTCTCACTACAAGGCTCCTAGATCTGGCATCCTCTTCGAAGGTCACCGCCGTCGCCACCACCACAACCATCACCGTCGTCAACTCACCATCTATCGCCATCGCCATCACCATCACCATCACCATCATCGTAGATCCAAAACTGTCGTCACCGTCGTCGTGCTCCATCACCATAGCTTAAATCCTCTCAATTTCTCACCTCCACCCCCTCTGTTTAACCTCTCGAACCACCGGTCATCACCGCCGTCATTGTGGTTCTCGAAATCTCTCATTTCCCATCTCCAAGAACTCTCTCCCTCACTCTAGTTGTTGTCCATTTGCCATCATCGGTCCATCGCCACTGCTACCCTGCGTCTGAAAATCACTATCGAGGTCTAATCTGGCCAGATCTCGGTTTCATTTATTTGAAATAACCAGATCTAACCAGCTTCCTCGCCATTCACCTCCCACGTTTATTCTCTATTCCACAATGAAGATCGATTTGACGTCAGAGCGAAACAGTCAGTAATTGTATTTTTTTCTTAACATTTTCAGCGTGTGTGATTTCTATTTTTATAGTTTAGTTTTAGGTTTCAATTTTGATTTAGTTTATGAATTCAATTGGCTTCATGAATCTGATTTATAGTTTAGTTTTAGGTTTCAAGAGAGATTCGATGTTGATCATTTCATCACCTCCTTGAGAAATGAGGTTCAGATATTTAAAGAATTACCTCTTTGGCTAAAGAAGGGGATGGAGCAAGAAAAGTTCTTATTTTTTTCTAGAAATAACCTTCTTGTGCCATTAGAACACATTTGAGTGAGGATTCGATAATATGTTTTTTTCTTGAGAAATAAAAATTGTTTCAATATAATTTTGCTATTTGAATGATTGAATAATTTTGTTATTTTAATAATGCAAATCATCTTACTAATTGACATGGTTCTTTGAAAAACTAAAGTAGTAAAGGTTTTTTTTTTTTTTTAATATCAGAATTCTGTTTATGTTCCAAGAGAACTGGGAGCGGAAACACTGAACAAATGCCACCTTAGATAGTTGCACTCAATTTTCTTCATTTTCTCCTTTTTTTGGTTTTGATTTTTCTCTTCTGAAAGGTGAACATGATGAACCCAGCATATCCTTAGATAGTTGAACACGATGTATTGTTTCTCCTCCTAATGCTAATGAATCTCTCACTTCCTCTCAAGAAATCATTGATTGGTTGCAGTATAAAGTCATGTTTCCTCCGTTGTAATTGTCTCTATTGTCGTTGTGGTCTCCCTTCGTCTTCGATCAGGTACATGATTGATTGATTTCTAACTCTTCATGCTTTTAAGAATTATAAGCATTATCATCTTAAAAAAAAATATCATTGATTTCTAAATCTTCGTGCTTTCCTCTTCTTTTGAAGCGTTTCAAGCATGACTCATACTCTACCTAATAACTCTCTTCAATTTCATTGACATTTTTAACATCTTTATATGGATTTATATTCATTTGTAACCATAGTTTCCTTTGCATGGATGTGATATTCATTTTCTATCAGGAAGAAGCATGGTTGAGATTAGGGCATTTATTAGTGTTTGTTCCTAGAAAATTATAAACACTAACATAGTAATGTTCTTATACCAGAACACATTTGATTGTATTTTTTTTAAAATTAGGGATTTTTATTAGTGTTTTTATTCCAAAAGAAAGCTTTAGTTGTATCTTTGTTCTTTGTTTTTTCTTTTTTAAAAAAAAAAAAAAAACCATTTAGTGCTTTGGAATTTCAAAATCCAAAACAACACTAAAATTTCAAAATCAAAAACAATATTCAAACTTTCATGTCAGACCCATTTTTCTCCTTTGGTTTTTGTTTTAATATTTTTATGAATTTGAATGATATTTGTTGTTGGCATTCGACAGTTTCAATTTTTTCTTTAAGGGAGTGGAAGAGCTAGGAGGGTTGTGATTGTTACATCTGGTGTAGTGATTCTTTTAGAGGAAAGGTGTGTTCATCACATTGACAATTTCATCTCTGGTCACAGGTTTGCACATTTGCCCATTGTTCTCGAATAGAACCCGTTACCCATTACTCTCAAACTGAACACACACACCCCTTAACTCTCGAGCATTGAGGAGTCACAACTCAAAAATTTCGTATTCTTCTCATTGGTCTCAAATATGAAAAAGTAAATGTCGTGATTGAATAGAGAATTGTTTAGATCTTGCTAGATATTAGTATTGTCATTGTTTGAGCCGAAAATGTAGATCTTCTAGTGTTGATGAAACACAATTCATTTGAAAGTAATTGTCGATTATTTTCGTTTGAAAATAATTGTCGATTATTGTTATTCAGTTACTAGTTGTGTTGGTTATTTGTTATATTCATTTAAAAATAAGAGTCAATAATTTCATAACTTTATATGATGCGAGTGTATTTTGTCAATTTTTTGAATATTTTTACCCAATATTTTTGTATTGGTTGTGTATATTTTGTTCATTTATTTCTATTATATTGTTCATTTGTGATTAATTGACTGTGTTATTTTTGTATTAAATTAACTATTAACTTTATAATGAGAAGGTTAAAACCCATGTACACAGTATACGCTATTAACTTTACAATGAAAAGATGAAAACCTGTGCCTTTAGGCATAGGGTATACGCTAGTGTATATATATATATATATACTCTCCTTTACATTTCACACTAACATCCCTATTTTAAAAAATATATATTGTTCAAACCTATTTTTTTAACAAAATAATTAATAATAATAACCCTATATTCTCAACCCTCCATATGTCTTCTTTTTCTTTCCCTCTATCTTTCTCTACAATCTGGATAAGGTATGCTTCGGCCAACACACAGATACCCCTTTCTTTAAATAAATAAATAAAAAAAAAAACTATTCTCAATCCCCCGCTGGTCTTCTTCTTCTTTTTTCTCTCTTTCTCTATCTAAAATCTGGACAAGATCTATGCTTCGACCGACGCACAGATCGGTGTCGGTTCTGTGCACTGGAGCTTAGATACCTCTTTCTTTTTTAACCCAAAAAAAATCTCAATCCCCTGTTGGTTTTCTTCTTCTTTCATCTCTCTCTCTCTCTCTCTTCTCTCTTCTCTCTTCTCTCTTCTCTCTTCTCTACAATCCTGGACAGGATCTGCGTTTGGGCACACAAATAGGCACCAGATCTGTGCACCAAAGTACAGATATGTAACGATCCAATTTCTCAGAGCCGCCACTCGATTTTTCTCTTTGAAAAATTACTACTAAAATCGAATACCCAATATTTCGTTGAATTTTTACAATGGTGAATAATCAAAACCATTATTACCAATTAAATAGAAATTTAATTAAAATAACTAATCCAATATTAATTATTTTAATTAAAAGATCATAATCTATTAATATAATATTAACTGTTTAACTGATAGGGAGAATTAATATTAAAATCGAATAACCAATAATTACCCAAATTGGGAATCATTACAAAGGAGGTAAAGTAATTAAATACATTGAAGATTTGCGGGGTCAAAGGTGTAAAACAAAGGTTCCAAAAAAATATGATGTCATTCAATTTGCCTTATGATGTCATTCAACAATACTTGGATTTGGGATAGTAGGTTGAAAAAGATTGTTCATTTTTATTTCCAGACATTTTTTTTCCACATTTTCTCTATTTCTCTGTTCGAACAGTGAACGACAATAATTATTTTCAAGTCTATATTTGTTTTTTTGGGGAATTTGGACAGTAATATTTTGGACTTATAAGTATTTGAGAAATTTTACAATTGCGACAATAATTATAATTATTAAATTCTTTAATTCAACTATACAATAATAAATCATAAATACGACTAGTACAAATTAAATAGAAATTCAATTATAATTTATGTCGCCGTTTTGCTCTCACTGGCCCTGCAATCGCAATTGTGGAATTGTGAGTTAATACTCAGTAAAACTTCAACCTTCTAATACGTGTATTTAATTAACATAACAAATAAAACACATATGCATGGTTTTCATATAATTTCCACATAATCATAATTATTTCATGAAAATTAACAACTATATTTCGACGATAATAACACCATAAATCTCACACTAGATAAATTAAATACATATATTAGAAGAGTTAGAGATTATATCTGAAATCCAAAACCGAAATCTAAAACGAATCGGAATGCTAAAAAAGACATTCAAAATTCATCCTCATGCAACTTGCCTAATTCCCTACCCAAGTAATCCTTGATATATATACATATTAAGGTATCCTTAATATATACACTATAATTGATAACCTCAACACGTGTAACTTTCCCTATTTTTGTATTATTATTATTAGGGTTAATTCAACTTTACCCGCTGTGGTTTAACTGATTTGCACTTACCCCCCTGTAGTTTAAAAATCGCCACTCACCCCTCTTGTGGTTAGATTTTCAAACCACTTACCCCATGATATAGAGGTAAATACAACAAATATCTTACCATAAGGAGGTAAGTGGCGATTTTAAAACCACATGAGGAGTAAAGTGCAAATTGGTAAAACCACAGAGGGTAAAGTGCTATTAACCCTTATTATTATTATTATTATTATTATTATTATTATTATTATTATAGTATAAGGTAAACACACAGAAACACACACCACTATATGTGTCCGGCCCTTTCTTTTTTATTTACTTTTAAGAATTCAAAAATTACATTTAACACCCCTTAAAATAAAGAAAATAATAATTATATCCCAAAAACTCTTAAAAATATATTTTAAATAATATAATAGTCTCAGAACTTTTAAAAGTCAAATTAAACTAACATTTATCCCCAAAAATTATCAAATATTATTTATACCATAAATTTACAAAATCGTCCCAAAAATATTAAATTTATATAAAATAATGTTTTTCAAAAAATATAAATTTTTGGGGTGTTATAGATACCTCTTTATTTTTTAACCAAGAATAAATAAATTATATTCAATCCCTCACTGGAATCTTCTTCTATCTCTCTCTACAATCTGAAGGGATCTATTCTACGGCGCATAAATCGCTATAAGATTTGTGTGTCACAGCATAGATCTTGGTGACAACCAGGGCTTAGAAAGGCGATGACACTCTAGTGAATAAGAAGAAAAAGAAGAACCGGGAAAAAGAATCGACGAGATGGGGGCAGTGGTAGTGGCAATAGCAGTTGGTGGAGCGGGGTTAATGTAATTGCTAAAAACATTAGGAGAAAAAGTTTTTTTTTTTCTTTTTTTAAATAGAAGTCATAGTGAATTTTTGAAAAAAAAAATTGTATTAAATAAAAGAAAGACAGTTATGTCTTTTTACACAAAAAAAAATGGGCAAATGGAGTAACTAGCATTTTACAAATAACAATGAAGATCTGTAGTTTTAAGCAAAATGATAAGAGAGATATGTGGTAAATATTCATTATATTTAAGGGCGCTAAGTATCTACTCTCTTTTTGCTGTGAAAACTACGAATTGAACCCAATTGATTTTTTATGCACCGATCACTCATTTTGTAATTTTGCGGAGCGATTTACCCCTCTTAAATGAATCCATACCTTCCTTATATTTGTTGCATTCCTAAAACACAGAACAAAATATGGTAATAAACTGCTAATAAAACTAAACACGAAAGCTAAAATTTCTCCCAATAGTGATTGTTATTTAATGATTTTTTACACCACAATGATCTATAAATTATAATCTTCAAAATGAGATAATAATATTTTTTTTTTTAGTTCTGGAGTAATATGCATGCAAATGTTATATATTATATTAACTGTGAGTTTAATGTTATATATGACATCGTTACAATTTGTATATCTCTATGAGTGTTGAATATAACATCCAATGTAATAGAAATAACATCAATTAATTTTGATAATAGTATAAATTATATGCGTGTTGAATGTAACATTACTTACTGATAATAGTGAATGTGATATCATTTTAAAGATCTTATTCAAATGAATCTGAATATATAATTGATTGTAAAAAAATGTGTAGCACAATAGTTCTTTTAATTTTAATAAATGATTTTGTGTGAAATCATTAAATATGGAAGATTTCAATCCCGTGAATCATGGAGAGGCAACTTAGTCAGGCCAATTTTTTCATTTTTTAAAATTTGGACTAAACGGTACATACAATTTGTAAAATGGGAGTGTTTGGTCCATTTTAAACTAGTTGGCATCAATTAGTAATTTGATATTTAATTATAGTAGATATTTTTTCTTTATATTTATTATGTTTTTCATTATTATATCAATTTAAATTATATTATTTTACCGTAATAATTTTTAAGATGTTATTTATTTGTAAGATTTCGACATAAATGCATTACATTAAATCGCTCATCATGCCAACATAGTGTATCTCAAGTAGTAAGAAGTCTGCTTGAGTTAAAACAGTCGAGGAATCTCTGCAAGATCAGGGGTTCGAATCTGCAGAAAAATACTTGTTCGAATGGACAACAACGCACTCCGAACGAAATTAATTTCACACCCTATATAGGTGTGGAAACATTCATGGGTATATCCAAAAGTAAATAAATCACCCATCAAACATGTAAACTATCAATAATATATACATATATATATTAGAATAATCTCGATTTCATTTGATTTTTTGAATATTACATATTTTTCCTAGCTATATATTCATTATTTTTCATGCATTTTAATTAGGAAAAATTACCGGGCAATCCCATTTTTAGCGTGAAACTACCAATAAAATCTACATCTATTTTGTTGCACAGAAAACTCTCATGTCGGCGATTTCTTGAACCGATGAATCCCTTTTTCAAAAACGGCCAGCGAAGAGATTATCGAAATGTCCCTCCCGTGATTTCACGCGAGCATCGCCTTGCCGCTGTCACTGTCGAGATCCGACACAATCCCCTCGTCGTTTTCCAGATCCAATGCCTTTCCCATCGTCGTCGATGCCTTCTCCACCGACGCCGTCCAGATCCAGTTTCTCCACTACCTTCGCAACTCAAATATAAGCATTTCAATGGATGCGTCACCTTATTTATGGTCTATTTCAATCTGATGGGATTTTCTTTATTTTAGAGAGAGAGAGAGAGAAATGGTGAAGTGGATATTAAAGCATTTGGAGTTCCTTTTTGACTATTTACACATTGCACCCTGCAATGTTACATGTAACATCCCCTAGGTATTAAAGCCTTTGGAGTTTCTTTTTTACTATTTACATAGTCCACCCTACAATGTTACATGTAATATCCCCTTGAAATATAGTGAGAGGAATGTGGGTCGATGGGCACTAAATAAGCGCTGTCACTTTCACCGCAAGCGTACGGATCAAGTTTTAGTATAGTGGACCTTTCGGTCAGGTATCGTATCTACAGGGATTGGTTGAGATTACTATCGAGTATCGCGATTGTCGTAACCCAATTTTATTTAGGCTCTAAAAATTGAATTTAATTTAATACTGATACTAAACTAAAATACTAATTAAGTTAACTATACTATAAATACTAATTTGAGATTGTTTAAGGGAGTAGATTGCCTAAGGATTAACTTTATTTATTTAAATGCATTTGATTTTGTTTTAATTAATATTAACGGCATTCGGTGTATCTGACAATCTCGGTTCATAAAATCCCTCGCCACCTCTTTCGAGTGTAAGACACTTCGTGTCAATGTCGAAATCCCCATTGACGTCTTAACGACTCTAGGTCACGTGAGTCTCGCCCCAACGTCATCGATTGCACACTTTCTAACGCTCTCCCAGGTCGTTAGATTGTCGTGTTGTGTTAACCCTAGTCCGTATTCGGAGTTACCTCTCCCGATTGTCAAACCCCGTATTCTCAATATATGTAAACTAACATATAATTATAGAAAACACTGCAACACAATCGAAATTATAAGGAACAACCATAAACGAAACACAAATTCAACCAAAACCACATTTTCATAAATAATACGTTAATCCCTATTACAATTCATATTTAACTTATGGCCCGAACCGTTTATACAATGTAAAACGAGCTAAACATGCTCAACAATTACCAAAATGAAGAAAACAAATAGAGGAAACGAGCGACTTAGCCGTATCCGAATATTTATCGCTAGAAACTTCGATCGATCGCTTCCTTGTTGATCCTCCACCTCGGGTTGAGAGCACTCTCTCAAAAATCTCTTATCCTAACCCTAAAATATGGCCTAAAGCCTTAGGAGCTGAAGAGGAGCGAAGAGAGGAGGAGAGAAGAGCATAAATAGGCCAAAAAATATCTCCAAAATATCTATTCTGCGCAGAGGATTTCTCCTAGGCGAAGTTAGGTCGGTTAACATTCTGTCAGATTTCGCCTAGGCGAAGTTACTACAGGTTTGCAATTTTGTTTTGACTGTAACGTCCTCATCTGAACTCCGATTGAGGTGATTCAAAAACCTATCAAAATCTAAGAAAAATATCTACAATGTCCATGTTTTGAGTGTTTCCAAAATCGGATTTCATTATAGTTCAAAATAGCCTTGAATTTATAGCACCTCTACCGGCTTTGCAAGTTTGGTGATCGCCTAGGCGAAGAAGTAGGCAGTGGACTTGGAAATGTTCTTAGCATATTCACAGCCTAGGTGGAGGTTTGGACGCCTAGGTAGTGGGCTTCTTTCACAATGTTGCCTCCTTACTCATTTATCCACCGTAACTTTGTCCGCTTTGGTTCGATCACATCGTTTTTACTCCGACTTCATATCTTTTCACCCCATGCACCTATTTTAATACAAAAAGAATAAAAATATATTAAAACATATAAAAATAACTATAAACGTACTCAAAAACTAACAAATTCATATTAAAGATACATTGGTAATTTACACCTATCATGGGTCTGTGTTACAAGTAACATCCCTTTGAAATATAGTAGGGGAAATGTGAGTATGTGATAATATGGGTCTGTGTTAGTGAGAGAAATTGGAAATCGAATTAATGTTATATGTAACATCCTCTGAAATATAGATATGACATGTGTGTTAGTGAGAGAAATTGAAAATCGCATTAATGTTACATGTAACACCCTCTGAAATATAGATGTTACATGTAAACTCTGCAGAAAAATATATTTTGCATGTAATATCAACTGAAAATAATTATTGATATATAGATGTTACATGTAACATCTATTGAAAATATGTTTTAAAATAATCATTGATTATAGATGTTACATATAACATCCATTGAAAATATTTTTTTGAAATTTGTCAATATTAGACAGCGTTACATTGATACATTTGATATTACATGTAACATCCACGTATAATACGATCCACATGTCCAAAAAATATGATTAACATATCGTAAAAAAAATGACATTTTACTGATTAATACAATGTAAAAATATTAATTTTACGGCATCAGGAACTACGAAAAAAATCCATGTGTTTTGATGTTAGTATTGAAAGTTACACAAGAGATGTATTTTCATCACAAAAATGGAAAAATGACTGCTCGGTGTATAGAAAGAAGAGTGGGTTTATTTGGTAGTTTTTGCCACTTTTCAGGACTGTTTGGTCAGTGCCCCTTTTAATTTACGATAATTATCATGTTTTTAAATAAATCTTGGATATTGCACGAATTCTCATAATAGTTAATTATTTATAATATATTTTAAATATATTTTCTTTTAAAAATTTCAAAAGTGAATTTTTTATATATTTTGAGGACTAATCAACTTCGTTTTTAATTTATTTATTTTTTTAAATTGTTATAATTATTATAGAAATCATCAATAAATTAAGGTCATGTTTGATAACCGTTTAAATTTTAAGTGTTGAATTTATTAAGTGCTGAGTTTTAATACTTCTAACGTTAAAAAAATTATTTTGGTACAAACTTTTTGTACAATTTTCTCTCTTTTCAATTTTCTCTCTCTATTTTTTTTTTAATTTAATATTTTCCCCATTGATAATTTTTTGTATATAATTTTTTTTTTTTTAGATTGAACAGTGTTAGCGTGAAATGTTAGTTGTAATAATTAGATATTCTATGGTATTAAATGACAAATGCTAAAAATTAAATGAATTACACGTCACTTGAAATTTTGAACAAATTTTAAGCGATGCTTATTTTTTAAATGGTTGTTTAATTTTATTATCAAATATACTTAATTTGATAAATATTTATTGCATTTAGTTTTAAGTATTTAATTGTATTAAAGAACTAAATTTTATTATTTAAATTTGATAAGTATTTGATTATTATTATTTTATTTAAATTTAAATTTAATTTTTTCAATCAATTATATATATTACTGCAAGATTTAGGATTCAAACCTGTGAATAAATATTTGTTGAGAGAGGCAGTCACGCACCCCGAACGAGATTAGTCTCACATCTTGTGTGAGTATAGGGACACTAATGGGTATACGAAAAAAATATTAAGAATAAAATTTTTTTAGTTACTTTATTAAGATTTTTTTTTAAAAAAAAAAAAAAATTGATTAGGCTTAGATACACAAATTTAAATTAAATTAGCATTAAAAAAATTTCAAAATTTTAGAATAAAAAAATAGGTGAGTTCTTCAAGGGTAAAAATTAGGTCTTTACTAAGTTTTTTTTTTTTTTTTTGGAAAATATATCAAGGTCTTAGATGAACAAATTTCAATTAAATTAACAGAAAAATATTTTTTAAGATTTTCAAATAAAAAATTAGGTGGTTTTCTCAAACAAGGATAAGATGATTGACAATTTTCAAATTTTTAAAATTGATAAAAGAAAAAATTACATATTTGGTGTTTCAAGTTTAGGGCAGGTGTTTATATGGTCTCTATATTTTAGATTTGACATATTTGATCTCCAAACTTTTAAATTAGTTTCAATGTTGTCCAATTGAAAATCTATTAGGTTAATTTGATTAAATACCATAATTAAATAAAAAATTAAATAAAGTACAAAAGATAAAAATTACACGAAAAGGATGATCGACCGAAAATCCCAAATAATATACCTAATTTTAAAAAAAATCCGCTTAAGATATAAGTTTTGATTTAGTTCTTTAAGTTGGATTTCACTTGAATTTTAGTCTTGCATTACAGGGATTGTAGGGAGAACTTGATGAGTAAATTTTTATTATAGTGAATATTAGTTACATGTAACTAATATTAGTTACAATTTAATAATTGTTATATTTTTACATATATCTGCGTATTTTTTATTACATGTACTTATGTAATATTAATTACATGTTACAATTACATATATCTGTCTAATATTTGTGATATTTAACAAATATTACACACAAAAATTAGTTTAATATTAGTTACATGTATTTGTGTACATTTAGTTATATATAACTAATCACATGTATTTTTTGTGATTTTTGTTGTATTTAACAATTTTGTACACACAAATTAGTTACATGTTACAAAATACAGTAATATTTATTACATCTAACAATAATTTACATAAAAAACTGTTACATGCAATCGCGCGTGTGCATACCCGTGTAGTGGGCTTCTGCCTTTTCTAAATAGGTGGGACTAAAACATAAGTTACTTACGCCTAAAATTAAAAGTAAAATAAGGAACTTCTCACCGAATGCCCCTAAAAATAATATATATATATATATATATACAATATTATGTAACGAATTTTCTAATTGAACCATATTGAAACTAATTTGATAATTTAAAAGGCCAAATGTATCAATTACGAAATTTTAAGAGTGATTTAAACATTCACTCCAAATTTAAAATTTAAAAGGTAAAGTAAATTTTAAGAGTCCTTATGTGTCCAGCCATCATTTGTCAGAATCAAATATGACATTTGTGAATCAATTATCTGTTGTATTTATTCCTAACAGTGTGCAGGAAGCCTTATCTGATCCTAGGTGAAAAGTAGCCATGAACGAAGAGATAAAATCTATGGAAAAGAATTAAACATGGGAACTAGTTGATTCTCCAACAGAAAAGAAACCAGTTGGATGTCGGTGGATCTACACTGTGAAGTACAAGGCTGATGGCACAATTGGGCTCTTTAAAGTAAGACAAGACTGGTAGCAAAGGGATACACTCAAATCTACGTGATTGATTACACAGAAATATTTGCTCCTATAGCCAAAATCAACACAGTTCATGTTCTACTGTCTTTGGTTGCAAACTTGGATTGGCCACTGCAACAATTTGATGTAAATAATATTTTTTTACATGGTGAATTATCGGAAGAAGTCTATATGGATCTCCCACCGGGATGCATGATACCACAAAAACGCAGCCAGAAGGTTTGCAAACTAAAAAAATCATTGTATGGACTGAAGTAGTCTCCTAGAGTATGGTTTGGAAGGTTCGCAAAATCTATGATAGCCTTTGGTTACCATCAAAGTAATTCAGATCATACTTTTTTTCCTCAAAAGGGAGCAAGGTAAGATAATTGCGCTCCTTGTATATGTGGATGATATAGTGGTTACAGGAAATGATCTAAATGAAAGAAAAGTCTTGCAAAATTACTAGTCCAAAGAATTTGAAATGAAAGATTTAGGGCTCCTAAAATATTTCCTTGGGATTGAAGTATTCCGATCTAACAAATGGATAGTTCTATCTCAAAGAAAATATGCACTAAATCTATTGCAAGAGACTGGTATGTCAGCATGTCAACCAGTTGATACTCCAGTAGAAGAAGGTCTAAAACTGTGTATTGAGCCCAACCAGGTACCCGTTGACAAAGGTAGATACCAAAGACTTGTGGGAAGATTGTTGTACTTATCTCATATCAGACCAGATTTGACTTATGCCTTGATTATTGTCAGCCAGTTTATGCATAATCTTGGAGAACAACATATGAATGCAGTTATTCGCATTTTGAGGTACTTAAAGTCTGCTCCAGAAAAATAAGTATTATTCTCTAAAAACACTGACTATCAAGACATAGAAGCCTATACTGATGCCGATTGGGCTGGTGATGTAGATAACAGACGATCTACTTCTGGATACTTTGCCTTTCTAGGAGGGAACCTTGTGACATGGAAAAGTAAGAAACAAAATGTTTTAGCTCGCTCAAGTGCAGAAGCTAAATTCAGAGGTTTGGCAAATGTACTTTATGAAACATTATGGTTGAGATTCCTTTTACAGGATCTGGGTTATTTATCTTAGCAACCTATCTGACTGTTTTGTGATAATAAAGCAGTATGTGACATTGCGCATAATCCTGTTTAACATGACCGCACAAAGCACGTCGAGGTCGACAGATTTTTCATTAAGGAAAAGTTGGATGGAAAAATTGTGGAATTACCGAAGATTCGATCAGATGATCAGTTGGCCGACATCCTCATCAAAGCGGTCTCAAATCGAGTATTCTTAAAATTTCTTGACTAGTTGGGCATGTGGGACATCTACGCACCAACTTGAGGAGAAGTGTTAAATAAGGTATAAATCAAAGTTTCTTATTTTATGTAATTGTCTTCATAATTTAGAGTGTGTATTAGCTTGATTCTAGGGAAACCTTAGAATCAAGCTCTATAAATACTATTGTAATTATAGAGATGATATATGAAAAACGGAAATTCTTCTCTTCAATAATTTGGTCTTGCATTTTCTATCCACCGTCTTGTTATAAAATTCAAGCCCTGTGGCTTTTTCGAAAGTTTGCTTGCAAACAATGTATTCATAGCCACCTTACATTCTGAAAGAATGAGAAGTTGTGAGAATAAGAAGCGAGAACCTCCTAGCAAGATTTTGTTCATTCTGCTGAGAATTTTTTTCGAAACGGTAAGACCATGTTCTATGTTCAGAACTTGGTAAGATTTCCCCCCCCCCCCCCCCCCCCCCCCCCCCCGAGATTTCTTGCCTAAATTAGTTATCTTTATTTTTTCAGCCCATTGGCGCTTGTTCTGAAACAACAATTCGATCTACTCTAGAGACTTCCCTTTGGTCTCTAGCACAATCCCATAAACAAACGCAACGGAGAGAGCCCAAATTTCCGAGAAAATGAAGAAAATTTCAGCCATCCTTATTACCCAAGACACGACAGAAGCGACATCGCGATTAGACCGCTGCATACTCTGTTTCCCACTGTCCCTAGATCTGCCGCCTGAGCGCGAAGCCTTAGGAAATATTTCGGAAGCGAAATTAAAAGTTAATTAATTTTAGAAAATGAGTGGTTGTGGTCAGTAGCGTTTAGTGTGGGAATTGGATTGATCGGGTAAAGGACCCTCTTGCGGTTGTGGGATATAGGCGAAAGCGTTGAGAAAAAGTAGTGATGATGAGGGAGAATGTTGAAGAAAGAGAGATAGAGTGTCGGTTTGGCAACAAACAAAATGACGGATATGCCACTATTTTTTATCACGAGAACAAAATAGGCAATGTGATAGTTGTAAGAGGGAGAGAAATGAAGTTCACACGACTCAATTGAAGGTATAGTGATTCAATAAAATGTGAGACTAAAATCTATTTATATTCGAGTTGAACCTAAATAGAAATTTTTATTATTTTTTTCTTTACTATACATTTCCACTCAAATTAATCTCCTCTCTTCAAATCAAATTTCTTCTAAAAAGTTTCTAAACATTTTATAAAATGACTAAATTTTTAAAACGTTATTGAATACTATATATTTAAAAGACAAACTTTAATTTTAAAAAGTAATATGATTTATTTTTCTTAAAAAAGGGAAAAAAAATATTAAAGAGAGAGAGAGAGAGAGAGAAAAGCATACATATTAAAAACCAAGAATAGCCAAAGAAAAATATTGTGTAATTTGTATGGGACCAGTATGCCCATCAATTTACTACGTAACACCACTTTTGTTCTTTTAATTAAAATAATATCTCAGTTAAAAAGGAGTCAATTTTAATAAAAAAAAACTCATGTCTCATTTATATGGTTCTTTCTCTATAACCTACAAAAATAATAAAAAATTGTATTAAAAATATAATATAATATTTGCAAAATTAATAAATCTGTTTAAAAAAAAATAGCTATTATTTTCATTAAATGTCCTTGACCATGGAGTTGATATTATATAAACACTTAAAAGTGGATTTATCCTAAAAAGAAAATCTAATAATTGAATAAACAGGTATGTTTAATCAATAATAGTTAATTATTATTTTATATATAATGATATTTTTATTTAATAGTCTTTATTTAAGAGTTGATGTTTTTTTTTTAAACAGATATGTTGTAATATAACCCTTTGTGAAACATTGTCAGCGTTTAGTCATTCGACCGTTGATCAATTTAATGAATAGACATTTATACCATTTATATATCTATTATATAAAATATGACGACTTTTTGGCTGATTAGAACAAACTTATGACTAGGATAAAGAAAATATGATTAGGACAAACAAAATGCTGACTGGGACAAACAATGATGTCTAGGATATTTATGCAACATTAATTAAGGATATAAAAAGAAATTAGGTTTGTCAAAAAATAATTAAGGTTATATATATATATATGGACGTTTTGGCGTATAAGGATATATATAATAACAAAAAAAAAAGTATATAATTTCTTAATTACTTAATTTTCTCTCTCTCAACCTTAATTCCCTAAATAGAGACATCAAAATTAATTAAAAAATTTAGTCACCTTTTTAATTTATTATATTATAACTAATCAATTCCTAATTTCTCTACACCTTTAATTATTTCCTTCTTTTCTTTCTTTCTCACTCTAATTATCTCCTTATTATTCTCACTTCCTCTCTCATCAGTCGTAATTGATAAACGCTCTCTCTCTCTCTCTATTGTCTCACTCGCTTCAATCTCTCTCCCTTCCCCGCCCCACATCGCTCTCGACGCCTCCCCATCCATCGCCGTCACGCCTCACACGTCGTCATGCATCCATTGCCTTGCCATCACCATCACGTCCACCGAATTTAAGACTCCCTTATTCTTCTCCTACTCTTCTTCGTTGTTCACTTCTAATTGTTTTGTTTTTCACTTCTTCGTTATTCACTACAGCCTGATGATTACCGCTCCGTTGCCGTCTCTATCTCCATCGCCATCGCCACCGCCATCTCTCAGATAGATCTATCTATGAGTATGAGGTATATTATTTCTGATTTCATTTGTGTGTGTGTGCGCATGTGTGTGTGTGTGATAGAAGATACCAAATGGTGGCAGAGGAAATGGATTCGGGAGTTTCAAGGGATCAATCAATGAAGAGGCACTGACATGGGCTGCGATTGAGCGAAAAAATCTTGAACAAACAAATTGAGATATCTGAACGATAGGTAAGTTTTTATGTTGTGTTCCCATCGATTAAACTTAAAAAATCGAAAATCTGGGATTAATTGTTCTTAATTGTTTGTTTTTTGCTCCAATTTTCTCAAAAATCTGGGAATTAATTGTTCTTAATTAGGAATAGTTTCATGAAATTACAGATTCACAGGTTTACCGGTTCAAAAATTGCTCTTGCTAACGTTAACCCCTAGATGTCTTTGGGTAAGTGATGAATTCTTTACATGTCTTTTAACAATTTGCAAAGTTGGTGTCGTTCGTCCACCTTCCTCCCAAGCCCCAGCTTTATCATATAATTCTTTTACGTATGGGTTGGTATAATCATCCAAAATATGTGGATTTGTGTGCAATTGAGAATCGTCATGAACCGGATCTTCGGAGTTCAAAAGGAAGTGGGTTTCTCTTTGATTCCCCTATCTCTCCTCCTATTGTAGATCTGAAGGTAAAGTTCATTTCAAAAGCTTCAGCATCGGAGTGTTTCTTTACTATAGCTTTTGGAATGAACTGTCTATACTGTTCAAATTTGTCTAAAACGGAAACTGATCCATTCTTTGCTTAAAAAATCTGGGAAGTGCTAAAACAAATCTGGAAAGTCTCGTAAGTTTTGCATGTGTTCATTTCCAGTTCTAATTTCAATCTGATGCTAAAGTTCAAGTAGCCAATTTCCAGTTCAGTTATCCTTCTTTGGTTGAATTGCCTACAATAAAAATCTTTTAAAATATCCCAATTACATTCCTGATACTGCATGGTTTTGAAAGAGAGTTAATATATTTGAAAATGGTATTGCATATGTTCATCTGTTTTGCTCTGCATATGTTTATATAGGCATCTGTTTCTGGGTTTTGCAGATTTGGATTTTTCTCCATGGGGTGTTATAGATCTTATTTGTAAATGCTTTTTTGAACTGGATATCTTCTGTTGATTTGTATATAGATTATCTCTACTGATTTGATGTTGAATAACTGAAATGTGGCAGTTATATGTACTAATTTTATGGATTATTTTGATTTTCTGCAGTTAGTTTTGGTTGATTTCTCAATTTTTAGGTTGAATTTGACAGTTTGTTAATTATTTTATCTTTATGGATTATTTTGATTTTTTGCACAAAGTCTTGGTTGATTTCTCAATTTTTAGGTTGAATTTGACAGTTTACTGACTGTTTTAAGGATTATTTTAATTTTCTGCACTTACTTTTGGTTGATTTCTCTATTTTTAGGTTGAATTTGACAGTTTGGTGATTGTTTTAAGGATTATTTTGATTTTCTGCACTAGGTTTTGGTTGATTTCTCAAATTTTAGGTTGAATTTAACAGTTTGGTGATTGTTTTAAGGATTATTTTGATCTTTTGCGCTCACTTTTGGTTGATTTCTCAAAATTTAGGTTGAATTTGACAGTTTGTTGATTGTTTTTGTTTTAAAGACCTTAACAACACATTATTTTCAAAACAAAGCATAGGCATGAACTTTCTGTGGAACAATTTTGGAACAAAACAAAATGTGGGAGAAATTGTTATGTTTATCTCTAATCTCTAATTTAAAATTTTTGCTTCTAACATTACATTAGGTCTACTTAGATTTATTTTCGATGTCTTACTTTCTATTTATGTATCTATCTTCCAAAACCTGTTTGTTGCTCTACGATGAATTCTGGATATTTGCCCTCAATGACGATGAACGACTTAGAAGCAATTTTTATTATGCCAAGTAGTTAAATCAAAGATGAAGTTAAAGTTGACATTTATTTATTTATTTTTATTTTTTGTTGTGAGAACAAAATTGGTGTTGTAGAGGAAGCAATATGGGTTTTTTGTTTTTTTTTTTATCCATTTTAAATTATAAAGTTTTTTTTTTTTTTTTTTAATTTTAATCATTTCCTATGGAACTATGTTTTGGTTTTTGAATTGCTAATTATTTTGTTGCATATGCGAAATGTAACATTGAAGTAATAAGATTTGGACAGATAATAAATATTTTTGCTATTAGTTTGTTTCGGTGTCTATCTCATGTTTAGTGTGTTATTATTTTAATAGTTGAATATTTATGTTATTGTATACTAATTGTGTTGTATTTGTATTAGTTGGTGATGATATTTAAATGTTAATTATTATTGAATTTTTTTTTTTAATAAAATAAATGTAGAATGTTATATAAATGGAAATGATTTATTAAAAAACTAGGTATATAGATAGTGTATTTATAAAGAATATATAATATATATTTTTCTCTTATTAGGAATCAATAATAATGGGGAAGACATGGGTTTCTTTTTTAATTATTTATAGTATAATTTATTTATTACTATCATATCGGTAAAAGTTTCTCATAATTCTCAATTGTTATTGATGTTTAACGGTTAGTTATTATTGATATTCAAATGAAATATGTGTAGAATATTATATAAATAAAGATAATGTCAAAAAAATCAAAAGATTATTTTTTTCGTTTATTTGTTTTACACCTGTGCCTTCAGGCACGGAGTTATACGCTAGTATTGGAATAAATTAAGAAAACCCTAGCTACCTCTCATTTTTCTCAAGTTTAGCCGCAGAACCCTAGCCCTCTCTCTCTCATCTCTCTCGTTTAGCCACTAGTGAACCCTAGCCATGAAGAAGATGTCCATGGAGATCAAGACAGGAATTTGCTAGCGTTTTTTCAGTAAACAGACGTCCATACTCGCCGGCAAACAGAATCTGCTCACGTCTGTTCGCCTGCTCAAGTGTGTTCGCCGATTTTTGGTTCATGGACTTGAATTTGGTTTTTTTGATCTATTCGCGTTTGTTCGTCCATGGACTCACTTTTGGGTTTTTATCCAAGACCACCCCTTTTTTGGTCATGGACTTGATTTTGGTTTTTCTAGTCCGTTCGCATCTGTTCATCCATGAATTGCTTTTGGTTTTTTTTTTTTTTTTTAATCCAAGGCCACCCCTTTTGGTCATGGAATTGATTTTGGGTTCTTTGGTTATTCTTAGGTCACGTTTGATACATGGGATTCATCTTAAAATTATAATGAAATTAGAAATGACCATTTCATTCTTACGTTTGGTTGGTAGGATTTGTTTTCATTTTCATTCTCAAGTAATGACTAATCCCACAACTCATGAGATTAGTCAATTCCAAATGAAATGAGGTATTAAGTAATTCTAGGATTACCTAATTCCAAATAAAATGAAGAATTATGTAAGAAGAATGACCTATACTTATATTTCCGTATTTTTCACAACAAAAAATAAAATTATGGGAAAAAAAACAAAAATATGGTGGTGTTGCTTTCATGTTTCTATTCCCAGAAAACATGGAACGGAAATAAAAAATATGGGAACGAAATCTGGGAACAAAAACAAAAACAGAAATCTGGGAACGAAAACAGAAATCTGGGAACAAAACAAAAAACAGAAATATGGGAACAAAAATAGAAATCTAAGAACAAAAATGGAAATTTGGGAACAAAAACAAAAACAAAAATTTGGGAACATATTTCTGTTTTTGTTCCCATATTTTTGTTTTTGTGCCCAGATATCTATTTTTTTTTCCCAAATTTATGTTTTTGTTTCAAGAAAACCTGAAATATAGATATAAAACTCGGAATAAACAACTTTCCCCTATATGTTTATTTGTATTCCCAATTTTATGAGAACATAAATACTAAACAAGTGAAGTATAAGTGAGATTTGATGTTTCTATATCTTAAATCTGTTAACAAAATGATTTGAACATAATCAGTAAAATAGAAAAATATTTGTTTTGTTTTGTTCTCAGATTTTTACAACAAAATCCTGGAATCAGAATATAAACAAATCATTTTTTATTTTTTTTCAATTATAAGTTTTTTTGGGAACAAAAAAAAAAAAAAAAAAAAAAAACAGAAACACGAAAGTACTTCTAAACCCTTTAGTTTGTCGGGTTAAATGATAACTTATGTGACATTTGTTTAGTGTCTCTGAATAATTCTGTTATGTTCCCAAAATTTTGTTCTAAAATTTCCGAATATTTAAGAATATTATTTCATTTTTATTTATCGATTATTCCAATACTATATTTAATGTATTTTGTAACCAAACGTAGGAATGCTAATGGTCATTCCAATACCATGTTTAATCTCGTTTGTCACCAAATATAGGAATAGTAATGGTCATTCCATTCTAATACCATATTCATTTCAATACCACATTCATTTAATTTCATTTTATTCCATTCCAGTGTATCAAACGTAGTGTTAGGGTTTAGTTATTACATTTTCACCCCTTATTTTGTTTTTTTAAATTGTTATTTTTTTTTTTACACTTTCTTCCTAAACATTAACTTCTGTTTAATTTTTTTCACACTTTTTTTTTTTTTCTAAACATTGATATTGTCGTTTCAAACTTGTTATATAATTTTATATTCATAGTGAATGTTTATAAATTTGTGAATACTCACAGCAATCACTGAAGTAAATGTTTATAATTTTGAGAATGTTCATTGCGGTTTGGTAAATGTTCTCATTAGTGTCTTTTTCATTGATCTTAAAGTTTTTTTTAATGTTTTTTATTTTACTTTTGAAATATGGAGTGAATATTCATACTGAATTGTGATTTGATAAATGTTCACAACGTTTTGTTTTCGCTAATCTTATGATTTTTTTAAATATTTTTTATTGTTTTGAAATATTAAGGGAACATTCACATATGAACTATTGTAAAGTGAAATATTGAGTAAACTGAAGTTTTTGTTTTGAAATACTGAGTGAACATTTACATAGAACATGTGAACTATTATTAAGCGAAATTTAAATGAATTGAAATGTTTTCTTTTGAAAATACTAAGTGAACATTCACACAGAACGTGTAAACTATTGTTAAGTGAACTGAAATATTTGATATGAAATACTAAGTGAACATTCACACAGAAATTTTAGTGACACAGTTCGTAAATAAAAATAAACAAGGAGACCATTTGTTAGAGGCTTTTTTCTATAGCTTCTTTGAAGACTATAAACTTAATTATTTGAATCAAATGTCTTTTTTATAATTTTATCTTTCTCGGAGGACGAAATAATAAATTTCTCTTTTATAATTTATAATCAAGGAGATACATAAGATAAGAAAAAAAAAATCAAATTTGTAACGAGTAGAGTAAGAAATAGAATTAATATGTAACAAAGGTTATAGTGGATTATGAATTTTTAATTTTTCTTTCCCATACTATATATTTTTTAGGATTTTTTATAATTTAGCTCTTAAATGTTAGTTTAGTAAATAAACCTTTTAAACAGTATTGTTGTAATTTAGTGTTTTTTGAAAATATTGTTATGTATAGTCCTTGATAATTAACAAAAAGTGGTGCATGAGCATTTATACCCATATGTATCTAATAGAGAAACCCTAATCTCTCTCTCTCTCAACCACAACCTCCACCATCATCACCGTCAACGTCAAAGCCAAGCGAACCAAGGTTGTTGCCTCCTCTCGTGCCACAACCCTAGATTCCAAATTTGGAAACACTGTCATACATGTTCGTGCACCACCATTTGTGTTCGCCACTGTCGTTTATGTTCTAGATCTGTTGTATTGTAAGTCGCCATTGCCTTTCGTGTTTGCGCACCGCCGTTCATGTTCGCTCACCGCCGGTCATGTTCGCCACCGCCGAATGTATTTGAAATCGTCGTTCATGTTTCCAAATCTATTGAATTGTAAGTTCGCCATTGCTATTATTGTTTTCCAAATCTATTGTAATGTAAGTTCACCAAACCATTTATTTTCGCCATCGCCATTCATGTGGTTGGTCATTGACTGAAGAAATCTATTCTTCCGACGTCGTTTTCTCAAGACATCATCATCTTTCTCTCTTTATTTTTCAGATCTGAAAAATTTCAAATCTGGTTCGTTATTATTATTCTTGTTTGATCTTCTATTTTTAGTGAATCACCAAATTGGGGTTTGCATCCTGGTGGATGTTCATTTTGGTTTGCTGAATGTTCACACCAATTTGTTTTTCATTGATCGTAGTGTTTTTGATTTGTTGTTCGCCACTTTTCGAAATATTGAATGAACAATTACAATAGTTGCATAAGTATAAATGTCCAGCACCAATGTATCTCTAGTTTTTGTTCTATAAATGTTATTCTTGTTGATCTTTCTATTTTTTGTGAATGCTCATATAGGCATCGTGAACATTCAGAGTTTACAATTGAGGCGTTAGGGTTTCTTGTTGGACTGACAGAGATCAATCGAGGTGTTAGGATTTTCTTGTAATAATCATATATTACACTTTTTCCTAAATGTTCACAACTATTTAAATAGTAGTGTGAATATTCATAACAAAGTAACATAAAAATAGCAAATAAAAAATGTGAACGTTCACATCAGCACAATTAATCTCGTTAGCATGTATTAAATGTTTAAAAAAAACAAAATAAAAATATGAATGTCATATATTCTACAGAATGACATTTTATGTAAATTAGGAGAAACGATGGTCAAAGAATCAATACCATTTTCTAAAAAATCTTTGAAGATTAAAAATTTTATTACAATAATTGGGAGTCTATTTTCTGATTTTTATATTTTTTGAGGACTAAATAACAATTTTTTCTATTTTTTTAAATAATCAAGAAACTAATAGAAGATAACATATTTATTGGGATTAATACAAAATTTAACTACAGTGTAATTATAAAGTAGTAAAAAATACTATTTAATATTTTCAACGTGTAAAATTATGACTCAATATAAAATGTATACATTGACTAATTAATCAAGTATACGTTGAATAACTTTATAAAAATACATTTTAAAAACAAAGGGAAAATAATTATCATATTTTTAAATAAATCCCGTGTATCACATGAATTCTCATAATATTTAATTATTTATAATATATTTTAAAAGTTTTTTCTCTTAAAATTTTCAAAAAGTGAATTTGTTACATATTTTGAGGGCAAATTAACTTTGTTTTTAAAAAAAATGTTATAATTATTATACAAATCAACAATAAACTAAACCTTTCCTGAAATATAGGTAAGAATATTTAATTATTATTTTGTTATTTAAATTTAAATTTATTTTTTCAGTCAATTATATATATATATATATATTGCTGCAAAAAATGGGAAATTTAGACCATTTTTGGTGGCGAATATAATATTTAGCGGTTGTAATTTGTTGAGTGGGTCCCACCTTCAGTTTTAAATCAATCTTTTCTAATCCACTAATCATTAACAAATTCACATCACTCACACTCCATACTTCCTCTACTCATCAGAACATTACGGATAAGATTTTTTAGTTACTTTATTAAGATTTTTAAAAAAAAAATAAAAAATTGATTAGGCTTAGATACACAAATTTAAATTAAATTAACATTAAAAAACTTTTCAAATTTTCAAAATAAAAAAATAGGTGAGTTCCTCAATTATGAAAATTAGGTCTTTACTATTTATTTTTTTTATTTTGAAAATATATCAAGCTCTTAAGTGGTTTTCTCAAACAAGGATAAGATGATTGACAATTTTTAAACTTTTAAAATTGATGAAAGAAAAAATTACATTTTTGGCGTTTTAAGTTTAGGGTAGATGTTTAAGTGGTCCCTAATATTTTAGATTTGACATATTTGATCTCTAAACTACTAAATTAGTTTCAATGTTGTCCAATTGAAAATTTTATTGGGTTAATTTGATGAAATGTCATTTGTGCGGGAGTGGTCTTTTTAAGTTCAAAACGGAATCTCCATTCACTCTCTCTCTCTCTCTCTTCAAAAAAAAAAAAAAAAAAACAAAGCCCACTCTCGCATTATTTTTATACTCTTTTTTTCAATAGTTAAATAAAAATTAAATAAAGTACAAAAGATAAAAATTACACAAAAATAAAAATAATAATATATATACAATATTTTGTCAAATTGGTCTAAAGGATTTTCTTATTGAACCATATTCAAACTAATTTTCTCTTGATAAAAATATTGACAAAGTGGGTGATAAATTATTTGAATTAAAAATTTTAAGAGGGGTTTGTTTGTGTGCATGCCATTTGAACTAAAGACAAATGAATCTTTTAATACTAAAGCTATTCTTTCTATCATTTTGCTTTATAAATATTAGTGTCATTTTCGTGGAGAATTGAGGACATAGAAGAAGAAGATAAAAATAGCAAAATCAATAGAGAGATCTCCCAAGATTTGTAACTTAAGAGATATATAGCTCACTTCCTTTGTACAAATTCTAGAGTTTAACCCCCAACATATGTATCCAAAAAAAAATCAGTAGAAAGAGAGAGAGATGAGAGAGAATGAAGTACTAACCTCCTGACAAGATTTTTTTTTAAAACACAATGAATAATTTTTTATTTATTTTTATTCAAATAGAAAGATACAAAAAAATTAAAAAATAAAATAAAATAAAAGAGAGAAGGAAAGGTGAAGAATTCACTGTTTATTCACCTTTGCTGACCGCTTCTGTTTTTTTTCCCGTAGCTTTCTGCCTTGTGGATTTGGACCTCAATTTGTGTGTGGAAACAGTCTCTACAAATAGCACATTTGGTCTTGCATTTTCTATGCACCCTCTTGTTATGATATTCAAGTCCTTTGGCTTTTTCAAAAGTTTGCTTGCAAACAATGCATTCATAGCCACCTTCCATTCTGAAAGAATGAGAAGTTGTGAGAATAAATAAATGGCCATACCGATCATGCTCAGCTACAGCAATGGCTTCTGACCCAGTTTGTCTCGATGAAGAAAATAGCGACCAATATGAATGCAGTCTTTGAAATTTCAACAGCCACCGTCGTCGCCAGAAACTTCGAGTTACCCTTGATTCCGGCCTCTTTGAATATCTCTGGGCTATAATTGATCGTCGCGTCGATTCCTATTATCTGCCGGTAACACTGGATTCCAAAACTGGTGATAAACATTCTAAAAATTGTTGGCAAAGTGGGTGAGTAATTTTTTAAGTATAATCCAAATATTAACAAATCTCGTTATTATTTTTTTGAAATTAAAAGTTAATTAATTTTAGAAAATGAGTGGTTGTGGTCCGTAATGTTTTTAGTGTGGGTTGATTGGGTAAAGGCTCCTATTGTGGTTGTGGGAGATAGGCGAAAGCGTTGAGAAAGAGTAGCAATGGTGAGGGAGAATAGGCAATAGACAAAATGACGGATATGCCTCTGTTTTTTATCGTGAGAACAAAATAGGCAATGTGATGGTTATAGGAGAGAGAAATGAACATACGAAATTCACAAAAGTCAATTGAAAGTATAGTGATCCGACAAAATGTGAGAGTAAAGTCTATTTATATTCAGATTGAACCTAAATAGAAAATTTTATTTTTTTTATCTTTACCATACATTTCCACTCAAATTAATCTTGTCTCTTTTCTTCTAAAAAGTTCCTAAACATTGTATAAAATGATTAAATTTTTTTAAAATGTTATTGAATATTATATATTTAAAAGAAAAATTTTAATTTTAAAAAGTAATATATTTAATAAGTAGTTATATTTTGCCCCAATCAAAATAAAATAAGAAAAAAGTTATTTTTTAATAATTTTGTTTGATTTATTTTCTTAAACAAAAAAAAAATATCTATTATATAAAACAAGACGGTTTTTTGGCTAATTAAGACAAACTTATGACTAGAACAAAAAAAATATAATTAGGACAAATAAAGTTGCTGACGAGGCTAAATAAATTTGCTGATTAAGACATTTTGGTGGCATTAGATAAAGACCATGAAAGGAAAATAGATTTATCGAAAAGGAAACAAAGTTAAATATATATGGACATTTTGGCGTTAAAGGAATTAAAAATAAAAAAAAATAAACATTCCCTAATTCTCTCTCGGATTTAACGGATTATACATGGACATATATATAAATATATGTTTATGGTTATTGAAATCAGGTTATTTAAGGAAATCAATTTAATTTAGGCATTTGCCCAATTTAACCTAATTAAAACACTAATTAAAATTTAATTAATCATTACTTAATTAACCATTTCCCCATTTTTACCTTAATTCTATCACTCACTCTATAAACTATAACCTAACCCTCCATGTCTGGGCTTATATTCATCGCTTCAAAAACCCATCATCGCAGATCACCGACGACAATGGCGGCTTCTCTCCCTTGCACACTCACAGACCGTCGCAGATCCAGCCCACTCCATCTCCCTCATCCATCGTTATCGCGTTGTCTAGCCATCACCATCATTCACCTTCCTTTGAGCCAGAGCCATCGCGTCGCCATCCTCCACTATCGCCGCTGCATACCCTCAATCTCACTAACCCTAACACCCCACAACACAAAACACATTAGGTACGTCATCACTTTCTATTCCTCTTTCTTGCTCTGTCTTAGATTGATTTTGGTTTTCATCATAAAACATGTTCTTTTAACTGTAATTAGAACAATATTCATTGTATTTGTTGAAAACATCTAATTAATTTCAACCTAATCCCCCATCTTTCTCTTTCAGGTACTTCACTATTGTTGACCACACCTTGTTGCATCTTCATACTCAAAAAATACGGTAATTTTCTATTAAAATGTTATGGTACTATATTATATATGAATCCCCAACACGTAACGTCTAGTAAGGTGTGCATGAATCTATCTGTCCCTGGGTGTTTCTATGTATGTGCAAGGTGTTGTTCGCCATCTAATCCAATTCCCTTAAAGCCATAAACTGCAGTGCTCCTAATGTTTCTGAGTTTTATTTGTTTCAGTTCTCTTGGAAATTGAAATGGGCAATGCTGTTCTGAACAGAGTAGAGCAAGAACCGTCATTGTCGCCAAGTACGCCTCTTTCTATTTCACCATTTAAATCAAGTTTTAAGTTTCAAAAACCTGCAAATAGGTATTAGCAGAAATTAGAAACTAAGTTTTTAAGTAGCGGCCAAACTCGGTCTTATTTTGACATTCCGACATGTCAAAGACTGGGGCCATAAAATTCTTGCAACTAACCGAAGAAAATGTTCTTTCCACATTTATACAGGTAATTACTTTGTCTTAACCCTTAAATTTCACTTTTCATCTGTGTAGTTTGAATAAAGTGACATTTTGCCCCTAAATGTGTCATTACAATTTACCGCTTATTTTTTCTTTTCATATCAATTTGGTCTGATATCGGTTTGTTCGTCAATTTTTCTTTTGTGATTTCACATGGAATTGGTGGATTTCCAACAAGAGTAAGTACAAATTAGAATTAACATGTTTGTTTGATTCTCTGTTTTGCCAATGATATATTATTTTCATATAGCCTACCTATTTAAGACACAAGAAACAGTTTTTAAGAATTTGGAATTGCACATAATATAAGTTCATTAGCGAGCATATTATTCTATTGAGTCTAGACTGTTTATTTATGTGAAAATGTGACATTAACTTAACACAGTCAATACAATAACTATGTAAAGTTCAACAATTCTATCAAAAATTCAAAATAAGTATAAGACATGAAAATCACTGCAATTTTTTATGTGAAAAAATTGTGGTGACTTTCATGCAATGCAATAACTTTAGACTTCTAAAAAATTATTGTATCGCGTTGACTACATGAACAAAAATTTTAAGTTTGTGGACTTTATATGATGGGGGACATACATTATCAAGTTTTTAGCCTTTTATATTTTATGGTTGCGTGTCATGTTCTGGGAATTTATTTAAAACTTGGATTTTGGATGTTGTTAATAGTTTACAATTTCCTTTTATTTTTTTTCTAACCTAATAGAGGTTAGTTTTTTGGGACTTCTAGGTTACAATGGATTTGAGACTTATGTTGAAGAAACGATTTGTAATGTAACATCAAAATGAAAGTACATGTAATCTTAGTTTCTTACTTAAATTTTGTTTATTCGTACATATGCTTTTATATTACTCTAATGGTATTTTTTTTTTTTTTTTTTTCTTTCATGCACATTCAATTAGGTTGATTTTTACTAATTGTAAATCAAAAGGAATTGTAAACTTTTATGAATTTGTTTGTTCTAAAATGTGTTTCTATTTTAGTTTCTATTCATGTCTAATTTTGGTGGACTAAATATGTTTTAAAACATTTGTAATTTTTGTTTCTATTCCAATTCTATTGTTATGCTTTCTAAAGTGCAAGTATATAATGTCTAAAAAAAAATTAGTGTCTTTTGATTCGATATCCCAGTAGTTTCTTATAAATTAAGGTGGCATTTGGTAACCATTTCTGTTCCCATCTCAGCAGTGGGATGTGAATGGGATGGGATGAGATGAGAATTTTATTTCCTTCTTAGGAATAGAATCGCGTTTGGTAACGATAATTTTCTTTTTTTTAGAACAGAATCGCGTTTGGTAACGATTTTATCCTAAAATAAAAAAAAATGTTTTGAGAACATTTTTTTTTTGTTTTGGCCAGCTGGTGGCGGAGGTTGGACGGTGACCAGCGGGTGGCTGACGGTAGCCGGCCGACGGCGCCGAAAGTTGCCGGACGATGGCCGGCTGGCGATGCCAGAGGTAACCAGCGACAGTTGCCGGAGATGGCTGCCGGCGGCGATAGCGGTCGGTCGACGGCACTGGCCGGCGGCGGATGAATAGTGGCAATAGTTTTTGGGAATGAGATGAGAATAATGAAAAATAACTTTTTTTTTGTTTCTAATTTCTTGAAAAACAAGTGGACACAATTCTCAAATAGGAATGGGAACAAAAATTACCAAACGCTATTCTCAAACAGAAATCCCAAAAATCTGGGAATGTGGTGGGAATTTCTGGGATGGAAACGGTTACCAGACAGGGCCTAAACATCTAGACCAATCATTATTTTTTCTAAGATAAAATATATTGTTGTTTATAATATTAGGTTATAATCATAGTTTAATTTTAAATAGTGTATTCAGCCACGGATTATGCGTTAATATATATATATATATAAAAGAGAGGGAGAGAGGGAGAGAAAAGCATAAATAATAAAAACTAAAAATAGGCAAAGAAAAATATTGGGTAATTTGTATGGGACCATTAGTTTACTACGTAACACCACTTTTGTTCTTTTAATTAAAAATTATCTTCCAATTAAAAAAGGGTCAATTAATACTCGTCTCATTTATATGGTTCTTTCTCTATAACCTACAAAAAATAATATATAAATTTTAAATTGTATTAAAAATATAATATAATATTTGCAAAATTAATTGATATGTAAAAAAATAATTAGCCATTTTTCCATTAAATATCCTTGACCATGGAGTTGGCAATATATAAACACTTAAAAGTGGATTTATCTTTTAAAAAAAAATCTAATAATTAATTAAATGGTTCCGTATTCATAATCGAAGGAGATACATGAGATAAGAAAAAAATTAAATTTGTAATGAGTAAGAAATAGAATTAATATGTAACAAATGTTATAGTGGATTATGGATTTTTAATTTTTCTTTCCCATATTATATATTTTTTAGGATTTTTAATTTAGCTCTTAAAAGTTAGTTTAGTAAAGAAACTTTTTAAAAAGTCTTGTTGTAATTTAGTATTTTTTGAAAACATTATTAGTATATAGTCTTTGACAATTAACAAAAAAGTGGTGCATGAACATTTATATCCTTGTGTATATAATGTAAAAATCCTAATGTTCCCCTTTATTTTTTAGCCACAACCTCCACTATCACCACCGCCGACGTCGAAGCCAAGTGAACCAAGGCCATCGTCCTCCATTCACATCTGTCATGCTGCAATCCTAGATTTCAAATTTGGAAACATCGTCATTCGTGTTCGTGCATCGCCATTTGTGTTTTCCACCGCTGTTCATGTTCTAGATCTGTTATATTGTAAGTCACCACTGCCGGATATGTTTGTCATCGCCGTTCGTGTTTCCAGATCTATTGTGTGTAAGTTCGCCATCGCTGTTAGTGTTTCCAGATGTATTTATGTAAGTTCCCACAGCCATTCGTGTTCACCATTGATTGAACAAATCTATTCTTCTGACGCCGTTTTCTCAAGACGTCATCCTCTCTCTCTCTCTCTCTCTCTCTCTCTCTCTCTCTCTCTATTTTTGAAATCTGAAAAATTACAAATCTAGTTCGTTGTGAGTGTTCTTGTTCGATCTTTGTTTTTTTATGAATGTTCAAATCGGGTTTGTGTTTTGGTGAATGTTCATTGTGATTTAGTGAATGTTCACAACGGTTTGTTTTTCACTGATCTTAGGGATTTTTTCAATATTTTTGATTTGTTGTTCTCCACTTTTCGAAATATTGAGCGAACAATTACGACAGTCGCAGAAGTGTAAATGTCCAAAACCAGTGTATCGTTAGTTTTTGTTCCGTAAATATTATTCTTGTTGATCATTTTATTTTTTGTGAATACTCACATAGGCATTGTGAACAATTGAGGCGTTGGATTTCTTGTTGGACTGAAGGAGATCAATCAAGGCGCTATGATTTTTTTTTTTTTTGTAATAATCATTAATTACACTTTTTCCGGAATGTTCATAATTATTTAAAGGGATAATGGGTAGGAGGTCCTATATTTAAGCTCTAATTGGTCAAAAGTCCTACATGTGATAAAAACTTTTGATTTAGTCACATCTCTTTTAAAAACGCAGAAACCTTATTCATGTGATAATCACGCGTTAGTTACATGTAACTATTTTCTGTGTAATATCATTGTATTAGTTACAGGTAACTAATTTTTTTTTTTTTTCCAATTACATATTCCAATAATATGTAATTTTTTAGTTACATGTCTCTGATATGTAACTAAAAAGTTTGATATTTTTCAGTTACGTGTTTTAATAATATGTAACTTTTTAGTTACATATCTCTGATTTGTAATTAAAAAGTTTAATATTTTTTCAGTAACGTTACAAAATATTATACATACATACATATATATATATATATTGTAACATGTAACTAATATTAGATAAACATATATAACTAAAAATGCTCAAATATGTGTGAAAAGTAACAATTATGAAATTATAACTAACATTAGTTACATGTAACAGAATTCACTATAAAAATCGAATATACTCACTAAAAAACTCCCTACAATCCCTGCAATATCCCTACAATTCCTGCAATGCGGGACTAAAACACAAGTGGAATCTAACTTAAAGCATTAAATCAAAACCTAATAATACAAAAGAACTTTTCACCAATTAGACTTAAAAAAATGGACTTTTCACCAATTTTCTCTTATTTAAATGGTAGTTTGAATGTTCATAACAAAATAACGTAAAATAGCAAATAAAAATGTGAATATTCATAGCAGCACAATCTCGTGAACATGTATTAAATGTTTAGAAATGTAAAAATAAAAATATAAGTGTTCCCATGTGACTATATTTTACAGAATGTTATTTTATATAAATTAGGGGAAACGATAGCCAAAGAACAGAGACCATTTTTTATTTTTATTTTAAATCTTTGAAGATTAAAAACTTTATTATAATAATTGAGGGGTCTACTTTCTAATTTTTATATTTATTGAAGACTAAATAATAAATTTTTCTATTTTTTAATATAATGAAGAAACTAATGGAAGATAACATGTTTAAATGTTTAAAAATAGCAAAATAAAAATATAAATGTTCTCATGTGCCTATATTTTACACTATGACATTTTATGTAAATTTGGGAAAACGATGGCCAAAGAACAGAGACCATTTTTTTAAAAAAACTTTGAGGATTAAAAATTTTATTATAATAGTTGGGAGTCTACTTTCTAATTTTTATATCTATTGAGGACTAAATAATAATTTTTTCTATTTTTCAATATAATTAAGAAACTAATAGAACATAACATATCTATCGGGATTAATACAAAATTAATCAGAGTGTAAGTATAAAATAGTAAAAAATAATATTTAATATTTCAACGTGTAAAATTCTGACTTAATATAAAATATATACATTGCCTAATTAATCAAGTATTTGTTGAATTTGAGATTCAATGGTGGGTTAGTGGTAAGGCCTACCCTTCCCAGGCTGGATGACTGGGAATCGAATCTCATCGGGTATGTGAGTGGGTGTGTGAGTTAAAAAAAAAAAAGGAAAAAAGGAAAAAAAAAAAAAAAAAAAAAAAAAAGTATTTGTTGAATTTGAATAACTTTATAAAAATACATTTCAAAAACAAAGGGAAAATAATTATCATATTTTTAAATAAATCCTGGATATCACACAAATTCTCATAATATTTAATTATTTATAATATATTTTAAATGTTTTTTCCTTTAAACTTTCAAAAGTGAATTTGTTATACATTTTGAGGACGAATTAAACTTTTTTCTTTTAACCATGAGTGTTCCTACACCCACACAGAGTATGTGACTAATCTCGTTCGGGGTGCGTGACTATTCCTCACAATAAATATTTTTTCTCAAGCTCGAACCCCTAATTTTTCAGAGATCTCTCAACTATTTTAACTCAAACGAAACCTAGTACAAATCAACAATAAACTAAATCTTTGTTATAATATAGGTAAGAATATTTGACAATTATTTTGTTATTTAAAATTAAATTTACTTTTTCAGTCGATTATATATATTGCTGCAAAAATGAGAAATTTAGACCATTTATTTATTTGGGAAAAATTTTGAGGGGTCTTATTTGTTCAAAAAATAACTTTCTAGGTCCCATATTTTTGGGTTCATTCCAAAAGTACCATCATAGTTATTCTTCCTAAATTACCCTCAATAGTTACAAACTTTAAAAAAATGTCATTTTGACCTTTTTTTTTTTTTTTTTTTTCAAAACTCCTAAAATTTATATATATTTAAAATTTCACTTGTTTTCAAATTTCTCAATTTTATTTTTTAATAAAAAAATTCAATTAATTTTATTTTTCCTAAAAATATTTTTTTTTAAATATCATAAATACCCTAATTATATTTCACTTAATTTTATTTTAAATTTAATTTATTTTTTTAAATATTCTATGAATATTTTAAAATATAAAAAATTAAATATTAAATTCCATTTAGATTAAAAAGTCCTTTAAAATATTTAAAAATCAATTAAGTGGATATCTACTTAGATATCTATTAAGTGGATATCCACTTAATTATATTTAGTAAATATTCATTTACATTATTTTTTACTTGATTTAATTATAATTTTAGCTTATTTTTTTAAATATTCTATGAACATTTTATAATATAAAGAATTAGATAAATCAAAAAATAAAAAATTCCACTGAATATTAATCTTCAGTTACATTCCACTAGAAAATTACATAAATCCACCTATCCCCTAAGTGGAAATAAAAAAAAAAAAAAAAAAAAAAAAAAATTAAAGTGGAAATCCCCTAAAAATTATGACGATTGACGTCCGTCGTCTTCGCTAATCATCACACCGTCGCACTCCTTCCATCTTTATCGGTCTTCAATAAATAGATAGGTGTATATCTACTAAAAATCAATAAGTAGATATCCACTAAAAACAATTAGTCGATATCCACTGAACTAAAAATAACACAAATATTTAAACAATCAGTAGTTATCCACTGAACTAAAAAAATAACACAAACATTTAAATAATCAAATTAAACAATCAGTAGATATCCACTGAACTAAAAAAATAACACAAACATTTAAATAATCAAATTAAACAATCAGTAGATATCCACTTAACTAAAAAATAATACAAACATTTAACCAATCAGTAGATATTTACTGAACTAAAAAAATAACATAAACATTTAAACAATCAAATTAAACAATCAGTAGATATCCACTGAACTAAAAAATAACACAAACATTTAACCAATCAGTAGATATCCACTGAACTAAAAAAATAACACAAATATTTAAACAATTAAATTAAACAATCAGTAGATATCCACTGAATTAAAAAATAACACAAACATCTACACACAAATGATAAAAATGACAAATAAATCAAGAAATCGTTAGAACTTAAGTTGAATCTAATTGGGCTATCCTAAATAATATCAAAATTCTAATTCAACTTCATTTATCATCCTTCATCTATCAAGCAATGGACATCCACTAAACAATAACACATTATTGATTTTCAGTGGATATCCACACAAAATCAGTCAGTAGATATCCATACGAACCAATCAGTGGATATCCACTTACCTCTAGTTGTTGAATCAAAACACAAACACCCAAACAACAACCATGGAGATAAAAAATACAACACCACCCAAACAGCAACCAAAAAAAAAAACAACCAAAAAATACAACCATGGAGATGTAAAATACAACAGCACCCAAACAACAATCAGCACATCTCAATACAACAGCACCCCAAACAGCAACCAAATAAAAAAAGGAGAAAAATACCTAAAATCGGGCGGCGGTGGTGGTGAAAACTACCCAGATCTGGCCAAATCTGAGTAGATCTAAGCAACGAACGACGACCATTGGCGAGCAGCGACGGCAGGAACGACGAGCATCAACAACGAGCACTGAACGACGAGTAGCAAACGGAGACGATGAATAATGGCGACAACGAACCGTCGCCACTGCCATTGATGCCATATCCTGGCTGGTCTCTCTCAATTTGGCCATATCTGGCCAAATCGGAGTTCTCTCCCTCTCCATTCCTCGATTCGGTGACGCCACCATCCAACCTGTCGTTGCTCTCTGTCACGCCTTGTCGCCACCATGCCTTGCCGTCCAGATGCCGTCACGCCTCGCCGTCGAATGAGAGAGGGTGGAGGTTGGCTGTGCCATTTTAGGATTCCCGTCGGATGAGAGAGAGAGAGAGAGAGGGGAGGAGGAGGATGGAGGATAAAAGAGGGTAGGGGTCAAATTTTATAGAGTTACAGTTTAAAATGAGGAAGGGTATTTTTGTCATACAATTCTTGTAAGGCTGCCAATTTTTTTTTTCAAAAGAGGATTAAAAAATTATTTTTAATTATATAGGACTTAAAAATTGTCCATTTTTAGAGTTTTGGAAGAAAAATCCTATTTATTTTTGGTGGCGAATATTATATTTTGCGGTTGTAATTTGTTGAGTGGGTCTCGTAAATTTTGAAGAGTGGGTCCCACCTTCAGTTTTGAATGAATCTTTTCTAATTAACTAATCATTAACAAATACACATTACTCACACTCCATACTTCCTTTACTCATCAGAACATTAACAATTAGATTTTTCGGTTATTTTTATTTTTTAAAAATAGATTAGGCTTAGATACATAAATTTAAATAAAAAAAATTAACATTAAGTTTTTTTTTTCAAAATTTTCAAATAAAAAAAATAGGTGAGTTCCTCAAGGATAAAAATTAGGTCTGTCATTTTTCCCTTTTTTTATATATATTTTTTAAAAATATATCAAGCTCTTAGATACATAAATTTAAATTAAATAAACAAAAAAAAAATATGTTTTAAGCTTTTAAAAAAAAAATAAAAAAAATTAGGTTGGTTTCTCAAAACAAGGATAAGATGATTGACGATTTCAAATTTAAAATTGATAAAAGGAAAAATTACATTTTAAGTCTTTTAAGTTTAGGGTGAATGTTTAAGTAGTTGCTGATGTTTTAGATTTAATATATTTGATCCCTAAACTATTAAATTAATTTCAATGTGGTCCAATTGAAAATTTTGTTAGGCCAATTTGATGAAATGCCATTTGTACAGGTTTTTTTCTCAGTATTTTCAAGTTCAAAATAGATTCCCTGTTCAATCTCTCTCTTCTCTTATTCTAGGTATCTCTCTCTCATATGTCAAAAAAAAATCCCACTCTCTCATTATTATTCATTTTAATAGTACTTATTTTTTTATTTTTAATAAATAAAAAATTAAATAAAGTACAAAAGATAAAAATTACCCAAAAATAAAAAATAATATATATATATATATACAATATTATGTCAAATTGGTCTAACGGATTTTTTAATTGGACCACAATGAAATCAATTTAACAGTATAGGGACCAAATGTATAAATATTAAGAGTCACTTAAAATTCAATCAAAATTTAAAGGATAAAAATGTAATTTTCTGTTGATAAAACAATTGAGAAAGTGTAAAATTTTGAAGAGGGGGATTGTTTGTGTGCGTGCGATTTGAACTAAAGACAAATGAATCTTTTAATATTAAAGCTATCATTTCTGTCGTTTTGCTCTATAAATATTGGTGTCGTTTTTTCGGAGAATTGAGAGGAGAAGATAAAAATAACAAAATCGGTAGAGAGAGAATGAAGTACTAAACCTGGTAAGATTCTGTTCTTTCCGCCGAGATTTCTTGGCTCGTTATTTTTTCCAAACGGATAATTGCTGGAGATATATGTAAACTTCGCACAAGGGTTTCTTTATTGCTTTAATTTCATGTCGATTATTCACATTTTTCGTTTTCACTTGGGTTTTAGATGATCGACGACAATTAATTCTCAAATCCTGGCATTTTGGATGTTTTTAGTTCATTAAATCTTAATATTTCTGGATTTTAGTTATTTATTTTTCCTTTTTTCTCCTGAATTTCTAAGAATTTCTGTCCGCTCTGAAGACTGAATACACGATTGATGCATTTTCAGAGAGGGGAAAAAAAGGTTTTTAGGGTTTTCTTCGTCAATTGTATGTGCATGTTTTTTCCTTCGCATGAGTTTTTGATTATTTATTTATTTATTTTTGTTGATTAATAGTAATTGCGAAGGGTAGAAATTATGATATTTATTTATTTTTAATTTGTCCTGCTAATGCTGTTCTGGAATTGGGAATTTTCCGGTACTTGTTCTCAGTAAATGCTGAAATCTCAAGCTTAGCTGTTCTAAAGCAAATTCTGGATTTCCGAACCGCAGTTTCATAATCCCCAATCCATTCTGCCAAACAGGCCCTTATCATTTTTTTTATTGATTTTCCAAAATTTTAATGATTTAAATTCTAAAACCCCATCTTCAATCTTCAATCTTTTTTTTTTTTTTTTTTTTTTTTGCAGGCTAAAAAATATTCGATATGGACTTTCCTGAATCAACAAAAGTCGTATTCAATCGAATCCAAACCCTAGAACCGGACAATGCATCAAAAATCATTGGCTATCTCCTCTTACAAGATCACAACGAGAGAGACATGATCAGGCTCGCTTTTAGCCCTGATACAGTGATCCAATCCCTGATTAATCGGGCCAAAACCCATCTCAATCTGGCCAAAACCCATCAATCAGGTCCGATCTCTCCTTCCCAATCAAGCCCAAAACCCGTCTCTGATCTTCCTTCAAACTTCACCCCCTTTTCACCATCTCCATTCACTCAATTCAATCCATACTATGCTTATTTGGATTCAAACGCCGACAATTATCATTTAAACACACAATTTCAGTTAGATTCCGTTAATTCAATTAATTCGGTTAATTCCGATTCATATTATGTCCCTGAACCGGCTTTAGGTCCTAGAACAAGTAGAAGATCCCCGAGCTTGCCCGATTTTCCAGTTAAGGTTTGCCGTTACTTCCTTAAAGGGTTTTGTAAGCACGGGAACAACTGCAGGTACTTCCATGGCCATGCGACACACGATAGCTTTCCTCAAATCTTAAGTCTGGGTTCGGGTTCAAATTCAAATTCAAACGAGGATTGTGTTTTTTTGCCTGGGTCACTCGATAAACTTGAGATGGAGTTGACTGAGCTTTTGAAATCGAGGAGGGGAGTGCCTGTATCAATTGCTTCTCTGCCAATGCTCTTTCATGATAAGTATGGGAGGCATCTTCAGGCCGAGGGGTATTTAACCGAGAGCCAAAGAAATGGGAAGGCCGGTTATAACTTGGCTAAGCTTCTCTCCCGTTTGAATAGCATTCGTGTCATTGATAGGTACAAAAAAATATCTCTGAAAAAATCTGTTTTTTGTTTTCGGAATAATTCTGTTCTGTTACCATAAATTTGAAATTTTGAACTAAAACTCGGGGTTGAAAAGGTTAAAAGAAACAGAATTTTTTTGTCCCGTGTTTCTGTTTCTATTCCCGTTTCTCTTGGAACGGAAACAAAAGATGCAGAAAGAGAAACAGTAAACAAACACCACCTAAGGCTCATAATTTGTCTGGAAATACTAATAGCAGTCGTCTCATTTTGTGTTACTAGAGCAGAGAAACAAAAGATGCAGAAAGAGAAACGGTAAACAAACACCACCTAAGGCTCATAATTTGTCTGGAAATACTAATAGCAGTCGTCTCATTTTGTGTTACTAGAGCAGAGAAGGCTCGTATTTGTTTTTTGTTCCCATGTTTCTGTTTCTGTTCTTGGTTTTCTAGGAACCGGAAAAAAAAATGAAGACAGAAGTGCTAAACAAATGTTACCTAGGATTCATGATTTGACCAGAAAGGTCGGTTTTTTTATTTTTTAAAAGCAATTATTATACAATTATTGTTGTTTTATTGTAGGCCTCACGGTCAGCATTCGGTGATTTTGGCGGAAGATTATCTGAAATATGTAGATTACAACGGGGAAAGAAGTGAGCACGGGCCGATTGTGGTTGGATCAAGGCAAATATATCTCACTTTTCCTGCTGAAAGCACTTTTACGGAGACCGATGTTTTTAACCATTTCAGGTAAAGGAGCTTGAACGTTGGTTTTTTTTTTTTTTTTAATTATTATTTTTATTTTTAGGGTCGGTTTGGTTTTACAACTCAAAAACGTTATGAAAATTTTGAAAGCAGTTTCCGAAATTACAGAGAAAACTTTACTAACTTTTTTTTCACATTTACGGAATATTTGACAGCATGTTCGGACCGGTTCAAGATGTTAGAATACCTTGTCAGCAGAAGAGGATGTTCGGTTTTGTGACTTTTGTTTCTCCAGATACAGTCAAGTTGATTCTTGCTAAGGGCAACCCTCATTTTGTTTGTGGAGCCCGTGTTCTCGTGAAACCTTATAGAGAGAAATCAAAAGCCCTCGACAGGTTGATACTTTTTTACCCCGTATATTTTAAATTAAAAAATCCTCAATTTTTTAATTGAAAATTTTCTGAAAAAAATACATTTTCTTTTCTGCAGGAAATATGTGGATAAAGTTCATCAGCCAAATTACTATGGTTCGCAATTTCTTGATCAAGAATCCGAGTTTCATCCAAGTCGATATAAATCTTAAATCAACTTGAACTTTTCTAGTACATTTAGGCCCTATTTGTTTAGGTAGCGTTTGGAAACGGAGAATTGGAGCCTTGGAATTGGAATTAAAAATGAAAGCATGTAAATTTTTAAATTTTTGGATGCGTTCTTTTCTAGTTCCTAGTCCAAAGCTCCAACTCCATGCGACCAAACACTATCTTAGTGTTCAAAAAAATTGTTTCTGTTCTCCTTCCGGTGTTTTTGAACAGATTTCTGGGAATTAATGTTCACAGATTTCTGTTTCTGTTCTAAGTTTTTTGGGACAAAAACCAAAAAAAAAAAAAAATCTAAACAAAAGCCACCTTAATCTTTTGGTGTGCTATTTATTTATTGTTTTATTTTCGTGCAGTGCCCAGTTTTCGCGATGATTCGAGATTTCTGAGGCAACATTTTATGGAAGAACATGAGCAGGCTCTAGAACTTGAGAGTTTACGCGTAATGGAATTGAGATTAGCCAATGAACAATTGAATCGACATCCCCATTTTGGATACTCGGTCTCAATGGATGAATTGGAACCCTCTAAAGGTCTTTTATTTCTTACAATTGAAATTTCTCAAAAAATAAAAGAACCCGAATTTTATTTTATTTTATTTTATTTTTCAATTTTTTACCCATAGGTCTGGGCAGAATGGAGAATTCTTCCGCCGAGAGCATTAATTTTCCACCAGACGCTTTTGACAATGGTTTTACTAGTGAGGAAAAAGTTAGGGAAGTAAAGACTAAATGCAATGAACAGGAAAGGTACGACATATTTTTTATTTTTAACCCTGATCGTATGTTTTTCAAATTAAGCCCTAAAATCTTGCCAGCTAGTCATTCTTCTTGGCTTTTTGGGTGGTTGAGGATCTGTTTGGCTTCATAATTGAAAAAAAAAAACACAGCTTCAGGATATGTTTATATGTGAGAGTAACATAAAACAAAAGTTCTGCAGTTGCAGAACCGGTAAAAAAAAGGAAAAAATCCAAATAGATGGTTTTTTTTTTTAGATGATTTTAATTATTACGTTTTTCTCCTTTTTGTCTTTTCTCTCACATATATGTATAGTAAATATTAGAGAGAACCCCATTTTTTCCATTAAAATTGAAATGGGCTACCACATTCAAGTCCATATTGAGAAAATACTATTTATATATTTATTATTTAAAATAAATCAAAATACATATTCTCTCACTATATCAATTGCAACATAATAAATGAAGAATTACAAATGTTACTACCTAACAACAATGTTAATATTAACATAATGAATGGAAAATGCAAACGTTGTTATACATTAACAATGTCAACAACAACATAATGAATAGAGAATGTAAATGAAACAATTACTATATGTCAATTGTATTTTATATATATATATATATATATATATATATATATATATATATATATATATATATATATATATATATATATCGTTTGTTCTTTATATACACAGAATATGTAAGTATTGTTCCTTTCTTGTGCAATAAATCAAGCTTAACGTTTTGTTGCTCTATAGTTGGTGACTAGTGCATTTTTTTTTTTCGGGGTGGTTAACGCTCTGTTTGGTTTTCTTTTCATCAGAAAAACAATTGTTTGAAATCATATGCCCTGCTTGTTTAATGTTTCTGTTCTCAGATTTCAGTTGAGACAGGAATATGAAAACAAAGAAAGAAAAAAGGAACTGTTTCCAGTCCGCTCCCAGATTTAGGAACTGTTCCTAAATTTCTAATCATTTCACAAGTTATTTGGGAACAGAAACAATAAACAAACATGGCATATTTTTCTATATATTACTGATTTTTTTTTTTTCAATTTCGGTTTATTTTCTGAAAAAAATTCAGCAGCCCAGGATTAAACCTGCCGGATAGCCCATTTGCATCTCCGATAGGGAGTGGAATTTCCACAGTTGCGTAGAACTCAGAAACCGAAGGAAATATTTGTAGAGTTAGAAAGAAAAGACTCCGTACAGAAGAAGAAAAAGCACTTTCTTCCCCCCTCTTTTAGCATTTTGATTCGGGTAGGCAGCTGAAGAAGAAGAAAAAGACGACAAATGATTTTATTTTATTTTTGATAGAGAAGTTCTAGATGTAAAGAGCAAAAGTAATTTTAGGTTTGATATTGATTTAGGGCAGGTATTGCTTATAGAATGGTTTAGGAGAAGAAAGGAAAGGAAAGGAAATTGCAGGTTACTGAAAGTAAAGGTGAAAACAAAAACAAGTGTAGGTATTTCTTTCTAGGAAAGTAGGTAGTGGTTTATATTCAAATAATGTGTCAAAAGATACTTCGTTTTGAGTTTTTCTTTACATGCTAGGCACTTTGTTAGATTTGTTTGGTTTCAAATTTGAAAACAGTTTGAGTTTATTTTATTTTTTAATTGTTACCCTCTTCCCCCACCGCCACTCGCCGCCACCGAAACAAATGAATTTCCTCTTCTCTCCTTGAATTTTTTTAACTGAATTCGCCATTTCTCCTCCCCTCCCCCTCTTAAAAAAGTGATTTTCACGAGGGGGTTTCTTATGTGATTGAAGAAGAACGACCTCCCTTCCACTTTTACAATGATCTAGGCAGTGTTGTAAAATGTTTAGGGGTTTGGGGGGATATTTTGGCATGTCCGATGCGGGGCATAAGTTCCGGGGCATGGGACGTAAGCCTCACGATATATGAATTTTTAATATTTAAAAAATATTATATATAATTAAAAAATAACAAAAAATAATTAAAAGGGATATAACATCATAAGATGGCAAAAAAAAAAAAAATAATGGACAAAAGAGTATTGAGACTAAAAAATAGAAAAATAAGATGGGGAAAAAACAAGACACTAATTGAAAAAAATAAAAATAGAGAAATTTAGAGATAATAAATAATATAGAAAAATAAACTGTAAAATGAAAAGAAACAGAGAAATATAAAGAAAAAATAAAAAATAAAATAATAAATAGAGTTTAAGAGAAAAAAATAAAAGAGAGAAATTCATAGCAAAAATAAATAATGGAGGAAAAAAAAATAAAAAAATAGACCAATATAAAGAAAAAACTAAAAAACAAACAGAGTAATTCAAAGCAAATAATAATAATAATAATAATAAAACATAGAAAAACAAAGCAATAAATAGGGATTAAGAAAAAGAAAAAAATAAGAAAAACAGAAGAGAATACATGTGTAGTGTCTGCTTTGTTTTAGAATTAGAAGACAGAGCTCCGAAATTATTGAAGCTGCTGATTCTGGTTGAAATCACAGGTGTAGAAGAGTTGCAAAAGAATTTTAAGCAGAGTTGCAGAATATTTTTGGAGTCGCAGTACAATGAGCTCACCCCAATCAGCATTAAAAAAAATAAAAATTGTAGAAACCCAGGGCTTGCGCCCCGCCCCTGGGCGAGCCCCAGGCGCGCCCTGCCGGCGCCTATGACAAAATTGGATCCAAGTATATTATGAACCGAATCAAATAGTAGTGATCATCACTAGTTGGGCTTTTACATGCTACACCAATAATAGTTTTAAGGGCTGATAAGCCTTGTGGGCTGAAAATAGATATAGGCTTGTTTTATAAAGGCTTGTTTGGTGTACAACTATAAATTAATTTTCTCAGAATTGAAATTCCTTCTTAAAACCCTTTTTTTTTTCTTTTTCCAAATGGTCATCAAGAATAAAAAGATATTTGACTTCATCTCCATTTGAAATAGAATTCAACCAAAAGAAAATTTTAGTTCATTTGTACTTTTGGCCCCATTCTATGGTCCTTAACTTATGCTACAAGTTTAAAATTTTATCAAAGTCAAAATATATGTAACTTGAATTGGAATTGACGATATATGAGAATTAAGACCATAAATTTTTCATAATTACATACTTTTATTTATGTTGTAAACTACCCAAAAGGTGTTAGTTCGGTTGATAAAGGAGGTGTCCCATTTTCTTGTCAATATAGGTTCGATTCTCCTGAGGAGCACTATGAAAATTAAAATCTTGAATGCACCAGGCTGATGTGGGAGGAGTGCGCTCTTAAGATCATAAGGTGAGATAATTAGTTGAGGTGCGCGTAAACTGATCTGGACACACCTTACTGTTAAAAATAAATAAAAAAATTATGTTGTAAACTCATTAGGTTTTTGGTGAATAATCAAACTTAAATTTTTTTTTGCTTATGCGGTTCACGTTTTACAATAATTTTTTCAGAAGTACAAAGTTACTGTAACATATATATGGAAACTAGTATAATTTTTCATATAAAAAATTACAATAATTTTGATATTCAGCAGAGAACTTAATTTTTTGACATAATTATTAGATTTGGTAAAAAAATATTATATTGAGTCAATTGGATAAATATTGCAAATTCCGGGACCATGCCAACACACCCTAAATTTGAATTATTGTCTTAGATCCTTAGGGAAGGGGGTGTTTGGCTTGTATAAGCATTGGCAAAATAATTGGAATGAGAATAGAGGATTGCATGCCATTAACATATAAAAGAAAGTGTGGAACAAGTTGGCCCTATGCATGGTTAATTAGACCAGGCAATAGGCATTATCAAGCATGACTTTGAAGTCCCATGAGATGACTTTTTTTTTTTTTTTTTTTTGTGATTATTAGTACTATTACTATTTATACTATTATTTAGGTTGATTGTCTTGTTTGCCTGTATTTTTATTTTATTTTATTTTATCTCTTTTACTTTAAAAATTATATTTTATCTCGTTCTACTGATGATAATTAAAAAATTATTTTTTTAACTGAACAAAATAGGTTAAAAAAGGGAAAAAAAATTAAAAATTTTAACTTCAATTTTATATGAAATAGACAAAACAATCATTTCTTTTATTTTTATTTTGTCTTTATTAAAAAAATAAGGTAAGAAAGAGAGTTGGAGGGTGAAAATTTTAATTTTTTTTTATTACTTTTAAATATTAAATTTAAATTTTAAAAAATAATAAATAATTAGGTCACTTTATATTTTGTTTTTCCTGCAATCAAGAATAAAAATGAATAATGTAGGTTAAAATGAAACAAGACCAAAGTACAGGATAAAAAACCAATTAATCCTATAAGAATTCTATAATTGTTTAAAAGGAAAAATAGGGTAGAAAGAGAGAGGGGAGGGAGGGGGAGGAAGACTTTTTTTTTGGTCGAAAAGAGAAGAATTGAATTCCAAGAAATTGGAAGATGGGCTGAACAAGAGGCAGTGAAGTGGGCCCATTGATACCCAAAAACGCAAAACAAGAATAAGAGTTGCACTCTTTTTGTCGTTCGGAAAGCATATCACTTTGGAGAAGGTTCAGACAGAGTCCTATTTACGAGATTAAATTTGCATGGTAAAAAAAAAGAAGCCACATGTTATACAATCATGAATCGCATATATATTTACACGTGGTTTGGCATAATTATTAACTACAAATAAAGGATAATTAAGTAAAAGTGATTGGTTAGGAGGTTCCTAAAAACTTTGTTAACTCATAATTACCTTTTTCCTAGTTGTTATCTTGCAAAAAAAATAAATCGTCATAAGAAATGTTCTTTCAGATTCAGAATTTGATTTTCCTTAACTTTAGGTTCCTACTAAACAATGGGATGACTTTACTCGTGTTGTACTTCTTCGTGAGAATTAATAAAATCTTCTGAGAGAATTTTTACGGACTCACGATTAAAAGAAAATATCTTCGCGAGACTCTACTTGTAGTATTTATAGCATATGGATAATTTGTTTGACAAGTCTTTTAAAAATAGTGAAATCCTCATTAATGCCCCGAATTTTATGGATTTGATTGTTCTTTCCTTATTTAGTGGAATACAGTAACGAATCCCGAACATAGATTAGTCGTTCCCGAGCACAGAGTAGTCGTTCTCGAGTGAACGCGCCCCGATTTTCCAGAGAAAATCAGAAAATATAGATATATGCTTTATATATGCTTGGCGCTGGTAAAATGAGAAGGGTTTTAAAAACGTCGATTTTCTCATTAAAATATACTTAAGCCTGTTTTAGAAAAAGGAGTCGTCACCTAGCATTGGGTTTAAATGATGTGCTAGGTCACCATATTTTTCTTTTTTGAAAATAATTTAAAAAAATGGCTTAAGTAAAATTTGACTCCAAAAATAACATGGTCTGACCAGAGATTCGTTTAAAGAGTTCGGGGGTCAGTTACGCTCGGGGAAGGTGTCAAGCACCCCAAGACGCCCGTCCAAAGACGGTACCTTATCCGATTAAGTCCAATTAGAATTTAAATCCGAATGTTTTTATTTTATTTTTAAATCCTCCTTATATACACATATACACATACCCACACATTGAGGGAAGTGATCTCCCTTCTAAACCTAGGCCGTTCTGATGGAAGGCTGGGAATTTTTCACCTCATCTTGTTAATACATTATATTTAATACAAATTAAATAAAACACCCGCACACACGCATCGAGGAGAGTAATTCCCTTCTAAATTTTAGCCATTCAAATTGAAGGTTGGGAATTTTCCACCTCGTATTGTTAGCACATTATATTTAATACAAATTAAATAAAACACCCGCACACACGCATCGAGGAGAGTAATTATCTTCTAAATTTAAGCCGTTCAAATTGAAGGTTGGGAATTTTCCACCTCATTTTATTTACTCAAAAAAAAAAAAAAAAAAAAAGAAAATAAAAAGTAATAAATAAATAATAAAGGAAGAAAAAAAAGAAAAAAAATCTAATTTACAAAAAAAAAATTAGTATAATAACAACTTAAAAAATAAGAGTAAGATTTACAACAGATGAAAATTTACTACCTTCTTGGAGATTTTTCTTCTTCAAAATTACAATAAAATGAAAATAATATTATTTTCTTCAAAATTTTTCTCCAGATTTCCCCCCTCCCTTACAAAAATTCCTCTCAAAAATTTCTTCCCCTCAAAAATTCACCTCCTCTTATTGTGAGCCTTCATTCCTATTTATAGGAATGAAGGCTCAAACATCGTCTGAGAAAAACATGAAAAAGGTAAGAAAAATATTAAAAAAAAAGGAGTGGGTGCACCGAAATTCGGTGCACCCACCAGCTTTTGGGTGCACCGAATTCGGTGCACCCAAAAGCAGGGAGGGAACACCCCCCCCCCCTGCTGGCTGCACATGCGGCCAGCCTACTGGTCGCACCAGCGACCAGTGTAGCTGGTCGCTGGTGCGACCTTTTTGCACCCTCCCCCCGCGTTCGGTCCAGGCCTCTCTCGTTCTCGTCTGTTTCTCGTCCATTTTGTTCCGAATTAACGCGTTTTTATTCCACTTTGAAAAATCTACAAAACCCAAAAAAAAAAAAATCAATTACTAATATTTAATTTACTTAAGAGATTAATAAAACTTAATTTAGCAGTATTAAACCGCATAAATGCAGTACAATCAAAACAAAATAAATAAATAAAAAAAGGTAACTATAAAATAAAGTATGATTTTTTTGCGAGGCGGTCAAAATGCCGTGTCTACATCGAGCATAGGGGATTCTTTGGATCGTCCTGGTCAGTTTCAAGGACGATCCTTCCTGGATATGTCGTAACTCATGCTCGAGTTGCAGGTAAATAACCGGTATAATCGATGTTCTCGGTTTTGTTGGGGATTGAACTCACTTCTAACAACACAAAAGAACACCAAAGATTCACGAACAATAAGAGAAACGACACAAAAATTTAGCGTGGTTCGACGAATGTTTAATTCACGCCACAAAAATAAATAACTATATTCAAAGAAAGAAATATTTATAAGGAATTGTATACAAGTGAGATTATTATTTCTCACTTCACTTGACACATATAATACTTATGCATCTCTCTTCCTATTTATAATCTCTGAAAATGAAACAATGAGTATTATGAAAAATTCAAAACATGAAATTGTTCAAACGGTTCACTGTGCACGTATATGTAGTTCACTATTCACGTGTATACGATTTATTGTTCATGTGAAAAATTGACTATTCATGCATTTTTCAAGGTTCACTATTGGTAGAACCGCGTACTATTCATGCATACAACACTATTCACATGTTTATACTAATAACCATACCCATATTTTAGGCTTCAATTCCGAACAAATTTTATCCAAAAGAACCTGGGCAGGATCTTCAGGTCAAAAAATTGAGCTCAAAGCCATATACTATGCACATAAATCTTATCTAATTTGCTATGGAGATACGCGTATGCCAATTAAACAGTATTGTTACACATGACACTGACAACACAATAATCATGGTCGAAAATCCCCTCACGAGGTTCTAAAAAATATATTTGGTTAAGTTTAAGCATGTCATAATTGAATTGAACTCAATTTTTTTTTGCCGAATTTATTAAAATATATAATTGAATGTTGCAAGTTGATTCTAAAAAGTTGTAACTTCATCTAAGAACTCGTAATTCCTTAAAAAATTATTGATATATTGATTTTTTTTCCAAAATATATAATAAGAACCACGCTGAAGTATTCTAGTATCCCTTGATGGGATGGCTCCTAACAATTTCACGTTTTTAGTCAAATTTGACATTAGAATATGTCTATCGTTCTTTTGAATTCAACGAAAGATTTAGGTGCTAAAATTTCACTACAAGACAAAATTATTTGTCCACAATTTCAACAACTAATTACAAAAACTTTTAAATAAAATAAGATTTTAAGGAATTAAAGAAAAAAAAAACACACAAATCACAAAATATTATATACATAGAGAGACTCAAAAGGTGTTTGTTCGGTTGGCAAAAAAAATAAATGTCTCATTTTTTCGTTAATTAGGATTCAGACTTTCTAAAGAGCACTCTAATAATTAAATATTGAATTTAATCCTAAAACTATTAAGTCAATGCGGAGGAATGTATTTTTAAGATTGTTCGAAAAGATAATGTGTCAAAGTACTCATAAACTGGTTCGGGACAAGAGGGAAGAGGGGAGGAGAGGGAAAATAATTTACTTTAATATAATTTATTATTTTACCTTCATCTATTACAAAAATAAATTAAAATTATATTATTAATGGTATAATTATTATTTTATTCATTTTTCATCACTTTTCTCTATTTTTTGCCATATTTGTGAGAAAAAAATTAACTCAAAAATTATATTTTTTTTCATCCTATTTTTTTTTTCCATTTTTCATCCAACCAAACAAAGTTTTTTTTTTTTTTTTTTTTTCATCTATTTTTTATCTAATCAAACGCACCCTAAAATTATCTAGAGAGAAGATATGTCGAGTAATGTGTAAACTGTTTTGGACATATTTTACTGTAAAAATATGGGGGCGGAAGAGGAGAGGAGAGGAGAGGGGAGGGACAATGTCTAAAAAGACATGAAATTGGTCGGCATCTCGACAGGGAAAACAGTGTAGAAAGTCAAGCTTATTAATGGGATTTGCGCTTCTTATTATTCCTTTTATCAAATGTGTTGTTCCATGGTTTTTCGAGACATTTACGTTTGAAAAATATACGAGTGATAGTGCCTTAACTTGTTCTCTTCTGATGGCACAAACCATGCGCGTTACCATTGGGTCCCATGGACTCTGCCTTTCCAGGGTGTGGAGGAGTCACCAGCCACCTGATTTTTAATAAATAAATTAAAGTAATAAAAATAAATAAATAATTCTTGCAAAATCTATTTTTATATATGCCTAGATACACAATTCATTTTTCATGTCTCTCTATCACGAGTCCTCTATGAGATCTCACATCAAGATTATTTTATTTTTTTTCTTATGAAATATAAAGTATGCTATCTTGTTTTAAGTATTTTAAATCATGTGGATTCGGTTTAAAAGTTGCTAAACCAGCGAATCACATGGAGCATTATAAATGGTATCAAAGTCAACCCTATTAAAAAAAACGTCATTGTTGTAGTGTCGATAGAGGAGTAGAGACTCGAGAGAGAATTAGAGACCCCAGGATAAGTGCCCTATGTTTGCTGATAGATTCCTATCTACACCACCAAGGGGACGAATTGGGTCATCGCAATGTGAAAGTTGTGTTGAGTGGGGGATATTGTGAGCAATGGCGGAGCCAAAAAATTAGTCAAATCACACAAAGTGATGGGAAAAATTATTGTCTGATTTTTTCTAGAAGTATTTTTTAACGATACTTTTAAAGAAAATCAAGATTCACAGTTAATCTAAAAATCTAACTAATAAATCCAAACAGCGTTTAATCCTTATGATTGTTAAAATTCGTAACTGGAGAGAGTTTCAGAATATGATATCTATTCAGATGTATAATTGATTAGAGTTACAGAATATTAACTCTTTATTGTTAATTCAAGAGTTATAAAGTAACGTTGCGTTCGGTACGTTAGAATTTGAACGAAATGACAATACGATTGGAATTATTATGGTAATGGAATGAAATTGTCATTTTCATTCATATATTTGGTGACAAAAGGGATTAGATGTGGTATTGAATTGATCATCCTTAGTCCGATGTTTAAGTAGTATTGGAAATAAATCAAGAATGGAATGCATTTGTATAATAAAGGTTTCCTTTGAAAAACGTACAATTTTTTTAAATAAAGAATATTCGAACATAAATCAAATCAAATACCAAGTAAGAGGTATGTAGAGTTCTTAACCAAAAATGTTTATTAAAAAAATAATTTCTGAAAACGGTATACTTCAAACTTATTTACGGGAGTAGTGTAAAACGCAATAACGAAATGCGTTTTTCGAAAAACGCATTTTCAAAATGCGTTTTTAAATAGGGAGTTTGAACGGTTAAAAACGCAAAACCGATTTGCGTTTTTAAAAAACGCAAATCGGTTTTGCGTTTTTCAAAACCCAAAAAAAAAAAAAAAAAAAAAAAAGTAAAAACGGAAAAAAAAAAAGGAAAAACGCAAAACCGATTTGCGTTTTTTAAGAAACGCAAATCGGTTTTGCGTTTCTTAAAGCCCCCCCCCCCAAAAAAAAAAAAAAGTAAAAACGCAAAAATAGAAAAGGAAAAACGCAAAACCGATTTGCGTTTTTTAAGAAACGCAAATCGGTTTTGCGTTTCTTAAAAAAAAAAAAAAAAAAAAAAAGGCTCTGAAAAAGGAAAAACGCAGAAGTGTTCTGCGTTTTTAAAAACGCAGAACACTTATGTGTTTTTCAATTACACCCCACCACCGACAGCTTCTTCTTCCTCACTTTGTCACTGCCGTTTTCACCCGTTTTCACCGCTACGGTAAAAACACAGAAGAAGAAGAAGAAGAAGAAGGGAACTGCCGTCAATCGATCCGCCGCCGCCGTCGCCATTTTCGTCGTCTGTCGGGTATGTAACACGTACACGATATATATATTTTTTTTGTTCAGTTGTTTTTTTTTAATTTTTTTTCTTCGAAAATGTAGATATATATCGGCTCTCCGTCGCCGTCACCCACTCTTTCGCCGCCGATCTAGCTCCTTCAAGGCTGTTTGTCTCATTTTGGTGAGTAAACCAATTTTTATTTTTATTTTTCGGTTTTTTCGTAATGTAGATCTAGATTTATATAATTTGAAAATAGTTTTTTGGTAATGTAAATCTAGATCTGTAGATGTAAAACAATTTTTTTCTTTTAGTGGTTTCGGTTTTTTTTTTTTTTTTTTCCGATTTTTTTGGTTTTATTTTGTGTGTATGTGTGTGTGTGTATATATATATATAAGTATTTCGGTTTTTATGAGGTAGATTGGATAATTTAATTTTTTTTAGTAATATAATTGATAATCATAATAATACGTTACATGTTTTATTTTGATTTGTGAAATTGTAGTTATTTGAAATGGAGAATGTTACATTATATTTGTATTGGGGTGGAAAGATATTGGAAGGAACTGAGTTTGGAGTGTCATATAGCATGTTTACGGTCAAATCGTTGGATGTTTGTCGGGGGATTACGTTAAACGAATTAATTGCGATGTTACGACCATATATCTTCGAGGATGGAGTTGATGGAACTTTAAAGTTACAATGTAGGTTGCCGATAGCTACTATTGGTCCTGGGAATTATAGACACATGTTGTATTCAATCGGTGACGATGCGGCATTAGACCATGTGCTTCAATTACCTCTTAGGGTGCCCTCACTACTTGGTGTTGAGGTGTATGTGGAGGTAGAACGAGCTTTTAATCACGCTCCAATATTTTCTTCTCAACCTGGTCTTTTTACCCAATTTTTAAGTCAAAATTTCAATCCTCATGTTACCGCGTTATCTCTTATGTTTGACCCTCAAGTTGTTCAATCCAGTTACACTCACCGGTCGCCTTACATTCCTAAAGAATATCATCCCCATATAGTGACTGATCATGATTCAGGCACCAGTTCTGCCGCTCCACCGCACGAGAATGTGGAGGGTGGGACGAATACAGTCGATAGTTTTCACGATGTTGAACAAACAGAGTTAGATGGTGCTTTTGCGTTAGAGGAAGATGAGAATGGTGGGGATGAAGATGAAGATGAAGATATGGATGTCGAGCCGACAATGGATGGGAGTGAACAATTACCGTTACACAAGGTTCCTTCATTCTATAATCAGTTGGAATGGGGTGATGATGATGATATGGCAAAGTATGAGCCAAAGTTGCGAAAGAATTTTTGGACCCCGGAAATGGACGAATTTAATTGTGGCATGGTCTTTAAGGACAAGAAACATATTCAAAATGCCGTGAAATATTATCATGTTATGAAAAATAAAGAGTATCGTGTGGTAGAGACGAACCAGAAAATTTGGTCGATTAAATGCAAGCATGGTTGTGGGTGGCGGATGCGGGTGACTCTAAAACAGAGTCACGGAATGTTCCAAATTACGCAGTACAACGGGCGACACATGTGTTTCTATAATCATACGGCATTGGATCATGGAAACTTGGATTCGGGTGTCATTTCTGACATGATACTTGGACAGGTCGAAGAGGATCCAGAAGTGAAGATGGGTGTTATCGTTGCGTCCGTGAAAGAGTCTCGGGGATTCACTATCTCCTACCAAAAGGCTTGGTTGGCTAGATCTAAAGCCATCGAGACCTTGTTCGGCGATTGGGATGAATCGCATCGAAAGTTGCCGAAATTCATGTCGGCATTGCAGCACTTTAATCCTAGGACAATTGTCGAATGGAGTATTGTTTCGACTACTGTAGTTGGTTATTCGACATTCGACATGGTCTTTTGGGCATTCGAACCTTCTGTGGTCGGATGGAGATATTGTCGACCTGTCCTCACGATTGACGGGACCCATCTGTATGGTAAGTACGAAGGAAAGATCTTGATCGCTATTGGGATGACACCGTCCAATAAGTGTTATCCTATGGCGTTTGCGGTGGTACCGACGGAGGACCACCGCTGTTGGTCCTGGTTTATTTTGATGCTGAAGCGCCATATTGTTAAAGACCGGCCGGAAGTCACGTTGATATCTGACAGACAGACTGGCATTCTTAGTGCAGTAAGAACTTTATGGCTTAATCAACCGAACGAGCCCGCTCGGTATCATCGATTTTGTTTGCGGCATCTTTGTAGTAATTTTAATAACATCTTTAAAAATCAACAACTAAAAGATCTTGCGTGGAATGCCGGTGCTGCCATACAAGTTCGAAAGTACAACGCTATCATGGAAGAGATTGCGAAAATAAAAATGGGGGCGTATACATGGTTGGATAACGTAGCCAAAGATAAATGGACCAGGTCACACGATAATGGTAAACGTTGGGGCGTGTTGACAACCAATTATGCCGAAGTATTCAACAACTGTTTGAAAGGTGCAAGGAATGTCCCAATTACAGCTGCCGTTTCAATAACTTTCTATAGGTTGGTCAAATACTTTGATCTCGGTCGACAGGAAGCTCTAAAGGATATGGGCATGGGTTTGGGATACGTAAAACATGTTGTTGAGAAAATTCAGAAATCCCAAGCGAAGTCTAAAACATACGACGTCCAAATATTCAATCGGTAAGGTTTTTTAACTTGCAATTTATTAATTAGTAATATATATTTTTTAACTGATCATCTAATTTGATTTATAAATATATTTAATAATAGGGAGAATGCACGTTACCACGTGAAAACGAGAAAGACGTTGTCCGGTGGTATTGTTACACACAAAGTTACTTTAGGTGATAACCCTGATTGTACTTGTGGGAAATATAAGACTTTCAGATATCCATGCTCACACATGCTTGCGGTGACGGAGTATTGTGGTACAGATGCGTTTCGCTACATCGCTGATGAGTACACAATAGCAAACTTGTTGAAAGTTTGGGAGTCATCATTTGAACCGATCATTCACGAGGACTATTGGCCGATGGTTAACTTTCCGATCTTTCTTCCTAACAAGAATAGACTTCGAGTTGTGAAGCGCGGACGACCTAAATCCACTCGCATTCGAAACGAAATGGATGTGTCGCAGCAGACAATGACAAATCGGTGTGGGTTGTGTTCTCAAACTGGCCATGATAGGCGAACATGTACATCCCGACCCCAATGAGATAACAATTGTAATGGAGACAACAATTTTTATTTTTTATTTTTAATTTACTTTATGGTTGGAACAATTTTAGTATATTGTGTTGTATTATATTTTCGTTTAGTATATTGTTGTTTAGTATATTGTCATTTAGTATATTGTCGTTTAGTATATTGTGTTGTAATATATTTCCTATATTACTACTTCATATTTTAGTTTCAGATTATTGCTGCTATGGCTGAACCTGGTCCCGTCGATCAGTCGTTACTTTATTTGCAGAGAGACCACAGATCTGGGACTGTCTGGGAAGAATGCGGAGTGCAGGTCATATTAAAAAAATATTTACCCAGTCTATTCATTTTTTTTTATTTAGTAATTTTTAAATTAATTGTCTTTTAATTTATATTTCAGCATTCTTCTCGGCTTGACTGCTCCGGAGCCGGACGGTTTCCAGGGGAATGGACGAACCATGTACCTGGTCGTGTGGTACAATTAATAGAAGCCGTCGGACTTTATGGAGCCTTTCGGTTAAAGAAAAAGCAGTTAGACCACGCATTGATTACGGCGTTGGTTGAGAGATGGCGTCAAGAGACGCATACGTTTCATCTGCCGATTGGTGAGATGACAGTGACACTGCAAGACGTAGCAGTGTTATTTGGGCTGCCCGTGAACGGACGACCAGTTACCGGGTCTGACGACACCTTGCCGACCGTACGTTGGCAGGAACTTTGCCAAATCCTACTCGGTCACACACCGCCGGAGGACAAAATCAAAGGAGGTTGTCTGAAACTGAAATGGTTACAGTTCACTTTCGATCGAGTACCCGCCGACGCCGATGAGGACATTATGCAGTGTTATGCTAGGGCGTACTGTCTGATATTTATCGGGACAATATTGATGCCTGACAAATCTAATAATTTGGTTAAGTTAAGGTACTTACCATTGTTGCGCGATATGTCTGGGTCGCATCAGTATAGTTGGGGCAGTGCAACTTTAGCGGTACTGTATCGAGAGCTGTGCAAGGGACGTTGTAAGGAGACGAAAAAAATTTCAGGGCCCTTATTTTTATTACAGTGTTGGGCATGGGAACGACTCCCGAGACTACGGCACGTGTCTCTCTCTACTACCGGCGATTGGATGGGTGACCTACAGATAGGGGACATGAGGTTCCCAGGCGCCCCTTGGGGGTCTCGGTATGTTATTATATAATAAATGTTTATGCAATTCAAATATTTCATTTCATGTAGTAATAATTAATTTTTATGGCTGCATACAGTTGGAAAGTATCATTCAACTTAGATAGCGAGCCGATGCACGTATTGATTGTGTATCGTGATCAGTTAGATCGTTTACAAGATTATGAGGTCGGTTATATATTTACGTAAGATGTTACTAATGTTTTATATATGATTATATTTATTATTTAATTAATTTATTTGTATGTTGTTTGCAAGGTTATTTGGATGTCGTATCCAACTGATCTCTTGGACCAATTACCACAATATTGTCGTGATGGCGAAGAAATTTGGATGGCGTCTGTGCCCCTGATATGCTACGAAATTGTAGAGTATCATTACCCCCATCGCACACTACGACAGTTTGGTTTTTGCCAAGGAATTCCCTGGCTAAGCGACACATATAAAGATATGCATTTCAATAGCCGGAGGGGGAAATTTGGCACAGACTGGTCGATAGTGCACGGGGCATATATACGAGCGTGGGATAGCCGGCGACCACCAGATTTAAGTAACCTTCAGGTTGGTACATATGTATTTGATGATTACATGCCTTGGTATTGGGGAGTCACAAGGCGGTTTATAGTGAACCCATCTTACCGACCGAACTTCGACTATCATGCAGTAGGAGGTCGTCCGATGATAGAGGTATAATTTAATTAGAACATATATTTATTATTTTGTATAATGTTCATTTACTTAGGTGTAATTAACTTTATATTGCAGGAACCCGATATTTCAAACCTGATGCGAATGAGTGAACTTGCAATTCAAACAAGACAACCAGAGGATTTTGAACGGGTTACATACTTATCGTGCGACATTTGTTCCCGTGCCTATCGTCGGCAGTTGCCACACCAGATGCCTAGTTCGGGACACCAGATGCCGAGTCCGGGACACCTGATGCCGACGCCGCCGTTGGATACGCGAGATCAGCCGTTGGATGACGACGCCAGTGCCGGACCATCTACCTACGGGATGGATAATTTCTTTTCAGATTATGGTACCGAACTGGGTGTCAGTTCCGGATGGTCAGTGGGTAACACATTTGTCACCCCGATGATAGATGTTCCATCATCGAGCTCAGTATCTGTTACTCGTGTGACACATGGTGTACCCAGAGGAATTGGAAGACGCGTGTCACCAGTCCCATGGGAGCGAAATGATGAATATTTGTTGCCCATCGTGGAGGAACCAACATATCCATCTACTATGGACTTGGGACACATTACTCAAGTTGATCATCTCCAGACAGAGGACACCGAAGATCTTCCACTTCCTTTACGGCGGCAACGGAGAAACATCAGACGTAGGGGGTGTGGTACATAGAAACTTAATGACGACATGTATTATAATTTGTAAAAATATATTATATATTCATATGTAATTTTATTTTAATTTCAATTAGTATAATTTTTTTTAAAAAAAACGCATATATTATTTTCGTTTTTTTTGGAATCATTTCATACTAATCAAAAAATGGTTCTTCTAAGCCAAATATGAATGAGGAAAACGGTGGGAAAATGGCGAAAAAAAAACAAAACGCTCTTGAAAAAAAAAAAAAAACAAGCTCTTGAAAAAAAAAAAAAAAAAAAAAAAAAAAAAAAACAAAACAGGAAAACGCACACTGCTGAAGAAAAAAAAAACCACACTGATCATTACTCTCTTTTATTTTTTTTTATTTTTTTTTTGAAAAACGCATAAGCTTTATGCGTTTTTCAAACGGTTTTTTTTTTTTTTTTTTTTGAAAAACGCAGAAAGCTTCTGCGTTTTTCAAACTTTTTTTTTTTTTTTTTGGTTTCAAGAAACGCAAAACCGATTTGCGTTTTTAAAAAACGCAAATCGGTTTTGCGTTTTTAACCGTTCAGACTTCCTATTTAAAAACGCATTTTGAAAATGCGTTTTTCGAAAAACGCATTTCGGTATTGCGTTTTACACTACTCCCGTAAATAAGTTTGAAGTATACCGTTTTTAGAAATTATTTTTTTAATAAACATTTATTTGGTTAAGAACTCGAGGTATGTATATAGAGAGAGAGAGAGAGTAGTGAAAGAAGAAGAAAGAAGAAGAATAGAGAGGTGGTGGATAGGGATTTTTCTAATCCTATTCCAATTTTTGGTTGGCGATTGGTCGCGTTTTTTGAATGATGAAAAATTAGAACCTAACCCTATGTAATTATGATTACCTAATACTAAGTTTATCTTGAGATTAATTAATCCTATATTTTGTGGGATTAAAAAATTCTTGATAATAAGAATGAAATTTAATCCCATGAATCAAATCTACGAATGAAATAATCATTCCCTTAAGCATTCAAATCCCTTACCAAATTTGTGTACCAAACATGCTGTAAGTGATTTTGTAATTACTTCTTTCTGTTTATTTGTTCCTCATTTTGTACTTAGTTTATTTATTGCATTCTTTATTCATGTTCTGGACTTCTATTGTAATCTACTAATCTGAAATATTTCTACAACCAATGTCCTATTTTAATTATTTTTTTGGGATAATGACATGATGGTCTCATTAAACGTACAAATCTACAAATTATTACATAATCAATTAAATTTATTTTTAAAATTATAATACCGGTTAATCTCAAATTTAAATTCCAAAAAAAAAATAAAAAAATACCGATGATGCCCTTCCGGTATTTATATGGAGAAATCTTGAATTGCTAGAAGAAGAATAAATGTACAGTCACACCATATCACAAGAGAATAAATTTGCAAAAAGAAGGAAGTGCAAGAAATGGACAAAGAGATGTTGAAGGTACGATAGTGGGCCATGCCAATGGGGTACACTCACTTCGGGGGGACAAAGGAGCCAACATGATTCCCATTTTTTTCTTAGTTCCATGGGGGCATTGATTCCAAAACATATTTTAAAAGGAGAATAGTTGCCTCATTACATACTAATAATTATCATTATTTTAATCTTAATTATTTTTTGTCTCATGCACATCTCGATTAATCATCTCATCGTCAATTTTAAAGGTGCAATTTTTCACATCAATTTGATGCATTCAAAATTTAATTTTTCAAGTACTTTTCATGAGTGTTTAATCTTAATTGACAAAAAAATGACACTTCTCATCGTTAACTGGACTAACATCTCTCCGATACTTTATCTTGACAATGCTATAATTATTATTTTTTGTTTTAAATTTTTTGTAGTTTGTAGTATAGTGCAATCGTGTCATGCTTTCATTGATGGTGTTGTACATCAAATAATGCACTTGAGAAACAAACAAAATTAAGATCATTCGAGTAAGGGCACATTTTTTAATTATATTTTGTAAAATAAAATGCATTGGTTTGAGAGGAATATTTGTTAAAAAAAAATAAATTTATTATTATTTTTTAATTCTCATAAAGCATCATAAACATTTAAAAATTGGAATAACTAATATTTTATTCCTAATTAAAGAAACGAATTGTTGTTTTAAAAAAATGTTGGAGGGCAGTGTGGTCAATCCACAGGGAAGGAAATATCATAAATTAAAAATAGTGGAAGGGTATTTTGGGAACTAGGAAAGTTTATGTGATTGTTATCTGAAGTGGAAGGCACTTCTTCCGACGTCATCTCTATCGTTAGAATCTTAATAACGAAAGGTGCTAACCGTGTGGGTCACGGTCATGTGCCCAGATGCGGGCCCTCTAATTTTATACCAATATTACCCCTCGATTTCGGTTGAATAATGATATTGCCCTTGATTTCAATCTGTATTCTGATTCCAACTATATGCCGTGGTCGTGTAACATTTGAAAGGGGGGAAAAGTGATTCTTCCAATGTTTTTCCTTTTTTTGGCGGTATGTGTGAAGTAAAAGTTTGATTCTGGGTGTTTATTTTTCAATTTGATGATATAAATGACAACTAACTTTTTAGGTTGAATTTGATAATTTGGAGCTGTTAAGGCCCCATTTCGTTAGTGTTTTCTTTTGAATCCATCCAACTCAATCTAAAAATTATGGGATTCATTTTTTAGAACGTGTTTGGCAACACAAAACTCAACTTAACTCAAAAAATGATAATTGATTCTCAAAATTCTAAGAAAATGAAAAACAAAAAAAATATGTTTTACTTTTTTGTCCAAAAAATTGAACCCCAAAAATGAGAACATGCTCGGAATTATTAGAGTTGTTAGTAAGTCATATGTTCAACTTTTGTTAAACTCAAAACAAAAAAAAAAAATTCTTTTTCTTTTTTCTCTCTCCCATTTCTATCGTCTTCTTCGTCTTCGCCAAACTCCTCCTTGTTCGACGTCCATCTCCCGCTCGTTGTTCTCCTCCTCTCCTTGCAATCTTCTTCGCCATCGTCACATCCTCTCCTCACAATCATCTTTACAATCGTTCCTCCTCCTCCTCTCCTACCCATCGCTGTCATCTTCCCCATACTTCGCATAGCCATCGCCTCTCGTCGAACTCGTCACCATCATTTTCGCCGAACAGGCTTTCGAAGCTCAAATCACTCGATAGTTGATGCGCGATTCATGGTAGTGGACTGTTTATTAGCGTATAATTCCCCCGACTGCTCAAAAGAGAGACCGGCCAAGGGGGAGGAGAAGGGGTATTTATAGCCAAAATATCCTAAAAATATCTCAAGACTATGCAGGAGAAATCCATCTAGGCGAAGAAAATTTCGCCTAGGCGAATTTAAGGCGGTTCGGCTGGTTGTTTAGGCAGTGAAGTAGACGGTGGACTGGGAGAACATTCTGTTGGATTTTCGCCTAGGCGAAGTTTTCTTCTTCGCCTAGGCAAGTGGCTGTCAGTAGCCCATCTTCGTTTTCTACTGGATTTCTGCCTAGGCGATGGAATCTTCGCCTAGCTGTTGTCCGTCAGTAACATTTTGCTCTTTTCTCAACTTCTAGGCGGTGGGCCTGTTTCTTATTTTAGCCTCCGAGCTTGTTTATCTACCGTAACTTCGAACCGCTTTGGTTCGATCTCATCGTTTTCGCTCCAGTTTCCTATCTTTTTGCCCCACACACCTGATTTATACAAAAAGAATAAAAACATATTAAAACATATAAAAATAACTATAAACGTACTCGAAAACTAACAAATTCGGATTGAAAATACGTAGGTAATTTACACCTATCATGGACATAACTTAGCACCTCGGGAAGGGAGATATCATGGACCCCAAGGTCGAACAACCACATCATTTAGTTAAATATTTAATTAAAAATCTATGTTTATTAATTACTATATAATAATAATAATTAAAATAGACTTTTAATTAAAATATGATTTAATTAAACATAGGATAGTATCAAACTTAAATAATTAATTATAATTTAATTATTTAAATAAAGTTTAAAATTTAAAATTTAAATAAAATACTAAATCTGATTCGATAGTGTTTTTCAAATAATATTTTAAAAGATATCAAATATGATACACACAACTTAAATTTAAATCAATATGCCTAGTCAACATTTTAGTTATCTTCCTAAATATTTGAAAGGCCAAATCAACAGAATTTAAAGAATTGAATGTAGTTCAAATTTTTTTAGAATGAAAGTCGAACAACCGCATCGGGAACCACCATCGAACCAACACGCTGTTGCATAGTTGTAGTGGTCCATATCATCGCAACTGCACCGGTGTGGTGCAGGCACAGACCAATGGACAACACACCGTTGGTTCGTGTTGGCAGCGCCCCCACAGAGGGCATCGCTGCAGACATCTAGACCCTTTGTCTCCTATGGTTTTAGCTGCAATGTCATTCTCTCAATTTTCTCAATTTTTTATTTTTAAAATTATTTTCAAACATTATTTTTATATAATTAATTTAAAAGAACGTTTTCAAATTTACATGAAATCGATATATCATCAATATTCTTACGATCCAATAATTTAAAAAACATAACCAATAATTGTTTTAATTTAATTACAGGTGAGTGTAATATCACTTGAAGGGATTGAAAATTAAAAAGAATAGATTTTTGCAATGGAATAAAAAATTAAATCACAATCAATATTTTATTCCTTAAAGCTGGATCTAACCGTATTAACATTAAATAATAAAGCAAGTTATATTAAATCATACTTAAATATAACAGTTACCTCATCTGGTGTTTCAGCCTCGAAGTTGACAGTTTCGAAGATGTGATCTGAGTAGGCTCTTCTGAGAACATCTAAACACGAACATTGTTGGCACGGGAGAATTAATTCTCTTAGAAGTGACACAAATGTCTCACATCTACTAGTATCCACACATAGGATGTATGAAAGAAAGTGTTCTTGAATTTTGTAAGATTAAATTTAATTTCAAGACTCTAGTATAACTCTGATTTGAACTTAGGAGGTATCAAGATTCCAATGAGTAAGTGAATTACGAAAATTCAGAATTATTATCTGTTCCTTTTTCAAAGACTCTTCTAACTTTAATTCTCTATTGTCTGTGACCCATTAAGTTCATATCAAACGCTGAATGGTGAAAATTATTGGCCCAAACTTGACACAAGAGGAGGATGAATTGGGTCATAAACCTTTTCATTTTTTCTTTTATCTTTACAAATTCTCATCACTTCGACCAATCCATTTTGTAGATAATTAATTATAAATATAATGTGAAGGGATTTGATTAATAGATTATTTGTCTCATTGTGGTATATTTAACAATATAATGCATAGGAATAAAATAATCACAATTCAAACAACATATAATTGTAAATCATAGGCAGATAGAGATAGAGACAATCAACAACGTTAAACAAAATATTTTTATAATAGTTCGAAAAAATAAATTTGCCTACGTATACTCCTCCGACCTCTTGCGGAGATTTCTAATCCACAACGTATACGTATCTTCTTCCCGGGCGAACACCAAACCATTACAATCTCTTACATTACAAGTTCGCTTATGTTCTACCACAACTCTCGTAAGGCAACCTACGTTTAAGCTTTGCAACTCTCTCACCAGGTAAGGTACGTTTATAAATTGCTACAATCACTACAACAAAAACTGCCTATAAGGGCACTTCTGTTAAGACACTATAGGGGCTCTGTCGCGACACTTTTTCGTGCGCCGATAGACCATTTTGTTGTAGTGAATTCTCTCACAAAACAAGTTGCGTTTAAGTCTTTCTACTTTCTTACTAGACAAGCTATGTTTACGCCTACTCTCTCACTTGACGATAAATTTATGTCTTGGTACATTCTCTCACTCTACAAGGCACTTTTATGTCTAGGTACAATATATCATAAGGCAAGCTACGTCTATGCCTTGCTACACTCTTACCAAGGTTTACATTTCTTGGATTTCTTCATACCTTTCCCCAGGCAGAGATCACGCATTACCAAGGTTCACCACGTTGAATTTTTCAAGTACAACAATAATCAATACAACTCTCAAACAAACAAATATATTTACAATAATAAGTACTCAAACTCAACTATTATGTATCTACTCTTGAGATATGGAGATTCTATCTCCCGAATAATCTTTTCCCTACAGAAATTTGGCCAGTGCTTATTGATTGATTATTCCCTTTGCGTTCTTCATCACTCAGCTCAATAATGTTCTATCTATCATATTTTGGATAGTGCCCCAACAAGGTGTAGATATAATATGCAAACACTAGGCAATCTAAGTTGACTGGATAGGTGACTTCAAACTTCGTGATCTATCCCAAAGTCTAACGAAGCTTCTAAACACTCCCTTAAGATGTATATCACAGAATATGTTGTCTAGTGTTTTGTGCTCACATGTAATGTACGTTTTGTTTCATGAACGTTCTTGACATTTTATTTCATGCAATCTACATTTTATTTAATTCAATGTACGTTTTATATCACATAATAAGTGTAAACTAGACAAATGCTATTCACATTAAGGTTAAATTCAAGTTCTAAGGTTTAGCCCATTAAGGTTAAATGCAACGTACATTTTGTTTCATGAATGTTCTTGACATTTTATTTCATGAATATACATTTTATTTCATGCAATCTACATTTTATTTCATTCAATGTACGTTTTATGTCACATAATAAGTGTAAGCTAGACTAATGCTATTCTCATTAATGTTAAATTCAAGTCTAAGGTTTAGCCTATTTACGTAAATGTTTGATTACTTTTATTTCTTAATCACAGAAGAGGATATGGCATGAATACATGATGACACTGATTATGATACGCATAAGTAAGAGCAAGTAGGAAGTCATAACATCATGTTAGCGATACTTGATTAGCCTTTTTTGTTTTTTAAACTAAAGGCAATTTTACGTTCGCCAATTGCTTGGGATATAATGCATACATAAGCGCATATAAGATGTTATCAATAAGTACATGTGACATTAAAAATCACTTTATTAACTCTTCTCAACATATAGCATGTATGATTCTTCTCAATGTGAAGTTACGACAATTTTCAAGAAAACCATTAACTCTTATAAAGTTTGATAAAATGTCCAATTCAGCTTATCCCTTTTTGGAATGGTACGTGGAGGATTTAAGATCTCGATGAGTAACTTAATGTCGTCGACTGTGCGAGTTCTTCCCGTTTCTAATATACCAATTCTAATGAATTCGTGATTAAGTAGACAACTGATAGGTGTGATCTACTTATCTATTTCAAATCGAAATTGTTAGTTTTTTAGCACGTTTATTATGTTTTTAATACGTTTTAATATATTTTTATTCTTTTTGTATTAAAACAGATGTGTGGAGTGAAAAGGTAAGAAAACGGAGCATAAACGATCAAATCGTATCAAGAACGATGAGAAATTGAGCAAGGAGGAAAGATTCTGAAAGAAGCCCACCGCTGCGGCGTCCAGACCTCCGTCGTGGCGGTGAAAATGCAGAGAATGGCTATTTTGCTGAACTTCCACCACCGCAGCACTGAGAATGCAGGATGGTCTCCATTATCCATCGCCGCGGCGCTGAATCCCACAGCCACGACGGTCAGCTCCGCATAGTCTTAAGATATTTTATTAGATATTTTGCCTATTTAAACCCTTTTTTTCCTCTTCTATTCCAGTGGAATCACCCCCAAGGTCTTAGACTATATTTTAGGGTGAGTTTGAGAGATTTTTGAGGGAGAGCTTTCAACCCGAGGTAGAAGATGAAGGAGGAAGCGATCGATCAACGGTTTTAGTACCAAATGTTCAGATATCAGCTAAGTCGTTTATTTCTTTTCTTTATTTTCTTCAGTTTGGTAGTTGTTGAGCATGTTTACGACATTTTACATTGTATACATAGTTATGGTCATTAGCTAAACATAGGTTGTTTAGGAATTATTAATAAATTTATGAATACGTTGTTTAGTTGAATTTATGTTTCATTTGCAGTTGTTCTTCGATGTTTGATTGTGTTTATCGTTTTTGTTTCTTGATTATGCTTAGATAGATATATTTAGAATTCAAGGTTTGACAAACCCCGAATTTGGACTGGGGTTAACGAACACCACGATCCAATAACCCGAGAGAGAATTGGATTGTGTACAATGGATGACATTGGGGCAAGACTCACGCGACCTAGGGTCGTTAAGACGTTGAGGGGGACTTCTTCGTTGACACGAAATCACGTATTCCCCCGTCTTACACTCGGTAGAAGTGGTAGGGGAGTTTTAGAACTAAATTTGTCGATAGGGTAAATACAACGCGACGATCCAATAACCAGGGAGAGAGTTGGATTGTGCGCAATCAATGACGTTGGGGCGAGAGTCACGTGACCTAGGGTCGTTAAGACGTTGATGAGGACTTCGGCGTTGACACAAAGTTGCGTATTCCCCCGTCTTACACTCGGGAGAGGTGGCGGGGGAGTTTAAGAACTGAGATTATCGGATATGTCGAACGTCATTAACATAAACTAAAACGAGATTCAACACGTATTCGTAAACGAAACTAATCCTAGACAATCTATTCTCTCAAAACTATCTCAATTTAGTATTAGTATAGTTAAATTAATATTTTGGTATCAGTAATAATAAATTTATGAATACGTTGTTTAGTTGAATTTATGTTTCGTTTGTAGTTGTTCTTAGATGTTTGATTGTGTTTATCGTTCTTGTTTCTTGATTACGCTTAGATAGATATATCGAGAATTCAAGGTTTGATAAACCCCAAATTTGGATTGGGGTTAACGAATGTCACGATCCAATAACCCGGGTGGGAATTGGATTGTGTACAATAGATGACGTTGGGGTAAGAGTCACGTGACCTAGGGTCGTTAAGACGTTGAGGGGGACTTCTTCGTTGACATGAAGTCTCGTATTCCCCCATCTTACACTCGGGAGAGGTGTCGGAGGAGTTTTAGAACTGCAATTGTCGATAGGGAAAACACAACGCGACGATCCAATAACCCGGGAGAGAGTTGGATTATGCATAATCAATGACGTTGGGGCAAGACTCACTTGACCTAGGGTCGTTAAGACGTTGAAGGAGACTTCGACGTTGACACAAAGTCACTTATTCCCTCGTCTTACACTTGGGAGAGGTGACGAGGGAGTTTACGAACTGAGATTGTTGGATATGCCGAACGCCGTTAACATAAATTAAAACGAGATTGAACACGTATTCGTAAACGAAACTAATCCCTAGACAATCTATTCTCTCAAAACTATCTCAATGTAGTATTAGTATAGTTAAATTAGTATTTTAGTATTAGTATTAAATTATATTCCATTTTTATCGCCTAGATAAAATTAGGTTATGATAATCGCGGTAGTCAATAGTAATCTTAACCAATCCCTGTGGATACGATACCTGACCGAAAGGTTCATTATATTAAAACTTGACCTGTACGCTTGCGGTGAAAGTAGCAACGTTTAAATTGTGGCCACCAACAACCTCTTTGATTTATCTTAGAAAACTCTCTTGGTTTTCTCAAAATGTTTTATTTTAGAAGTAATGAATTTAACTCTTAGATAGGCCAATTTGAAAATCCAATTCAATTTATTTTTTTTAATCACGAGATCAATTTCATGTACTTTAACATCTAGGAATGTAGATATGATCAATATAAACAACTTCTAGATATATTAGTGTGCATACAAGTAAATTAATCATATCATCAAGCATAGATATACATAAAGTGGCTATACAAATAAGATGGAGTATGTAAAACATGATCTAGACTTTGTCAATTAAGCATATAATAAGCATGTTTCAAGATTTAAACAATGAGGCGCAAAGTAATGTGTAATAGAACAAACTCACCAGATGTAGTAATAATAATTCGGGTGTGTTTCATCTTCCAGGATGACCAATTTTCTTCCTTCTCAAGTCCCTTACAAGCTTAGAGCATCACAAGATTCGGGTGTGTTTTTGTAGTGTTTCTTCTCACTATAATATATATATATATATATATATATATATTAAGTTCAAATCATCATCCTTCTCAAATTTGTGCAATTATGTGGGATTTATATGGTGTTGGTCAAGATAGTGACTGTTGCGCCAAATCTAGGATCAAAAGGCGATTAATTTATTCTAATTAATAATTTGAACATTAGGTGCATATCTATAACATTTAATTCTAACTTTCCAATTTAATCAAATTGGACAAGAACCTGTAGGGAGACAAGGTGCATCAAGAAGGCCTGCAATTTTGGGTTCAAAAAATACAAACATTTAAACATCAAATTTGCCCTTTGATTTTGATCCATAATTTGTAATCCTTGATTCAAATGATAGAAAATATATTCAATGAAAGATAAAAATAATTTTGAATCAATTTGGTATTCAAAACAAGGTTGAATTTGATTTTTTCCTCAATGTATAATAATATATCCCGTAAATTGGTTGATTCATTTGTGTAATTGATTGAAAAATTGTAACGACCCAGTTTCTCAGGGTTGGCACGTGATTTCTCCCATTGGAGAATTAACACTAAAACCGAACGGTCAATATTTTGTCTTATAAATCGGAGATTTTTTTTGCAACATGATGGCGACAATTACAATTTGTTAATTTATCAAATCAATTTTACAACAGTGAATAATCGATTCGATTATTTCGAATTCAAATACAACTACTATTAGAATACAAGTAAGTAAGCCCATTAAAAATTGGGGGGTAAATGTAACGGCCCGGTTTCCTAGGACCATTACGCGGTTTCTCCTATTGAGAATTTAACTGAAATCGAATCACCAGTATTTTTAGTCTATACATTTGGATAAATGTTACAAACAACGGTGACGGTTTTATTTATCAATGACGATAATTTTACTAAATAAATAATATTTTAATTAACAAAAACATGATAAATTTTATATGCGACAACGATAATTAGAATTATCAAATTTATAATTTATCAATTTATCGAATCGAATTTATGACAATAAATAATAAATACAACTATTACAAATTTTAAATAGAAATTCAACTAAAATTTATATCGCCGTTTCGCTCCTACCGGGCCAGCAATCTAAACTGTGAGGTTGTGAGCCAATGCTCAGTAGAACTCTAACTTCTCTAATACATGCATTTAATTAACGCAACAAATAAAACACATTGGCATAATTTTCACATAGTCATAATTATTTCATCAAAATTAAACAATTAAAATTCCACAACAATAACAATAATAAATCACACAATAGAAAAATTAAATACATGTATTAAAAAAATTAGAAATTCTACCTGAAATCTGAAGCCGGAATCCGAAATGGAATCAGAATAATTTTTCTCACCAAATCATTCCACATATATATATATGGAAAGTAAAATCTAACTTAATATAATTGTCCTGCTTTTATCCTGATCTCAATTCCTTGTGTATATATATATAATTCTTTTATTATTATTATTATTATTATTATTATAAGTGTCATATATATGTTTAAACGAGTTGTGTTGTCTTCTTAATATGAAGACAACACAATTTAATATTTTATTATTATTATTTACAGTTAGATCCCTCTTAAAATAAAATAAAAATTAATTACATCCCGAAACTCTTAAAAATATATTTTAAATAGCACATTGGTCCCAAAACTTCTAAAATTAATTTAAAATTAATATTAAACTCCCAAAATTTATCAAATATTATTTATACCATCAATTTACAAAATAACCCAAAAAAATATCACACTTATGTAAAATAATATTTTCAAAAAATATAAATTTCACGTTTAACTTCAAAAATTATTATGTATTTGTATTGCCAATTCACAAAATCGTCCTTAAAAAATATTAGACTTATATATATATATATATATATTTTAAATATAAATTTTGGGATATTACAATTTACCCCTCTTAAATAAATTTTATCCTCGAAATTTCATTCAAAATAATAATAATTCAGAACGCACCGCACGGTCATGTTAGTCACACTCAATTCTAAAATAATAGTTCTCTATGTAGGGTCTCATAACCGAAAGTCGCCCATAATTCACATTCGTCAACATTCATTCCACTTATCGCAACATTCTCATTCGCAGTGGCCTACATTATATCCAACAATCTACGGACCGGGTGCACTTTGGTCGGTAACACCTAGCAAAGATAACCAATTGTCAAAGAATCTTATGTTTCTAAACGCTTCCGTTGCACTACTCTGATAAAAATAGTAATAAATAACAATATATCTTTAGAATATCATGGTAGTCTCATTGGATTGGGTCAATCTCAATTCCAACAAGTCTACGACCTCAATAATTTTTTCACTTGGCATGACTTTTTCGTCTACTACCATATCCCATGGCCAACATTTATCAATTTCATTCAACATTTAAGCCAATATGTTTGCAACCAGTATCTTATCCAACAGATAGTCCAAATTCCTAATGGACTATCCTGAGAGACTAAAAATGACTACCTCTAATATTCACATTAAACTTCCAATAATCCCATAAAAATTTTCATAAAATCAAACCATTCAAATTTCAGGTAATAAATTTTTTTCACAATACGTCAAAAATACATAAATATTTCTCAAGCACATAAATACATCTCAAAACACCTAAATACGTTAGAATCATATAAATACCCTTCAAAACACATAAATACCGCCGAACCACATAAATACGTATCAAATTACATAAACACGTTTTCACCACCCAAATATGTATCGAAACACACGAATACCTATGAATCACATAAATACGTGTCAATCTCGTAAATACAGGTCGAAATACATAAATATATTCCAAACCACATAATTATCTAGAAATACATAAATATGTTACCAACATGTAATCATGTCGCCAAAGTCGCGTAACCTAACAAGTTCAATACTGAATTCAATACTCACGTGAAATGTATATAAAAAATATTATATAAAATCCCAACTCGCATTTCTACAATACTAATTAAGCTCAAAATTTCAAATTAATATTTCAAAATAATAATTGGCTCTCGATAGTTTCACAATGACCCCACACTCCACCTCTGTCAATCGTTACTAATAGACCAATATCTATCCGAATTATTTTTATCAGTGTACTGTTTTCGTAATGTAGAAGCATTTTATGAATCAAGTATTTTTTATCAACATCCACTTTCCAATAAAATATTGCTACACTGGGTAGTATTCAAATCTTAACAAAAATATCATCGTAATAGAACAACCGAATTTAAATCAACTAGCCAACTCATTTGTATATAATAAAATAACATACTTCCTTGCCAGCCATATGATCGTTTTACCTTACGATCGGGAATGATCATATCCACCCTGTAGGACTTGCCTAACAGGTAACAACATATATAATATATCCATCCTGTAGAACTTGCCGGACAGGTAACAACATATATAATATATTAATCTTGCAGGACTTTCTTGACAGGTAACAACATATATAATATATCAACCCTGCAGAACTTGTCTGACAGGTAACAACATATATAATATATATAATATATCCATCCTGCAGGACTTGCCCAGTAGGTAACAACATGTATAATATATCCACTCTGCAAAACTTGTCTGACAGGTAGCAACATATATAATATATATATAATATATCCACCTTGCAAGACTTACTTGGCAGGTAACAACATATACACACATCTCGCAGGACTAGCTCTCTTGACGAGAAGACAACTATGACATAACAGAATAATAAAATTATTTTTCACCTTTAAAATTTTTCTTGATCCATTAATCATCGTAAAACTGTCAATGTTCATCAATACCTATTTTTTCCCAAATTTAATACGAAAATATAATTTGATAATTTATATAGAAGATAGTAAATACCTTTAAATTGATACTTTCAATTCAATGACTATTCATGTGGTCCACGGCTAACACAACACTCACCTAGACTTATTTAACTTACTATTAGTAAGTTGTATTAATTAAACACCACCTAAAATGTTAGTATGTTAAATTTGAAACTTATAGGGACCAACCTGAAATAATGGTAACAACACATGGGTACAAATTGTCAAACCACCAAAACAAAACGGAGACGTCAATGCATACAAATGTGGACCAACCTACAATCCTTGCACATATGTATAAGCATCACACCATAATTATTTCGTTAATGGAGGCAACGCAAACAAGGCGATCTTTCTCCATCCTTTTTTTTTTTCCCTCTTTATTTATTTATTTATTTATTTAAGATTATGATATTAATCTGTGCTTTAACAACTTTGCCATTATATCGATGATCTAATAACATAATCTACAACATGATCCTCATCTCTGTTTTTTTTTCTCTTTCTTTCTCTTTTTTTTTTTTTTTTTTTTTCAGTGTAATGAGCGTTTGGCTACTAGGAATTGGGGCCTCAAACTTTGGAATTAGGGATAAAACTAAGGTACAAAGTGCAAGAATTGCAACATTTATTTATTTATTTATTTTTAAAACAACAAACACAACAATAGCATACTTAAGACCTAAATGAAGAATGTAGTATCATCTACTGCCAAAGTTGAAAATAGATCATGTATTGCATCAATCAAATTAATCTTGATTAAATGATGATGAATTAGAAGGATAGACAATTCATGGTGCATACAGAGAATTATAATAGGGCCAAGAGAAATCATTGAGTTAGCTACCAAAAAAAGAAACTCTAAAATTTTTCAATTGTATAGTTTTATTAGAAACTGTAGAGTTTTTTTATTTTCTTCAGGGTTCTGTTTGTTTTTTATTTTTAGAAGATAAAAATTATTATTTTTAATATTAGTTAATTTATTATGAGTAATGGGTACCATAACCCAGGCCTAAAGCAATCACAAACCCGCTCTGATACTACCTGTAATGGCCCGGTTTTCTAGGGCCGTTACGCGATTTATCATATTGAGAATTTAACTGAAACCGAATCAAACTGAAACCGAATTACTAGCTAGTATTTTTATTATATATATTCGGATAAATTTTACAAACAACGGCGACAGTTTTATTTATCAACGATGATAATTTTACTAAATAAATAATATTTTAATTAACAAAAACCTGATAAATTTTACACACGACAACGATAACTAGAATTATCAAATTTATAATTTATCAATAAATCGAATTGAATTTACGACGGTAAATAATAAATACAATTATTACAAATTTTAAATATAAATTCAACTAAAATTTGTATCGCCGTTTTGCTCCTATCGGGCCTGCAATCAAAACTATGGGGTTGTGAGCCAACGCTCAGTAGAACTCCAACTCCTCTAATATGTGCATTTAATTAACGCAACAAATAAAACACATTGGTATAATTTTCACATACTCATAATTATTTCATCAAAATTAAACAGTTAAAATTCCACAAAAATAACAACAATAAATCACACAATAGAAAAATTAAATACATGTATTAAAAGAGTTATAAATTCTACCTGAAATCTGAAGTCGGAATCCGAAACGGAATCAAAATAATTTTTCTCGCCAAATCATTCCGTATATATATAAAGTAAACTCTAACTTAATATAATTCTTTTACTTTTATCCTGATCTCAATTCCTTTTGCATATATATAATTCTTTATTATTATTATTATTATTATTATTATTATTATACGTGTTATATATATGTTTAAATGAATTGTGTCGTCTTCTTAATACGAAGACAATACAATTTAACACACACACACACACACATATATATATATATATATTATTTACAGTTAGACCCCTCTTAAAATAAAAAAAATATTAATTATACCCAAAAAATTTTAAAAGTATATTTTAAATAGCATATTGGTCCTAAAACTTCTAAAATCAATTTAAAATTAATATTAAACTCCCAAAATTTATCAAATATTATTTATACCATCAATTTACAAAATAACCCAAAAACATATCACACTTATGTAAAATAACCGATATAGGGGAATCTCGTAAGATACATCACGGGGTCAAAAGTTCACCCAATCATAGAAGAGCGGCTGGAATGAGAGCTAAAAAATCCCTCAGTACCGAGCTGGAGTGTCCCCTAGCCGAACTGAGGGTCATCTCAGTGAAGAAGTCAGGACTGGCAAACTGAGGTTCGACCTTCCGAACTGACGATCTGCGGCACCCTTTGCTCGCCACCTCAACACTCGGGAGTTCGCCAGGCTGTAATAGGGCCCTGGCCCATGGGCCTCCAGTTGTGGGCTTAAAAGCCAGCCCAGGCGATTATAGGACTAACCTGTTTGCTCATTGGTTGCCTAGCAGATCAGGGTAATTAACCTGAGCTGGCCCCCTAATTTCGCGGCGCTAATCAAGTACTGGCACCTATAAATACACCAGAACACCCACTGCCCAATGGTATGTGACTACTACTAAACCCAATATAAATTTTCAGCCCTCCATCTCGGAATACTTATCCTCACGCCAGAGGGACTTTATTGGGGATAACCCCGGTAGGTCTTTGTGCAGGTGTTGAGCGCAGAAGAATGGAGCTCAGCTCGGAGATCGTCACCACCCCTGAACGCAACTTGCTACAGCATTAGTGGCCGCCCTGTGTCCCAGGTATCCTCCCGAACCATACTGTTGACCAGCAACTACTTTTCGGTATCAACAGTTTGGCGCCGTCTGTGGGAACACACTAAAAGCCTCCCTTAATCATCAACTTCCCACGAGGTTAAGATTTGATGATCACAAGGTTTGGGAAGGAAATCCGCCAGGCCGACCAAGCGCCCGCCACCAACAGCAATCCACCCCCCATATCCGTGCATGATATGTTTAGAGTTCCCAGGTCGGATCCCTCGGTACCTCCTGAGGAGGGGATCCACCTGTCCGCCATCCCACCGTCCGGGCTGGAGGGACCGACCACTCAGCAAGCCACCCGAGTAGGACCTATCTTGTCTCCAGAACAGCTTGTTGGGCAGGCCTCTAGAGCGCCTGAGGCAGCCCGCGTCGATTTTTTGGAGCGTCAGCTCAGCAAATTCCAAACCTTCTTCCACATCGTCCTGACCCGCTTGCTACTAGTCCCTCCGATGGACCTTCCTACAGTCCAAGTTGCGAGCAGGGAGGGTCGAGCGGTCGTGGGTGAAGAACGTATCATCCGTTCCAACGGACGTGACCTGCCGCCTCGGATCCGCAACGTTAATCGGAGGGAAGTGGAGGTGGCACCCCCTGAGATCTCGGGATCCCCGTCATCACCTCCACCACGGCGAAGGAGAGGCGACTGAGCCGAATCACCCCTCGCCCATAGCGCTACCATGTGGTCCGATCATCACCCCCGTCGCTTTCGGGAGGTCGATTCACATTTCTTACCACGACAGCTCCCATCTCGGGCCACTTTCAGTTAAGCTCGGGCCCAGCCAGGGGCTAAGATGGTAGTAGAAAGGCGCTTAGCTAACATGGAGGTGGCCTTGCAACAGATCCGGGGAACCAGGGGCCTGTCTAGGCTTCCCTCAGAGGTAAGATCTCCTTTCATCAATGAAATTTTGGAAGAGCCCTTGCCCGCGCGATACACCTATCCCCAAATGGTCCTATATGACGGTGTCACTGATCCGGAGGACCACTTGTCCATCTTCAGGTCGTATATGGATCTACACTCCGCCTCAATAGCAATGAGGTGTAAGGCATTTCTCCTCACCCTCACGGGGGCCGCCGGGGCTTGGTTCCAAACTTTGGCACCAGCTTCCATCTCCAATTTTCACGAGTTAGAATTATTATTCCTTTCGCGATTCGGGCGATCGCGACGTAGACCAAAAACCATGGCCCACATTCTCGCACTCCAACAATTACCCGATGAGTCGCTGGGGGATTATGTGGAGAGGTTTTACAAGGAGATCATCGGGTGTGATGAGCTCAGTGACATGGTCGCGATGAGCGCATTCATCGACGGCCTGAAACATCAACGCCTCATGTATGACCTCTATTCTAACCCAGCTCCTACTCTGGATGCTGCCCTAAAGAGAGGCACGAGGTTTCATAATGCTGATGAGCGGGAAGCAGCGAGGAAGGACCAAGGAGGTAGTCACAAGAAGAAAGGAAAGGCAGAAGAAAGGCCGAACAAACACCATGGATCCAAAAGGCTACAGGCAGAAGGGAGGCTGGGGCCGTTGCCCGGAGATCGGAGATCGTTCCCGCCCCAGGGAAACCGCCAACAGAACTACACGCCTCTCACCGTCTCGGTGGCCACCATCTTAGCTGAGAATGCAGGGAGGGATTTTTTTCCTCCTCCTCTTCCACCCAGCGGAAAACCGATGGGGAGGTCTATGGACAAATACTGTGAGTTCCACAAAGACCGGGGACATTCTACCGAGAATTGTTTTCGACTTCGGGAAGAAATTGAAGCCCTCATTAGCAGGGGGTACCTCGGTCGCTATGTTCGAAGGGATGGCCGAGCTCCCAAAACGGAGGAGCGTGACTCCCGCGAAGAACATAGGGGTCGCATAAGAAAAAGAAATAGAAGTCACCCCCCTCCTAGGTCAGATGCAGGGAGGGACGATGACGAGCACAGGATTGATGGCGAGATTAACGTCATCCACGGAGGATTGGGCCTTGGGAGAGAGACCCTCTCATCCAAGAAGAGGTACGAGCACAAAGCCAAAAGAAAAGTGAGCGAAGACGTCTTCACGGTCAGCACGGTTAACGCTGCAGAGCACAACGTTATTTCATTCAGTGAGAAAGACCTTAGGGATGTGCATGTGCCCCCACGACGACGTCCTCGTCATCATGGTGATCATCCATCACTACAAAATGGGACGGATCCTGGTAGATGGTGGTAGTTCCGCTGATATTATCTTCAAATGGGCATTTAAGAAAATGAACGTAGATCTCAGCGCGATAAAACAGTCGATGGCCCCTAGTCGATTTTGGAGGGGATGTTGTGAACGCCGCCGGGTGGATCTCGCTTCCAGTAACAGTCGGGGCCCATCCACGGACCTCCACTGTTTGGACCAAATTTCTGATCATAGACAAGCCCTTGCCCTATAACGCAATCATGGGTCGACCCACGGTGGCTGCCCTTAAAGCCGTCTGTTCCCCATATCACCAAGCGATGAAGTTTCCCACCGAGGGAGGTGTGGGAGTGGTGAGGGGTGACCAAGAATCCTCCCGGGCTTGTGCACGGAGGGCATTGGAGAAGAAGAAATAGCAATCATAGACGGAGCTAAAGCTCAGAGATTCCGAACTCATGGCTCTAGGTCGGGGGCTAGTGCCTATGCCCATCGATGATCCAAGAGAGGAGGAGGCTGGTCCCCGACCTCATGAGGAACTGGAGGAGGTTTCCATACACCCAACCATTGAAGAGAAAACTGTTAGGATCAGTGCTAGTCTCCCGTCCGAATAGAGGGATAAACTCATCCAACTACTCCAACGCAATTACGATGTCTTTGCCTAGTCCCATGACGAGCTGTTGGGTATTGATCCGAGCGTGGCAATGCACCGCCTCCATGCTGATCTACATCATTCTCTCGTGCGGCAAAAATGGCAGAAATTTCATCCGAAACGCCAGAAGTTAATTGAAACAGAGATGGATAAATTGATTAGCTCTGGCGTCGTTGAAGAAGTTAAATTCCCGGACTGGTTGGTGAATGTGGTCTTGGCTTCCAAGGCTGGAAACAAGTGGCACCTCTGTGTTGATTTCAAAGATCTGAATAAAGCCTGCCCGAAAGACTTCTTCCCCCTACCCCAGATTGATATCGTCATAGACGCCACAACGGGGTATGAGCGCCTGAGTTTCCTCGACGCCAATGCTGGGTACAATCAAATTCCACTGTTTTCTCCCGATAAGAGCAAAATGTCGTTCATCACTGATAGGGGTACATACTGTTACAAAGTAATGTCGTTTGGCTTGCGCAACGCCGGAGCCACTTATTAACGACTGGTGAACAAAATGTTCAAGGAAGAGATCGGAAGGACGATGGAGGTTTACATTGATGACATGTTGGTCAAGAGCTCGAGATCCCTTGACTACACACAACATCTCCACGATTGCTTTGAGAAACTCCGGGTCCACTGCATGAAACTCAACCCAAACAAATGTACTTTTGGGGTTTCTGCTGGAAAGTTCCTAGGGTACATGGTCTCCCAGCACGACATCGACGCTAACCCCGATTAAATACACGCGATCCTCAGAATGGCCTCCCCTCGGAACAAGAAGGAGGTACAGAGTGCTAAGGGGTAGCGACAATTTTGGGTGGACCAACGAGTGCGAGTCAGCTTTCTAAGCGCTCAAGAACTATCTGTCCTCTACTCCTCTGCTCAGCACCCCGAAGGAGGAGAAGACCCTTTACCTATATATTGTCGCGTCTGCAACAGCGGTGAGTGCTGCTCTTGTGAGGGATGACGTCGGGGCCCAGTATCCGGTCTTTTACTCTAGCAAGGTCCTCTCGGATACCAAAACGAGGTACACCAAGTTTGAGAAACTGACTTATGCTCTACTGGTGGCTTCTCAGAAACTGAAACAGTATTTCCAAGCACACTAGATCGTCGTCCTCACAGACCAGCCAATAAGGCAAATTTTGCATTTACCAGACATCTCGGGGTGGTTAATGAAGTATAGCCTTGAGCTGGGTCAGTTTCATATTGAATATCGCCCTAGGACGGCCATTAAGGGTCAGGTCCTAGTAGATTTCATCACTGAGCTCACATTTCCTGAGGACCTCGAGCCACCCGCCACTCAACCAGAAGTAAGAAGGGTGGAAGAAGGGGAAGTGCAGGGTGACTCCAGCCCAGATAACGATCTGGCGACATGGAAGCTGTTTACCGATGGATCATCCAACACCAGTGGTTGTGGAGCGGGGATGGTGCTCGTTGCCCCAGGCAATGAAGAAATTGAGTACGCCCTAAGACTGGGGTTTAGAGCAACTAATAATGAGGCAAAATACGAGACTCTACTGGCCGGGCTCTGTATGGCCAGGGAATTCAATGTGACGGTATTGTCCGTCTTTTGCGACTCTCAGCTGGTCATCAACCAGGTCAATGAGGAATACTTAGCGAAAGACCCTAGTATGACTGCGTATCTTGAGAGGGTCAAAACCCTGATGGGGGAATTCAAAGAAATCAATGTATCCAAAATACCACGAGAGGAGAACCGGCACGCCGATGCCTTGGCAAACCTTGCCTCGGCAGTAGCGTTAACCCTGAAGCGAAGTGTGCCAGTTGAGTATCTCGATGCTCCGAGCACGACAGTTTCTGACCGAGTGGCTCCAATCTGTGAGCTTAATAACCATCCCACTTGGATGGACCCCATCCGTAAATATCTGAAAGACAGAACGCTCCCCGACGATCGCAACGAAGCAAGAAGGATGCGATACAGGTCAGCCAGATATTGCATTCTGGACGGGGTCCTGTATCGACGTTCCTTCTTTGGACCATACTCACGGTGCTTGTGGCCGGAAGAAGCCGACTATGTAATGAGAGAGACCCATGAGGGAATCTATGGCAATCACTTGGGGGGCAGGGCCTTGGCTCGAAAACTCCTCCGCCAAATATATTTTTGGCCAAAAATGCTAGAAGACGCGAGTGAGTTCGTAAAAAAAATGTGACAAATGCCAACGTTTCGGTCCCCACCCTTATCTACCGCCAATGACCATGGTGCCCATGGCGAGTCTGTGGCCCTTTGCCCAATGGGGAATCGACTTGTTGGGCCCTTTTCCACAGGCCACTGGTCAAAGGAAATTCCTCGTGGTCTCTATCGACTATTTCACTAAGTGGGTGGAAGCCGAACCCCTGGCCTGCATTACCAAGGAGAAAGTCCGGGACTTTGTCTGGAAGTCCATGGTGTGTCGGTTCGAAATCCCGAGGGTAATCGTGTCCGACAACGGCACTCAATTTGACAATAACTTGTTTACTTCTTTTTGCTCCGGCCTGGGTATCTGAACACACTTTGTGTCTCCTAGTCATCCGCAAGCTAATGGACAGGTAGAAGTCACGAATCGAACGGTTCTACACGGTTTAAAGACCAGACTTGACAAAGCTAAAGGGAGGTGGGTGGAGGAACTTTACTCGGTCCTCTGGGCATACCACACCACTTCCCGGACCCCGACTGGAGAGACATCGTTCGCAATGACTTTTGGATCCGAATCCGTAATTCCTGCGGAAATTGGATTGTCGACCTTTCGAACGTTGCCCTAATGGACAAGACCAGCAGACGAACGACACAATGCTGGCCCTTAATCTAAACCTTCTAGAAGAACGGTGGGAGAACGCTCGAGTGCGCCAGGCAGCATACCAGCAACGGGCAGCTCGATACTATGATAGAAGGGTGTGACCACGACATTTTGACATCGGAGACCTAGTCCTCAGAAAGGTAACCCTAGCGACAAAGGAGCCAAATGCAGGAAAGTTGGCCCCCAGCTGGGAAGGGCCTTATCGCGTGATAAGAATTGCAAGGCCGGGTACATATGAACTCGAAACTGAGGAAGGCGTTCCGCTGCGACACCCGTGGAACGCCGACCATCTCAAACAATACCACTATAGGACTGAGGTCATTTTGTAATCGTTTCATTTGTATACCGCTAAGTATCGAGTATTTTGATGATAATATAACGACCTTGTTACTTAAACAGGCCTTCCGGCGCACTAAGGCACTCCTACTACAGGCTGGGTGGCAGGGTGGTCGTAACCATGATAGTTAATCACCAAAATGATGCCACAACATGTTTAAAGTTGTAAGCATTGAGAATTAAGGTCTGTAAAGACTTGACACGCGTGCAAGAAGGTGGGGTCGTGAAGGTGTAAGGGTTTGCAACCCTATCCCGAACACTTAAATTGAGAACAACTGCTCAACAACAAAAAAAATTTGTTGTTGTATTCCATTCCACAAAGTAAACAAGGGCTTACATCGGTGGGGTTCTAGCCCGTATTAAAAAAACAAACAAAAAAAAAAAGTACGTACAAGGGGAGTTTAACAAAATCCAAAATCCAAATTTTTTTTTCTAAGTCTTCAAAAAAGGCCAAGGTGAAGATCTATTCTTCCCCATAAGCACCTTCGACGCCCACAACATCGACGTTAGTGTCTTCGTCACCCTCAATTTCCTCTCCACCAGCCCCTTCAGCACCGGCTTCATGTGTTGGACCCTCGACAGCCCCTTCAACTAGCTGTTCCACCGCCAACTCGCCGTGTTGGGCAAATTCCATCCCAATACCCGAGCTGTCGAACTCCGGGTAATGGCGCTGAAGGTAGAGGAGCGTGGCCTTGTGCCCGTCATCCATGAATTCGGCAGCAAACTCGTACTTTAGATTTTCGAATTCTTCGCCGGATTTATAGTCCTCAACGGCTTTCTACTCTGCCCGACGGATGGTCTTTCCCCTCTGTTGCTCTTCTTTTTTCAATCTCCTATCCAACTCCTCAACTCTCTTCTCCAGTTGCACTTTCTGCCGCTCGAAGTCGTCCCGTTCTTTGGTCACGAGGACGTGCTTGGCTTGTAGGCCCTGATGGGCCTGGGCGGGAAGCTGAAGGTTGTTCGTTAGGCGGTTCACCTTTGCCTCAGCAGCGTTCTTCTCGGATCTCAGCATGGCTTCTTCCATGGCACTCTCTGAGATTCGGTCAAAAACCACAAACATTCGAAGCATGCCCTGCGTGAGAAAGAGAATGTCATCACACTTAGAAAATTTTAGCCACAAAATGCAAAGCAAAAAAATATAAGTGTGAGAAAGTGTTACCGCGACTTGGTTGCAGATGACCTGGCGTATCAGGTTACCAGTGCTCTCCCCCTCCATTAGTTCTTTATCGTTGGGAGGTGTCATGCGACGGAGATAGCCCGGCATCACCTCCGGGCTCTTCAGTAGCGCACGATCGGCTGGCAACCTGGTGTTCGCCACCCCAAAGAACGATCCATCCACTGTCAGCTCGGATGACGCCCTGGGCACAAACCTCGCTCTCTTCGAGGACTTGTGCTTTTTGTGCTTCCCCTTATGAGCTTTCCTCTTCCTCTTGTCAAAACGGCGAGGAGACGAATCATCGCTCAAGGTTTGCATGGATTGCCGGGATCCCGACTTGGATTGGGGTGTGTCGCGGATAACCACGCCAGGCAGGGCGGGTGAGCGACTACTGGCTGGCGTCCCGGGGAACCGTGCAGGTTCCTTCTCTACTTTCTCCGCCTCAGCAGCCTCCTTCGCCTTCTTCTCCAGAAGCTTCTGTACTACTATTGCCTTATCCATAGCTGCAATATTCAATAAGATATTTAGAAATTCTTCCGTCCAGGCCGACAGCATCCGATTTTATACAAGGATATCTGCGTGAATTAAGCGTAACACGCGTAAAATTACCAAGTATGGAAAATTGACATTGCAGAAAATTCCTTATCGTTGTCTGAATCAAGAAAGAAATCGGGTGCGGTAGAGACGTCCGGCGGAGAAAACCAGAAGGCTAAAAATAGCTGAGAAGCGATCAGGGTGTTCACCTTGTCTCTCTGCTCAGAAATGGCTCTGCTCGGCTCTGGTCTTTTCTTCTTGGGCGTCTCCTTAGTTGCAGGAATTCACGAGACAAGGATATTAATGCATACGCAATAAGTAAAGCCCAAAAAACCAAAAATTCCTCTTAAGGGGCCGCAGCCTTACCAACTTTTCCCCATTCCATCTGGAGGGGATATCTTCCTTCTTCTTCCAGGCCGGATTGCCAATAGCTTCCTCCGATATAGAAGAACTGGGGCTTCCATCGATGAATAGAAGAGTCTAGGTCCTTCAAAAATGTTGACTTGGATGAAATATAACACCACCTAGCGCCCCGAGAGAGTGGCTTGAGGAAGAACAGAGCCCTGAAGAGCTCGATGCGCGGCTCAAGTCCTTCGGCCGGGAAGATAATATACAAAGCCACCAGGGCTCTCATACCGCGGAGCACTTTGTGATGTACACAAATGGTACTCCTCACAGATGGCCCTGATCCACCAATGGAGGGGAAAGCGAAGGCCCGCCTCCAGCTATTTCCTATAGACTGTCATAAATCCAGCTGGTGGCATACAGGCCCGATCGTTGGGCCCAGGAACAAGTGTCGTGACCCCCTCCAGGATGAAGAATTCGCTCCGGCAGGAGAGCACGGATTCCTCGGTCATGGTTGTTTTGATTTTCCATACCGGACTCGAGGGCGGAACTTTTATGAATAGTTTTTCTGGCCCAATATTGTGCACCTCGTTTTCACGAAGTAGCTTGGGAATGGAGACGCCGGTGTGGATCTCCACCACTGTGATGGGTTCGGGAGGGACCCTGACCCCAGCGTCAAGTGATGTAGATGCCCCACCACTCTCGTTAGCACGGCTCACCACAAATGCACGGTCTTCCAGGCATGACTGGATAGCACCGCTCATTTCGTGGATCCTGGCCATAGTGCTTAAGGAGGCGTCTCTCGGAGCAGGACACCTCTCCACCCTAAATTGAGGAGAGCTGGAAGACGATCGGTCTAAGGAACTGGACTCCGAGTCATCAGCAGAGCCAGACGTCGAAAAAGAAGAGTAAGAATGGGATCCCGACATTTTGTTCGGACACAAAAAAGACACAAAAACGTACCACTACCAGGAAGGAAGAATAGGCTCTGGATTCTACGAAAATTCCAAATGAAAAGTAGGGGCCACCATTTATAAAACGACGCTGTGCCCAGACGAAAGGTCACAAAGGTCAACGGCTGGGGATGCCATGGTTTAAATGCCACTGCCACGTGGCACCCATCCAACGATGGTGGCATGGCCTATCACACGATTCAGAAGAAGGGGGGAACGTGTGGCCCATTTTGTCACGTGTGAGGAGGAAGGCTCTCAAACTTCCCACCCTCAAAAAATCCTAAGGCATGCAAAATGTCCAAGTTCACGACCCTACGGGCTCTCAGCTCGGACAAAATCAAAAGGGAGAAGGCTCTCAAACTTTCCACCCTTCAATAATTCTAATGCATGCCAAATGGCCAAGCTCACGACCCTGCGGGCTCTCAGCTTGGACAAAATCAAAGGGGGAAGGCTCTCAAACTTCCCACCCTCAAAAAAATCCTAAGGCATGCAAAATGTCCGAGTTCACGACCCTACGGGCTCTCAGCTCGGACAAAATCAAAAGGGGGAAGGCTCTCAAACTTTTCACCCTTCAATAATTCTAAGGCGTGCCAAATGACCGAGCTCACGACCCTATGGGCTCTCAGCTCGGACAAAATCAAAGGAGGAAGGCTCTCAAACTTCCCACCCTAAAAAAATCCTAAGGCATGCAAAATGTCCGAGCTCACGACCCTATGGGCTCTCAGCTCGGACAAAATCAAAGGGGGAAGGCTCTCAAACTTCTCACCCTTAAAAAATTCTAAGGTATGGAAATGGCCGAGCTTACGACCCTACGGGCTCTCAGCACAGACAAAATCCAAAGGAGGAAGGCTCTCAAACTTCCCACCCTTCAAAAGAAGTCTAAGGCATGCAAAATAGCCGAACTCATGACCCTACGGGCTCTCAGCTCGGACAAAATAAGAAGGGGGAGGGCTCTCAAACTTCCCACCCCTCAAAAATTCAGAGTGCAGTGACAATGACCGACCTCACGACCTGACGGCCTCTCAGCTCGGACAAAGTCCCAAGGAAGCCGGCTAAAAAAATAAAAATAAAAAATTTGGCCGAGCTCACGACCCTACGGGCTCTCAGCTCGGCCACTTTCAAACAAAGGGAAGGCTCTCTAACTTTTTATCACCACCGTTTCCGTCGTACTGCCGACCTGCCGAACAGAGGAAAATATCTCCTCATCAGCCCAGACTCTACTCTTTACCTTCTTTTTTACAGCCGTTTTTCCCCCAGTGGTATGCCACTTTCGCATTTTGACCCCGCTATCCTTTCCTCCTACTGCTTACCTGCTCCTTTAAAATCCCGAGGCCGTCAGGTTTTACTTCTGCCCTCGGGACTTAGGGGCAATTGATATAGGGGAATCTCGTAAGGTACATCACGGGGTTAAAAGTTCACCCAATCATAGAAGAGTGGCCGAAATGAGAGCTAAAAAACCCCTCAGTACCGAGCTGGAGTGTCCCCCAGCCGAACTGAGGGTCGTCTTAGTGAAGAAGTCAGGACTGGCAAACTGAGGTCCGACCTTCTGAACTGACGATCTGTGGTACCCTTTGCTTGCCACCTCAACACTTGAGAGTTCGCTAGGCCATAATGGGGCCCTGGCCCATGGGCCTCCAGTTGTGGGCTCAAAAGCCAGCCCAGGCGATTAGAGGACTAACCTGTCTGCTCATTGGTTGCCCAGCAGATTAGGGTAATTAACCTGAGTTGGCCCCCTAATTTCGCGGCGCTAATCAGGTGCTGGAGCCTATAAATACACCGGGACACCCACTACCCAATGGTATGTGACTACTACTAAACTCAATATATATTTTCAGCCTTCCATCTCGGAATACTTATCCTCACGCCGGAGGGACTTTACTGGGGATAACCCCGGTGGGTCTTTGTGTAGGTATTGGGCGCAGAAGAGTGGAGCTCAGCTCGGAGATCGTCACCACCCCTGAACGCAACTTGCTACAGCATTAGTGGCTGCCCTGTGTCCCAGGTATCCTCCCGGACCACACTGTTGACCAGCAACCACTTTTCGGTATCAACAATAACATTTTCAAAAAATATAAATTTAACGTTTAACTTAAAAAATTATCCAATATGTATTTGTATCGCCAATTCACAAAATCGTCCTCCAAAAATATTAGACTTATATAAAATAATACACACACACACACACATATATATATATATATATATTTTAAATATAAATTTTTGGAGTATTACACTAAACGTGTAAAAAAAAGGTTTCAAGAGAAAGTGATGTCATTAAACTTGCTTTTGACGTCATTCAATTTGCTTTTGATTCCAAATAGTAGATTGAAAGGTTAATTCATTTTTTACAATTATATTATATTAAAATCTGAAAAGAAGTTATATTATAAAACTATTTCATCCTAAATCACCATTTTGGCACATGACAATATATAGTGATCATTTCTTTATTTTCTACTTATCAATATCAATTTATCAAGTATGAAAATTCTAAAAAACTGATTCATTATAATTATGACGAAAAATGTGGAAAAAAATCAGTAATAATTATAATTATCAAATTCATAGATTCAATTTTACAACGCTAAATAATAAATGCAAATATTATAAATCAAATAGAAATTCAACTAAAATTCATGTTGTCGTTTGACTCCCACCGGCCCTACAATTAAAACTATAGGGTTGTGAGTCAACGCTCAGTAGAATTTTAACCCTTATAATACTTGTATTCAACTTATCTAACAAGTAGCATATCGAGATATTCCTCACGTAATTGTCACATAATACATGATCATAATTATTTCAGTGATATCAACAAATATAATTGAACAATTATTATGGTATATATTATGCTGAAGAAATTAAACACAAATATTAAAAAAATTAAGAACCCTACCTGAAATACAGAGAAAAAATTCTATTCGCTCCTGATCTGCCTCCTCCTTCACTGACGAAATGTGAACTCCACGGCTGGAATTTCTAACATTTTTCTTCTTCCACTTTGTAACATGTAATGTGTATAAATATAACCATATAATTTAATAATAATTATTTATAATTATTATAGGTGATAATTCTCTCTATCTTGCTTCATACTTATCCCCCTTCTCTTATATCTTCGTGACATTTCTCAAAGACATACAAATCAACACTCCTCCTACATGCACTTTCAAAAATCTCCTATAATGTGGACACTACAAGACAAATATAATAATAATAATAATAATAATAATAATAATAATAATTATTATTATTATTATTATTATTAATATTTAATCTTCTACCATCTTCTCTATTTGATTTACACATGTCTTCTAACTTCATTTTTCTTAATTCTCAATTCTCTTTATCTCTCTCTAACATATGACAGACACCCCTATATATATATATATATAGATATATATATAAACAAGAGATCAATATGTGGCCGTTTTTTCCCTTTTTTTTCATGGTGACAAATTGATCCTTAGGCATTAAGAATTTTAAAATTATATTTAACACCCCATGATTATAAAGTAATTCATATTAAATCCAATAATTACACTTACCTCTCCAAAATTATCAAATATTTATTATAAATTACCATAATATACAAATCAACATAAAAATATTATCCTCATATAAAATAATATTTTTAAAAATATAAATTTAACATTTAACTCCAAAAATTATCAAGTATATATTTATACCACAAATTTACAAAATAATCTAAAAACTATTAGACTTATATAAAATAATATTTTTCAAAAATAAAAATTTTCAGGGTATTACACAAATATTCTTGATTAGTTATTCATGAAGACCTACTGCTGTAATCGGTTGACCGATGATGTGTATTGATCGAACAATTGCTTATAAATCACAACCTACTACTACAATTAATTGACCAACTCTTCCTATCGACCGACTAGCTTGGAAAATTAGTCCGCCGATTCCTAAAATCAGTCAACCAATTCCTGCATATTTTCATTTTCTACCCTACTTTTTTACTAACTTAATTCCTATTTTGATTCATTTTTATTCAAATATTTTTCAGTAATATTAGGCATTATAAAACTGATAATTTCAACAAATAAATATGCCACATATGTATGCAAGTGCATGTATGTTCCCTAGATGCTTTTTCAAATATACTTCTCAAGTTTGAGAGTATTATTACCTTAAGACTCGATTTTTGTTGGGATGAGCTTGATCTTTTCTCTACAATAAGTCTTTTAGATTTCGTCTTCATTATGTGTCCTCTTTATTAATGTCGATTTGTCTCAGTCTTCTTATTCATTCCAACATTTCATTCCTTGTTTATTTCGTGAGTTTGTGCCTTGGTGCTTTGGTTTTCTTGCAAGATCTATTACTCAAGAATGTCATTTATGAGTAATGCATGGTTAGTATAATAAATATATTCAAACATATTTCCAAATGATCACATGTGCACACAAATATAGTATATCTAAAGATTTTCAGGTAATTACATATATCACATATGTATGAATACTGATATCTTATATTTAACACAGATGTGTATAGCGTACTTACGTAGTCAAATAAGAAATAAATATATAGACACATACGCATGATGTGAGTATGATACAACTTAGTCTATTTCATTGATATCCAGAGACATATAAGCATGATACAATTTAATCCATTTCTTGGATATCCCTAGTATAACGTCATCAAAGCCTAATATTTTAACAATTTTTCCCTTGTTTATGATGGCAATACTTTGTAATGGATTGACATATGAATGCCATTAGCGTTTGCCTTTTCTATGAAGTTTGTTAAGCTTGATTCGTTGACCGATCTCTGATACCAATTGTTGGCCTAGACTTAACCCGAAGGGGTGAATCGAATCATGAAATTTTTTACTCTTTTCTTTTGTCGCTGCAAGTTCTCATTACTTCAACCAATTCCTTTAGTAGATAATGAATTATAAACATAGGGTGAATAAAGTAATCACAATCTAAACAACATATAAAAATAAATCATAGGAGGATAGAAATAGAGAGAATCAACCTTATAACACAATTTGTTTTATAGTAGTTCGACAAAATCTGTTCGCCCATGTCTATTCCCCTGACCTCTTTCGTAGATTTATAATCTACCAAGTATTCAAATTTTCTTTCTAGGTGAAGATCAAACCATTACAATCTCTCATAGAAAAAATTCATTTACTTTCTGCTACAACTCTCACAAGGAAAGCTACATTTATACCTTACTACTCTCTTACAAAGTAAGTACATTTATACCTTGCTAAAATTCTCTTACAAGACAAGTTGCATTTATATATTTCTACTTTCTCACTAGACAAGCTATATTTATGTCTAGTTATAATCTCTCACAAGGTAAGGTCGTTTATATCTTGCCACTCTCTCATAAGACAAGGCACGTTTATGTCCTACTACAATCTCTCATAAGGTAAACTAAGTTTATGCCTTTCTGCACTATTATCGAGGTTCGTATCCACTGGATTTCCTAATCCATTTCCTTAGGCAAAGGTCTGTTAAATATATGTGATTATACTTTCCTAATTTAGATTTTGTAACAACTTGATTCTATGGATGCCTTAGAATCAAGTTATATATACCCTGGTATATTCAAGAAATTAAATGAATTTGAAATTGAGACTATTCAATATGGTATCAGATCCATGAGTTAGAGCTAAAAAAAAAAACGAAACCAAACCTCTGAAATCAGAACCCTAGTGCCGAACCATCACCAAAAATCAAGACAAAATGGGTGAATCCTCTCTGTATATTATAGAGAATTAACTGAAATCTTCCAAGAGTTGGACCATCATGATAAGGTGGTTATGAAAGATCCAGATGATGTAAAAATCCACCACCAATCTATTGAATGACTAAGAGTTTACATCTTTCTCGCTGGATTGGATGAGGCCTTTGATTCAATCGGATGTGAGATTTTGAGAAAAGACCCAGTACCAAACTTGGAGGAATATTACTCATTAGTTCGACAAGAGGCGGTACGTAATATCACCTTGAAAGGTGATTATTGTTTTGAACTGGTGAGCTATCCAGAATGGTGGGATCCTAGTTGCGCGAAGAAAAATCACCAAAAGCCTTCTAATGCATCAATTGCTCAAACAAACACGGAAAATGAAATCACTGGCAACGCCTCGGCATTGGTAACAGTTGCAGATAATGGTTGTAAGGTTTTAAACATTTCAACACCCATTTTGAATAATACATGGATATTTGATTCCAGTGCAACAAATTACATGACATATGATTCTAGACTAATCTCATCACCCAAACACTCTACCCAAAACTTTGTCTCTACCAAAAATGAAACTTCGACCCTAGTTATTGGGGAAGGATCTTTGACTCTCACAAATACTTTAAATTTAGTTTTAGTTTTAGTTGTTTCATCTTTAGATTATAATCTTTTGTCATTTTCTCAAATAACCACTATTTTATCTTGTGTTGTAATCTTTTGGCCTAATTTTTGTGTGTTTAAGGACATAAAAACCAAGATGACAATTGGTTGTGGTATTAGAAGAGGGAAGTCATATTACTTGGACTTAGAATCAAAGAGTACTGAAAGCCTACGACAAGTTGTGACAATGGTGGTTCTGAAAACAGAAAAAGAAAAGAAATATGGTTGAGGCATCGACGGTTTGGGTATGCTTCCTTTGGATATCTCAAAAGATTATTTCCCAGTTTATTTGCAAACGTTGATATTTCTAATTTTCATTGTGATAATTGTAAACTTAAAAAAATCCATCGTGCTTCGTTTCTACTACAATTGAATAAAAGTCTACTTCTATTTATGATTATTCATTCTGATGTCTAGGGTCCATCAAACGTCACTACTGTGGGTGGGTCACGTGGGTTTGTAACGTTTATTGATGATTGTACCAGGATAACATGGCTTTACTTGATGAAATCCAAAAGTGAAGTAATCTCGATATTCCAAAAGTTTCATAGAATGATTGAAACTCAGTACAATAGAAAGATCAAATTCTTCGCAGTGACAATGGTGGAGAATATTAGAGTACTAAATTTCAACATTATTTGAAAGCACAAAGATTGATCCATCAAACCACTTGTTCCACCACGCCTCAACAGAACGAGGTGGCCAAGTGGAAAAATCGACATTTGTTAGCAGTTATTCGAGTTTTGCTAATAGAAGTCCATATGCCTTTTCTTATTAGGGAAAAGTTTTAACTTTTGTAGCTTATTTAATCAATCGGGTACCTTCCAGCAACCTCAATTTCAAAATACCGTTCCAAACTCTTAATGATAATATTGTTGCTCCAACTGTCTCAAGTTTAACTCCTCATGTCTTTGGAAGTATGGTGTTTGTACATCTACACAAGCATCAGCACAAGAAATTAACTCCTCAAGCATTGAGATGTGTTTTTCTTGGATATGCAACTCATCAAAAGAGATATCGGTGTTATCATCCTCCAACATGTTAACTATTTATCATGATGGATGTTATTTTCTATGAAGATACAATGTACTTATCCAAACTTAAATTTCAGAGAAAGTACCAAATGGAAATTCAAAGTCTAGATTACAATAACCAAGATGTATACAACTTGGAAATAACTGATATAACATTGGATTCCAGTAGTAATGACTTAGAGACTAGAGTAAATGAGAAAATAGGTGAATTCGATTTAAGTGGTGTGATATTAGATCAAAATCGTGATGAGAACCAAATAACAAAAGAGGTGGATCATTCTCCAACTCAACCAGAAATCGAGGTTCATGATAATATAGCTCCATCCTCGGTTGACATATCACACAAATCGTTTACTGAAGATATTCCTGAGCTACACAGAAGACAGTTACCACAAAGCCACACAAGAGGTATTCCTAAATCTACATATGAACCTAGACTCTCTCGTAAAGTAAAATATCCCATTAGTCATTATTTGTCCAACCATCGTTTGTCAAAATCAAATATGTCATTTGTGAATCAATTATCTGTTGTATCTATTCCTAATAGTGTGCAGGAAGCCTATTGATCCTAGGTGGAAAACAGTTATGAACGAGGAGATGAAATCTTTAGAAAAATAAAATAAAACATGGGAACTAGTTGATCCTTCACCAGGAAAGAAACCAATTGGATGTCGGTGGATTTAAACCGTGAAGTACAAGGCTGATGGCACAATTGAACGCTTTAAAGAAAGACTGGTAGCAAAAGAATACACTCAAACCTACGGGATTGATTACATAGAAACATTTACACCTGTAGCTAATATCAACGCAATTCGTGTTCTGTGTCTCTAACTGCAAACTTGGATTGACCCTGACAATAATTTGATATGAATAATACATTTTTATATGGTGAATTATCTGAAGAAGTCTACATGGATCTCTCAGCGGGATGTGTGATACCCAAAAGACACAGCTAGAAGGTTTACAGACTAAAAAAATCATTATATGAGCTGAAGTAGTCTTCTAGAGCATGGTTTGGAAGGTTCACAAAATTTATGATAGCCTTTGACTACCATCAAAGCAACTCGGATCATACTATTTTTCTCAAAAGAAAGCAATGTAGGATAACTGTGCTCATTGTATATGTGGATGATATGATACTTACAGGGAATGATCCTAATTAACAGAAGGTCTTGCAAAATTATTTGTCCAAAGAATTTGAAATGAAAGATCTAGGCCCTCTAAAATATTTTTTTAGGATTAATGCATCCTGATCTAACAAAGGGATCGTTATGTCTCCTCAAATAAACTATGCTCTAGATCTATTACAAGAAACTAGTATGTCAGCATGTCAACCAATTAATACACCAGTAGAAAAAGGTCTAAAGTTATGTGTTGAGCCCAACCAGGTACCAGTTGACAAAGGAAGATACCAAAGACTTCTAGGGAGATTGTTGTACTTATCTCATACCAGACCAAATCTGACTTATACCTTGAGTATTGCCAGCTAGTTTATGCATAATCCTACAGAACAACATATTAATGCAGTTATTTGTATTTTGAGGTACCTAAAGTCTGCTCCAAGAAAATGAATATTATTCACTAAAAACACATGTCATCCAAGCATAGAAGACTGATGTTGATTGAGTTGGTGATGTGGGTGACAGGCGGTCTACTGCTGTATATTTTACCTTTCTAGGAGGTAACCTTGTGACATGAAAAAGAAAGATACAAAATGTTGTAACTCGCTCAAGTGCAGAAGCTGAATTCAGAGATTTGACAAATGTACTTTGTGAGACATTATGACTAAGACTCCTTTTACTGGATCTGGGTTATCTATTTGAATAACCTATCCGATTTTTTTGTGATAATAATGCAGCATATGACATCGCGCATAATCCAGTTCAACATGATCGTACAAAGCACGTCGAGGTCGGCAGATTTTTCATTAAGGAAAAGTTGGATAGAAAGATTGTGGAATTGCCTAAGATTTGATCAGATGATTACCTAGCTGACATCCTCATTAAAGCAGTCTCGAATCAGGTATTCTTAAAAATTTTAGACAAGTTGGACATGTGAGACATCCATTCACCAACTTGAGGGGGAGTGTTAAATACGACTAAAATTATATGTGATTATACTTTCTTAATTTAAATTTTGTAACAGCTTGATTCTAGGGAATCAAGCTATATATACCATTGTATATTCAAGAGATGAAATGAAATTAAAATCGAGACTATTCAATAAGGTCATGCTTTATAAAGGTTCACCACTTTGGATTTCTCAAGTACAACAATAATCAATACAACTCTCAAACAAACAAATACAATTACGACCATAAGTACACAAAACTCAACCATTCTGTATCTACTCTTGAGATATGGAGATTCTATCTCGCGAATAATCTCTTCCTCGTAGAGATCTAGCCGGTGTCAATTTGTATATTCTTCTCTTTGAGTTATTCATCACTCGGCTCAATAATATTTTACCAGTCATCTTTTGAATAACGTCCCAACAAGGTGTAGATATAATATGCAAACGCTTGAAAGTCTAAGTTTATTGGACATATGACTTCAAACTATATGATCTATCTCAAAGTTTGACAGAGCTTCTAAACATTCTCTCAAGATGTATATCATAGAATAAGCCATCTGGTATTTTGTGCTCACATGCAATGCACACTTTATTTCATGAATGTTTTTAAGTGCTAGATGGCTAAACTAATAATATTCTCATTAAGGTTCAATTTTAGTTCTAAGATTTAGCTAATTTACTGTTCGATCACTTTTATTTCTTAATCACACAAGAGGATATAACATGAATACATGGTGACAATGATCATGACACACGTAAGTAAGTAAGAGCAAGTAGGAAGTCATAACATCATGTTCATGATATACTTGATTAGTCTTTTTTTTTCAACTAATATAGGCAATTTTACGTTTGTCAATAGCTTGGGATATAGTGATGTTATCAATAAGTAAATATGATATAAAGAATCACTTCATGAACTTATTTTTTTGGGTCATTTGGTGGGAGGTCCCTTATTTCACCTTTAATTTTAAAAAAGTCCCAAAGGCAAAAAAAAATTTATATTTTAATCCCGCTTATTTAAAAAAGGCAGAAGCCCACTACACGTGTCTGCACACGTGTGGAAACATGTAACAACTTTATGTGTAGATTTTTGTTAGATGTAATAAATATTATTGTATTTTGTAACATGTAACTAATTTGTATGTAATATTTTCTTAGATGTAACAAAAATCACACAAAATACATATAATTAGTTACATGTAACTAAATGTACACAAATACATGTAACTAATATTAAACTAATTTATGTGTATAATATTTGTTAAATGTCACAAATAATAAACAAATATATGTAATTGTAACATGTAAATAATATTACATAAGTACATGTAACAAAAAATACATAAATATATGTAAAAATATAATAATTATTAAGTTATAATTAATATTCGTTACATGTAACTAATATTCACAATAATACAAATTTACTTACCAAGTTCTCCCTACAATCCCTACAACGCGGGACCAAAATTCAGGTGCAATTTAACTTAAGAGACTAAATCAAAACTTATATCTTAAGCAAGACTTTTTTAAAATTAAGTCAAGTATTTGGGATGTAATGACTCGATCTCCCAGGGTCACCACGCAGTTTCTCCCGTTGGAGAATTAATACTAAAATCGATTGACCAAATTTTCATTCTATAAAGTCTGGTAAATTTTATAATGCGACAGGACAATAATCAATAATTTGTTTTATAAAAATATTTTAATTTATAATGCGGTGGCGATAATTAAAATTATCGAATTTATAATTTATCAATTTATCGAATCGATTTTACAACGGTGAAAAATAAATATAGCTACTACAATTTTAATTAGAAATTCAACTAAAATTCCGGTCACCGTTTCCCTCTCGCCGACCCTGTAATCAAAACTGTGAAATTGTGAACCAACGCTCAGTAGAACTCTAACCCTTCTAATACATGTATTTAATTAATATACCAAATAAAACACATAAACATGATTTTCACATAATCGCAATTATTTTATAAAATTTAACAGTTAAAAATTCAACAACAATAATAAAATAAATCACACAATAGAAAAATTAAATACATATATTAAAAAAGTTATAAATTTTACTTGAAATCTGAAATCGAAATCCGAACCGAAATACTCGAAACCAATCGAAATATATCTAATCTCTGTAACTTCTAATTGTCCTCATATATACATGCTTAATATCTGTCTCTGCTCCTCCGTTTTCTTAACATATATTTGCTTATTATTATTATTATTTTTATTATTATTATCATTATTATTATTATTACATAATATACGTGTCTAATTTACACGTGTGTATATATATATATAACATTAATATGTGTTGTCTTCCTTTCGTGAAGACAACACATTATAATGTTTATATTATTTTTTAATTATTTATATAAATATCCCCTTTAAGATAAAAAAAAAATATTAATTATACCAAAAATTCTTTAAAATATATTTTAAATAGTATAATAGTCCCAAAATTTCTAAAATCAATTAAAAATAAATATTTAACTCTTAAAAATTATCAAATATTACTTAAATCGTACATTCACAAAACAGTCCCAAAAATATTAAATTTTTATATAAAGTAATATTTTTAAAAATATAATTTTTCAGAGTATTACATGGGACTTCTGGCCGATTAACCTTTTTTTGGGTATAGATATTATCAACTCAATTCAACATATAGTATGTATGATTCTTTTTTAACGAGAAGTTAATGCAGTTTTGGAGAGAACAAGTAACTCTTAGAAAGTTTAATGAAAATATCCAATTTAACTAACTTAATAATTGTTATTGAAATGATAGCGGTGCCAAATGTTACTGCTACCTCTGTTATATTAATTCCAATGAAGTACATAGTATTTATTGTGAACAGTCAAATTTGACACGATGATCCTCGGATTTGCTCATTAATTGGTGTCGTAATGGTATTGCCTTGTTAGCATGGTATCCCAATTGAGAAGGACAAAATTTAAAATTCCAATCCTAGAGCCAGCCTAGTAATTCATTATTGTGTATATGTGCCACAAATTCTCCCTATCATTTCAATAAAATCTCAACCGTTGGTTTATTAGGCAAATGATGACATCATATCATGGTCCCCAGTGTATTTATTGTTCGAGGCAATATATTGCATGCAACTTAGAGTACGGTTTAGCTTAAGAAACACGATTCCTCCTAAAATTTGTTCTTTCTTTTGTATTTAAATATATGGTGGCCGCCATTGAGATAGTGGTGTTCCACAAATGGTAATAGAAATAATTTTGTGAGAATTAATAGAAATAAAAAAAATTTGTTTCTCGATTTTTAAAAAAAATTAAAAAATAGTCTTAAATTACTATCAAACTTTTGGGAGTGAAAAGAGGAATCATGAAATCGAAACAATAACAAAACGGAGCCTAGTTGAAACAATTCACTTACAATTTTTTTATTCATTTTTTTTATAATTTTTTTTTGTTAGAACATATGAATTTTTTATATTGTCTATTAAAAGAAAGTGTCAAAAGATTCTTATCTATTTCTTCTATCCCACATTGGTTGGGAGAAGAGATGATAAGTATAACAAAGGGCATGTGAGATACTTGGAGTATGCCCCAAGGGGTACTCACATTTTGTAGAGGGGAGAAGAACTATATCCTTACTGGTTTACCACACACGCACACGCCGCCGTCCGGCCGGCCGAGCCGAGCGCCTGTGTAGTGAGGAGACACTTAATTTTTTTTCATTAAAAAAAATAAATTCAAAGTCGTTTTTGACTTGGTAAAATGTTCTCACGATTTTTTCTCCCAGATCCCCGAAATCTTTCCACTAATATCGAAACGTTTACATCATTTGCGAACCGTTTCCATCGATATGATTCGTTTATTTTCTTCTATTAATACAGCCGCATTTCTTCAGTTTGAAGGTCTAATTTTTTTTTGAGAAAACAGAATGTTTGTCTTCACAACTGTTCCGAAACAGTTTTCTTCTTCTTTTGTTCTGAAACAAATTGTTCTCCTACTATTCCAAAACAGTTTCTGCTTATTCTGTTTTGATTCTATTAAACCAATTTTTTCTTACTGGTTTACCACACACGCACATGCTGCCGTTCGGCCGGCTGAGCCGAGCGCGCGTGTGGTGAGATGACACTTAATTTTTTGGACAAAATTTATAATAATTTTTTTTCATTAAAAAAAAAAAATTCAGAACCGTTTTTGACTTGGTAAAATGTTCCCACAATTTTCTCTCCTAGATCCCCAAAATCTTTCCAATAATATTGAAACGTTTCCATCATTTGCCAACCGTTTCCATCGATATGATTCGTTTATTTTCTTCTATAAATACAGCCGCATTTCTTCAGTTTGAAGGTCTAAATTTTTTTCGAGAAAACAGATTGTTCGTCTTCACAACTGTTCCGAAACAGTTTTCTTCTTCTTCTGTTTCAAAACAAATTGTTCTCCTACTATTCCAAAACAGTTTTTGCTTATTCTGTTCTAATTCTATTAAACAGTTTTTCTTTTATCGTTATTCGATTTTCGAGCAATTTGTTCGTTTTACGAACAGTGTGTGAAGAGTGTTTGGTTTTCGGGGCTTCTACAGTGCAAAGAACGTTCTAGACATATGAGATTTCTGAGCTGTTTTATCTTGGGGACGACATGACTGATATATTGCTTGTACGATTCTTGGGTAGAGGCGCGAAACGTCTTAAAGAGAGCGACCTAGTCCGCAACTCAACCCAAGCAAATTCGGTAAACTTGTTTTTTATTAATTTTCTGCTTCAACATTTTTAAATATATTTTTAGATGTGATATTTACCGTTTATATCATAGTTAATATTAATTTTATTATTAGCAAAATTAAATATATATATATATATATATATATATATATATATAATGAGTTGAAAATAGGTAAGAAAAAAATTGCAACATAAATAAGATACAAAAAAATAAAAATAAGAATATACGAGGACATAATAAGAATCCTGAAGTCATTTCATGCCATGGCTAACAATAAATATTTAAATTTATTAGTGTAGATTTTCTTTTCTTAAATAAAGATTATTCATAAGATATGGGTAAACTTTTGGGTTAAAATGATAAGCATGATCTTTTAACTAGTTTAAAAAAGAAATAAACAAACGAAGCACCCTCAATTACATTTCCTGGTCCAATCGATATATCTTTATTTTATAAATAAATAGTTTAATAATGTACATGTTTTTGTTTGTATTTTTTATTTTTTTGTCTGAGACAATTTACGTGTACCTTGACTAATAATTTTACCGAGTAATCTTAAAGACACACTCTCCTGTATTAACTTGGTGTATTCAGGATTAAATACAGGATTTAATTTCTGAAGTGTTCCACAAGAGAGTTGAATCTTAATTGACAAGAAAAAGAAACACTTCTCCTTGCCAACCATATTAACACCTATTAGGTACTTAAAAAAAATATTATAGCACATAATTTTTAAAGTAAAAATCACGTGACAAAAAGAAGACCTAATTGACATAAACGTTAAATCTGAGGGTGTAATTGAAAAATAAAATAATATGAAACAAATTGAATCGAACAACCAAGTTGAGACTTGAGGGGCCATTGAAAGAAATCTAACAACACAATTGAAAGTAATTAATTAGCTAAATCAATAGAGCCACTTGTTAAATCTTTTAAAACTTAGGTGTAGGCCAACCAATGAACTAACTCCATTTGCAAGCCACTTGGCAAATGTTAATAGTGATTGGTGATGAACTATTTTTTGGCATTTGTGTAAAGTAAAATTCAATCATTTTTCATTTTTTTAATGGAAAACATTTGGTTCATAATGTGAAATTATTTATAATTTTTTTACAATATTTTCTAAAATTTTGTAATAAATCAATGCATTTTTATTTTTTTTTGTCATAATCCCAAATTTTATAATTCATTGTTTGTCAAACTGACTTAGTGTAGTCAATTTTAAGAAGTTTAATAATTTTTTAAAAAGTCCAAAATCACTGCAAACTATAAAAATTACTTGTAATTTTTTACATGAAAAAACTGCAATAATTTTCATGTAATGCAATATCTTTGAATTTCGAAAAAATTATTGTACTATGTGAACTACATGTTTAAGTTTGTGAATTGTTCATTAAAAACTCACTAGATTATGAAAAGAAATTTTGAGTAATTAACAGAAGGAGAAAAAAAAAAACATTTGGTTTACAATTTGAAATAATTTATATTTTTTAAAATTTTGTAGATTTTTTACCAATAATTTTCAATATGGTTAGAATATGAAAAGAATTTTTGAGTGATTAACAAGAAGAAAAGAAATAAAACAAAAAATAAATAAATGATTCAACAATTGAACTAATGAAAATATCTAAATTGAGTCACTCCCTCCCCCTTTAAATTTTAACATCACCATCTCAAGTACCAAGTAATCAATGAATGTCAGTTGCCGATTTGGCATGCTAAGTGTTTAGATGATAGTACCAAAAACTTTATTACCCATGAAAAAAAAATGAAAAAGGAAATGGGGAGTGCAAATTGCGGAGAAGTGACAAATCAAGTTATATTTTTACCGTTAGGTCAAACTAATCCTACTTTTTTTGAAAATTATGGTTAAGATAAATTACAGTTGTCGCCCTACTCCTCTCTCAGCCTACATTCTATCTTTCTTACCTTTTCTTCTCTCCCTCTTGCTAACTTCTCTTTTTCTATCATTTTTCCAGACACACAAAGCTACCACCCAACACCAGTGTCGCACACCATTGTCATCGCCTCCTACGCTCTCTTTTGTCAGCGCAGCCACAATTTTTTCATTTCTCGGTTAATATGTTTTTGATAATTTAAAAGTTATATCGTGATTTCATATTCATTTGTTATAAGAATAAATAATAATTTTTTTTGAGATTATGTTTACATAATTTATTTATCAAATGAAAGTGTTGCACTGTCAATCAAAGAAATTCAAAAAGTCCATGTAATGATTTGTGAAGAGAATATCGTGACTCTATTATAATGTGGATTCTTTTTATTTCTACAGGTCGATAAAGAGGTGAAAAAGAGAGATTGTTAATTTTGTATGAATTTTGGATTATTTATTTAATTTTATGTATTTTATATATTTTTATTTTATTTTATTTATGTTAGTATAAAGGATAGAATGAGATGCCTTATATATTTTTTATGACCAATTGAATAAATTCAGATATGTTCATAGAATCAGTGTACATCAAGTATTTTTTATTAACTTTTTTTTTAATCTTCTTTTAATTTCTATTTAAATTTCTTGGTGACTTTTAAAATGTTTGAAATTATGTGATTTTAAATATAATATTATGAAAATAGTTATTTAAAAAATAAAAATTGTATTTTTTTGTATTTTGTTGAAGTATTATTTTTTTAAATGAGTTCAACTAGTGTATATTTTAACTTGATTTTATATAATTGATTGTGTTTTACAATTTATTCTTGAAATAGCGCCTTTAGCAACATGCAATCTAGTTTTTTAAAACTTAGGAGCAGGCCAACCAATGATCTAACTCCACTTGCAAACCACTTGGAAATGGTGATAATTATTGGTGATGAACTATTTTATCTAAAGTAAAATTCAATCATTTTTCTTTTTTCCATTTTTTTTTTTTTTACTTTTAAATGGAAAACGTTTGGTTTACAATTTGAAATAATTTATAATTTTTTTACAATAATTTTCTAAAATTTGGTAATAAATCTTTGGATTTTTGGTCATAACCCCAAATTTTATAACTCACTCATTATCCAAATACAATAATTTTTTGAGAAATTCAATAATTTTGTTAAAAGTTCAAAGTTACTGCACAACATAAAAGTTACTGTAATTTTTCATATGAAAAAATTAAAATAACTTTCATGTAGTATACTACTAACTTTTAACTTCTGAAAAATTGTTATAGTGCGTGAAATACATGGACAAAAAATTTAAGTTTGTAGACTCCTTACCAAGAACCCTTAAATCTATTTAGTTGTATTATTAAAAAAATAAAATAAAATTGAGTCACTAACAAAAAGAAAAGAAAATGAATTATCCAACAATTGAACTGATGAAAATATCTTATATACTACTGAAAAGCGGAAGGAGAGAGAATACATGAAAGAGATTAGAGAATGTCTCTTTCAAACCTTATGATGAGTTCTTTTACCTTTTTTTTTTTTTTTTTTATTCCTTCACTAATTATTTTCTTCTCTGTAAATTCTTACACTTTTTTTTTTCCTTCTCTTTTTATTAATAAGTCTCCTTGGCCTCCACCATTATCAATAATAATTGATTGTAGCCTCTACTGTAAGTCCTCATATCTATATCTATATAAATACTAAAATTAGAAGACTTAACTTGAGAATGAAGGGAAACTCATAAAATTTCATCTTTTGATTATCTTCAATTTCTCTCCCTTTAATATTTTATTTTAATGAGTTTTAAACATTATTTATAATTAATATAGTAATTTGAGTGAATTTAATTGTCTTTATTATTAATATAGTGGGCAGAATGAATTTTAAATATTTTTTTATATTTGAAATAGTCAGATTTTCAATACATTGATATTTTGGTAGGTAAATTTCACTAACACCCTCGGTCATTCGGAAAACACGTAACGCTATCCTCTTTCATTTAAAAAATATTTTCGTCACATTGTTATTTTTGAAACCCAACAACGACAACACAAAATGCATGGGAACAGATGACATTTAATTTTATTTGATATTTTTAACCTTTTATAATTTATTCTTTATATAGAATAAAAAATTCAATCACTTTTAAATAAAAAGATCATTTTTTTAAATAAATAACGAAAAACTATAAATGATTCACTTACTAGACTTCTTATTTAAAAATTAATTATTTTTTTTATATTATTTATTTTTCATACAAGTGTTGATAAAAGTAATAAATTTTTTTAGTTTATTTATCATGCAACCTATTTCATACAAAACAAGTTAAAAATGACAAACACAAAAAATGATTAAAAATAACGATTACAAAATCCACAAGCCCACTGTTTTTTAACCTAAGTGAAACTATTACTAAATAAAATTTCATATGAAGACATCACCAAATAATTCAAAAAAATATATAACTAAATCAAACAGTTTACATTCAAAGTGTAACTAAATTTTACATATCCAAAAAATTTAATTCTTAAAATAATTTTAAATTTCAAAAATTGAACAACAAGTATTCTTTAAATACTTCAAAAATATAAAAAATTATCATTTGATCCCAAAAATAAAAATAAAAAATCAAAATTAGAAATGTATTGCATAAATAAACAATATTTAATTCTCAAAATAATTTAAAATTTAAAAAATTCAACACCAAATACTGTTTAAATATTAAAAAAAATGTAACAATCATCATTTGATCCCAAAATTAATAAAAATATAGATTTCAAATTGCACTACATAAATAAAATTTAAAAACCAAAATTGTAATACTTTTAAGAGTACTAACGGCATGTTTGGTTGGATGGAATCGAGGGCGGAATGGAATCGCATTCCGCCTTCGATTCCTATTCCGTTGTTTGGTTCTCCAATGAAATCACTTTTGTGATTTCATTGGAAGGAAATTAGATAGAATGGGATTCCATTTGAAATGGGATGGAATGGGATTCCAACTCAATTGAATCAATATCTTAAATTACATAATAGCCTTTATAATTAAAAGTCCTTGAAAATTGAGAACAAAAATAGAAATTAGAGAACATAAATTGAAATTAGAGAATAGAAAGTTGGGAATAAAAATAGAAAATTGAGAACAAAACTAGAAAATTGAGAACAAAAACTGAAAATTGAGAATAGAAATAGAAAATTGAGAACATAAATCGAAAATTGAGAATAAAAATAGAAAATTAGATAACAGGAAATTGAGAACATAAACTAAAAATTGAGAAGAAAAACATAAAATTAGAGAACAAAAAATTGAGAATAGAAACAGAAAATTGAGAACATAAACTGAAAATTGAGAACATAAATATAAAATTAGAGAACGAAAAATTGAGAACGAAAACTGAAAATTGAGAACAAAAACATAAAATTAGAGAATAGAAACAAAAAATTGAGAATAAAAACATAAAATTGAGAACAAAAACATAAAATTAGATAATAGAAAATTGAGAACGGAAACCGAAAATTAAGAATAAAAACAGAAAATCGAGAACAAAAACAAAAAATTGAGAATATAAACTGAAAATTGAGAACAAAAAATAAAAAATTAGAGAACGAAAAATTGAAAAAGGAAACTGAAAATTGAGAACAAAAACAGAAATTAAAGAATAGAAACTGAAAATTAAGAACAAAAATAGAAATTAGAGAACAAAAATTTAAAATTGAGTTGAATAGTGAAATATAATAAAATGAGGAAAGGAATAGAATAGTGAAATATAATAAAATTTTATTATAACCAACCAAGAAGAGAATGGAATAATAATTTTATAAGGGTAAAATAGAAATTTCACTATATTTCACTATTCCATTTTTTCTTTCATTCCATACCAACCAAACAAGAGAATGGAATAGTGATTCCATTCATAATTTAATTTCATTCCTTCTCTCATTCCATTACTTCTTTCATTCCATTCCACCTTAATTCCATTCCGTCCAACCAAACATGCCGTAAGAGTAATTCTTTTATTAGATATTTTTAATTAATTTTTTATATTGTAGTAATAGGGATAAATAAATAATTTTATATTCAACATCAAAGAAAGTAGGGTCAGATATAATTTCTAAATGATAGTGGATATGGTTGTAAATTTTTCCAATGACATGGAGCATCACTGAAAGCTACCCATATTTTGGATGGTGATTGTTTGTTGTTATTGTTTTTTTTTTTTTTTTAACTAATTATATCTGACATTTTCTCTTCATCTCCTTCTCTTTCTCAACCATTTAAAAAAATTCCGTCTCTCCATCTATTAATTACAAATAAAAAAAAAAAAAATCAGTTTTATGTGCTCCAAATAGTATTCTAAAAATTCTTAATCAAATAATAGAAATTATTAAACAATATAAAAAGACATATTATATTATTTACTATTTTTCAAATAGATAAATTTGAGTGATAAATATTAATAGTTTTTTAAATTGTAATTTTATTTTAATTTTTTAGTATTAAATTTATATTTATTATATTTCATAAAATATATTAAATATAAAAATTAAATGATCAATTATTCATACATATATATAACATTTAAATAAAAAAATGTATACTAATATATACTAGTCTAAACTCTAAATTGATTACTTCAAACTCTGAAGTAATCAATTAATATCACTTGCCAATCTGGCATGCTAAGTGTTTAGATGATAGTACCAAAACTTTATTACCCACAGAAAAGAAGAAAAAATGAAAAAATAGAATGGGGAATGTTATTTCCACTTTAAAGACACTAAATCACTCTAATTTCACCATGCATCAACTGCTTGAATGGTGCAATTAGAATATCATTTGGAACCGCGAAATAGTTTTTTTTTTTTTTTAAATGTAATTTTTAGTGGATACTATACAAATTATCCTATTTTAGGAAAGATTTATTGGCACTCCTACATTCAGCTGTTACATTTCAGTTACTTTTTTTTTTCTTCTTTTTTCCACAAAAGGGAAAAACAAGTACAACTATCGGCAACGATCGAAAGCCCACGTGTCTCTTTCCGCTAAGATAATCTCTATCATGTCTTGGAGTGGTGGTTCCATGATCTTCAAACCAACATCTCCACTCACTCCCTTTTTAGCAAGGAAGGCGGCACATTTATTTTCCTCTCTAGGGGCAAATTGGAAAATATGGTTATTTTTCTTTAAGAACCTCTTATAGTCGGCCACCCATGGCTTGTAAGTATGTGTCTCTGGGTAGTCCCCTAAGATGAGGGATACTACCTTCATTGAGTCTGATTCCATGATAATCCTTGGTATCCGGATGCTATGTGGATTCCAGTGTAGATGCTCCACAATTCATCTTTCAAACCTGTGGACTGTAGGAGTTGACCATAGTAGCACACTATCCATGCTCCCAAGTTGTCACAAACAAGGCCTCTGAACCCTCATCTTCTTGGATTTCCCATAGCACTCCCATTCGTGTTAAACTTATAAAAATCTTTGCAGAGGAAAATCCAATTAGATAACTTAGATACTGATTTATTATTTAGGGGATATCAAGAATAGAAAGATTCCAATAACTCCTTACTCAATTAATTATTTGGGAGAGTGTAATTAGAGTGTCAGACTCAACCTTTTCAATTACATCTCTATTGCTATCCTTTCATATTCCCCAAATAATTGCTAAAAAGAGAAACGGACTAGAGGGATTAGGATTACTCCCTTGAAGATGTTTTTTTAACTTATCGAGACAGCTCCAGATTGAAATTGTAAAAGTCCCCGAGAGACTCTGCAAAACAGGACTAGATCGTTCCTGCTTTGGGACATTTCCTCAAGGCATAGTCAATTGTTTTTGTACTAATCTAACATCTATGGCAAATGCTAGAAACATTGTTGTATCTAACAGCTCTGAACTAGTTAGTACAAGTTTATTGTACAAAGTTAACCAAAAGAAATATATGAATTTTAGGGGAGTTTAAGTTTCCAGATTAAGTTCCATTTAGAAAAGCCATTATTTTTATTCTTAAAATTAATTAGATCATAGATAGATCTAATAAAGAATTTTCTCAAATTCTACAGGTTCAAATTGGCTTGTCCTTCTCATTAGGATCTGGGGGGAGGTTCGTCAACATTTTTTTTCCCTTTCAAGTCTTCTTCTTCTTCCTTGGCTAGAGCCTGGTATACGTCTTCTGTCGTGATGAAATCGATGGATAAAGCGAAGGCAGCGACCAGATTCTTCGACGACGCCCAAGCCATTTTGAGTGGGAACAAACTTTTCCTAACTCCTGCCATTAGAGTTGTTATTGCCATTCAACCGTTCAATTTCTCAACCTAATCAGATTCATGGCGGAACCTCTCGATGAAGGCTTTTAGTCTCTCGTCTTTCCTTTATCATATTGAAAGGAGGTGCAATAGGTTTTTGGCTTGTCGTTTGCTACTCACGAACCTGTGTACCAAGGCAAGGCTAAAAGATTCAACCGAGTTGAAAATACCTGGCTTTAGTGGCTTATACTACTTTTTCGCCATCTCGACTAAAGTTACTTGAAATACTTAGTATTTTGTAGAATTCGACGCTCTGCGCAGGTCTATGTGAGCATGGTATGTGTTGAGATGCTCCACCAGGTCAAAGTTTTCCTGATACATCCTGATCTAGGATGGGAGCTTATAGTTCGCCAAAACCTTTTCCCTCAGTACCCGAGTCATGAAGGTTGAAGCATTCCTTTTTACAATCTCATAGATGTTGGTTGTTTTTCCTAATCTACCCAAGTTTCTCGTTAATGGTGTTTACCTGCTCCTGCAGGTCCTTATCGGCCTATCGGTTTGAATCATCTCGTTGATTTCTCAACCGAAATGCTGAAGAAACTTCCACGGAGAGCAACAGAATATTTTGAGACGTATCGTGAGTCTTGCCCGGTGCCCGAGTGGGGCGCATCTCGTTTCTTGGGACAGGTGCTCCATTTTTTCTATCATTCGCTTGTGCCAAGGACACTCGTGGCCCCAACTGCAAGTGTACACTAAGGACTTTTTCTAATGGTAGGGACTCGGGGCCACGTTGATTATTCTAGCTCTCTCAGTGAAGTTTATCTCTTTTCCTCCGTATTATCTCAAGATCTCGACGAAGGTCATGCTGTTCTCGACATCGTTTTTTTCTTGATGTTGTTCCTGTCGTGTTCTTCGTCCTTCATTCGTAATGACTTCTATCTCACTGTATGGCGACACATGCCTTAACAAAACACGTGGCGACGGGGGAAACTAGTTCTGGGCACCCTGTCTGGCTAGGCACTGAAAATTTTGAGACAAATCTCATATCTCTCTCATTAGTTCCATAAGAAGGGCAAGTGTTCTCTAGAAGGACCAACCTCAAGCTCATCTATGCGAAACGGTTGTCTCTTGCTTTCATGATCGTTCGTCATTATCATTGACCTTAGAGTACCATAAATGTTTGTTAAAATGGTAAGAAAGGTAATTATTTGTTCCCCACAGACAACACCAATCTGATAAAGCCTACCTTTAGTTTTTCAAACACGTCACTTTGAAATCTGAAATATTAACTCTCTCCCAACTTAAATTACTCTCTCATGTCATGGGCTCACAATTTCGCAGCAGCATTCGCTCGTACGACGCCCCAACACGTTCATTTGCACGGGGCAAGCCCACATTCTTTGTACGATGTTGACTAGTTTCACCTTGCCATGAGCTTATTAGGAGAGTGACTCTAACTCCCGACCAGTTTGTGCATGGGAAGCCAAACCTCTCTTCTTTTGCCAGGTCCTTGATCGATGACATAATCTCCGAACTTAACCGGGTCGGTATGCCTTGACTCCGAAGGGACGTCTTTTTGTGTTGACGTCCGCCTGGCTAGGAGCTGCATGTTAACACTTCAACCCTCCAGTCAATATGCTTGCTCTTTGTGACCGCCTTGACAAACAATGATCTGTGGCACTCTCCCCCACTCAATATTGCAAATGTCCTCATTGCGATGTGAACATCTCTTGATGTCGTACCTTTCATCGTACCTCCGCCCTCGCGTGACAGAGAAAAATATGAGGTGCTCTAAAATCGCACAATCCACGCAAATCTTCAATGTGACGCTCCTTAACCCCTTGCATGACCATCCACTGATGGGTGCTAAGTACAGCATCATTGCAACCCAACTCATTCTTGTTTGGATTGTCGTCCTCACGGCTCGAGCTAGTCCCCCCGATGGAGCTAATTGTGCCTTGCTTCGATACCACTTGTCATGAACTCATATTTTTGCTGCGACATTGGCCCGTGTGATGCCCCCATAAGTTCACTTGTGCCTGGCAAACCGATCTTCTTTGTATGATGTTAATTGGTTTCGCCTTACCTTGTGCTCATCAAGAGAGCAGCTCTAACTTCGAACCAGTTTGTGCAGAGGATGCTAAACTCCTCTTCTTTTGTCAGGTCCTTGACCAACGACATAATCTCTAAAATTAACCGGGTCGATATGCCTTGACTCCGAAGGAACACTTTCATGTGTTGACGCCCTCCTGGTTAGGAGTCGCATGTTAGCGCTACAACCCTCTAGCCAACATACTTGTTCGTTGTGAACGCCTTGACAAATAACGGTCCGTGACACTCAACTTGGGTTCCTGTAAAACAATGAATCTCAGGTGGACTTGTCAGCGTTGCGCCTTCGGTGTGAGAGTAAGTCAAGTGTTCTGAGAAAATTTTGCCAAATTGTTTTCTACAAAAGAAGAGCATACCTAATCAAACCCCATTTTTTATATTTATAGGCATGTGAAGACTTTTTTAGCAAGTCTTCCTTGAATTTCAGGCCATCACCATTAACGTAGCAATAATCTCGGAGTCAGGAGTTAAGGATCTATTATTAAGGGGTTGTAATGTAAGACCCTGACTCAGACCGTACGACATTTTAGTTGCATTTAGAATAATTGAGAAAATCCGGGTGAAATTGGGTAAATTTAAAATTCAAATTAAAAGTTTAAGGGCCCAATTGTAAATTTTTAAAAGCTAAAAAGACTAAGAAGAGAAAGAGTTAGAAATTAAAGGGGATGAATGAGTAATTTAACTAAAGATGTTTATATATATATATATATATATATATATATATATAGGCAGGTATGGGTTATCGGGGATCGTAAATGTTCTAGAGAAAAACAGAAAGAGAGAGAGAAAGGAGAGAAAGAGGATAAGAGGATAACGGGGTTCTCGGATTTCACGATCGTCAGTGGTGGTGAGTTCTCCGGTGGGGTTGTCAGTGTGTGTTCTGTTTCATTTCATCATTATGGGTGTATGTTGATTTTCGTCGTCCGTTCTAGGGGCTGTCGAAGTTCCGTGATCGGCATTTCTCCGGTAAGCAGGGCGTGTGTCTCGTTGATGCATATGTGTGCTATCATTTCTACTGCTATGTTTGTTCTGTTTTGAATCAATCATGTGGGAGTGCTCAGTCCGGTCCTTACAAGTATGGGTTTTCGGTTGTTCCATCGACGGCCATGGGGGTGAAATCTTCAACCGTGTAATAGTGTCGTTCGTCGTCGTTGATTTGGTAAGTAATTGTGTGTAAATTCTTTGATCATTTTAGTGAGTGTGTGCATGCGAGTGTGTGTTTCGGGTTTGGATCAGTGAAAATCTTAGGCAGTATGTGGGTGTCATCAATAGTGTGTGTGTGTGCGCGCGTGTGTGTGTGTGTTGCAGAGGGTATAGGGGTGTGTGTGTTGCAGAGGGTATAGGGGTATGTGTGTATGATCGGTGGTCATGTGGGTAAGCGTGTTCAGTTGTAGGGGTGGCCAGTGGTGGTTGTTGATTGGTGGTGTGGGTGGTGCAGGGCCAATGGTGAAATCGGCGCGGCATGGGAGGCCGCCGGTAATCGGCAATAGTAGAGAGAGGGATGAGGGCCGGCCGTCGGGTCTAGAGAAGAACTGAGAACCGAAGAGAAAAGAAAAAGGAAAAGAAAAAGAAAAAGGGAAAATTGCACAAATAACCCCAACGAAATTCAAACCCATCTCACGCCAATGATTCAAGACGGATAATATCTTTCATTAAATATTATTATTAATTAAATTAAATTCTAACATAAAAATTTTGTAATCGGAGTAATTGGAATAATATCTCTATAACCGTTAATTTTAAATAAATCGTATACATATACTGTGTAACAGAGCTAAATTAATTGAATATAAATTTTCATAAATAAAACGTGGGAAATGTAGGGTTTGCATTACATGATTAGGTTATTTTTTTGTTAATATTAATTTAGGCCCTATTACAAATAGGTTCGCAATTACCAGAGGATCGGTAGCATAGAGTCAGTAAAGCTTTTGAGAGCGGATTATCAGGTAAGTGTACTGTCTTCTTGCAAAAATCTATTTTCATATATATATAATGAAATATGTGTTACTTAAAACATGACGATTTTATAAATGATATGGATCAAGCAGGTTTTGGGTGAGTTGGGAAAAATGAATTTTCGGTAAATTATGTCGGTTTTAAAAGAAAGTTGAAAAATAATTCGTTGGTTTTGGTGGTTTAAAAGAGAGTGAAAAAATATATGATTTTCTAATAATACTTGGTTTTCTAAAACCATAGGTGGAAAAATGGTTTTTACTAAATGAGTGGTACTTTTAAAAAGAGAGAAAGAAAAACGTGATTTGAAAATTCTCCCCGTCAGGGGTGTGGTTTGAATAAATGTGATTTTGAAAATTCTCTCCGAAAGGGGTGTGGTTTATATTCTCCCCATAAGGAGTGTGGATTTTGACGATATTGTTGATTTGAACGATGTCATAGTTTTCTCCCCGTAAGGGGTGTGGATTTCTTCCCATGATATGTGGATGTTTCTCCCCGTAAAGGGTGTGCATTATATTTCTTCCCAAAAGGGGTGTGGATATTTCGTAGGAAGGCATATCCTACGGATATTACAGTACCGTTGCAACTCCCGATCGTGAGATTAAAACGATCACTATGACTAGCCAGTGAGTGGTGTGGTGGTGTGATGTTTGTGATATGGTGTTTTATTTTATCGTCTTTGGTGTTTTATCATATTATTTTATGCTGATGGTTTGGATGAATTTCTTATATTTGATATATATTAATGATGTTTTTGAATGGTAGGAAGAAAGAATTTTCTCGTGGTATATGATTTTTATACTACTGTTCAAAATGTGTTTGTTTATACGCGTTAAGTTTTATCTATTTAAATGTTGTATTATTTTGAATGCATTATTATTCTAAAATATTTTTACTAAGAAGGCAGTACACTCGCAGGTACTGTATATAGGCGTTCGTCCCCTACTGGTAATAGGTTGGATCCGGATGTGTGATTAGGGAAATAATTTCTTGGAGGTATTACTTGAGACGAATATAATGAGAGGTTTTGGGTTTTGTGTCTTGGACCTTATTGAATAATTTGTAGGGACAAGAGTGTCCCTGGGTAGGGAATTGTATATATTTAATGTTGGTTTTCGTGATTATTTATTGATGTGTGTATGTTGTTGTCTATAGTGTTTGTCTCTCAGGTGAAGTCATGTCGACGTCACGACGGCCCCACAGTGATGGGTATCCGGGGTGGAATGTGACATGTAACAACTCTTTCATTAATAAGTGAAGAACGTTACAATCGCTCCCGGGTAGGGTTAGCGATGACAATCCCTCTTGGGATTTGTTGCAGCTTCTCATACCTAGCACGTGTCTGTAGACACGTGAAAAGAATTAGGCCGCGTCTGATTTCCTCTTAATCAATATCTATCAATTTAAATATAATTTAACTACACAAGACATAGATTTTTGGGTGTATTTCGAGCCAATTAAATAGAACAATAAAGATTCAAACGAAAACAAAATGGTTAATGGAGTACTATTTATAATTAAATATTGAAATATAACAATTTATAAATTAACTCTCGTTCCCCAATTAAAACACAACTTATAATTAGGGGTATTTTAGGCCAATAGCTTTGAATTATTATATTCGTTCTGGAGTGGCAGTGTCGATATTCCATGAAAGTTGAAGGGCCTTTAGTCAACCTAGTTTTCTTTATAACACACCAAGTTCCCTCTCTCCATCAAACTCACTCTCTCTCTCTCTCTCTCTCTCTCTCTCTCTCCAATACAGAAAATGAACTTTGATTATTCCACTGTGTAGAAGAAAGCTTGAGAATTCTTGGGCTAAGGTTTGTATCTCACAATATTCTTCTGATTTGATATTCGAATTTAATTTATTTGTTACCTAGAAATATTATGCTTAGACGTTGATGTTTGTGGACTCTGTTTTCTCTCTCTTCCCTGCAATGAGAAATGACGACGTTCTTCTTCTTCTTTTTTTCCCTAATTTTCCCTCATTTTCGTACTTGTTGAGGTCAAAATTTAGCTCTGCGATGAAATTTAGTTTATGCTCTTACAATTTCTGGAAATGGGTCTGACAGGGTCTGTTATGGTTCAATGGAAGGATAATGTTGTGTGTGTGTGTATGTGTGAGAGAGAGAGAGAGAGATTTGATAGTTGATTACATTTTCGACTTTTGGGTATTTGCTCATTGCAATTTCGATTCGTTCTTTTCAGGTTTTCGATAAGGAGAATGTGTTAATTTGCTTCAATTTAATCTTATTGGTCTCCGATGCAAGCGTCACGTCAACGAAGAAGATCAGCCATGTCGAACACTCTGTACTATCAGCCGATCCAGAAGGTTGATTCCTATCCGTTGCCGATTTTTCAAGCTTTAGACAGTGACGATAGAAGTTCTTCCTACTCCGTTCACGCTTTTCGTGAACTCTACTGTACTTTAGAGTCGTCTTCTTCAACAACCACCACCACCGGAAATTACCCAATTCGCAATTCACCGTCGATTATCAGTTCCTCGCCGAATCACGGTTCGCCGATAAGCAGCTCTTGCATAACCGATGATGCCGACGAATTTAAGCACAAGCTGAGAGAATTGGAAAGCGTAATGCTTGGGCCCGATTCAGATACAGACTCGCCGGAGATAGGGAACTGGAGAGAAATGGTGGATGTCATTTCGAGAAAGGACTTGAAGAGGGCTCTGATCGCCTGCGCACAAGCGGTTTCCGATAATGACATGTTGACCGCCCAATGGCTGATGTCGGAGCTGCGTCAAATGGTGTCTGTCTCCGGCGAACCGATCCAACGGCTGGGAGCTTATATGCTCGAAGGGCTCGTCGCGAGACTGGCGGATTCCGGCAGCTCGATCTATAAATCCTTGAGGTGTAAAGAACCGGCGAGTTCTGACCTCCTTTCTTATATGCATATTCTCTATGAGGTCTGCCCTTATTTTAAATTCGGATACATGTCTGCAAATGGCGCCATTGCTGAAGCAATGAAGAATGAAAACAGGGTTCATATAATCGATTTCCAAATAGCTCAGGGAAGCCAGTGGATTACCCTAATCCAGGCTTTCGCAGGTCGACCCGGAGGCCCGCCCCGTATTCGGATTACCGGCATAGACGATTCGACGTCGGCTTACGCCCGCGGCGGCGGACTAAGCATCGTCGGGAAGCGGCTCTCTAAGCTCGCGGCGCTATTCAATGTGCCGTTCGAGTTCAACGCTGCGGCCATTTCTGGCAGCGAGGTTCGGCCGGAAAACCTCGGAATCCGGCCTGGGGAGGAGGCGATCGCCGTGAATTTCGCCTACGTCTTGCACCACATGCCGGACGAGAGCGTGAGCACCGAGAACCACCGGGATCGGATCTTGAGGATGGTGAAGGGGCTTTCGCCGAAGGTGGTGACGCTCGTCGAGCAGGAATCGAACACCAACACAGCGCCGTTCCTTCCCCGATTCGTGGAGACTTTGGATTATTACACGGCGATGTTCGAATCGATCGACGTGACGCTGGAGAGAGAACACAAAATGCGGATCAACGTGGAGCAGCACTGTCTGGCGAAGGACGTCGTCAACATCGTGGCCTGCGAAGGGACGGAGAGAGTGGAGAGGCACGAACTCCTAGGGAAATGGAAATCGAGGTTCAGAATGGCCGGATTTTCGCCGTACCCGTTGAGTTCGCCGGTGAATTCGACGATCAAAACGCTGCTGGAGAGCTATTCCGGCAGGTACAGGCTTGAAGAGAGAGATGGGGCCCTCTATCTTGGTTGGATGAACAGAGATTTGGTGGCTGCTTGTGCCTGGAAATGAACCCGGTTTCTGTTCCTTAATTTCTGTTTCTGTTTCCAGTTTTCTGTTCTGTTCTCATATTTTAAAATAAATTTTTGAGAACATAACAGAAACAAATATAAACACTAAAAGAAACGTTCTTTGTAGTAAACAAAATAGTACCCAATCTGTGTACTATTTATATATGAATCAAATTTGGCTTCCGTCCTTCCAGATCTCTCTCAATCCACAAAATAAGGCTTGGCTTGGAATATTTGAACTTATTTCCAAAATTCTAGGAGCAGAGTGGAAGTACATATATATAAATATTTGTTCTCATATTTATGTTTCTGTTCCCACACATGAAAGAAACGGACCCCTTTTTTTTTTGTGTTTCTGATTGGTACACAAAATAGAATGAAACATTTATTAGATTGGTATGCATTGGTTATCATTCCCATTTTGGTTGTACTGTGATTCGATATAGTCTGGTTCACTTACTATTTCTGTTCCGCTTCAAAAAAATTGAGATTAATATAAATAAACGCGTTTGATAAACAAGTTTATATTCCCAAATTTTTGAAAGGAATTTAAGAATATTTCTTAAATTCCTTAAAAAATTGAGACTCACTCCCACAAACCATTCCCAACACAAATCATTTCCAATACCACCCTGCCAGCCACCACCAGCCATCGGCCACTACCACCATACCGGCCACCACTATTTCGCCAGTCACCATATATTTCAAAGAAAAAAATAACAGATTTTGCAATCAAATATGTTTCTTGTTTTTATTCTCTTAAGCTAAAAGAAACAATTTCAAAACAATGCTTGTTATCAAGCATTCTTCTATTTCCGAAGGACTCTAGAACTGAAACAAAATTCTCACTTCATCCCATCCTATTTTATTGAAAGTTAAAAAAAAAAGAAAAAGAAAAAACAAACAAACCCCACCGGGATGAATTGTCAAATAAATATATCATAATAAATATTTTGAAAAATAAAGGGACAAAAACTCAAAGAAAATTTAGTGAGTAAAAATGCAGGAACATCACCGGAGCTCTAACAAGTTCTTAAGAAAAGATAATCGGGCTCCAACAATTCATGTGCGGGAATGTCACCGGGGGAATGAAATGTTCATTCCTATAATGGTTGTTCATTATATTAGTTTCTGTTCCTAGTTTTTTTCGAAAACAGAAACGCTCACCTGATGCCACAATCAAAATCATAGGAAGGCTCACTAGCCCGACAGAGAAGAAGAAGAAGAAGAAGAAGAAGAAGAAAATTATTGCAGCTATGAGAATTGACAGCATCATACTGCTATAAAAAATTAGATACATCATCAGTAGAGACTACAAATCTACACAGTTCTGTTATGTTCTGTTCTGGGTTATCTATTCGGAACACCTTTTTACAAACAATAGAGGTTTCCCCCACCACCTCAATTCACCATTTTTAATTGTAAAAATAAAAAGTTTAAATTAGAGTACTATTTGGTAGACACGATCTTACTCAAACCCTAGAAAAAAGAAAAAGAAAAAAGAGAGTCCAATAAACATTTCATTTGGCATCGACATGAACCGCCAAATCAAGAGAGACCGATTTGCTTACTTCAAGTTTGGAATTTGGGTCACCATTAGAGGGTGTTGGGTCAGTACCGGATCCAAGTGGGTTGTGGGTAATAACAGTCCGGTTAGGAGGCATGTTGTGGTCGTGTTTTCCCTCGTATGTGGTAATAACCAGTTTCGAATCATAAGACGCTCTCTCCACGTGTTTCTTTACTGGACAACCGGAATTTGAGCACCTATAGTAACTCCTGCATAAAATGAAAAGCAGAAACTTCTTTAAGTTATATTGTTCCTATGTTCCATGCAAGATTTCTAAGGCAACGCTTGTTTTTAAAGTTTCTGTCCCAAGTTTCAGGGATCAGAACATATACATACTTTGTTTTGGGAAAGGTGGTGTTTGTCCATTCCCAGAGAACTTGGAACAGAAACATAAATTTGTTCTGAAAATATGGGAGCAGTCTAGGAACAGAATTAAACAAAATGGCTTTGTTCAACTTTTATAAGTGAAATGTATTAAAAAGTTCTGACCTTAAACTAAATACCAAATTATATAATTAAAAATACATATATAAACCTTGGTTATTTTCAAATTAGAAACATGGTGCACGTTGAACAATATAGGCAACAAAGATTTTACTGCACTAACAGAAAAGTATGGGTGTTATTCTCTAAATTTGACTAATAATAATACAGCTTGTATAAAAAAACCAAGCCAAAGCAAAACCAAAAAATAATAGGGCTTTTGGTGAACAGTCCACAAATTTAAAATTTTATTCCGTGTTGTCCACGCACTACAGTAATTTTTCCAGAAACCCAAAGTTATTGTACTGCATCTAATGTTTCATTGTGCCCAATTGCATTGTCTTTGACTTTGGCTAGGAATATTGGAACTTACTAGTTGCAATGAGCACAGATTCCAATCAGGTCCATACAAAAAAATTAGAATAAAAAAAAATCATTCATGAATACTGTAATTATTGTGTACCGTGGATTTAGATTGCCTTTGACCATTTTCTGCCCATACTTGCGCCAGCGGTATCCGTCATTTACTAAATCAACTTCACTCATGGTTTGAACAACATGTTTTGATTCACGACTCCACTTATGCACCGGATTATCATCAACATTAGAAGCGTCCATTTTCCTGTTGAGAAAAGAAAATTAACCATTGTAATATTAGCAAATGCAGATGCCTAGGAATTGCTATGCATAAATAACTAGCCATTTAACATACCGTCTCTTCAAGTCTGGATCATAATCCTTATCGACTGCATCATCCCTAGGCCCGTTTGACTCTGAAACTGCACCTTCTATAACATTATCACCTGTTGTAACACGAGGGGGTTGAGGAGTTTTTCTTGACTCAACATCATGACTTGTCTCTCCATGTGCATCCGGAGAATTTTCTTCACACAAATGGCAAACACATAAATAAATAACTTCCTACGAAAACTTCAAGTCCAGAAACCAATGAACATTTTGCATCATTTTTTCAGGGAGCTTTATTTTATACTCCTCTTTCTTTCTTTTCTTTTTTTTTTCTTCTTCTTTCATTTATTATTATTACGCTGGTTTTAGAGCAACTTATTTTTAAGTCCTTACCAACCTAGTTTTTAATTCTTATCAATATTTAGTTGACTTTATCTTTGATACCAAATACAAATTCAAGATATCAACTAGATAGATTCAATCTAGTTGATATTGACCTAAAGACTAAAAACTTATTCAGAGGAAGAAAAAAATAAAGTGAAAAAGAAAAACAGAAATAAATTATAAGTGAATTAACTCAAGGATAATATAATAATTTCCCCACCCCTTCCTTTTTTTTTTTTCTTTTTTTTTTTTGGGCTGATCACTTACCTTTTGCAACAGGAACAGAAGGATCATCTGGTCCTCTAGCTTGAATAGGCAGAACAAATTCAGTGGCTATCTGGGAATTCTGTTGAGGCTTAGGATGTTCATGCTTACCCAGATAATTAATGTCCGTAATATGACCATCATGTGATCGTTCTACTTGCTTTTTCGATGGGCAGTTAGGATATGTACATCTATAATAGCTTCGAGTAAATTTATTCCCTTTCACAAGTTTCTGCCCATATTTTCGCCAATTATACCCATCTTCTGATACTTTCTCAGGAATTTTCGAGGCAATGGTTCCCTCTTGATTATGTTGTAATCCCACATCAGGATTCCGTCTTGGCATCAATTTATCCAAACCCTTTTCTGATCTTACAGATAGATGAAAACTTTCTTGGTCAGAATCGGGACTCAGTCCTTGTTTGTCTGATACTTTCGTAGGTGTCACAGGGAGTGTTCCTCCTTCTCTAATGGATTCTTTCACAGAAATATTAGCATTTTGGCTCTGTCTCGGTATTACGGAGAGATGAGTTTCTTCTTGATTGGTTTTTAATGTCAGAATTCCACTATCATCAGTCTTGTTCAGCTGCAAAGCATCTGATTCTTTCTTGGTTATTTGAGAAACAGAGGTCACTTCTTGTTTGGATTGTGAAACATGAATACTACTGTCACTGCCCTGTTTATGCGTCAAATTATCTTTCGGAGGGCATCCACCCTTTTTCGATTCCATTTCGTACAGCCCAGTTTCAGGGCTACGTCTACAGTGCAAGCTATCAGAAGGAATTCCTTCCAAAACACATTCCCTTGAACTAACCATGGAATTTTTTATTGTTAAGAGCAATTATTATTTAAACTAGATGCATATAAGGACACCGTTATCATCACATCTTAAACTTGAGGTGGAGACGTGGAATATCACAGAAAATTTAGCTCCAAACTTGAACATCTGCCCCATTTATCAATTGGTTCAAATCTACACAAACCAATAAAAAAACGTGTAAGCATAGGAAGTTAATTTTTGCTGTTATTGGTCATCGAGCTAATTCAAAAATCGTTGCAAATTGCCCCATTTGGCCATTGTTCGGAACTACAGAATGGAATGAAGTCCACCGGGCCAAACCAGAAACTCAAGATCTTTAATCTAAAGAATTTAAGCAATAAATAGATAAAATGCCACAAGTACTGAAAAATCCAGAATAGAGAATACAAATAGAAAAATCAGGCCTTAGGACATAAGAATGATAAACATAACTATGCATTTTAGAGCTTAAAAAAGATCAACTCAAGCCGTCCAACCACAACCGTTTGGAATATTTTCCAAATTACCATATAACAAAAGTCTATCAACTTATTAGACAATTTAATCATATGATTAGGGGGCAAAATCACGTTCAATCAATCATACTTCGTTCACGATTAGTTGCAATCTATTTTTTGAACTAAGTTTGTGGGACTTCATTTTTCATACATGCATTCTTTAAAAGGCACTGCCTGGACTTGCTCGGAGCTCGCGTTGAGGTGGACTAGTCCAAAAATGCCCCACGCTTCATGAGAAAGGCACCAGTCCTTTAAGACAAATATATTTCTTCCCATTTCAGTGTACTTTTGAGGCTTAAAAGACTCAACTTTTAATTTTTGCTTATTCAATTACACTTTAGAAGAATGCAATTTTGTAAAAGGCATTCGTGCGGCTCGCCAGAGGCGGGGTGGTCCTAAACTGCTTCGAGGCAATGAGGGGGCTATTTTCCAGCTAGTCTTGGGCCCAGATACTGTGGGCGACGCCCAACTTCGCCCCGGGCGAAGTTCGATGACGCTTATGCCCAATGTTTCCATCAGTAGAAAAATCTGGAGAGACAACATGATTTTGCACCTATTTGGTGTGTTCGTCTTTGTCTTTTTTGCTTTACCGACCAGACCTCGAAGGCTGGAGGTGGATCAAGGTTTGGGGTTGCAGAAGTTATCATTCAGATGACGAAGCAAAGGTTGATGGCGGTGGAAAAAGGAGAACTAAGGTTAAGCCATGACGCTTTTTATGTTTTATTTGAAAATAAAACAATTTTCTCCTCTCACGGTTTTTTTTATTAATAAAGGAAATTTTTTTAGTCTTTAACCAGAATTCAAGGAAGATTATCACTTGTTAGAGAATTGATGACAAAATAAAAAATAATATTTAATGGCATCCCGCATCCCTAAATAGGTTGACCTCATATGGAAAATAGAATTTTAATTAAATTACTATTTATGATTGTAATTTTTGTGATCTTATGATTTTGTCCACATTTATTTTCCATATGCATTCTTTTTATTTATTTTTAATATCTTAAATTATATATAATATTTTTAAAATATTTAAAAATTATGTATCGTGGGGCTTACGCCTCGCCCCGAACAAGTCAAAACACCCCGCCTTTTAGAACACTGTAAAAATGTTATTGAGTTTTTTTATGACACATTTCACATATTTCTAGGTTTTGAATTTTTTATGGGTTCATTAACTAAACTATATTATTTTATTCATTCTTTCTAATATTGGAACCACAAATACCAAATGAGTTAAGAAAGTTGATGTATTTTTACTATTTATTTTCATTTTTATAATTAAATCTATATATCATAAAATTATTATAAACAAATCACTAAAGCATATGCCCCATGCCTTGGGGCTTACGCCTCGCCTCGCAGAGACTAAAACATTGCTTATATATTACACTTAACCATATGAGGTGATATTACACTTACTTTGTATTAGTAAGATTTTTCTGAGTTGGTTTTACGAACTAGTTATAGATTGAACCCACGCATATTCATCCTCAAGACTTCTATAAAGAATCTCCGGATGTAGCTACCTTCCTAATTTGACTAATCTTTGTACTAATTTGCCAACCATGGCATGCTTCTTTCAAGAATTAAATTTAAACTATCACCAAAGATACGGTGAAGTTGCTCAAAAATAAATAAATAAGAACCATTTAGGAACTGTATATCTGCTATCTCAACTGGATAACATAGTCGGGTTGGTTGTCCTTCAGTTTATGAGTTATACTATTTTTCAATTAGTCAATATACAAATTACTATATTTTGTTGTTTGATTGTGAAAATTAAAAACACCCAAATTAGTTAGCTAACCATTTTGGTTCTAGTTCTGTTTTGTCGCATAATTTTAGAAAAATAGAGCTAAAAACATAATTGATTAAAATAATTGTATATTTCATTGTTTAACCAAACAATATATAAATTTGATTAATCATATCAAGGTATAGATATACTAGAGGGAGAGGGAGGCCTAAGAAAACCTAGGACGGGACTATTAGAATTGATTTGATGGCATTAAACTTGACAGAGGTGATGGCCCTTGATCGATCACTATGGCGTAAACGGATTCATGTAGCTGACCCGACTTAAATGAGACAAATGCTTAATAGTAGTTGTTGTATATCAATGTATAGATATGCAGATCAATTCATGCGAAATGACATGGAAAAAAAATTATGCGGAATGTCATGAAAAAAAAAAAGTCATGCTAAATGACATGGTTCCTAGAAATCAAGTCAAGCTTGTAAGAAATCTTAAGCATGACGCAAAGACAGAGGACTGACCTAAAAATTCCACCTAGTTATTAGAGCGCTATATACAATTCAATTCGCCTATTTTAACCTATAAAATAGTTCAATTTCCTCCAAGCAAAAGCTTTTAGCATTAAATTTACTTAATTTAAGGGCAAAAAAAAAAAAAACAAGATTAAGAGAAGCTGAAAAATTGCGTCAGATAAAGCTGAAACCCCATAAAGCTGATCTGGGAAAACAAAGAGAATTAAGGCTAGACCTAAGGTACCATAATAAGGTAATTCAACTTTCAATTTGAACCAGGGTAACACCAAAGATTATGCATAAATATGCAAAATCGTCCTTTCCATCTGCAAAATGATCAGGAAAATCCGTCGCAGCTAAAACCCTAGCGAAATTCGAGTCCAATTTCAGGACGAGAAAAAAAAATCAATACCTTGTATCGATCGAATTCGGGCTCCGAACAAGTGATAACGGACGTCGATCACTTCGGAGCCCCGCCGTAAGCCACCGGATACGGTCACAGAGCTACATAAAACCCTCGACCGCGACGGTCAGGGCACGAGCTTCGCATTCGAATTCAGCAGAATTGACTAATGCAAGTATCAAGCGAGACCAAAACAGTAGAAAGAGAGAGAGGAAGGGGGGGGGGGGGGGGGGGTTGTGTGTAGCGGTTGTTATTGTATGTGGAGAAGAATAATGCGATGAAAGTGTCGTCAAGGACTCGGTGGTTCAAATTATTCGGTGCGCCTTCGCTGTGAGCCGTTGGATTGTAGATGGTGGGTTCACGTGTGAAGTGCTGGGAGCGGCCGACCGTCGGATCGCGTGAAGGAGAATCCCTTAGCGTGGTCTCTCAGTCTGTTTATAGATTTGTTTAAAAACGTGTAATAGTAAGTAATGATAAAATATATAAATAGGTTTGACCTGGTCTCCTTTTTATTTTGGAGGAATTTCCCCTCAATTTTATTTTGGGATATTTAGGTGGCATTTGGTCAGTGTTCTCACTTTTTCGAACCCAACTGAAATGAGTTGGATTGAGTTAAGTTGGATTGGGTTGAGTTGAGAATTTTAGGAACAGATTTACATTTGGTAACGATAATATTTATTTTGTGCTGAGAACAAAATCGTGTTTGGTAACGATTTTATCCTAAAACTAATTTTTTTTTTTGAATTTTTCTTTTGTGTTTGGCGGCGGTTGGCGGCGGTAGCGGTGTCAAACGGTGGCCGGACAACTTGACACCTGTGACGGTGGTGGTGGCCGGACGGTGGGCGGCGGTGGCGGACAGACGGCGACGCACGGTGTCCGGAGACGGTCGCCGGAAGTGGCCGGCAACGGTTGCTGGACAGCGGCAGCAGACGGCAGTGGCAGCTGGCGGCGGTGGACAGCGGCGCACGGTGGCCGAAGTTGAGAATTTTGGGTTGAGTTTTTGGGAAAAAAAAAAAAAAAAAAATTGTTTCTCATTTCCTTAATATTTTGAGAATCAATTCCTATTTTTTGGATTGGGTTGGGTTGAGTTTTGTATTTACCAAACGCGTTCCCAAAAATCAAACTTATAATTTTTGGGTTAGGTTAGGTTGGGTTTGGTTGAGAACACTAACCAAACGAGGCCTTAATGCATTATCCTCATTTTAACGAACCTGCTAGTGCAGTTGAGGTGTCTTATTTATAAGTGGGTATATGTATTTGTTGAATTAGTGGATATTTGGATTTTTGGAATTTTCATTGATTAATTTCGCATGCGATATATATAGTGAAATTTTGGTTGATTAATTAATAATAATAGGGTAAAACTAAAGTATTTACAAGCTTTTAGGGCCAAAAATAACTTACCCTTATTTCAATTATAATGTAATTGATTATTATATCTATTTAGATGTGCTAACCGTGTTTTATAAGACTAGCGTAAAATCTGTGTCTAAAGGTACGATTTTAAAAAATAAACATAAAATGAAAAATTCAAACGACAATTCAATTAAAATTCTTAAATTTTTACATAGATCCCTTTTCATTTTTATAAATCTTGTTCTAAGTTATGAAAAGTAAAATTTTGCCCACATATTTTAATAAAACTTCAATTAAAAATTCTTAATTTTTTATGTAAACTCCTCTTGATTTTTATAAATTTTCTGTTATATTTGTAAGAATTTTTATTTATTTTTCATTAAAATATAAAGGTTAAAAATTTGTTCTTCATGTAATCATACTAAACTTAAAAATAGCAATGCATATTTAGATGATCAATCATGATGTATATAAAGATGCAAATCAATTTTCAATATTTATATAAACATAAAAAATATTCAAAGATAATTTCATGTCACATAAACTTTGCATTCCGACCAAACAATGATGGATGATGTCAGCATTGAATTGAATGGCGAATCAATTATATTAAAATTTCTCCTTAAACCAATCTCATGCTTATATTTGTCACAAACTTCAAGGTTGATAAAGAATTTTTACGTTTATTAGTATATCATCATAAAACTTGATCTTCTTTGAGGCGCATTTGCTTATAGAGAAATCATTAGAATAATGGTTTAATGATATATACTAGCAAGAACGTAATAGGCAATTCAGTGTTAATCAATTTGTATAACGTATGCATGTTCCATAACAATCCTTAAAGTAGATAAGGGCTAACAATTATATAATTGAAAACATAATATTATTGAATCTCATATAGCATGAAGTATAATAGGATTAAATTGAATATCTATATGTAGAAACAATTAAATACATGCGATTGTTAGAATCATTATGTCATGTTTCTAACACAACAAATGAACTCATATTCAGCAAGGGTCTTAAAAACCATTATTGACTACCCAAATTGGCAAGACAGACACCACCTCTTTAAAAAAATTAACAAATTTAAATTGCGAAGAATTAGAAATACTTCTAATGTTTGTGGAGACGACATTATTTTTTACCTCATTCACATCATTGATTAGTTTAGATATGCATTTTTGCTAAACCTATATGTATCCTCTAAGCCTTCGACATTTGATCATTGCCATTTGAATTGATGATATTTTTATTTGAAATTATTTCGTGTGGCTTCTTGGTGATTTTTCACTTTGGTTTTGATAGGTCTTTTTTATTTTCGACTTTTGTTCCAGTATTGTTGGTACGCAATACTGCACAAGATATTGTGTGATATTCTTTGTATATCCATATCATTTTAGATCAAAATTTACTAGAAACAAATTTAGCATTTTTGAACTTACAAGGCACTTTAAAATAGTCACTTCTATTTGCTAATCCTAAAAGGATTTAATTCATATTTTGATGATTCAATTAACTTGATTAGTTTTCTGAACTAATATTGTAATTGATACATGATTACAGTTTAAGAGAATATTAGCAAGTAATGACGTAATGAGAAAGACAATTATGATTTACTTAATTTTGATGCTCTGGAAGTGAAAATGATAATTAAGACGAGTCAAGGATAACAATATTTAAATTTGTCAAATTTGTTTCAACCCGATTAGGATCACGCACTACACTTGAACATGTGTTAGATGCTATAAAAGGTGGTACATTTATATTATATATTGTTTGTTGCATTGTTGGTATTGCTATTTATCACATTATTTATAGATCTCAATTATGGAGCATGAGAATGAAAATAGTGAAAATTCTAGACCCCAAGAAAAAAGGGGTTGGTCGCAAGAAAAGTTAAAAAATACAGAGAGCGTTACAAGTTGTTGCTCAGCTGGTGGAATAACAGGCTAAACTAATTGAATAGAAGATGACCCAACTAAAGCATTTTATCTTCCAATTTTTATGGTAATTGAGGGCCTCGCAGACGCTGAAAACTGGTTGAGGAGTATAATGCATGCATTTGATCAATGGATATTACTGGTGACAGTCGAGCTCTTCACGCCACCATTAAACTCAAAAGAAAAGCCAAATACTGGTGGGAGAAGATGAAACAATTGATTTTGGTCCCAGGTTATCAGATTACTTGGGATAAGTTTGTGGTAGTTTTCAACGAGATTTTTTTTTTCTCAGTCTCACAATATGAAATGGAGCAAGAGTTCACACAATTGACACAGGGAAAGATGACAGTTTTTCAATATGAAATTAAATTTGATGTTTTGTATCAATTTGCCCCTAATTTAGCAAAGACTGAGGATGCCAAATACAGAAGATTTCAAAAGGGTTTAGATCTGTCGATACGTTCAAGATTGATAGCTCAATAGATAAAGAGTTACCTCGAACTTGTAAATGTAGTAAAATTGATAGATAGAGATGTTCATGAACCAAGAGACGTGAACAACATAAGATGAGTAGGTTTGAGTCACCTAGCAGATATCCAGGTGACACATCTTGGGAGGTTTAATTCTAGACCTTAGTTTTCTCGGGCTCAGGTGGTCGAATAATTGGTTAGAAGCATAGGTCAATGACAGTCTTTTTCAGGTTGGCAACATGACATCTCTGGATAAATTTCAAGTGAGCACTGGAAGGGTAGGGGCTCAACGTCCAATCAAGGTAAGACAACAGTATGTTGTCAATGTGGATTATATGATAAGTTTGTTAGAGACTGCCCCAGGACATATCCGATATGTTATCGTTGTTGTGAGTCAGGGCGCACAACCTCATATTATTAGAGACATATTGTTGTACCTACATCGTCCATTAGCAGTGCTAGTAGTACTAACCCAGTGGTGTTTAGGGATGACGTAGAGGATCAAATTACAGACCTCCAACTTGGAGACGTGATTTTCTACTACCCAATAAGATGCTCAGACTACCCCAAAGGTGGTTACAGGTATTGTTAGCCCAAAAAGCTGCCCAAGAGGGGAGGTGAATTAGGTAGTTAAAAAAATTTAACAATTAAACACTTAAACACAAATAATTAATTTTCCTAAATCAATTATTATTTTGATACGCAGCGGATATGTATTTAATACTAGGTGTACACCCCAAACACAATATAGATAATAAATCAATGCAACACATAAGAATTTATCCTAGTTCAGTCAAGTTAATCTTACCTACGTCTAGACCTCCGAGCTTCACAGAAATTCGCAATCCACTAACCCTTTGATTCTTTTACCAGGTAGGAACAAAACCCTTACAACTCACAATTATTTTACAGGCATAGAATCAACATTTACAATTTACCTTTTTTCACAAGCCAAGGACGAACCCTATCTTTTTACCAAGATAAAGATAAACTTAACACTCTCTTACTTATCATTTTCACATTGAAGGTTGAATCTTTACAAATCACTCAAAACAATTCAATTACAGGATGAATCAAAACCTAATCCTTTTTAAGGGAAAAGAATAACCTAACTTTTTTACCAGAACAAAGACCAAACCTTAATATTTTTCACAGGAAAAAATATCGAAACCTAGCTACCCTGTCTAGACACCATCCCAAACGTGTCTAATCCACTTAAACCCACAAATACAAAAAATATGAGTTACTTCCCATAAGGAGCTTCTACCACCTCAATACAGATATACTCAATTAATGTCCCGAATAATTATTACGTGAAAGAGACAATGTGAGATAATTAAAATCTGATTAATAAATAAAATGAGTAGCACAAATTTAGCACGTAATCAGATAATCAAATAGAAATCATTTAAAAAAATCAGGCTTTTAAGTTTAAAACGATTTTCTAGCAATCCTAAACCAAGTAATCAATATATATATATATACCTTCAAAAAACAAGTAATAAAATTTGGATAGATCTCACCAAGAAAACACCGAAGATAATGATAATATCGCAATTAGAACTCAAATTGGCGACACCAAACAATAAGCGTTTTAAATCAAGAACTTATAAAGAATCACTCGTAGAAATCTCAGCGAAAATCTCACTCTTATAATAGCTCAAACTGATGTTCTTGATGTGTTTCATTCAATTCCCGCAGGTCTCTATTAATAGACCAATAACTAGCCCTCCAACGGCTAGTTTTTTTAAAGATATGTCATTAAATGACATTCTAAGACCTCATATATTATAACATTTCATTATAGGTATGTTCTACATAAAAATACTCTTTAAAACTCTCATTTAAGTTCATAAAATTATTCACAATTTAAAATCATAAGAATAGGAAGTATTAAGACATTTAAATTAAGAAAATCTCAAATTATTTGGACCATATCAATAGAAATTACCAAATAGGTTGTTCGTGTTGGAAAACATTCAAACCCCCCAAATTCCTCTCTTGGAATCATAAAAAACGAATAGTTTGTTACCAAGAAACCAAATCAGCCGATTTCCTAACTGTATCAGTCGGTTGACCGGCCTGCCTCAATCGGTTGACTGACCTGAGCCAAGGCACAATTAGTCATTGGCCTTATACATATTCGGTTGACCTACCTTGCCCAATTGGTTGACCGAATTGATCAGTGTCTTTCCCAATTCCTTCAATTTAGACACTACTTTATTCGGTTGATCGATTCTTCTCATTCGGTTAACCGATTGGATCTGTGTGCTCACTTCCTTACCCATTTCATCTACTGTTTCAAACGGTTGACCAATTGGATCATTAGAACTTTGTTTTAACTCCCAAAACTCACTATTTTAATTAGTCGATCGATTGTTTTTCTCAGTTGACTGAATTGACCTGAAAATATAACTTTTTACGCTTTAAAACACAATTTTCAATTAGGTCAATTATCAAAATCATTTTACATAAGAAATACATACAATATCTTATTTTAGAATCTTAAACTTATTACTTTTTATCATAATACACATAGAATTAACTTATCCACTGCCATATTATTATTATATATAGGAAAAAATATATTTTAAACCCTTCAAATATATTTTAAACTCTTCAACTATTGACACATTTTTAAGTGGTCTTTTTGCGTTTGAGCGTTTAATTTTAAATATTCCATGTATCAAAACGTTTTTATTTGATTTTTCTGTCAAAAAATCCGTCCAAACTAACAGATATTTTAGTGTAAAACTGTCTTTTTACATTTTTTAATTATTTTTTTCTTTTTTTTTCTTTTTTTTTTTCTTTTTCTTTTTGTTCTTTAACTTCTCTCTTCCTCCCTCCTCTCTCTCTCCCTCCCGCTCAACTCTTCCTCCTTTCCTACCTCCATCTCCCCCTCACATCTGGATCACCCTCGTAACGGGGGTTAACCCCCCCCCCCCCCCCCCCCCACAACAGAGGGGTGTTTCCCCCTGTTATAGGGGGTGTTTCACTCCCTATTACGAGGGGGTGAATGTGTTTCGCCCCCGGTAACGTGTTGTGCTGGGTCTTGCCTCTTCTCAACTAGACCCTCCCTTCCCATAACCTACACAGACCTGAAACAGAGTATTAAAAACGCTTTAAATAGAGCATTTACATTTGATTGAATCTGATTAGCATGTTCTTCAGAGAAAAAAAAGGTAAAAGTCATGTATATGAAGTATAAAGTATCCTTACAAAGTACTTTAAACTCTTATCCATTTGGTATTTGAAAAAAAAAAAAAAAAACATTTTAGCTTTTGAGAAAAGTAAGGTAGTGGCCTGGAACGGAGAACAGAGTAATAAAACCCAATAAATCAAATTTGATTCAGGTAATCCAAAAAAAAAAAAAATCAGAAAATATGTTGTAAGAGTTGATTGGAGGGGGAGGAGAATACATCCGGGCTTGTGCTATGTACCAAAAAAAAAAAAAAAAAGGAGAATACCTTGGAAGGAGGAGGAAAAATTGATCCGAAGAACCCAGAAGACAACGACGATGAGGAGCCGCCATGGTAGTTGTTGGACCCAAAAAGCTGAGAAGTGAATGAGGAGCTTGATTACTTCTTCCCCCATCTCTCTCTCTCTCTCTCTCTCTCTCTCTATGTTTCTCTCTATAAGTATGAAATGAGAGAAGAGAGAAGGGGTGTGTATATATAACCAATAACCACCATCAAGAAGCTCTCAGATAAAACGAAACGACCGACAATTTTACCCAGAAAAAGAAAGAGTTCAGAGGAAAACAAAGAGAAAGTGAGAAAACAAGGAAGTGCCGCAAGACACGTGAATGATGGCTGATGTATGTGAAGAGAGAGAGAGAGAGAGAGAGAGAGAAGAGAGAGAAACAAAAAACTACAGAGCAAGAGAGAGAGAGAGAAACAAAAAGCTACAGAGCAAGAGAGAGAAATAAAGAAAATTGAATAGTGACTCCTCCCACCAGACCAATTTATTCTCTCTCTCTCTCTAGTTTCTCTCTCTATCTTTATATTAAATAAATTTTGATGTTTCTCCAGCGACGAACTCTCTCCGGCGACAGCGAGGAACTCTTTCTCTCCTCTCTCTCTCTCTATAATGAATCATGTTTCACAGGGGTGAAACACCCCTGTTGCGGGGGAGAGAGAGGAAGGGAGGGAGGAAAGGAGGAAGAGAGAGAGATATGAAGGGAAAAAATAAAAGAAAAAATTATTAAAAAATAAAAAATATGTAAAAATAATATTTTGTCCCTTCATTCTATTAGTTTTGACTAGGGGTGTACACGGAGCAGATCGGTCGGGTTTGGGTGAGTGAAATGAGCCGATTCGAAATCCTCGGGTTAGTGAAAAAATGTACCGATTTTGAAAGTTCGGATCGGGTATGGTTGATGACCCACCCAAAGAATAGGGGGTCAATACTCGGGCAGGTCGGGAGCAAATGCGATCACAAATAAACAAAATGAAATCAGCAACAAATGAAATCGAAAACACACACAAGCTCAATCGTCGTTGTCTTCAATTTGGAATATCAAAATCGATCACAAAAAAGGGAAACGAAATAAAAAACGGCCACGAACGAAATAAAAATACACTTGTAGATCTGGCAGTAGCATCATCGTCGATTTGGAAGATCAAGATGTAGATGTCATCATCGTCGTCGATCTGGAAATTGGAACTTGGAAGGCGGCGAATGAAAGGAGTGGAGTTTACACGAATCGAAGGTAGTGAACTATGGTTTATATGAAATGAAGGCATGAATGATGAAACGATAAAGGTCTCAAGCTTCGGTGATGAGTAAAAATTCGACAGAAAAATGAAAGAAGCGGCTAGGGTTTTGCACTAGCATAATGTATATAAATATATGTGTGAAATGACGTCGTTTCAGATCGGATCGGGGTGAACCCGAGTTCTATTAGGCTGATCCGAGTCCCGATCCGTATTTTTGGGCCTGAACCTTTTGGGGCTGAACAAGTCCGTTTTTGTTCATTTTTCTTTTCAGATCGGGCCATTTCGGGCGGGTATGGTTCGGGCCAGCAGATTTTCGGGTTTTAACAGAATGATCATTTAAAAACGTATTAATACATAAAAGATTTAAAATTAAACGTTCAAATGGAGAGAGACCACTTAAAACTCTGTCAATAGTTAGAAAGTTTAAAATGTATTTTTCCCTCATATATATTTATATATATAAACTCGGGGTTCACAACCCCGGGTTAAAAAAAAAAAAAAAAACAATCGTATACCCGTGGTTGTAAACCTCAGGTATATAAAATTCAGCTTTTTTTTGTACCTGGGGTTGATAATCCCAGGGTTACTAACCCCGGGTAGCCTCGGTTTGAATAAAAAAAAAAAAAAAAAAAAGTTCTAAAGTAGCTAGTTTTCAAGAAAAAAAAAAACATCTTTTCAAATTATAGTGTCATCCAATTTTTTAGCTCTTTTGAAAAGAAAAAAAATTCCAAGGGGTGTATCATCATGTGTAACATTTTGGCATACATGCCCTACATGTACCAAATTAACCACCAAATAAATTTTTTTTTTTATTTCAATCTCATCGCCAAATTTTAATTATTTATTTCAATTTAACCGCCAATTTTGATTTTTTTTTATTTCAAACTAAAACACAAAAATTAAAATTTTAAATTTTTATTGAACCACCAAAGGGTATAATTTTTTATTTCATACTAAAACACGAAAATTCAAATTTGAAATTCAAATATAACTAATCCAATCCAACTCAAATAAAATAAAATTAACCAATTAATCTAACCTAACCTAGATAAAATAAAATTGATAAATTAAATTCTACCAAACTTAATTAGCCACAAATAAACAAAACATATTAAGTCTAATTAAATAATTAAACAAAAATTAATATAAATATAATCAAACAAATATTACTTAACCCTAATTAACAAACCTAATATTAACCCAACCATATTTAAATCCAAATTAACTAATTAAACTTAATTAACCCACATATCTATCCCGTTAATCCAATATTTGATTTTTTCTCTATATGTACCATATTTAACATGTAAGACATATGTGCCATGACACACAAGAACTCCAAGGAATGTGACATCCATGTGTCCTCCCATTTTTTGGATTCTTTAACATGTAAGACATACTCCAGAAGATGTATCATCCCTTGTGGCATTTGGCATATATACTCCCACAGGTGCCACAAATATAACACATGTAAAAGAAAAGCCAAAATATTAAACTATTAGGTGGATGAATTAATTAGGATTAATTAGTTAATTTAAATTTAAATATAATTAAATTAATGTTGAGGTGTTAATTAGTTAATGTTTATTTGAATTTAATTTATTAATTTTATTTTATTTAGATTAGGTCAGATTAATTGATTTATTTTATTTGAGTTAAATTAGACTAATTTTATTTAGATTGAATTTGATTAATTTTAATTTTAATACAAAAATAAAAATCACCAAAATATAACACCAACCTAGAAATGCCCTTTAAATTTCTATGTACCATTTGAACAAATGACACCCCAAAATATAACAGTTCTTTTAGGGTTGCTCTAATAGCACATCCCATAGAACTCTTGTTTCCTTTAAAAGATCCAAAACAATTAAAGTGAAATTTTAATTGAAAAAATCCAAACAATGGGACAATCAATATTTTGACTATTTCTCTACATGTACCATACTTAGCACGCTTGTGTCTTTGTGTGCCAAAATGACAAATATGATAAATACATTTATCAGAGTGGAATCTTACTTCAAAAAAAACTAAAAAATAGGACAGCACATCGCTCAGAGGAGTTGTTACTAGGTGAGATCATAAATGCAAGTTTTAATTCGCAATATGACAACTTGAGAAAATTAGCCAAAAAAACGAAATGTCCCCTCAGAAACTCAATATGATACAATTTCGATCACTAACAATCAGAATTAGCATGGTTATAAATGATACCATCATCGGGAACTATTAACATAAAATTTAATTAAAATCATAATAAATAGGAAAAAGACCAAAATATGATGAAAAATTATTTGATGCTCAGATATTCATTGAACAAATTCTATTCCTTGACCTTCGCAAAACAAATTCACCAAAGGCCTCGTAATGAGCTGGGATTGTACATTTATCATCATTGCATCTTCATCCTAAAATGAAGATCATCACAACTAAATCGGGTTTTAAAAGTGAATTTATGGAGAAAAAACACAAAATAAAAATAAAAATATTAGAGATTGAAATGTAGCAATTTGTTCGAGGCCATAATCAAAACTATGAGATTTGAAAGGCACGGAGAATTGCAGATGTGTTTCTATATTGCCAACCTTCAATGCAAGTACGTCATCTAATCCGACGCCCTAGCTCTGCTAATTGGCTCTCGTCGAGCAATAAAATTAAAAAAAAAAAAAAATATCAAGAAATTTAATAGAGTTCATTCTTCATTAATACATGGGAATTAGGATATTAGCCATAACATGGATAATCTCCTTCCAAGATATGAGGAAAAGAGATTTGAAAGACAAGATGGCTGAAATTTAATATAGCTTACGAGTATTGTTAAGTCCTGCTCGATGTGAAATTGCAGCACTTGACCGTCTCCATAAGCACTTTCCCATATAGATGTAAGATAAACACAACAATCTCCCCTCACACGTCAAGCTTTAGTTGGCTAACCCTTGACCAGTCTCTCACATATGTTTTAAACTAGACTCTATCAAGACTAAAAACTAGATCAAGAGGTGAAATTTTCCCAACACTCGTAACCTAACCACCCATCGCTTCTATATCCAATCTGTTGGATGGATAAACCCAACATAACAGATAATTGAATTAGCCTCAGAATTGCAGAATGACAGCAAGGCTTTGTAAAAGCCATTCAGTCCCGAAAGATGGTGTTCTTTTGAATAGATTTCATCACAGGCTATTTTATGAAGAACAGATGAAAAAATCATAAGCGAAAAACATGAAATTGGAAGATTTATGAATGTTTCTCTCATGGCCAGTCCCAAGAGGTAATGGCAGAGACTCTGCTCCCCAAGGCGATAGGATATGAGAACGCTCCCCTTCGAAAAAAACTGGAATCTCATCCGCCATTGACGGAGAAACTCGACAGCTTTTGAGATCAAAGAGGGCTTTTTCTGCGACGATTTTTGCTTGAACTTTGAGTTTTACGAATATTGGAATAGTTCGCCCCAAATTTAATCGTCACAATATATCAAATCGAAACCGTTTTAGCAAATCGAAATTATCAAAACTGACAAGAAGACAGAGAGCATCAGTTAATCCCGAGATCTGAGATAAAGTATTATCATCGAGATTAAACAGAAAAAGAAGACGACGTTAGAGAATCAACGAGTGTTTCTCTCATGGCCAGTCCCAAGAGGTAATGGCAGAGACTCCGCTCCCCAAGGCGATAGGATATGAGAACGCTCCACTTCGACAAAAGCATGAATCTCATCTGCCATAGACGGCGAGACTCGACGGCTTTCAAGCTCAAAGAAAGCTTTATCAGCGACGATTCTAGATTGAAACTTTGAGCTTTACGAACATTCGAATCGTTCGTCCCAAATTTAATCGTCGCGTCATATAAACAACAAAAATTACAGAACAAAAACCACTGGATCGCAACTGCTGGCTACGGCAGTACAGTTTCAAGAGAATTGAAAGAATAAAGCTTCTAAAGATCAAATGGAAACAAGAATCAGAAAGAACGTAGCGAGAATGCTTTTTGATCACAGGAAATCATCCATCTCCATTCTTTTCATTCATCATTTTCAAACTGATTCCATATGCAAACACACACACACACACACACACACACACACACGGAGAGAGAGAGAGAGAGAGAGAGAGAGAGAGTTCATAATCACCGATGCGTAGAGATGTCATGAACGGCCAAAAAGACAAGAGATGGCTAGGCTCGGCCCGGACGCTCTGGAGAGGACAGAGGCTGATTGATTGCGGAAACTGTTCTATATAGTGATGGAGTTGAAACCCTAGGCGGCGAGCGAGAAAATCAGAGATTTGGGGTGTTTGGTTACAGAAGCGGGACTGTCCTTCGTAAGGTGAAATGACTGTCACACCCTTTCTCCACCCTAATTTTAGAGCATATTTAGGTGTGAATGGCCACTAAGGCCCCATTTGGTAACCGTTCCCGTCCATTCTCTCAGATTTTTTAAATTTCTATTTGAGAAATCACTCTTATTTCTTTGTTTCCATTTTCATCCTATTCTAAAATAAGAATTGTGCTAATTTTTTCTTAAGATAAGAGAAACAAAAAAAAACTGTGCCCAGAAATTTCTCATTCCATTCCCATGGCCAAAAAGAATACGCTTGGAATTTTCGCAATTATTAGTGAGATCCACTTCAAACTTTGGTAGCCTCTTCTTTTTTCTTCTTCGTATGTTCTTCGCGAAGAGTTCTTCATCTTCTACGATCGTCTCCATCTCATCTCCGGTTCATCGTCGCTCGTCGTTGTTCTTCACCTTCGTTTTCGTCTTCGTCTTCATGTTCGTTCGCATGCGTCAATGGTGTCATGTTCGTTTGTCTACTTCAAAATCGTTCCGATTTCGAGTTACGATTTCAAAATCGAAATCAAAACTCTATTTCTGTTTCGATTTGATTTTCGAATCAAAACCCTAATACGAAATTCGATTTCGATTTCGAATTTGTTTTTGAATTTGGATTTGTGATTGTTGTTCCAACTCTAAGGAATAGACGAAGCGTTGCTTGGATTCTTGGATTTGTGATTTCCTGTTTCGATTTCGAGTTTCAAACTCGAAATCGAAATTGATTTCGATTGCAAAATCAAAACCGAAATGGGGTTTTGATTTCAAAATCGAAATTGAAACCCTATTTCGGTTTCAATTTGATTTTTGAATCGAAGAACAAAATCGAAATTCGATTTCGATTTTCGAATTTGTTCTTGGATTGGATTTATTCAAATATGTTCTTGGATTTCTTTGAATTTGTTCTTCAATTTGTTGTTTAATTTGTTCTTGAATTTGTTCGTTGATTTGTTCTTGAATTTGTGATTTTAGGTTTCGTTCTTGATTTTTAGGAACGGAAATAGTTACCAAACGCAATTTTGTACCCAGAACAAAAAAAAATTATTGTTACCAAACGCGATTCTCCTCTAAAAAAAGAAACAAAATTTTTATCCTATCATATCACATTCTCATCCCACTACATGGGATGGGAACAAAAATGGTTATCAAACAAGCCCTAAAATATTTATGGTACACCAAAATTAAGAGTGCGTTTGGTTGGGTGTAAAATGAATGAAAAAAAAATAAAACAAAATAAAATGAAAAAACTCTTGTTTGGTTTGATGAAAAATAGAATAAAAAGAAAATATGATGAAAAAAAATACAATTTTTGAGGTAATTTTTTTCCTCAAAAATATGAGAAGAAAATAAATAAAATTGCAATTATACCCTTGATAATATATTTTTTAATTTATTTTTGTAATATATAAGGGTAAAATAGTAAATTACAGTAAAGTAAATTATTTTTTCTCCTTTCATTTTTCTTTCCTAACCAAACAACATTAGGAAAAATAATTTTCTTTTAACAATGGATAAAAACATTATCCTCTAATTTTCTTTTTCATTTTCCTTTTTCATCCTTCCAACCAAACATACTGTAAAAGTTACTTTACGAGAGGTGTTATATTTTGATGTGCTAATTTTTTTTTTAAATTAAAAAAACTAGAATGAAATTTTTAAAATACCCGTTAAATTTCAATTGCACATTTTATTTTTTTATTTCAATTTGACTGCCAAATTTCAATTATTTATGCCAAATTTGATTTTTTTTTGTTTCAAATTAAAGCGCTAAAATTAAAAAGTAAAAAGTGGGATTTTAATTTAATCGCCAAACATTAATTTTTAATTGAGGTTTTTATTATTTAGTCCCCATTCTATAGACCATATAGAGAAAAGACCTTTTAAACTGTTCACTTAGTATTCAGACCTTATAATACACCCAATTAAATTTTTAGTCCTTTGGCAGACAAAAAAACTCATTAAAAGACAATTATACCCTTGAAACTCTCTCATTTACATTAACCACTTACGTTAACGTTATCTCCCTTTTATTCCTCTCACTCCACAATCCACGTTCACTTTTTATTCCTCTCACTCCTGACATCCTCTATCATCTCTCTCACTCTAACACCTCTATCTCTATCTCTCTAAACATCAAGAGGTCCAAACAACGATGCTCGTGAGATAGACGAGGACGGGGATGGCTTAACCCGTGAGGTAGATGGAGACGGTGACAGAGGGCGGCAAAATACCGGGCATCGTCGTTTTCGAGGTTCATTCTCTCTCTCTCTCTAAACCCTAGCAATGGCTTGGCCCGTGAGGTTGACGGAGATGACGATAGAGGTCAGCGAACTGCCGGTGATATAGTTTTCGGGGTTTACTTTCTCTCTCTCTCTAAACCTTACCCATGGTTTTCGACGACGGAGGTCGGGTAAATCATGTTTTTTCCTCCCATAGTTTCTCTCTCTATCTCATTCTTCACAGTAGAGATCTGGGTTTCCAGATCTATTTTTTCATATTTGAAAAAACCCAGATCTGGGTTTTCATTATTTTCGTTTTTTTCTTTTGTTTTGGGTGTTTGAATTGGTGCTGAAAATCCTAACCTCTATCCCTCCTTCAATATGTCAGATTTGTTCAGATCAAGTTCTGATCTAGAGGGATGTAGGTGTTTGATTTCTCTCTAGATCTAGAAATTTCTTATCTAATTTTTCAATTTTTTAAGCCAATTTGTTTGTTCTGAAAAGTTGAGTGGTTGTTTACGTTTATGTAGATGTTTACGCGATAATGTTTTGTACCTAGATCATTTTCAGATCTAAATGTTTTTGGGATTTATTTTTTGAGTGAACATAGTATTTTTTATGGTGGAGATAAAATGTTTTTGAGATCATTTTCAAATCTGGATGTTTTTGGGATTCTTTTTTTCTCTTCTTTTTTTTTTATTTTTTTTTTTATTTTTTATGGTGGGATATAAATGGTGGTGGAGGGTGGAGGGGGTGTTATTTTTACGTTAACGTTAGTGTTTTTGTGATTTTTCACATGTGTTTTTTTTTTTTGGACAATATGAATATGCTAATGTTAACACAGAAGAAACTCCAAAAAATGTGTATTAACGTTAACTCAAAAAAGACCCAAATACACATTCAGATCTGAATTGAAAAATTTCTTAGAGTCTATTTGGTTGTTCTTAATTTTTTCTTAGGAAATTTTTAGATCTGAATTGGAATATTTCATATCTGAATTGGATTTTGTTGTGACGTTCAGATCTCGTTCATTTTGTACTGCTCATTCTAGGTTTTGTTCAGTGTTTTTTTTTTTTTTTTTATTGTGTTGAAATATAGTTTGATTTTGTTCGATAGTAGTGGATGTGGATGGGGTGTTCATTTTTACGTTAACGTTAGTGTTTTGTGTGATTTTTTCACATGTGTTTTTTGGACAACATGAATGTGTTAATATTAACACAGAAGATAACCCAAAAAAAGTGCATTAACGTTAACGCAAACCCAACCCCCACACACATTCAACTTAAAATGACAAAATATCACATATGACAGTTAACGTTAACGTGCACAAGATCTCACTTTGACCAAGATATCACTTTGACTCCATATTTATTAAATATTTATTGTACCCTAAAATTTCATAGTATATTGAAATCACCCCCAAAAATTATATCTTATCTTGAAATTAAGCTCAAAAATATAAATTGTTGCCAAAGTTATCCCTTAAAAATTATAACTTATTTAAATAGAATAATATTTTCAAAAATATAAATTTTCGGGGTATTATAATCTACTCCCCTTAAGTAAATTTCTTCCCCGAAATTTTGTTCAAAGCAATAATAATTCAGTATTGTATCATATGGTCATGTTAGTCATAACGAAAAGTCACTACTACGCTTCTGTTGCGCCACTCTAATAAAAGTAGCAATAATATCTGTATAAAATTTTCTGAGAAAATCTCAATAATCATTCTACACTCTGATCCCACTCATCGCTAGTAGTGACCACTATTTATCTAAATATTTTACTGGTGCATTGTCTTTATAATACAAAAATCATTTATGGATCAAGTGTTTTTTTTTTTTCGAAACCTATTTTTCAACAAAATATAACCATTAACTTGTCAATATCAAAATTTCAACAAAATATAATAAAACAATTGAATTTAAATCGACTGGTCAACGCACGTTTATATAATAAAATATCACACTTTCTTGTCAACCATAGGATCGTTTTATCTCATGATCAAGAGTTATCATATCAACTACCTGCAAAACTTGTCCTCCTATCAAGTTTCGATACAACATATATCCACCATGCAGGACTGGCCCTTCTGACAGGTAATAATATATATCCACCCTGCATGATTTACCTGATAGGTAACAACATATTTTCACTATGCAGGACTTATCTGACAGGTAATAACATATATCCACCCTGCAGGACTTGATAACCAATGAGCCAGCAAAAGGATAAAGAAAAGAAAAAAGAAAAAAAAGGATAAGGGGATAAGAAAGAGATTATATATTATCACTATTATTATATAGAGGATATATAGATAGAAGAAGGGTCAAGAGAATTAAGAGAGTAGACAAAAGATGAATTCAGGAAGGTTGAAGAAGAACTGAAAGAAGAAAAAAAGAAATAAACGGAGGATTATTTGATCTGAGTCATTATTAATTGTAATTTCAGGTAGAATTAAGTGTTAATTTCTATGAAATAATAGTGATTATATAAAAATTATGTGGAAATCATGCAAATGTGTTTTATTTGTTGTATTAATTAAATACACGTATTAAATGTGTTGAAATTCTATTGAGCGTTGACTCACAACCCCACAGTTTTGATTGTAGGGCCGGTGAGAACGAAACGACATTTGGAATTATATTTGTAATTGAATTTGCAATAATTGTACTGATTATTCATCGTTGCAAAATTGACTCGATAAGTCGATAAATTTAATTATCGCCATCGCTATCAAATTTTATCAGATTTTTATGAAATGTACTTTTGGGTCATTCAGTTATAGTATTAATGGTGCCAGAAATTTTAGATGAATTTCTATTTAAAATTGTAAGAGTTGTATTTATTATTCACCATTGTAAAATCGATTCGATAAATTGATAAATTATAAATTCAATAATTATAATTATCGTCACCGCATTTTAAATTAAAATATTTTTATAAAATGAAATATTAATTATTTGTCGTTGTCGCATTATAAAATTTACCAGATTTTATAGAATGAAAATTCAATTAATCAGTTTTAGTGTTAATTCTCCAAGGGGAGAAACTGCGTGGCAGCCCTAGGAAACCGGGTCGTTACACCGGTGCCAACTACTCTGATTCTCTCTCTTCTATCTAGAATTCTAGCTTTCTCTCTCTGGAAATTGTTGCATTGCTGGGTTCAGGGAGGATGATTGTGAAGTGGGTAAGTGGTAGGCAAAATCCTTCAAGTGTTAAAGGTGCAGGGAAGAAGGTGTTGTGAAAAAAAAAAAAAACCATTTGGCGCTTAAATTCAAAATAAGTTACAAATAGATTCTAATAAATTAGTTTGAATAAAAGGATGAAATTATCCTTATTTTTAACATGAAATAACCAAAATACCCTTACTTACATGATGATCATTAACATTGACCTAACAAAATGGCTAATTTGGAACGAAAATGAAACGTTAAAGACCCAATGTGTCGACTTCCAAATACTAGAACCAATTAAGCACCCGAGCCATTTGTCATGGATCGAAAAGGTCATTTTCCCAGCTGAACCTTTCCCCTTTTGCTCTAAAATCATATTAAAATGTTACTCAACACTAGTCAGGAAAAATGGCAACTTTATAGCTCTAAGAAGGTAAACAATTCCCTTTCTTCCACCCTAATTTTATAAAAGAAAACTTACACTTCTACACATGTATTTTTATTAAGTTACGTTTAGGGGTGTGCAAGGATCCGCAAGACCCGACCCACCCACATTACCCGCCCGACCCGCAACTGAAAAGTATGATTTCCTCTCTTATATTCAGGCAAATCAGATGAAACCCGATCTATTTTGTTCACTTCGGATCAAATACTGGATTTCATCCTTATCCACCTGCCTTCACTAGATCCGACCGCAACCTACGTAATAAATAGGCTTTTTAGGGTTTTTATCAATTCATTACCCTTTCTTCACGATGACAGCATTGCTCATCTTCCTCAGTTTCTCCAGACAAAGTGATTCAATACCTCGAAAACTTATGATTCTTCTCGTTCATTTATTCTCCACACCTCGAAAACTCGAAATTTTCTTTGGTTATTCCAATTCTTGAGATCAAATACTCCATTTTTCCTTCTTTATTATTTTTTATTTTCGATTCATTTATTTAATATGGCTATAAAACATCGTAATCATGTAGTAGCCTTTGATTCAGATGCCTATTCTAAATCAAAATCGTATTCTAGTTGTTATTGTGGCTGTGATGGTTAGAGAAGGCAACAACGACTAACATTAACAAATCGACGGTGACTCGGTGAGTTTCAACAGTCCTCATCTTTAGTTTGATGTTTATTGGTTTAGGGTTTTGATTTCTTCATCATTTTGATTTCTATTTTTGATATCTTCTTACTAGAATCCTATCGATTAGTGTTTGATTTTTGTTTTTGATTAGCGTTTGATTTCTGTTTTTGTTCTTTAATCGATTAGCATTTAATTTATGTTATTGTTTTATTTTTTGATTTCTGCTTACCAGACCTGATTAGACCACCAATATAACGACTCGGTTTCCTAGGGTCGTCATACAGTTTCTCCTCTTAGAGAATTATCACCAAAACCGATCGACCAAAATTTCATTCTATAAAATCTGGTAAATTTATAATGCGACGATAAAACTTGTAATTATTGAATTCAACGATTTTTACAAAAAGCGGCAATAATTTTACTTGTCAATTTTACAACGGTAACTAATAAATATAATAATTACAATTTAAATACAACTGAATAACTAATAATTTATTCCGAATTAATCCAAGAAATTTTACAAACAATGGCGACAATCACAAATATCGAATTGATTGATTCAATTTTTACACCGGTAAATAATAAATTCAACTATTACAATATATTAAAAATTTAGCCGAAATTCTTGTCACCGCATTATTTTTAAATACACAAATAAATTCTTGGAACCGGTCAATTTAATACTAACGTTTAAATTTGTAATTTACTATACAATTACAGCGACAATTATAATTATCGATTTAAATTTTACAATACGACGACAATAATTATATTCAATTTATCGCGTCTGTTTTTTTCAACAGTAAATATTAACTACAATTATTACAAACAGAATTTCTTATGTAATCCCCGACGCCGTTTCACTCTCACCGGCCCTGCAACCAAAACTGTGGGGTTGTGAGCCAATGCTCAATAGAACTCCAACCCCTCTAATACGTACATTTCATCATCACGACTAATAAAACACATTGATATGACTTTCACATAATCATAATTATTCCATGCGAGCTAATAACGATAAATTCACTGACAATAATAATATAAATAACTCAATAAACATATTAAATTCAAATATTAGAAGAGTTACAAATTCTACCTGTAATTCGAAGCCGAAATCGTATATATATATATATTTTAATTATTTTTATTTTTTTTTATTTTTCTCTCTCTTTGTAATGGTTTTCTCGCCATAAATAGAAAACAATAAAAATTAAACACACACACACACACACACACACACATATATATATATAGGAGGTGATGAACTCAAATCATTATTGTTATTATAATCTATTATATAAAATAGGACGGTTTTTTAGCTGACTAGGATAAACTTATGACTAGGACAAAAAAATATGACTAAGACAAACTAAATGCTGACTAAGACATTTTAAGATATAAGTTGAGGACGTGTAAGGAAACTAGATTTATCAAATAGGAAATCGGATTGATGTAAATGGAAATCAAATTAATATAGTATTGATTAATTAATTAGACAAATGCTGACTAGGACAAACAAATTTGCTGACTAGGATATTTTCGAGATATAAGTTTAAGGCCATAAAAGGAAATTGTAATTTAATTTGGGGCAAAAAATGTTGGGATACATATATGACCCTAAATTAACATTAATTAGTAAAGATAATGCCTAAAATAACATTAATAACTAAATTTTTTTGTCCTAATCACATTAAATTTCCAATTAATTAATTTTAGGGTTAAAATTAACATATTAAGTTTAGAGCCAAAAGTTTAGCCATTAATATTATTTTAGGTAACGATTTATCCATTTTTCTCTAATTAAATTACTAATTAATTAATTAATTTAGACATTGATTCATCCAATTTTTATTAATTAAACTACTAATTAGAATTTAATTTAATTAACCCTTCTTTCAGCTCTCTTTCTTCCCAATTGCAGTGCGTTTTTCTCTCTTTTCTGCAGCTACTCACCCTAAGTTATTAAAGAATACATCCTATTTGTGAGCACGTGATCAATTATTTACTGTTAAAAATGTTCATATTTTGTAATTTATTCTGATTTTGAAATCTTTTATCTCTACCTCTTTATTTTGCTAAATTTTAGTTCGTTATGTGTTCATCAAACCTGAAATATTCATTTCACGTGATTGTCAGTTAACTTTTAAAATCATATTTTAAAATATTAATTAAACCTATCATATTTAAAAATCATAATCGCATGTTCATCGAATTATTTATCATTTTTAGCACAAAGAATAAAGAAAATCTCTTTAAATACGTTGTTTTGTCATCATTTTTAGTCATTACTTGAAGGTCCGTGCACTACACACACATACATGCGTGCGCACACATCCACACTCACATATATAAGATAATATATATTGAGATTTCAGGAAAATATGATTTTTTTTGTAAGCTTATTTTATTTTAATTCCAGCGTAAATAGTTTGTCAAGTTTACACGTTATTCTTTATTTTTTTAAGTTATACCCTGATTCTATTCAAATAGGAGGTAAGGTCATATTATTATTGGTTTCCCTTGCAATGTGTATGTTCATTTGAGATTCATTTTACGAAATTAATTATTGTCGTAAGAAATTAATTTTTGAATGCATTTTATGGGGTTTTTTTTTATTTGGCTAGGATTTTTCTTAAAAATGTTTTTTAAGTGTTTGTATTTGTAATAAGATTGTTTCGTAATGAAGCATAATAGTGCTTTTGGGCTTTCTTAATGAAGCATAATAGTACTTTTAGGTACGCGTTATGCACTAATTGTTCGGTACCATTATTTTAATTAGATAATTTCATAATTGTCATTATTTTTATTTCAACTGGTTTATAACTTACTTTGAAGATTAAATTATATATAAAACCGTAGAATATCATTAGATTTTTTATATTGTTGAACTTTTTTACATCAGTACAAGTTTTAGTCTCGATTGTTAATTACAATTGATGTTCGATTGTTAATTATTATCGATGTTCAAATTAATAGGTGTATTATGTTGGTCTTGATTATTTTATTATTAATATTCAAATGTAATAGATGTAGAATGTTGTATAATAGATAAAATTATATCATTTTTTTTTTTGGTTTGGTTATTTTACACTCGTGCCTTCAGGCACGGGTTATACGCTAGTATAATATACTACGTGTCTTTTATATATGTTAAATGAATCGTGTTATCTTTTTAATACGAAGACAACACAATTTAACATATTTTTTTTTTATTATATACAGTTAGATCCTTCTTAAAATACAGAAAATATTAATTATATCCCAAAACTCTTAAAAGTATATTTTAAATAGCACAGTAGTCCCAAAACTTCTAAAATCAATTTAAAATAATCATTTAACACAAAAAAAATCATCAAATATTATTTGTACCATAAATTCGTAAAACAATCCCAAAAATATTAAATTTTATATAAAGTAATGTTTTCAAAAATATAAATTTCTGGGTATTACGATCTACCCCCCTTAAATAAATTTCGTCCTCGAAATTTCGTTCAAAACAATAATAATTACAAATCACATCGCATGGTCATGTTAGTCACACTTGATTTTAGAATAATGGTTCTCCATGTAGGGTTTCATAACCAAAAGTCACCCATAATTCATAACCTTCAAAATCTATTCCACATATCGCAATATTCTCATTCGCAGTGGCCCATATTATATCCAACAATCAACGGATATGGTACACTTTAGTCGGTAACACCTAGCACATGTGACCAATTGCCAAAGAATCTTATGTTTCTAAATGCTTCCGCTATACTACTTTGATAAAAATTGCAATAAATAACAATATATTTTAAAAATATCACAGTAGTCTCATTGGATTGGATTTATCTCAATTCTAACAGGTCTACGATCTTAATAATTTTCTCACTTGACATGACTTTTCAAGTCTACTGTCATATCCCATAACCAACATTTACCAATTTCATCCGACATTTCAAGCCAATATATTGCAGTCAACATTTTATCCAACAGATAGCCTAATTGCTTGTGAACTGTCCCATGAGACTAAAAATGACTACCTCCAATATTCACATTAAACTTCCAATAATCTCGTGAACTTTTTCATAAAATCAAACAATTCAAATTTCAAGTAATAAATTTTTTTGCAATACGTCAAAAACATATAAATATTTCTCAAGCACATAAATACGTCTCAAAATACCTAAATACGTCAAAATCATATAAATACCCCTCAAAACACATAAATATCACCGAACCGCGTAAATACGTATCAAATTACATAAACACGTCTCCACCACACAAATATATATCGAAACACATGAATACATATGAATCACGTAAATACATGTCAATCCCATAAATATATATCGAAATACATAAATATATTCAAAATCACATAATTATCTAGAAACATGTAAATATGTCACTAACATGTAATCATGTCTTAACCACACAAATACGTTTCAAACACCTAAATACGTGTCAAATATGAAAATCAAATACATCTCAAATCACATAATTACATCTCTAAAGTCACATAACATAACGAGTTCAATACTGAATTCAATACTCACGTGAAATGTATATAAAAAAAAAATTACATAAAGCCCCAACTCGCATTTCTAATACCAATTAAGCTCAAAAATTCAAATTAACATTTTAAAATAATAATTGGCTTCCGATAGTTGCATAATGACCCCACGCTCCGCCTCTACCAATCATTAGTAATGGACTAATATCTATCCAAATTATTTTTATCAATGTACTGTCTTCGTAGTATAAAAGTATTTTATGGATCAAGTATTTTTATTATTTTTTTATCAAAATCCACTTTCTAATAAAATATAGTCACACTAGGCAGTATCCAAATCCCAAAAAAATATCATCGTAACAGAACAATCAAATTTAAATCAACTGGTCAATTCATTTATATACAATAAAATAATATACTTTCTTGTCAGCCATAGGATCGTTTTACCTCACAATCAGAAGTTATCATATCTACCTTGTAGGACTTGCCTAACAGGTAACAACATATATAATATATCTACTCTGCAGGATTTGCCTGACAGGTAATAACATATATAATATATCCACCTTGCAGGACTTGTCTAACAGGAAATAACATATATAATATATCCACTCTGCAGGACTTGTCTGACAGGTAACAACAGAGATATAACATATATAATATATCCACCTTGTAGGACTTGCTTAATAAGTAACAACATATTATCCACATCTCGCAAGACTGACCCTCCTAACGAGAAGACAACTATAGCATAATACGATAATAAAATTATTTTTCACCTTTAAAATTTTACTTAATCCATTAATCATCGTAAAACTGTCATTTTTCATCAATATTTTTTTTCTCACAATTTAATATGAAAATATAATTTGATGATTTATATAGAAAACAGTAAACACCTTTAAATTAATATTTCCAATTCAACAATAAATCCTATAGTCTATTACTAACCCACTACTCCCCAAGTCTTAATTAACTTTCCCAGCTAGAATTAAAAATGGAAAAACTTCTAGTTACAAGCATTCGTTGTATTTTTATTTTATGTTATTATTATTTTTATTTTTTTTAGCAATAGGAAGTGCTTCGGTGTGATCATCATAATGGAAGGAAAAACTTAAACAATGAATTGAGTTGGCTAAGTGCCTCTACTGTGGTGCCATTTTCTAACACAGGCGATGTCAAGTAAAGTGTAGGGCCAATGTTGGAAATAAAATTAATTCAACAAAAATCATGAAATAAAACGAAGATTAGTTTACCTTTCTCATGTCATAGATAATTTAATTTTTTTTTTTTTTTTTTTTTATCTTAATTGCTATAATAATAGTCTGCTAGGTAATATGATACAAAATATGATGGAAACCTGGTATCAATTTAATTGATTTCCAAATTATGATTATGAATCGCAGGCATGGATGGTCGAATTATTATTATTTTTTTAACCACTAAAACAATATAAAACAATTCATAAACCATTCAATAGTATTTTATTCTCAAAAATCAAAATAAAGCATGTTATGCATTCCAATTGTAATTATAGGGAGCAATATTTTTTTTCCCGGTTCCGGTAGAAAACACACCCGCACTTATATGCTTTCCCGCAAGTGTGGTTGTTGAATGGTATATAGAATTTATTACGTATTCAATAGTATTAATTACAGAAACAGAAAAGATTAGAGAGAGGAAATTCACAAATACAAGAGGGATCTGTTTTTCAGTGTTGGGGACAACATATTCAAATTTGGGAGGGAATTGATTTGGATTCATAAAGTTTTTTTTTTTTTTTTTTTTGAATTATACGATTTTTTTTAAATCAATGAAAATTTATTATTTTTAAATATTATTTCACTTATTATGGGTAATGGGTACCATAATCCAAATCTAGGGTGATCGCAAATCCACTCTGATACCACCTGTAACGACTCGATTTTCCAGGGTCATCACACGGTTTCTCCTCTTGGAGAATTATCACCAAAACCGATCAACCAAAATTTCATTCTATAAAATCTGCTAAATTTATAATGCGACGACGAAACTTATAATTAGGGCTACCAATTCGTGTCATCGTGTCGTGTTTCGTGTCATAACATGATAAGACGAAATACGAACATGACACGATAAGGTTATCATGTCAAGTTACCTGAACACGACACGTAAATCTACCCATTATACGATAACGATCTGTTAAGTTGACATCTTATTAACAAAATTTATTTTTTTTAAAAAAAAACTACTTTAATAAAAGCATACCAGACCAAACCAAAAAAAAAAAAAAATTACAAATACAAACATCATTTACATAACACCAAATATGAAATATCTTAAATTAATTGTCAATAGATCCATAATAAATATAGTAAACTAGTGATTTTCCAATTTCCAAACATTTTATTCTTGTACAACAAAAAACATATATTTTAGAAAGACAATTTACAACAACATTATTCAATAATGAAATTTAATATATAACAAAATACAAGAACAAAATCAGTAAACCTGCAAAATGGTTGAGCATCGACTCAACACGTCTTCTTTGTGTTGATGTCCAAATTCAAGATGTCTTCTCTGAGTTCATCCAATCGAACTTTTGCAATTTTTGCATTTAAATTTTCATGGAAAAAACATTACTAATAAATTTATAAACTCAATTTAAATATATGAAAAGAGAATGGAAAAAAAAAAAAAAAACTAAAAGATTACCCATAGCCCCGAATAACCAATCTTTCGAGCAAAGTAAAGCTTCAATGGTTTCAAGCTTGAGTACACTTCGATATTGATCAATTACTCTTCTACCCATACTCAATGCAAATTCGGAAGCTAAGCATTAGTGTTGCTTGTACTGACAATTCTTACAAAAGAAGTTTTGAATTACCTACAAATTTATAAAAAAATCTCATATAAGCTACAAACTACAATGCCATTAATATATGTATGTGTACATGTTTTTATGAATTCGAAAAAAAAAATGCATATCAAAAGAAATAAGCTGGGGAATATAGTGCATACTTCAACTTGTTCATTAGACAAACCAAGAGATCTACACTCGGAATCTCTTCTAGATTCCACAGTGGCATGGAAAGAACTCAAGCACTTCCCTTCACAATTGTACAAAAAATCACAACAATACTATAAGCTGTCCCTAAGAGAAAATATAGCAAATGATAAGAGGTCCTAATAATATATAAACTACGTAAAATAACAACGTTTACATATACGAAAACAATGAGATTTATGCATCAAATTATTCACGTAAAGAAGGAAGTATACCAAAGAATTTCACCACCATTGACACAAATAGTATAAACATAATCGAACAAGTCCTCCTCCTCTTCATCAGATTGGTCTTCTTCCATTTTATTAATCACATCATTGACAACTGTGAAACTGAATTTTGTATCCGCTTCAATATTCAGCATACCAAGTTCACGAGTTAAATGATGACATAACAAAGGAATGAATAACTAATGTGGGAGGAAGAAAGAAGGAAAGAACAGTGAGAATATAACCTGATCTAAGATTTTCCTCTTATTGGGTTTATCCTCCAAAAGTGTGACTAAAAATTGACAAGAAAAGGCTACTTATTAGTGCAATCATCAAAGATTAAACAATAAAATCATTTAATAACGTACTGTCAAAATAAAAATCCTGATTTCACACAAAAGAATTGCAAAAAAATAAAAAATCATAGGAACAACATGAATAAGTTTAGGATCTGTATACCTAATAAAGAAAGGGAGAGGGAGAGAGTAAAATATCGTGTGTACCTACAATGGAGATGGATTATACCTGCGATGGAAGTTAATCAGACCTTATTGGAAGTTAATTTATCCCAAATCAGAAATAAAAATCAATTTCAAGTTAATCGCTAACCAGATCTGGTCATCGCCAACCACGATGACCATGGCCGAAGAAGAAATATAATACCTGAGATTCAAACGGCTGAGCAGTGGATGAACAGAGCAGATTCGCGCACTGAGCAAATTCGTGCATGGAGCAGATTCGCCAACTAGATTTGTTTGTCGTAGAGGTGAGTAAAGGTCATCGTTGTGGATGAGAGCGGAGGTCATCGCCGTGGAAGATCGTAGTAGAAGAGATGAAGAGTTTCTTGGTCTAAGCCCAAGGTCTTGAGATTTGTGACAGAAAGAGAGAGAGAGAGTGAATGAAGTAATCAATTATGAGCTAGGGTTAGGAAATGTCAATATATATATATATATATATAGGTACTAAATTATAATATTAGATAATTTGGGGATGTAAAAATAATTTATTAAATTATCGTATAACCTCTTAGATCTCAGATTATCGTGTAACCTGAATACACGATAACCTTATCGTGTCTTACTGTGTGACCTATCGGGTGATCAGGTCAACCCGATAACCTGCACTATTTCTTATCGTGCTATCGGGTCAGACACGATAACGACCCGTTACCTGATAAGAAAAATCCATACTTGTTAGTTTCGTGTTGGTCTCGTGTCATGTCATCGTGTAAATACTCGTTTTGCCAGCCCTACTTATAATTATTGAATTCACCAATTTTTCAAATAGCAGCAATAATTTTAGTTGTCGATTTTACAACGATAACTAATAAATATAATAATTACAATTTAAATACAATCGAATAACCAATAATTTATTCTGAATTAATCCGAGAAATTTTACAAACAGTGGCCACAATCACAAATATCAAATTGATTGATTCAATTTTTACACTGGTAAATAATAAATTCAACTATTATAATTTAATTAGAAATTTAGCCAAAATTATTGTGACCGCATTATTTTTAAATACACAAATAAATTCTTGGTTCCGTTCAATTTAATACTTACGTTTAAATTTGTAATTTACTATACAATTACAGCGATAATTATAAGTATCGATTTAAATTTTACAATACGACGACAATAAGTATATTTAATTTATCGCGTCAGTTTTTTTCAACGATAAATATTAACTACAATTATTACAAACAGAATTTCTTATGTAATCCCCAACGTCATTTCGCTCTCATCGGTCCTATAATCAAAACTGTGAGGTTGTGAGTTAACGCTCAGTAGAACTCCAACCCCTCTAAAACGTGTATTTCATTATCACGACCAATAAAACACCTTGGCATGATTTTCACATTATCATAATTATTTCATGTGAACTAACAACGAAAAATTTACCCATAATAATAATGTAAATTATTCAATAGATAGATTAAATACAAATATTAGAAGAGTTAAAAATTCTACCTGTAATTCAAAGTCGAAATCCGAGCCGAAATTGTGTATGTGTGTGTGTATATATATATTCTCTTTATAATGGTTTTCTTGCCATAAATAGAAAACAATAAACATTAAACACATATATATATTATATATAGGAGGTGATGAACTCAAATCATTATTATTATTATAATATAATATAATATAATATATGTCTTTTATATATGTTAAATGAATTGTGCAACCTTCTTAAGACAACACGATTTAACATATTTTTTTATTATTATTTACAGTTAGACCCCTTTTAAAATAAAGAAAATATTAATTATATCTCAAAACTTTTAAAAGTATATTTTAAAAAGCACAATAGTCCCAAAATTTCTAAAATCAATTTAAAATAAATTTTTAACTTAAAAAAATCATCAAATATCATTTGTACCATAAATTCTCAAAACAATCCCAACAATATTAAACTTTTATATAAAATAATGTTTTCAAAAATATAAATTTTCGGGTATTACAACCAATCTTCAACCGAACCGACCAAATCCAACTGGAATCAGACAGTCTTGCAAACGACTGGTTCCCATCTAACACTCGGTCGATATTGAGCCGAACAAACCTCACCCGAACAGTATTTGGGTCGGGTGGCAAGTGAACCATTTTTTTACTCCACCCAACCCACACACACCCCTAGTTACATTTTACCCCTACATATATTATAGAGTCACTAAGCCCTATGTACTTTGACTATAAACGATTGCAATATTTTTTATTGAATGTTATTGTGGAATTATTCTTTGTATACTTCATGTTAATATAAGTAAATGGGTATTGGTCTACTGTGTCAAACCTTAATCTTACTAGAAAATCAAATCATAACCCTACTAGGGTTATCTTAATCACTTTTTATATATAGACTCCATGTATATCTTTGTATTTGTACTTTTCTCGAATATCAATTCTATCATTCCATGTTCTCCCAATATTATATCTCTCAATTGTTCTAACATGGTATCAAAAGTCGATTCTTCATCGCCCTGTTCCTACTAAAATTTTTCCAACTCTAATATTTTCAAATCTTCCGGCGAGCCGCTACCCATTTTATTTTCATCATTCAACACCCTAACATCGTATTTATCATCATAAGACTCATTTGATCAAAACGAGTTCAACAACACTAAAATCACCGCCATCAAGGTTCTCAAGCACCTCCACGCGCTGCCTCAATCCACCACAGGTTTGTGACATTTCTTAACTGCTACAAGTCTCACTATTACTCTGATATCAATACTCATCACACCATTAGCTTCTTCCAGCATAGATGATTCCAACACCACAAAAATTATTGCAATCAAAGATTTAACACGCCGCCACGCGTTGCCAATATTCCTACCACCGCCTTCACCTTTGTTGACTCTTACGGGATTGAATATCAACCTAAATTAATCATACAACGTAGCATCAGAAGCGTCTCATTGATTTAATTCCAGAGCCACCAAAATTACCTCTAGAATATTCCAAACGCATCATCATGCGCCCTCCAGAGATTCTGTTGCCTCAATGCTGTCAAACTACGCGTTGCCAAACCGGTTCAGAGTTTTCTCTTAACCAATTCTGCCATTTTTGGATTGGTTCTTGAAGATCTAACAACACTTCTTGGCTAATTTTGGTAATCCAAATCCATTTGTGGTCTCTGTTTAGTCAAATTCGGATCATACAGTACAGTTCCCTTTATAATGTTAATTTGGTTCATCACAGAGGTTTGATCGGTTCAATGGTTCATCAATCAACTATTCATGATTATAGACCGATTTCTTGATGATTTCAACATTCTAAATCCATTTGTGACCTTGATTTTTCCAGATTTATATTAGACAGTATATTTTGTTGTATATTATTGATCTAATTTAACGACGATGTCTAAGGATCATTCTTTCTCAGCCATTCTCAATGTCAAAGAGGATTCTAATCCTACCTCCACTGTTGTTACCATCTCTATTGCGGATATAGCTTTACTCTTCCATAAAATTATCTCTGATTATGGTACAAAAAAAAAAAATTCTTGTAAGACCCTAATTTTTGCATACACATAATTTTAATTGCATTCTAGAACATTTAGAAAATAACGAGGTAAATTGTATCAAATCATATTTATTTCAAAAAATTTAGGGGTTAATTAGTAATTTTAAAAATATTAATTTTAGATTTCGGGTTTAACTAATAACTTAAAGATAATTAAGGGAGATTTGTGTAATTTAGATAAAATAAATAAATAATTGGGGGTAGTGGAATGAGATCATTTCCGTCATTGAGAATGAAATGACCTTATTTACCTTGCATATATATACACATCCATACACACATTACATGACAACCTAAAAAGAAGAAGAAGAAAAAAAAACAGGAAAAGAGATAAGTGGGTTTCGTTCAATCGGTCGGCGGTGGGTGTCCGTTCGTCTGGTGATGCATGTGTCGGTTGATCGGCGTGTGTGTGTGTGCAATCATCGTGGGGGTGCGTTGCCAATGGGTTGCTATGTTCAGATGCAGCATGTGTATGTGTGTGTGTGTTCGGTCCGCTCGTCGATTGCGTGGGGGGTGTGGTGTCACCATTTGTCCGTCGTGTGTGTGGGTGTGATCGTCACCGTTGTTCGGTGAGTGTGTATGTGTTTCGTCATGTGCATGTATGATCGTTGTAGTTCATCGACAGTGTATGTGTGTGTTGTTCAGTCATCGATGATTGTGTGGGGGGGGTCGGTCGGTTGTCGATCGTTGGCGATGTCGATGGTCTGTGTTGTGTAGTCCGGTGGAGTATGTGTTCTGTGTGTCGACTGTGATCGTGTTTGTGTTCCACTCGTCAGGTGAGAGGGTGTGCGGGTGTTGTTGTTCACCGGCGTGGGTGAGTAAATTCTGTCGACAGTAAATGGCCGACGGTGGAAGTGTCGTCAATCAGCTAAACCCAAAAACAGAATCAGAAAAGGAAAAAAAAAAACACAAAACAAAACAAAACTACAAACCAAAATAAAACAAAAAACCCACCTCTCGGTAGGCAGACGATTCAGAACAGATAAAAATTTAGTCGATTACTATTTTTGTTAAATTAAATTATTAACAGTAATTTTTGTAACCGTTACAGTAATAAATTTTGTATAGTTAATATTAACATGGGAAAATGGGGTATACAATAATTTTGTATAATTAAAATTAGGGAATAGAAAATTGTGCATTTTAAGGCCACGCATTGCATGTTAGGTTTATTTTTGAAATAAAATGTTAATTTAGGCCCTATTGTTGTTATGTTCACAAGTGTTAGTGGCCGGTAGTCTTCTGACGACGATATTTTTGTTGTGCGAAAATCGAGGTGAGTGTATTGTCTTCTATGTAAATTTATAAATTATATTTTTGTATAAATTGTGGGAAAAAAGTGTTTTTTTAAAATTGGACGACTTTATGACTTATGTGGATCAAGTAGATTTTAAATGTGGAAAGTGATTTTTGTCCGACTATGCCATAGTTTAATCCTGTCAGGAGTGCATGTCCTGCGGGTAGTTGATTATGTTGTGATATGTTATGATCTGTCAGGAGTGCTAGTCCTGCAAGTGGTTGATTATACTATAACCTGTAAGGAAGATTAGTCTTGGAAGTGGTTAATTATATTATGACCTGTCAGGAGGATTAGTCCTGCTGGTGGTTGATTATTTTGACATGTCAGGAGGATTAGTCCCGCGGATGGCTGATTGACCCATCATGAGTGCAAATCCTGCGGGTGATAACCCTACCATTGGGGATATTAAATGGTCTTGGCACTGATAGTCACGTTAGATGACACAGTTGTATAGGTTACGGTACCGTCGTAACTCCCGATCGTGAGATGAAACGATCCTATGGCTAGTAGGAAAGGATGTGTGTGGTATTTTACTATATGATAAATTGCCTAGACTGGTTGATTTAAATTTATTATTTTATTGCATTGATGATAGTGGAAATTGATTCGAGTATGGTATGCGGTTATATGATATTATATTTTGAAACGTGGTGTTTAATAATTATGCTTGATCTATAAAATGTTTTTGTATTATGAAGACAGTACACCGATAAAATATTTGATTTCAGGTACCGCAGCTCGGGGTGGGTTCACTATTGGCACTAGGTAGAGTTCGAAGGTAAGTGTCATTTTGGAGGTGGGTCAGTCGGATGCGAACCGTGGGAGGTTCAATTTTTTTTGTGATTTTTGTTGTAAATGTTTGGGGACCAGTATATTCCCAAAATTTTTAAATGTGTATATATATATATGTATTTAGTTGATTGGGTAAGTAGCGTCATGTCGACGTCACTCCTGGCCTTAGGCAGTGGGGGGCCCAGGGTGGGGGTGTGATATTTCTACCCTTTCACTTACTACAGGTAATTCTTCTAAGTTTTTTTATTCAACATGTTATAATTATATGACTTCTGATTAAAGGTGTGCAACGGATTGGGTCAACTTACCAAACCCGCACCGCAAAAAAATCATCAAATACTAACCCGCACATTACGTGGGTATTAAATCTTGAAACCCGCACATGTATGGTCGGGTTACGGTTTGGCCTATATTCTTACAGGTTCAACCCGCCCGCCCGATTAGACACTAAACGATGTCGTTTTAGATTTTATTACTTACGTTCGTAATTTTTTTTTTTCTATTTTTATGATGGTTTACAAATTACATTATAGTTTTTTTTTTCTTATTTTTATGTTACTATAATTTTGTCGCAACTTTTCTACAAATTTTTGTAACGTAATAGTTTTTTTTTTTAGCAACATTTATTATATTTCAAGAGCAATCCATGATTTTAATTAGCCTAACCCAAAAATAGGCTCAACCCGTACATTATTAGGTAGCCTACGGTTTAAATTATTTATTATATTTCAAGAGCAATCCATGATTCTAATTAACCCAACCTAAAAATAGGCTCAACCCGTACATTATTAGGTAGCCTACAGTTAAAATTCACCAACTCGCACAATCCAACCCACCCCAACCCATACATTATTGGGCAGTCCACAGTTCAAACTAACCCAACCTGCCTAGTATTAATTTGGTTTGTGGTTTTGGCCCAACCCGTCCCAATCCTCCCGCTACCCACCCCTACTTTTGATCACAATATCTTCCCATCCAAACAATCCAATATGAATGCTCATAGAATTCATACCACTGATGGTTCTCAAATACATGTTACGTATACCGGTCATATTTCTACTTCATATTTTTCTATTCATGATACATATTTAATTCCGAACTCACTTTAAATCACTTATCTATTGGGCAACACCGTGAATTGGGATTTGAAGTGATATTTTCTAATAGTGGTTGTCTGTGCAGGATCCTCAGACAGGAAACACACTTGGGATTGGTTTTAAAGTTGGACTTTTATTTGAGCTTACTAGTTTGCATCTTCTATCTCAAACCCCACCACTACCACTCCATGTCCCTTCATCGACTTGTATAACCTCATCACCACCAACACTATCCCCATCACCATCACCGTCTTGATCGTGTTACATCTGACGCGATCTAATACTATTATTCTAAGTTCTATTAATTTGCTAAATTAATTAAATAAGTGTAACTGATTTATTTTATTGGCTTTTATAGATTTGGAGAATTAGAATAAAAACACTATAATTCGAAGCAAATTGGAACCGAAAAAGACTAAAAATAGAAGAGAAAACAACAAGACCTGGCCCACAAATCGCGACCCGCTCCACACGCACGCCTTGTATGCAAGTGTATAACACAACAGGCTTGGGCCGCTTGCCCAAACCCGTTCGCCCAAATGTTGAGTATTTGGCCCAGCGTATGCCCTATGTCGCGCGTAAATAAGCTGTAACTGTTCCAGGTAGAATCGTAACAATTGATGAGTTAATGGGCATTAAAAACCCACTATTTTTTTTTTTGTCAGATGAGTAGATGAGGAACATTTGGTAGAAAGGAAGGAGGAGATAAGAAATCAATTAATTTCATTTTTCTTGTTTGTGGGGGAGATTTTCATCTTATTTTTATTATTTTTCAGAGAGCATTATTATTTTTCGATTTTTTAATTTTTTTTTTCATTTTATTTTCTTCAGCTGGATCTTGGCTTAGATATTCCAATTGTGCGTTTATTGAAGATCAAAGAGATAATGAAGAAGATCACTTGCATGTTCGGATATGTTCATCAAACAGGTTAGAGCTGTATATTTTCTCACATTTATCCACATAATTTTGTTATTGTTTCAATTATATTTTGTTATTATGTGTGTAAAGTTGTAAAACAAGGATTGTAGTCTTAAATATTTTTTTTGAATTAGTTTATATTATAAATGTTGTTATAGAAATTTAGATCTGAATATATTTGATCCACATGATTGGATTATAACTATTAATTTTGTACTTTATTTTTCATAAGTTAAATAAATAATTGTGTTTAATTTTTGAATTTTAATAATTAAATAGGAGAAAATTAATTAATCAAGATAATATATATATATACTAGCGTATAACCCGTGCCTGAAGGCACGGGTGTAAAACAACAAAAATAAAATAAAGAATTGACCTATTTCATTTAAACATTAACAATAAGTAACAACCGATATTAACATCATGCACCTGTTTAATTTGAATATCAATAATAACTAACAGTTGAACATCACTAATAACCAATAATTAAAATTAAAAAATGTATCGATGTAAAATAAGAAGATTATACATTCTTTACTAATTCATACTATTTATATACTATATAGAGTTTTTCATAAATTCTCTTTTCTATTCAGGCTAATGACTCTTTTGATCCCTCACAAATGCAACTGTTACTCAATTGGACTCTCAAATTTGGAAATAGACACATTGATTCTTTGACATTTCAATTTTGTTCCAATTTTGCTCCAATTACTATTCAATAATAATGGAGGTATTTTGGTCATTTTGCATTTAAATCTAATTTAACTATTCAGCCTATATAGATTAATTCCCCCTTATTTTTAAAATTATATATTTTTACCCAATTTTTTAAATAATTATATTTATATCCAACCTTACCCCACCCTCTCAATGACAACGCCACTGCCACCGCCAACTGCCACTGCCATGGACTGAAAAAGAAACCTTAATTTAAAAAAAAAAAAATCAATTAGAATTGTAATAATTTACAACCATATTTTAGAGTAAAACAAACAAATTGTATAGAAAGTCAAAAATCCATACAAAAACAATGCTAACTATTGAAATTGGATAAAAGAACCATCAAATTGTTAAAGTTTTCTTTCATTGTCAAATAATTCCAATGAACTACAATTAAACACAAATTAATAATATACGTACAAATATATAAAAAAAAATGACAAAACACCATTTGTTTCCCAAGTTCTTTACTCCCATTTTTCAAGTGAACACAACAATAGACGACATTTAAAAAAAATACCATAATTTGTTTTGTTTATACAATATTCCCAAACACTCAGGAGCTAAAATGGCGTGGAAATTTGCAAGATGCAAAAGTGACTGACAGTAACATGGAAACAAAAACACATCAAATCAATATATTAAAAGCCAAAAATGATGATCAACAAAGGAGATGAAAAACGTTGAAGCACTAAATTTTCAAACTAAAAAAACAGAAGATTGAGCACGCAATATATAGATCCTTCAACAACAAAACACATAAATCTTTCCTTGCTTCAATTCTCGAAGTATAGCAAGAGATATAATACTCTGTAGATCCAACACGAAGCAGATCATAAAACAATGTAGCATCATTCTTCGCATTGCATCCTTACATTGGGCCTACCAAAACCCACTCATCATCATTTGATCCAACCAAATTGAAGCCAACATGCAAAATTTATTGTTGAAAAACTAAAACAATGAATGGTTTGGGTGAGACTAATCTGAAAAAACCCAAAAGACAAAAGTAGAAACAGTTGGTGGTGATCATATCAGAGCAAACGAAAAAATAAAACACCAAAAAGGAAAAGCTAAATTTGATTTACCTGCAACATGTAGGTGATGGTTTCAAAACCTATGAATCAAAAACCAGAGTAAGATTTAAAATTAAAAAAAGAAAAAAAAATGAAAAGAGAGAGTCAGATTTATTGAAAATAAAAAATGAGTCAAAAATCAAGAATTAAACCTCTGTGCTGAGAGAGAAGTCATTGAGATTGAGAGAGATGCATTTGTTTAGAGAGAAATCTCGGTGTTATGTTTTTACAATTAGGGAGAGAAAAAGACAATGAGAGGATTACGGGAATTAAGCGTCGTTGTTTCCATAAAATTGAGAGGCAATTAAGGATTAAGAATTAATTAGCCATTTGTTTCCATAAAAGTGATACACGATTAGGAATTAAGATGATTAGTTATAGGTGACAAATCCTATCAATTAATGATATACAATTATTTTCATTTCAACAAACCCAGTTTCCTTTTATGGCCCTAATTTAAAAAAAAATAAAATGAAAAGATCATACGGCCTTAAAATGTTAATAGTTTTGTCTCTCATCCGGCGGTCATGAATATACCCGTTTTGATTTATTATATAGATATTTAAAGAATTAAGGAATATATAAAAAAATACATGTTTCTTTTTTTGTAACTAAATAAACCATTTCTTTTTTATATTAATTAATTAATTCTCACTAATTAATGTGCTTTTTATATTCTCACTAATAGTTATATCTAATTAAGGAATTGTATAATTGTTCAATTATGTAATTAAATTAATTAAGGAAAATTGAGTCAACCTTTTACCAAAATTGATTTTTATTTTTTATGTTTGTTCTAGTCAGCATTTGTTTGTTCTCGTCAGTATTTTTTTTGTCCTAGTCATATTTTGTTTGTCCTAGTCATAAGTTTGTCTTACTCAGCCAAAAATCAATTAATGATATACAATTATTTTCATTTCAACAAACCCAGTTTTCTTTTATGGCCCTAATTTAAAAAAAAATAAAAATGAAAAGATCATATGGCCTTAAAATGTCAAGAGTTTTGTCTCTCATCCGACAGCCGTGAATATACCCGTTTTGATTTATTATATAGATATTTAAAGAATTATGAAATATATAAAAAAAATACATGTTTCTTTTTTTGTAACTAAATAAACCATTCCTTTTTTATATTAATTAATCAATTCTCACTAATTAATGTGCTTTTTATATTTTCACTAATTGTTATATCTAATTAAGGAATTGTATAATTGTTCAATTATGTAATTAAATTAATTAAGGAAAATTGAGTCAACCTTTTTCTAAAATTGATTTTTTTTATATTTGTCTTAGTCAACATTTGTTTGTCCACGTCAATATTTTTTTTGTCCTAGTCATATTTTGTTTGTCCTAGTCATAAGTTTGTCATAGTCAGCCAAAAAGCCGTCCTATTTTATTATATAAATATATATATATATATATATGTTCGAGTTAGGGATATGCATAGATTCATCATTCTATCTTGTAAATTTCATTCCTATTTCTTTCATTCATTGTGTATGTGTACTTAGGTAATATTCACTATAAGTTAATATTACTGCGAAAGATAAATCCACCACTTAATTGGGATTAACTATCTTCATGATTCAATTTGTGCATCAACTAATCTACATGAATTAATCATTTAGCATAATTTATCCAATTAAATTGTATCGATACCACTAAAATTGATTGTAAAACTGTTAGATTTAAACCCCAAATATTAGATCTAACATCACAAGTATGAATAAGTCCAAATCTAAATCTCTACAGTAACATTCAGACATAAACTAATTCAAAAAAATATATATAAGATCATAATCCTCATTTTAACTTTACACGCATAAGAACAGAATAATATAATTGAAACAAGAATAAAGTTATATAGATAAATATGAGAAAAGATACAGCCCTAGTTCGATTGAAGAACTTAGCTGATCATAGATGTTTGCTCGTCCACACAAATTTTCATTTGCTCCATTGAAGAACTCCAAAAATCCAGCAACCAAGATAAAAATAAAATAGAAAAATATAAAATTAAGAAGAAAATAGGAACTTACAACCTACTGCTCCTTTCAGCCTGAAGGGAAAAAATGAACACCAAAGAGAAAAAAAGAACTCCTCCGAGTTACTGTCCAAAAGAGCAGAACAATTTTTTTTGAATGAATAACAAAATTCCTCTATCTTCTTTGCCTTTCTACACTGATTCGTTGACCCACAACCCATTAATGCACTTGATTGCCCTTAATAATATTAGGAAAATTTGGTGAAAGGTTTTATTTCATAAAACCATCACTATGTTGGATCCTGTAACAATGATTTTTTAACATATGACATAATTATTAGAAAATGATTTTTAGAATCTTGGGATTTCTCAACAAGATTCCCGGAGAATCATTAGAACAACAGACCAAGCGTGTCCAAGACGTATGGGCCATGCGCATACGTTTTGGACAAGACACTAGGCCTTTGGCCCAGTGTTTGGGCAAAAAGGGCCTAGGCCGCTAGCCTAGGCTTCATTACAACAGTAGACCAAGCATTAGCTTGGTATGTTGTCCAAGACGCGTGCACGACGCACATACGTTTTGGACAAGACACTGGACCTTTGGCCCAGTGTTTGGGCCGAAATGTCCTGGGCCTAGGCCAGACCCAGTGGCATGCGCCCATTGCACGCCTACATTGGTTTATCAGTTCGGCTTCAATTCGCACGTCGTGACCTTTTTCTATTCTATTTTGCTTCAAAATAGAGTGTTTTATTCTGATTCTTTAAATCTACAAAAACAAATAAATTGATCAATTATATTAATTTAATTAATTCAACATATTAACAAACTTAGATTAATGGTATTAAATCGCATCAAATGTGATGCGATCATACCCCAAACCTAAATTTTGTTAGTTTTCGAGCAAAACTAAATCTAACAAAATTGAAAAGGTTACTTTCGTAGAGAACACGATTGCATTTAGCATATGCAATAAATCTTTAAACTCCTAGGCGATCCCTAGTGGACGAGTTTTAATCTTGTGAGGTTTACAGTTCCTTATCGTGAATTTTATTCCTCACAAAAGATTTTTCAATCATGCCCAATGTTAACATATTCTTTCAAGATCATAAAAGAATTATTGAAATAGTCATTAATCTCATATTACATGATTTCTAACAATATTCATTTTTATACCCACAACATACATGCAACTCTCATTTATAATGAATTTAGTATAAGTAACTAGTCAAGTGGTTTTAAAAAATCAAATAATATTTTCCTTGAAATAAAAAAAATTATTTTTCTATATTAATTATTATATTATTATATATTTGTTTCTTTTTTTCTTTTTCTTTTTAACATATAAAAACACATTTTTTTTTTTTTTTTAAATAAGTGACTTGTGCAATGTTAATCTTATTAAGCTTTCTAAGGTCTCGTGTAGCAAGTGTTGGGCCAATGCTCCCAATTCAGTTGGCTCAGGACATAAAGTGTTAAGGCACCTTTCATGCGGATTCGAGGTTAACAAGTCGCTTACTGTCTTAACAAATCACTTCTACCTTTTGACGTGAACGATCAAAACTTACTAAGGCAAAAGACCCGATTACTTAACGAAAGTTCATAATCAAGATAGAAAATCATTATTATTAACACATTTTTTTTTTAATTATTATATATATGTATATATTTTATATATTCCAAGATTAATTTATTCTCATGCCAAAACTTAGTAAAACCAACTCATGTACTAAATTTAAAATAAAAAAAATTTATCATTCATATAAGGGTCTAAAAATGAAATATTTTAAAAATTAGTGTCATGCTTTAATAATTATTCATCAAACTCGAGTTTGTACTCGATAGACATGTTATCACGGATATATAACACTGACAAAATTAAGTGCGTAATAAAATCTCAAAACGAATACAAACATTGACCCCCAAACGTAGTTCTAATATTGTCCTCAATGTAATGAACAATAAGATGGTGAGTAAAGGAATGGTACAACTTGATATAGAAAGCGGTTTGGACTTGTGACTAGTGAGATTATTGAACAAAAAAAAAAAGGCACTGAAGAATCGAATGAGAAGCATTGATCCCTCTCCTAAAACCTAATTCTAACATTGTCCTTAATGTAATGAACAATAAGACGGTAAGTAAATAAGCGAGATAACCAGATGTAGAGAACGGTTTAGACAACCTGAATTGCGTCCAACCTATGAAATATGCATATATGAAAACAGAAGGATCAAGCAGCATGTGAATGTCCATTAGTTGCATAATAATACATTTTTATTTTATTTGTTATTAGCATTTTTTCATTTTAGGAATATATACATATTATTATTATGTTTTTGTCATTATTATTATTATTATTATTATTATTATTTTTGTATAGATAGTTCGATATATTTATTTGTTTATTTATTTTATTTTGTATTTTTTTTTATCCTTTTCGAGGCTGTATCAAACGAAAACCATGCATGAAACGATTAATTTGACTCGTGGGTTATTAATTGCAAAAAAATTAACTAATCATGAAAATAAGATAAATGGGAATTGCAATACATGAAATAAAAATAACAACAAGATTGAAACTAAATTAAAGTGATGCAAGAGCTATGGTTGGCTTGTTAAGGTTAGGGTGGGTGGTGGACGAATTAGCGCACTCATGGGCTTGGTGGATCTATTTGTCGACATCGTTAGGAAAGATGTGACGCACAAAATTTTCCAAGAGGTGTCGTTGGAATCGTATTTTGGTTCGTAAGAAGTCCATCTGATTGGAAGGATTTATGTTGTTATACGTGGGTGCTTGTGGTAGAAAGCGTGTCATGAACTCGAAATGCGGTGTCTATTATCTTGTCCCAAAAGTTAGGAGTGAGATTGGTATGTTCATTTGGTGCAAATCGAAAATTGCCAATGGCCAAGATTTGAGTGAGAAATTACAGGTAACAAAGATGTGGATATATATTTTTGGAATTACGGGCTCGCACCATATCCTTTGAGTGTAGGATCCCATTGAATAGACTTCGGTGACAGAAGTAATAGTATTCAGACCCAGCGACTAGGCATTGGATCATTGTACCACAACTTTGGGCATCGTTGCCCAATGGTAGCAAGTTGTGATGGAAAATGATATTGAGAATCTCAACCCATGTTAGGAGGAGAGTTCGCTCTGTTTCCAAGCCTTCATCTTCTATTAGTCGTCTATCAATCATATGGTTGGTAATTTGGGATGAATCCGATATGTGGGATAGTAGAAGCCCATAATAATCTTCATATTTGGTATGGAGTTTCAATGCCCACGCAACTCCTTCAACAGAGATGTAGACTTGTTACCCGTCAATCTCTATGGTGATACGCTTATGACCATCGATAGTATTTTTTTTAGCGATAAACTCCGTTTTTTCATAAAACAATTGAACGATTCAAGAGTAAATGGGAACATTTGGTGGAGAGATTGTGGAGTTGTGTTTCATTTGAGAAATATATTGGAGACTTAGGAGGCATTCATCGAGTTTATGGATATACTCCTTATCGAAGTTGGTTTCGTATTGGAACGGAATTGTAGTAATGTCAGAAGATGGAATTTTGCAGCCAGATGAGTAGTGTTTCCTTAAGGCCATTGGTGGAGGTGGAGAAATGTGGTTGTGGAACTTGTCAAAAAAATTTATCGAAAATTGAAGCAACGGTCTCATATCGGTTAGTGGTCATTTAAAGGTTAAGAAGAGTAATGGCCTTTTAATGATCAACTATGAGAATGGTAAAGTAATTCCTCATTAAGGTTGTGATATCTTCTTGACTTGTCTTTGATCGGTGACCGTCAATCTCTTGAGTACTTGCTCTAAGAACCTCAAGAACACTCACCGGGATTGGATTTCAGCAGAATAACGACATGTTATTCAAAATAATTTCTCAAAAAGCCTAGCACCCAAGACTATTGCGCAAGCTTAGAAAGAGAAGCTACGTCTTCAAGACTTGAAAAAATGAGAAACCAGTACCCTTTATTTATAGTTTAGGACCCTGCGCATTTATCCATGCGCAGGGCAATCTAAGCCCTTTCTTAGGGTCTGTTTGGCCTAGGGGACTTGATCTCTAATTTTGGTTTTGATTATCTTTGAACGAATTTTAGGTGCAAGGAAAGATTCTCAAAGATTTGGTAATCATTACAAAATATTTTCCTAGATTTGGAAATGATTGGTAATCATTACACTCCCTTGAATCATATTGTTTGCACATGGGTACATTAATAGCAAGATGTGACACTTTCAGTTTGGTTTAGGGGCTAAGTATCAGTTAGTTTCACTATTTCAGTTTAGTTGCCTGGTAGCAAAATTTCACGTCGCTACTTTCACCGCAAGTGTACGGGTCAAGTTTTAATATAGGTAGGGAGAGTAAGGGTATTGTGTTCACGGGGATTGGTTAATATTATTATCGAGTACCGTATTTATCATGACCTAACTTTATCTAGGAGAAAAAAAAATGTGTAAAATTTATATTAAACTAAACTAATTAACTAAATTATCTATACTAATATAATGAGATGTTTTCGAGGGAAAAATTGTCTAGGGATTCAAGTTGTTTACAAATACGTGTTCAATCTCGTTTGACTTACGTTAATGGTGTTCGTGTATCCGATAATCTCGGTTCGTAAACTCAATCACTACCTCTCTCGAGTGTAAGACGAGTGAATACATGATTTCGCGTCAACGAAAAAGTCCCCCTCAACGTCTTAGCGACACTAGGTTACATGAGTCTCGCCCCAATGTCATTGATTGCATATTTTCTAACGCCCTCCTGGGTCGTTAGATTATCGTGTTGTGTTTAAACCCTAGTCCGAATCCGGAGTTACCTCTCCTGAGTGTCAAACCCCGTATTCTTTAATTATCTAAATAAGCATAATATCAAAGAATAATGGTAAACACAATCAAAATTATAAAGAATACACATTAACGAAACACCAAAATCAAAATAACCACATATTTATAAATGTATTGTTAATCCCTAAACAATCCACGTTTAGCTAATGGCCATAACTGTATTTACAATAAAGAACGAGCTAAACATGCTCAACAAATGCCTAAGTTAAATAAATAAAAGATAAAATGAAAGAACTTAGCCTAGTCCGAAGATTATGTCGTAGAACGATCGCTTCCTTCAACTTCTCCTTCTTCGGATTGTGAGCTCTCCCTCAAAAACACTATAATCTCCACCCTAAATATGTTTTAAGTGTTATAGGGGTGTTGGAGATCCAAGGGCTCGAAAATGGAGAGAAGAGAGGGGATTAAATAACAAAAATATCCTAAAAAAATATCTAAATCTGTGCAGAGGTGACCGCCGCGGCGGTGAGTATATCGGTTTGATGTTCGCTGTAGTGGTGGAGGAGGCGGTGAGATCAGGAACCTCTCTGCAGTTTTACTGCCACGGCGGTGGATATCACCGCTGCGGCGATGAGTTTACAGCATGAAAAGGTGCCTCTCTGTATATTCACCGTCGCGGCGGTGGGCTGCTTTGCAGAATATAGCCCTCGTGCTTATTTTCCCACTGTTCTTGATCCGATATGATAATTTATGCTTTGTTTTCATACCTTTTTACCCCACACACCTGTTTTAATACAAAAAGAATAAAAACATATTAAAACGTAATAAAATGTAATAAACGTACTAAAAAACTAACAATTTCGTTTTGGAAATATATAGGTAGATCACATCTATCAAATACCCCTAAACTCGGAATTTTGTTAGTCCTCGAGCAAAACACCCACACAAAAAACGAAAAATACTAACGACAAAAATGTGCAAGTTTTGATTATCATCTATCGGCCAAACGATTTTTTCCTCATCGGCCCCCAATCCTATCAAGTTCAAGCATAAATTACACCATGTGGTATTCTAGAATTTCAACGTTCAAAAATAGTAAGCGTCATTCTAGATTCTGTTAAAGTGTGTGTGATTAAACTCAAATATACAACTATCCGTTATTAGATGGGATTATCCCTTAATAAAGTTCATGACTAAAACATTTTAGGTATAGGGAATCCATATGCCTGACCCGGGATCTATTATCCACTAACTTAGGCTTGGAAGTTCACAAAGATCATTAGGGCTTGGTTCAGTTTTGGAATAATGGCCACGGGTATATTGGAAATACAAAACAGGTTAATCGTTGTTAACGTGACGATACCCGAGGCACATGCTTAGCTCTTTCTCACTCTCGAAACCCCATAGATATAATTGAAACAATCCCGAATATAAATTTAAGAACTTTATACTTGTAAAAAAGAAATGGAAAATAAAAACCATATGTACAATTGATTTTTTTTTTTTACAAACACACCCCCAAACTTATTCAATTGTTACAATTTAAGGGGTGTGAAAAACGAACAAAAATGACAAGTGAGTACTCGAATATCGAACCAATATAAAGTTCGCCCTAAACCCAACCGCTCACTTCATGTAGCATTTGCAACTGCTAACTTGATTATCTCAAATTTATGCCTTCGGTACAACGATATAGGTTTGGAAAGAAGTTTAATCGGTCACGTGGTATTGGTTAAGTGTTCAGAATTGAAATGGTTTAAAGGCTTCGACAGGGTAACGAGGAATAATGATATATCAAGGTAAGCTTAAAATGCTCAAGCGACAAAATGACTGCCTAAATCATATTTCTTGAACTACCTCGCCTAGGATTTCTGTAGACACGGCATTTTGACCGCTTCGCAAAAAAAAAAAAACTTTATTTTATAGTTATTTTTATTTTATTTTTCTATTTATTTTATTTTGATTGTACCGTATTTGTACGGTTTAATACTGCTAAATTAAGTTTTATTAATCTCTTAAGTAAATTAAATATTAGTAATTAATTAATTTATTTTTTTGATTTTGTAGATTTTTCGAAGTGGAATAAAAACGCGTTAATTCGGAACAAAATGGACAAGAAAAGACGAGAACGAGAGAGGCCTGGACTGAACGCGGAGGGGGGGACTGCAAAGGGGTCGCCGGTGCGACCAGCTGGCCGCACCCGCGACCAGCTGGCCGCACCCGCGACCAGCCACTGGTCGCTGGTGCGACCAGTGAACTGGCCGCATGTGCGGCCAGCTTTAAAGCTGGCCGCACATGCGGCCAGCAGGGGGGGTGTCCCCCCTGCTTTTGGGTGCACCAAATTCGGTGCACCCAAAAGCTGTAGACACGGCATTTTGACCGCTTCGCAAAAAAAAAAAATACTTTATTTTATAGTTATTTTTATTTTATTTTTCTATTTATTTTATTTTGATTGTACCGTATTTGTACGGTTTAATACTGCTAAATTAAGTTTTATTAATCTCTTAAGTAAATTAAATATTAGTAATTAATTAATTTATTTTTTTGATTTTGTAGATTTTTCGAAGTAGAATAAAAACGCGTTAATTCGGAACAAAATGGACAAGAAAAGACGAGAACGAGAGAGGCCTGGACCGAACGCGGAGGGGGGGGACTGCAAAAGGGTCGCCGGTGCGACCAGTGAACTGGCCGCATGTGCGGCCAGCAGGGGGGTGTCCCCCCTGCTTTTGGGTGCACCAAATTCGGTGCACCCAAAAGCTGGTGGGTGCACCGAATTTCGGTGCACCCACCTCTTTTTTTATTATTTTTTTTTACTTTTTGTTTGTGGTTTTGTCGGCAGATTCAGATTTCCTTCCTATAAATATAGGAAGGATCACAAGAGGGAAGGAGGAGATTTTGGGGAGGAAGAAATTTTTTGAGAGAAATTTTTGTAAGGGAGAGGAGAAATCTGGAGAAAATTTTTGAAGAAAATAATATTATTTTTATTTTATTGTAATTTTGAAGAAGAAAAATCTCCAAGAAGGTGGTAAATTTTCATCTGTTGTAAATCTTACTCTTATTTTTTTTAAGTTGTTATTATACTAATTTTTTTTTTTTTGTAAATTAGATTTTTTTCTCTTCTTCCTTTATTATTTATTTATTTATTTATTTATTACTTTTTATTTTATTTTTATTTATTTATTTTTTATTTTTTTTATTTTTTTTATTTTTTATTTTTTTATTTTTTTTTTTAAGTAAATAATACGAGGTGGAAAATTCCCAACCTTCAATTTGAATGGCTAAGATTTAGAAGGGAATTACTCTCCTCGATGCGTGTGTACGGGTGTTTTATTTAATTTGTATTAAATATAATGTGCTAACAATACGAGGTGGAAAATTCCCAACCTTCAATTTGAATGGCTAAATTTAGAAGGAAATTAGTCTCCTCGATGCGTGTGTACGGGCGTTTTATTTAATTTGTATTAAATATAATGTGTTAACAATACGAGGTGGAAAATTCCCAACCTTCAATTTGAATGGCTAAATTTAGAAGGGAATTACTCTCCTCGATGCGTGTGTACGGGTGTTTTATTTAATTTGTATTAAATATAATGTGCTAACAATACGAGGTGGAAAATTCCCAACCTTCAATTTAAATGGCTAAATTTAGAAGGGAATTACTCTCCTCGATGCGTGTGTACGGGTGTTTTATTTAATTTGTATTAAATATAATGTGCTAACAATACGAGGTGGAAAATTCCCAACCTTCAATTTGAATGGCTAAGATTTAGAAGGGAATCACTCTCCTCGATGCGTGTGTGCGGGTGTTTTATTTAATTTGTATTAAATATAATGTGCTAACAATACGAGGTGGAAAATTCCCAACCTTCAATTTGAATGGCTAAGATTTAGAAGGGAATTACTCTCCTCGATGCGTGTGTGCGGGTGTTTTATTTAATTTGTATTAAATATAATGTGCTAACAATACGAGGTGGAAAATTCCCAACCTTCAATTTGAATGGCTAAAATTTAGAAGGGAATTACTCTCCTCGATGCGTGTGTGCGGGTGTTTTATTTAATTTGTATTAAATATAATGTGCTAACAATACGAGGTGGAAAATTCCCAACCTTCAATCAGAACGGTCTAGGTTTAGAAGGGGGATCACTTCCCTCAAATGTGTGTGTACGTGTATATAAGGAGGATTTAAAAATAAAATAAAAATATTCGGATTTAAATTTTAATTGGACTTAATCGGATAAGGTACCGTCTTTGGACGGGCGTCTTGGGGTGCTTGACACCTTCCCCGAGCGTAACTGACCCCCGAACTCTTTAAACGAATCTCTGGTTAGACCATATTATTTTTGGAGTCAAATTTTACTTAAGCCATTTTTAAATTATTTTCAAAAAAGAAAAATATGGTGACCTAGCACATCATTTAAACCCAATGCTAGGTGGCGACTCCTTTTTCTAAAACAGGCTTAAGTACATTTTAATGAGAAAATCGACGTTTTTAAAAACCCTTCTCGTTTTACCAGCGCCAAGCATATATAAACATATATCTATATATATATATTTGTTTTTGGTTTTCTCTAGAAAATTGGGGCGCGTTCAGCTGGCGACTCCACTGGGGACGGCTGAGGGTTGAGCCCAATATGTCTGAATAAGTCCAATTAATCTAAAGTCCGAATGTTAAATTTTATTTTATTTTTTCCCTCAATTCAGTAAATAAGTTGTGATTTTTTTTATTTTTTTTATTTTTTATTTTTTTTATATATCATTTATTTTATTTTATATATATATATATATATATATATATATATATATATTTTATTTTTTTTTTTTTTTTTTTTCCCTCTCAGGCCCTTATATCGTTGTAAATCCTCTGATAAAAATAAAACTGTCTTGTATCCATATTATCCCCTCAGGATTCTATGATACAAGACGAGAAATGATTTTTTGTACTTGATGGATTTATGACGTCTGGGGAAGTCCTAAAAAAAAAAAAAAAAAAAAAAAAAAAAAAAAAAACCAAACAAGTTCAAAGTTTTCAATATCGGTAGGGAACGACAAAAAAAAAAAATAAATAAATAAAAAAAAATAATAATTATTTTTTTTATTATTAGTCGTTACCGAAATTGAAATCTTCGAATTAGAAAGGGCTTTAAGGCCACCTAAGACCCACGTGAACTAAAAAAATGATTTTTTTGTAGGTGAAAAAGAAAAGGACAAGACAAAGAAAATTGGTCCCCGAAAAGCAAATCCAGTTCCCCCCTTTCGAAGTCCGATCTTTACATGCAGTCGAGCACAGACTCATTCCAGGATGACATCAGAAAGCAATCCCGAATCTCCCCGAACGACCCAGATAGCTCAGATGCAAGAAACTATTGACAGGTTGATGGAAAGGATCATTGAACTTAGCCGACCTCAGGAGGTGCCTATTCCTCCATCCAACGGGACTCCTGTGATTGAATCCCCAAATGGAAACCCTGCAAGTGTTGGGATGGAAAACTCAGGGCCGAATCCGAATCACGTCGGCCCGAACTTTGCAGTACCGGTCTACTATGGACCTCAGATGGGCCCTCATCCTTTCGCCTATGGAGCTCTGACATATCCCATCCAGGGGCATGTCTATCAGGCCTCGCCAGAGGGCTCGGCCCCCGCCGCCCCGCAGATCCTCATTCACCCGGAGAGGGTCGTTGCTCCACCAAATAATTCACATGATAGCCAACCGGCCCCGGCCATTGAAACTGAAAACAAAGAAGAGAACGGCCCTCCACCGGCTTGGCTTCTGAAAATGGAGAAATTAGAAAAAACAATGGAAGAATGGCAAAAAGAGAAGCCGTCCAGGAAAGCGACGTACAAGGAGTTGTCAGCACCACCCGGGATTGTGTACCCGGAAAATTTCGTGGTTCCAGAATTCACAAAATATGATGGCACTGGCCCTCCAGAATGGCATGTTAGCATTTAAAAAGAGGAGTTAGGAATTCATGCTCGGAACGAAGACCTTTGCCTAAAGATGTTTCGGAGATCGTTGAAAGGGTTGGCTCTCAACTGGTACATGACCCTGGAGCTATCACAGATTAAAACATTTGAAGATCTGGTAGAGGCCTTCTGTGAGCAATATGTGTACAATAGGGATGCCGCGCCAGACCGCAATACCCTCTACCAGATACTGAAAAATAAAGACGAAAGTTTCCGGAGGTATACTGCTCGTTGGAGGGAAGAGGCTGCCAAAGTTGTCCCTAAGCTGAGCGAGGAGGCTCAGTTAGAGATATTCAAATCAATTCAGTCACCGCCGTTCTATCGAGATCTCTCGAGCATAGCAGTGGTTTCTTTCGGCGATGCGATCAAACAGGCCGAGGTGACGGAAGAAGGAATAAGGAGCGGAAAAATTGAAGGGGCCCAATCCAATCTGACGAAAAGGTCAGCCCCGCCAAAGATGAAAGAAAATGAAGTAGCTGTTGTCGTTTCCCCTCGACAAACCCATTACCAGAACTACCCCCAAACTTCAGAACTACCCGAACCAGAACAACCAATATCACAACTACCCTCCTCAAAATCGCCAAAACCAAAACTATCCTCAAAACCAACCCTATTCCCAAAGCCGCCCGCGCTATTACCAAAATGTACCTCCCCCTTATCAAAATCACATTCCCCAATATTACCCTCAAGCCTACCCAACACCCTCTTACCATACCTATCAACCACGCCCGAACACCCCACCTCAAATTCCTAACCGCACTCCAAGGTCAGGAACCCAATACCACCAAGACCTTCTACTTCATGCTACTGGGGGAAATTTTCAGAACGACAACAGAGAGCTACAAGACCTTTCGGTCTCGATCACCGAGTTGTACCGGAATTGTTTAAAGCAGGGGATGCTGACGCCCCTTCCATTCTACGAAGTTAAACCAGGGAGTAAAGCAGTTTCTTCAAATGCTTTCTGTGAATACCACTCAGGAACCAGAGGACATGCGACTGAACAATGCTTTCAGCTGAAAGACAAAATTCAGGAGTTTATACGGACAGGAGCCATCACGTTTCCTAAAAAACCTGAGGCCGGTACGCCAAACTGTCAGCAGAATCCGTTGCCTGAGTATGCACCTTCAAGGGGTGGTGAAGTCAATCTTTACCAAAATATTGGTGGAGATGGGAGCGAGTCATGTGCCTAAGGCTCAATTTGAAAAAATCTAAAGACTGCAAAACTGTTTTTTTTGTTTGCTTTAAATTTGCGAGGTGTTTTGATAAAATTGGAAAATCTTTGCGTACTCACCTTTCCATCCCGTTGGTCTTTTGGATGGAAAATGATTTGCTCTGTAATGACTTTTAAAATTTCAATAATGCAATACTGTTTATTCAAAACTGTGGTCTAATGTTTGAATCTTACTATTTCAGGTGCCCAAAATTGCCTGCATATGTTGTACGTGATGTGACTGAGTGAGGATGTGAACGTGTGATTTCAATACAAAGTTAGACCACGATTCAATGGGACTATAATCAAAGGAAGATTATGTTTATCCAAACGATGGTGAAATCTGAAAAGGCCCGTAACCAAATTCGTCAGCGATTCCAGAAGTACCGGGGGGTTCAAAAGTCAAATATTGGTATCCATTGTCCTTATGATGCTTTGATATATTGTTGCAAGCTAATCAAACTATCTTTGGTGGTACTTTAGTGATTGATGAAACTGGGTGTAAATATCCCGATTTGCCTATTGTCTGAGTTACTCAATGGTAAAAAAGGAATACAATCATCTCACGCCAATGATCCCAATGAAAAAACTTTCAAATGTTGCAAGAAGGTCTCAATTTCCAAAGAAAATCAAGTTCATTGATAAGCTCGGCTGTCCCTAAATCATTGTAAGTTCGATATAAAAAAAAAAAAAAAGAAAAAAAAGAAAAGAAAAAAAAAAGGGAAAAAAAGAAGAAAATAATAAGAAAAAAAAGAAAAAAGAAAAAAAAGAGAAAAAAAATAAAAGAAAGGAAAAAACGAAAAGTGGGATAACCGAACAAGAAGTATTGGTATAAATGTGGAAGAGATTTGAAGAGGAAAGAAAGATGATAGATAGATTTGTTCATATTTTCCGCCTCGGTCCAAATTAGCGGCAAATGATATTTTTTGGAATCAGAACTTAATGGATTTGAATGGAATTAGAATTTGAGAAAAGAAACATTGGTCGTGGTCTGAAAATGTATTAGAATCATATTCTTCTACATTCTTGACTCAAGATCTCACAGAAAATCATATCGGGTATTGAAGGTACTCATTTTAGTAATTTTCGACATTTACCCATTTTTGGACTAAATCAGTTTTGCAGGACTTAAGAAAACACAGAGCATGCAGGAGTATTAGAACCCCAAGCATTGAAGCACCTACTAATTTGAAAAGACAAAAATCCAGTCGAGCAAGCCAAGGAGACCTCGATGAGGTATGTTGGGCCTTCCCTTGAGTCGAAGGGAACTAAAAAAAAAAATTGTCGCATCACCCTGAAGCATGTCGAACTCTCAGTTGAAAAGCGAGACTTCTAAATTCAAAAATGGAAAAATCTCCCGATACTGTCCCGTGACCCGAGAAAGTCAAGCGCCATCAAATGAGAGATTGCGACGGAAAAGGGGGGGACGGAATTGCTAGTCGTCAAGAGTGACAAGTTTTTCAAACTAAATTTTCGTGTTGCATGTGTTTTTTGTCCAATTACAGGGTTTTCAAAGGGCAGGGAAGCATGGATTTCTCTCTCACAAAAGACTTCTTACCTTCCGGTTCAAATTAGAAACTTTTATTACTAAAAGTTCCAAAGCTCTAAATGAGCGTCTAGGTATGCGTTTTGCCCTGAAAAGGGCGAAAAGTGAACTACGCCAAACTTAATCCTCGGCATAATACTAAGGTACGTAGGCAATCTATAAATGTTCGGTCATCTGAGAGTTCGGCTGGGGCACATTTATATCTTTGCTCTCTCATTCTGGCTCAGTCATAAGTGGGGGCATATTTTATACTCTTGAACTTTCTTTAAGCCCCTGGCCAAGAGGGCTGGGGCATGAATAATTTTTATAACTCTAAACAATCCTCTAAACGTACACGTGTTCGTCATGAGTATCGTTATGAGTCATTTTTTATTACTCTAAACAATCCTCTAAACAGACACTTGTTCGTCATGAGTATCGTCATGAGTCATCATTTTATTACTCTAAACGATCCTCTAAACAGACACTTGTTCGTCATGAGTATCGTCATCAGTCCTTTTTTTATTACTCTAGACAATCTTCTAAACGGACACGTGTTCGTCATGAGTATCGTCAAGAGTCATTTTTTTATTACTCTAAACAATCCTCTAAACGGACATTTGTTTATCATGAACATCGTCATGAGTATTCTTTTATTACTCTAAACGTACACGTATTCGTCATGAATCATTTTATTTTATTTGTTCTATTATTGGAAAATACACTAAAAATAAAAATAAATAAATAAATAAAGATAAAATGGGACGATCAAAATGACGTGGTCTTTTATCTTTGTCAAGTAAGTGGGACTTGCATGACAAAGAGGGGCAGCTGTAGACACGGCATTTTGACCGCTTCGCAAAAAAAAAAATACTTTATTTTATAGTTATTTTTATTTTATTTTTCTATTTATTTTATTTTGATTGTACCGTATTTGTACGGTTTAATACTGCTAAATTAAGTTTTATTAATCTCTTAAGTAAATTAAATATTAGTAATTAATTAATTTATTTTTTTGATTTTGTAGATTTTTCGAAGTGGAATAAAAACGCGTTAATTCGGAACAAAATGGACAAGAAAAGACGAGAACGAGAGAGGCCTGGACTGAACGCGGAGGGGGGGGACTGCAAAGGGGTCGCCGGTGCGACCAGCTGGCCGCACCCGCGACCAGCCACTGGTCGCTGGTGCGACCAGTGAACTGGCCGCATGTGCGGCCAGCTTTAAAGCTGGCCGCACATGCGGCCAGCAGGGGGGTGTCCCCCCTGCTTTTGGGTGCACCAAATTCGGTGCACCCAAAAGCTGTAGACACGGCATTTTGACCGCTTCGCAAAAAAAAAAAAACTTTATTTTATAGTTATTTTTATTTTATTTTTCTATTTATTTTATTTTGATTGTACCGTATTTGTACGGTTTAATACTGCTAAATTAAGTTTTATTAATCTCTTAAGTAAATTAAATATTAGTAATTAATTAATTTATTTTTTTGATTTTGTAGATTTTTCGAAGTGGAATAAAAACGCGTTAATTCGGAACAAAATGGACAAGAAAAGACGAGAACGAGAGAGGCCTGGACCGAACGCGGAGGGGGGGACTGCAAAGGGGTCGCCGGTGCGACCAGTGAACTGGCCGCATGTGCGGCCAGCTTTAAAGCTGGCCGCACATGCGGCCAGCAGGGGGGGTGTCCCCCCTGCTTTTGGGTGCACCAAATTCGGTGCACCCAAAAGCTGGTGGGTGCACCGAATTTCGGTGCACCCACCTCTTTTTTTATTATTTTTTTTTACTTTTTGTTTGTGGTTTTGTCGGCAGATTCAGATTTCCTTCCTATAAATATAGGAAGGATCACAAGAGGGAAGGAGGAGATTTTGGGGAGGAAGAAATTTTTTGAGAGAAATTTTTGTAAGGGAGAGGAGAAATCTGGAGAAAATTTTTAAAGAAAATAATATTATTTTTATTTTATTGTAATTTTGAAGAAGAAAAATCTCCAAGAAGGTGGTAAATTTTCATCTGTTGTAAATCTTACTCTTATTTTTTTTAAGTTGTTATTATACTAATTTTTTTTTTTTTTGTAAATTAGATTTTTTTCTCTTCTTCCTTTATTATTTATTTATTTATTTATTTATTTATTACTTTTTATTTTCTTTTTATTTATTTATTTTTTATTTTTTTTATTTTTTTTTATTTTTTATTTATTTATTTATTTTTTTTTTAAGTAAATAATACGAGGTGGAAAATTCCCAACCTTCAATTTGAATGGCTAAGATTTAGAAGGGAATTACTCTCCTCGATGCGTGTGTACGGGTGTTTTATTTAATTTGTATTAAATATAATGTGCTAACAATACGAGGTGGAAAATTCCCAACCTTCAATTTGAATGGCTAAATTTAGAAGGAAATTACTCTCCTCGATGCGTGTGTACGGGCGTTTTATTTAATTTGTATTAAATATAATGTGTTAACAATACGAGGTGGAAAATTCCCAACCTTCAATTTGAATGGCTAAATTTAGAAGGGAATTACTCTCCTCGATGCGTGTGTACGGGTGTTTTATTTAATTTGTATTAAATATAATGTGCTAACAATACAAGGTGGAAAATTCCCAACCTTCAATTTAAATGGCTAAATTTAGAAGGGAATTACTCTCCTCGATGCGTGTGTACGGGTGTTTTATTTAATTTGTATTAAATATAATGTGCTAACAATACGAGGTGGAAAATTCCCAACCTTCAATTTGAATGGCTAAGATTTAGAAGGGAATCACTCTCCTCGATGCGTGTGTGCGGGTGTTTTATTTAATTTGTATTAAATATAATGTGCTAACAATACGAGGTGGAAAATTCCCAACCTTCAATTTGAATGGCTAAGATTTAGAAGGGAATTACTCTCCTCGATGCGTGTGTGCGGGTGTTTTATTTAATTTGTATTAAATATAATGTGCTAACAATACGAGGTGGAAAATTCCCAACCTTCAATTTGAATGGCTAAAATTTAGAAGGGAATTACTCTCCTCGATGCGTGTGTGCGGGTGTTTTATTTAATTTGTATTAAATATAATGTGCTAACAATACGAGGTGGAAAATTCCCAACCTTCAATCAGAACGGTCTAGGTTTAGAAGGGGGATCACTTCCCTCAAATGTGTGTGTACGTGTATATAAGGAGGATTTAAAAATAAAATAAAAATATTCGGATTTAAATTTTAATTGGACTTAATCGGATAAGGTACCGTCTTTGGACGGGCGTCTTGGGGTGCTTGACACCTTCCCCGAGCGTAACTGACCCCCGAACTCTTTAAACGAATCTCTGGTTAGACCATATTATTTTTGGAGTCAAATTTTACTTAAGCCATTTTTAAATTATTTTCAAAAAAGAAAAATATGGTGACCTAGCACATCATTTAAACCCAATGCTAGGTGGCGACTCCTTTTTCTAAAACAGGCTTAAGTACATTTTAATGAGAAAATCGACGTTTTTAAAAACCCTTCTCGTTTTACCAGCGCCAAGCATATATAAACATATATATATATATATATTTGTTTTTGGTTTTCTCTAGAAAATTGGGGCGCGTTCAATTTCGCCTCGAAGTTTCTCCAAATCAAGTTCTAGAATCCCTATTGTCATGTAATTGAGTGAAGGATAATCGTTTTCAAATCAATTAGATAGTGCTATATTGAGTTTACATGCTCGTGCATTTATGATCTACAATAACTTTTACTAAGACGATACGTTAAGCACACAGAACACACATGAATAAGCTTTACGCTCGACCTCAATAAACAATCAGAGGACAGACTCATCATTGGGTAATGACCCAGATGACGTCAAAACTCAAAATAACTAACCTAAACAAACATGCACACATAGAAACAATAAAACATAAACTATAACTAAAACATACTAACACATCACCGCCAACTTAAAATAGGTGATGCCCAAAACAACCCATTAGCGATCCTAATAGACAGAATATAGCATGAAAATAAATACAGGGGTTTAAAACACATACCAAGGAGGTGAGAGAATCTCGCCTCCGAATCAAATCGACGGAGATGGATCTAATTTATTTTTCCTTGGGTTGCCTCCTAAGAAGCGCTTGGTTTATGGTCGTCAGCCTGACACGGAGAACGGCTTGTCAAAGAGCGGCTTCCGTCCATAATAAGTTTTATACAACACTACATATGGATCTTAGTTCAGTACGCCCTCAAGCTTGGCGAGATTTGGCTCTGATTAGCCCAGGCTTTCAACAGGATGCTCCACCGGCTCATGTACTTGGTGGTCATAGAAGAACGTTGCTAATGGCGGCGAAGGACAAGTGAGCCACATTGGACCTTTGTAGATGTGATCATTTGGGATCGACTGCGGCGTCACCAGCTGGAATTCGAACGGTGAAAATTCACAATGATTAATGTGTGAATCTCCATCTATCTCACCCAAGTACCTCCCGCTTGTCTCTGGTTCCTTATGGTGGCTTTCGATGAATGTGGCTTGTGTATCTCCCAGTGCCACCACGTCTGACTCGGCCTCAATCAAGTAGATTAGCTGACCGATTTGAGTCTACAAAGACGTTACGGTCACATCAATTTAGGCGCAGACCGTCTCGATATTGTCGAGACGATCTTCGTGCTCATTTAGCCGGTCATTCATCTTCTTCCAAAACACTTGAGTCTCCCCAATAAATTCAGCTAATATCTATTCCAGGGGGGGAAGACTCCATATCTTGGACTAGGGTGTCAATCCATGGCTCTGGAATGGTGAAACTATCCCCCAAGCTTTGGTAGCTTGTTGAATAATTCCAACAGTGAAAACCATACTCCGCCATGTCTTCCAACAACCGATAGACTTCGTCCATAGTTAATTGGTCGAAAGAGGTGGTACCGTTTCCCCCTCAACGTCTTAATGACACTAGGTCACGTGAGTCTCGCCCCAACGTCATTGATTGTACACTTTCTAACGCCCTCCCGGGTCGTTAGATTGTCGTGTTGTGTTTAAACCCTAGTCCGAATCCGAGGTTACCTCTCCTAAGTGTCAAATCCCGTATTCTCTAATTATCTAAATAAGTATAATATCAAAGAATAATGGTAAACACAATCGAAATCATAAAAAACACACATTAACGAAACACTGAAATTAAAATAACCACATATTTATAAATGTATTGTTAATCCCTAAACAATTCACGTTTAGCTAACGGCCATAATCGTATTTACAATAAAGAACAAGCTAAACATGCTCAACAAATGCCTAAGTTAAAGAAATAAAAGAGAAAATGAAAGAACTTAGTCTAGTTTGAAGATTATGCCGTAGAACGATCGTTTCCTTCAACTTCTCCTTCTTCGGATTGTGAGCTCTCCCTAAAAAACACTCTAATCTCCACCCTAAATATGTTCTAAGTGTTGTAGGGGTGTTGGAGATCCAAGGGCTCAAAAATGGAGAGAGGAGAGGGGATTAAATAGCAAAAATATCCTAAAAAATATCTAAATCTGTATAGAGGTAACCGCCGCGGCGGTGAGTATGTCGGTTTGATGTTCGCCGCAGTGGTGGAGAAGGCGGTAAGATAAAAAACCTTTCTGTAGTTTCACCACCGCAGCGGTGAGTTTATAGCATGAAAAGATGCCTCTCTGCATATTCATTGCCGCGGTGGTGGTCTGGACGCCACGGCGGTGGGCTGCTTTGCAGAATATTATCCTCGTGCTTATTTTTTCACCGTTCTTGATCCGATATGATCGTTTATGATTTATTTTCATACCTTTTCACCCAACACACTTGTTTTAATACAAAAAGAATAAAAAACATATTAATAAAACATAATAAACGTACTAAAAAACTAACAATTTCAGTTTGAAAATATATAGGTAGATCACACCTATCATTGCCATCAATGCTTTCAAGGTGAAATATATGTAGTATAGATTATTCACTTGGAATTTAATGCTCTATTATGACTCATTACTTGGTGGGCACACATTTGGTTGGTTTTGGATTGAATCGAGTTAGTTTGCCTTATAACCGACGGTTGTATTTCAAGGTTCCTAGTTACCCCTAAGATATTTTGATAAAATATCTTGATTCAATGTATATATATATATTCCATGTCATCCCTAAGAAATTAATTCTTGATGGGATGTGCATTCAATAATCATTAAATGCATAGGTTAGGTGGCAAACTGATTTGGTTTGATTTCGATAGTCACATTTCAAAATTTTCGGTTAACTCTAAGATATTTTTATCAAAATATCTTGATACCTTGAATGTGTCATATACATTTTATCCCAATCAATTAATACTTTGATGATATGGGCATTCAATGCCATATTAAATGTCTAACTTGGATGCTGAACCGAATCGGTTTAGTTTCTTTCCTTCCTTGGATATTTGTGTAGAGAATATATAAGGGTTGTTTGTAATTTAAAGGCTCCTTTTTGGGCCTTTTAATTAGGTGTTGGGACCTTAATCCATTGAGCCTTGATGCTTAATCAAAATGACTTTGATTTTGGTTAATTTCAACCCAAGTCTAAATTTTTGTTACATTGTGTAACTTGGACTTACCATGGAATTTCCATGTATTTGTTTAGGTATTTTGGAATTGTTTAAATGATATTAATACTTTAAATAATAATTCAAATACATATTTTTTGTGTCGAATAGACGAAATCGATGATCGTAAATATTTCAGGGGTCAAAGTAGGTAACTAAAGTAATTTGGTAAACTTTCCTATAATTAAAGGGTAGTGTCTAATATTTATTCATACTAGAGGTTATTTAATGAAAATCAACCTTTAATAATGTCAATTTAGCCCCCCTTTAATTCTAAGAATTTTGAAGTTGACCCGAAACTTTTCCTTTACCGAATTTGATCAAATTCAATAGTTTTTATGCTTTCTTATGTTTTATGGGTTTTTCTACATTATCTAGTGTGATCTAAAGTATAAATTCATTCCCTTTAAACCTAAGTTTAAAGTTTATTTGAATTTGTACTTTCAATTTGACACTGATTGGGTGGGACAAAATGCTGTGTTTACAATATCTAATAAACCATGATTCATCAGGTTTTAGAAGTAATCAAATTAAGAATTAAATTTTTAGTAGAAAATGTTCGTTTTTCTTTTGCACAAAAGAACTTCCATGAATACATGGGGTAGGTCATGGATACTAATCAGTTCTTTCACAATTAATCGTCGCTCGTTAGACTACTTAAGATATAATCTTAATCAAATGAATTATTCTACATATTTTTTTCGGTTGAATATTTTTAAAGAATACATAAAACTAAAGTCTTGAATAACTACACTATATGACCAAAAGATATTTTAACATGCCATTACCACCACCAGTATCTAGTGGACCACCTAGCTTCGACCGACGCAAATCCAAAGTTACTCTCAAAAAATTTAGCAAATATATCCTCAGTGTTGTCGCTAGCTTGAAGTAGACGGTGGCATGTCTTTAAAAAGTTCTTCTCCAACATGATCATATATCTGTCTTTTATGTGGATAACTCAAAAACCTTCAAGAACACAAACACACAAAAAACTAAAAATCTTCACATGTATCATTAGGAATTGTTTTAATCTTTCTCCTCGCTTGCTTCTCTTTTTTTCCTATGCTTCTACAATTGAAGAGAACAAATGCACCATATTGAAAGCTACGTATAATATACCTTCCAACTTTAAGTGTTTGTGTTCCCAAATATAAACATTTTGGTAACAAAAAAATAAAATAAAAATGTTTTTGTTCTTTATGAGAATAATACTCCAAGTTTATTCCAAGATTTCTAAGAACAAAAAACCAAAACGCTTACATAACGCCATTGTTAAAAACAACGAAAATCAAGCTAACAATTCAATCAACAATAATCTTAGAAAAGAAATTTGAAAGGAAACATACTTGAAAACTATTTTTTAAGGCCAAACCTGGATATCAAAATGAAATTGTTTCTTGTAGTGTTATCGATTGTCTAGAAGTAGATTTGTTCCAGTCAAACTCCAACAAATGATTAGTATACATAATAACTTATGCAATGCTGAAAGTATAATCACATAATGAAAACAATAAGACATTAAAAATTCTACCCAACATAATCTATCAAGGAAACCTATCCAGCTAATTGACAAAAATGACTAGGAAGAAACCATCTATAATTTAAACGATGATACATTTTCTTAATACCAAACTTGATCAATCCAAAAAACAATCATGGAGTGAAGAGAACTCACAATTGAGTAGCGCGTCAGATCTGGAATTTTTTTTAGGGATTTACAACAAATTTCAAAGATTATATTAAACTAAGCAAGCGTAAATTCAAACTAATGATTATTTTATTTTTTTTGTAAAATCAAACTAATGAAGAGAGAAAGAAAGATAACCTGGATCGAAGGACAGGGCTGGCGAAAAGATCAAGCTACTAAAGGATCGATTTCACTGTATCGACTTCCCCCAATTGTTGGATATTTTTCAATCTAATTATGCAACAATATCCAACAATTAATATTCAAGATCAATGAAAACTCAATTTTGAAACCTAAAACTAAAGTATAAAAATTGAACGCACACACATACTGAACAAATTAGTGAAGAGAGAGAGAGAGATAACCTAGATCGAAGGAGAGGGCTGGCAAAGCTACCCGCATCAAGTCTGATCCCAGAGAGAGTGAGAGGTAACAAAATCACTTTGAATGCCTGTAATGAGATATTAACCAAAAGCTTTACCATTTACATGCAACTAAACCATCAAACCAACAAAACAAAACAAAAAAAAAACACAAATCCACTTGGGGTACATAGATTTAAAAAATAAATAACTTACTATAAATTCATTCCAAAGAAAAAAATATTGAAACTTCTCGCTAGAACAAATAATTAATTAGAAAATGGAAACCTCCGATGTTGGTTAGATAAATTAAAATTTAAAGCAACAAAGAGACACAAGTAACCTATTATTCAATCTACTGTGAGGAAATTGAAATTTTGGGAGCTAAAAAAGTACACTTACATTGGGAAACTTGCATTGAGAGTTGCAAAAGTACTCTTTCCAAACAGCTTGCAATCATCCTAAAATTAATAATTACATAAATCGTTATTCTGGAAAACAGAAAAATATTTCAAGCAAAAAAAGGGGAAACTTATAATGGGAGAAAAACAATCTCTGTAAAAGAAATACACACACGTATTTCTCAAAACATATAATGTGAATACACACACGCATAAAAATGAGAACAAAACAATCTCTACAAAAGAAATACACACAAAAAATTGTTAAATTAAGAGACAAAGATAGGGAGAAAAATGACACAGTACCATCGCTATCCAGATCCAAACATCGCCGACCTTCATCATCTCTAAACACCGATGTCCACCTTTGCAAAAAGAAAAAAAATGGTAATTAGGGTTCTCTAATTCAAAATGATAAAAATTTTCAATTTCAAAATCCAAAATTGATTCAATTTCAAACCCAAAACCGAAAAAAAGAGAGCGAAAGAGAGAGAGAGACGTACCTGGATCGAGAGAAGTCGTCATCACCGTCAAGCCATGCCTCGCCTACTGGTAGCGCGGGAAATGACACGCCGCTACTTACACTCGCAAGTATACGAGGTCTAAGTTTTAGTATAGTGTGATCGTTAAGATTGGGTTATCGTATCCACATGGATTGTTGTCGTTACCATCGAATACCGCGTTTGTCGTGACCTAAGTTTATCTAGGCGAAAAATAAATGTATTTAATTAATTAAACTAATACTAATATATCCTAAATTAACTAAATTAATATGCTAATATGTTTTAGGGTGAAGAATTGCATAGGGATTAACGTGTTTACAAATACGTGTTCGATTTCGATTTACTTGCGTTTACGTTGTTCGACCTATTTGATAACCTCGGTACGTAAACTCTACCGCCACCTCTTCCGAGTGTAAGACGGGATAATACATGACTTCGAGCCAACGAAGAAGTCTCCCTCAATGTCTTAACGACCCTAGGTCACGTGAGTCTAGCCCAGCGTCGTTGATTGCACACAATCCAACTCCCTCCCGGGTTATTGGATTGTCGCATTGTATTTACCCTATTGACAATCTCCGTTCTAAAACTCTCTCGCCACCTCTTCCGAGTGTAAGATGAGGGATATAACGCAACTTTGAGCCAATGAAGAAGTCCCCCTCAATGTATTAACGACCCTAGATAGCGTGTGTCTTACCCAACGTCATCGATTGTCCATGATTCAAACCCCGACCGGATTATAGAATTGTGGCGTTTGTTTACCTTAATCCGAATCCGGGGTTTTGTCAAAACCCCGTATTCTCCATTTATCAATCGAAGCATAATAAACAAATAATACGACAAATACAATCAAACTACGAAGAACAATCATAAACGAAACACCAAAATCATCTAAACAACATATTTATAAATTTTAGGTTAATCCCTACTACAATCCATATTTAACTAAGGGCCATAGCCGCATATACAAGAAGATAATGAGCTAAACATGCTCACATGATCCTAATATAAAGAAATAAGAAAAAATGATCGAAGAACTTAGCCTCGTCCGAAGATAAACCGCTAAGAACACTCAACGATCGATTCGTCGTCTTCTCCACTTCGGGATGTGAGCTCCACACATAAAATTCCTAACCCTTGGATTAACTATAGCCTAAGGGGCTCAAAAATACAAGAGAGGGAAGAGAGATACCGGCCAAGGGGGAGGAGAGGGGATATTTATAGCAAAAATATCCTAAAAATATCTAAAGGCTGTGCAGGGCAAATCCGCCTAAGCGGAGTTAGGTCGGTTAAGTCTGATCGCCTGGGCGGTGAAGTAGGCGGTGGACTGGAGAACATTCTGTTGGATTTTTGCCTAGGCGGTAGAATTTCCGCCTAGGCGAGCGGCTGTCAGTAGCCCTTCTTCGTCTTCTGCTGGATTTCTGCCTGAGCGGTAGAATTTTCGCTCAGGCGGTCGTCGGTCAGTAACATTTTGCTCTTCTCTGCATCTTCACCGCTTAGGCAGTGGTCTGGTCGCCTAAGCGGTGGGCCTGTTTCATCTTTTAGCCTCCGAGCTTGTTTATCCACCGTAACTTCGAACCGCTTTGGTTCGATCTCATCGTTTTAGCTCCAGTTTCCTATATTTTTACTCCACACACCTGAGTTATACAAAAAAAGATAAAAACTAATTAAAATATAATAAAATACTATATAAACATATTCGAAAACTAACAAATTCGGATTGGAAATAGATAGGTTTTTCACACCTATCACCTACCGTCATCTCCGTCGCCATCACCATTGTGCCCAAATCTACCTCTTCGTCGACCTCACTCTCAGTTCCTCCATCCCTTGATGACGATGGCCAGATCTCAGTTTCAATTGGCCACCGCGATATTGGCAAATAGCGGCATAACAAAGAGCAACGTGGAGCTTGGGCTAAGGCTAGGGCTAGTGATGGAGACAGAGCAGTAGTGCTTCGGCTACAGAAAGATGGTGCTAAGGGATGAATATTAAGCAAAGACGGCAATGGCGACTGGAGGAACATAGTGATGGCGAGATCGGGTGAGAGCAAGAGTAAGATAGAGAGAGAGCGATTAGGTGAGAGTGAGAGAGAGACGACAGAGAAAGAGAGATTTTAGAGTGAGAGAGATATTTTAAAATAAGGAACATGGTTTGATTGTGGGGATATTAGGATTAGATTAGTGGGTTAATCTAGACCATTGTTTATGGGGGGTATAAAGAGTAACTGAGATTTTTCTAGAGAGTTTATGTACGTTATGTTTTATTATATAGATATTCAAATGGGTTAGGCCTATTAGTTTGATATGATTACAAAAAAAAAAAAATTAGAAAGGGGAAAAGTTTTGGGCCGCCTCCTTTCTAGACTGGACCTTGGGCCAATCAACTTAAGTTTTACGTCTTTAGATGGATGTGAAGGAAGTGTTATATATAAATTGGACCACTTAAGTGAAATGCGTCAATAACATCTCCTTCATTTGTGGCTTCAACCATCAGTTTTAGTCATTGGCCATTAACTTTCATCCACCGACCATCCTTAGGATCTTTAATCTCTATTGCTTCGCTAGGGTACACTTTCATGACCATGAATGGTACATCCCATTTTGAGCATAATTTCTCAGGGAATAATTGAAATTTTGAGTTAAAGAAACACACTTGCTAGTTAGGCTCAATGGATTTCTTAGGAATATTTTTATCGTAGAAAGCTTTAGTCCTAGCCTTATAGACTCGTGAACTCTCATAAGAATCATTCCTCAATTCTTCTAATTCTTCTAGTTGCAATTTGCTAAGTACATCGGCTTCTTTTAAGTCGAAGTTAAGGGCCATAATTAGGGGTGTGCAAAAAAACCGACGAACCGAAAATCCGAACAAAACCGACTGAAAAAAACCGAAAAAAACCACCCCTGATGAAAAAACCGCCTGGTTCGGTTACTATTTGGAGTAAAACAGCAGCCCCGGTTCGGTTGCAGGGTTTAGCACACATGAACCGCGGTTTAACCGCGCCGAACCGGGATCCCTAAAACGACGTCGTTTTAGGGTTTGTATATATATACATTATACACTCCACAAGCCAGAGGAACGAACCCTAGCGTAGCCGCCTCATCGCTTCTCTCCCGATCGTTCTCTCCTTCCACTTCCACGCCGTCCTCTTGTTCCCAGCCGCGAAAACAGATCGCAACCCTAAATCGCAACATTTTCTGCACCATCGCAACCTTAATCGAACCATCGCAGCCCTAATCGTACCATGGAAATCCTAATCGCAAGATTCGCAATCCTAAACGATCGTTCGTTCGCCATCACAGATCGCTTGTCTTTACGCCAAAATCCAAAATGTTGTTGAACGTTGCAGATAGTTGGCAATGCTCAGCCATTGCAGATCTTTGGTCATCCTCCACCGTGTCAGAGATCGTCGTCGTCCACCATGGCTGATCCTTCGCAAATCGTTGTCCGCTGTCACAGGTTTGGCCTTCAAATCATTCAGGTAATCTTCATCGATCGTTTTATGAATCTGTTAATTTTAGTGTTTCGTTTCGTATATGGATTTGTTCGTTTTCGTTCGTTTAGGGTTTCGATTTCGTTATTGTGTTGTTGTTCTTCAGCCCAAAACCGAAATCGCACCGATCCTGTCATAAACCGCAGGGACGGTTTTTTTCACACATAGAAACCGAACCGTCAGGGAGCGGTTTTCAGTATATGAAAACCGAGGATTTCAGTTCAGGGACCAAAAATTGCGAAAACCGCACCGAACCGAACCGTGCTCACCCCTAGCCATAATTGCCCACATCGCTTAGTGTTCTAATTCAAATGTGAGATGACATGCTTTACCTTATACTAACGGGACATTGTAATCAGGGTCTTAACGCATCATTTAATCTTAATGATCAATCCTTCCTATCGGGCCTAACCATTGTTTTAATATATTTGTAACCTCCCTATTGGATACCTCAACTTGCCTATTCATTTGGGGATGGTAAGAGGTTGCTACTGTGTAAGTAACATAATATTTTCTCATAAGCGCTTCAAATGGATGGTTACAAAAATAGCTCCTCTCATAACTTATTATTGCTCATGGTATCCCAAAACGACAAAATATTTCTTTTAGGAATTGAAGCACAACTTTATGGTCATTTGTTTTTGTTGCTATCGCTTCTATCCACTTGCAAACATAATCAACAACTAGCAAAATATATAGATTGCCATAAGATTGTGGAAAAGGTCCCATGAAATCAATTCCCTAAACATCGAATAGTTCTACAACTAAAATTCATTGAAGGGGCATCATATCCCTTCGAGACATAGATCCTAACTATTGGCATCGGAGGCATGCACGATAGTAGTTATGTGCATCTTTGAAGAACGTTGGCCAGTAAAACTCATATTGTAATATTTTTGCTACGATTTTCTTTCCTCCGAAGTGGCCCCCACACGCTTTTGTGTGATAGAAATTTAAGATACTTTTTACTTCACTTTCCGACACACATGGTCTAATGATTTGGTTTGAGAAATATTTAAAGAGGTGAGGATCTTCCCAATAGAAAGATCTCACCTACAAAAAGAAACGATCTTTGTCTTACTTCGACTAGGAAGATGGTCTTTTTCTGATAGCCAGATAATTAACAATGTTGGAGTACCACGGTTATGCATCTATGATATGGCTAAGAGTTATTTGTCCAAAAAAATGTCTCAAATAGGTTCCTCATCTCTAGGTCCCTCTAAAACTATCATCGATAGGTGGTTAGCAACAACATTCTCTACTCCCTTTTTATCCCGTATTTCATAGTTGAATTCTTGGAGTAAGAGTACTTACCCTATTAGTCACAATTTTGTTTCCTTCTTGGATAAGAGATATCGTAGAGCAGTGTGATCCAAGAATATCACTACTTTAGATACTAGGCAATAGGATCTAAATTTATCTAAGGCATATACTACGCGAGAAATTCTTTCTCTGTTATTGTGTAATTCATTTGAGCACCAGAGAGGGTTTTACTCGTATAGTATATCACATTCGGGGATTTCTTTACCCGTTGTCCCAAAACTGCTCCGATCTCATGGTCGAATGCATCACACATAATCTCAAAAAGGAGAGTATAGTTTGGTGACTGAATAATATGGGCAGTAGATAACAGTTTCTTTAATTTATTAAAAACTTCTAAAAACATGTCATCAAAGACAAATGGAGGGTCTTGTGCAAGGAGATGGGACAATGGGCAAGCAATTTTACTAAAGTCTTTGATAAATCGTTGATAGAAACCTGGATGGCCTAGAAGTGAGCGAATTTGCTTCACCGTCTATGATGGTGGCAAACTTGCTATCAAATCAACCTTGGCCTTATCTACTTCTTTTCTCCTAGAGGACACTATATGTCCTAGAGCTATTCATTCTTTAACCATAAAATGGCTCTTCTCCAGCTTAACACGAGGTTCGTTTCTTCACATCTCTCCAAGACTCTAGATAAATTTCGAAGGCAATTATCAAAAGAGGTTCCAAACATAGAAAAATCATCCATGAATACCTCTACGATCTTCTCTATCGTATCAAAGAAGATTGATATCATACACCTTTAAAAAGTCGCAGGTGCATTATACAAAATGAAGAGCATTCGTCGATAGGCGAACGTCCTAAATTGACATGTGAATGCCATTTTCTCCTAATCCTCTGGGTATACAGCTATTTGATTATACCCTAAATATCCATATAGAAATAAAAAATACATATGATCCACTTAACGCTCAAGGATTTAATCAATAAATGGCAGCAGGAAATGATCTTTGTGTGTCATAGAGTTTAGCTTTCTAAAATCAATACACACGCACCACCCTGTGACCTTGAATGTTTAAATCAACTTACCTTCAGAATTTGGTATCACAGTGATAATGGACTTTTTAGGAACAACTTGGGTTGGACTAACCCAAGGACTATTTGAGATTGGGTAAATAATGCCCACATCTAACAATTTTAATACTTTTTTTTTTTCGCTATCTCTCTCATATTCGGGTTTAATCGTCTTTATTTTTTTTTTTTATTTTTTTTTTTTTTTTTTTTTATGGTTTAGAATTCTATTTTAAGTGCATCCTATGCATACAAATAGAAGGACAAATACCCTTGAGGTTGGCAACTAACCAACCAATCACCTTCTTATAACGAGTTAACACTTCAACCAATTTACTTTCTTGTTCTTTCGCCAAAGAAGATGAAATAATTACTGGTAAAGTGTTATCTTGACCTAAGAGGACATACTTGAGTAAGTTAGGTAATTGTTTTAACTCAAGTTTTGGTGGTGATTCAATAGATGGTTTAAGAGGTGGACCTTGTAACATTGATAGTGTCTCAAATCGAGGTGCCCATTTAGACGACTCCGATTACGAGACATATGCTAACGCACTATAAGCTTCCTTCATATTCTCCTTCGTAGCCAAACATTCGTCTCCATAATGGAAAAGAGTTGTCTCATCATATATCGAGATGTGACAAATGGTGTTGTTGCCTCAACTAACTCATAAAAAATGTCAAGCAAAAAACATTTTGAGTCAGCTTCCTCTAAGGGTGCTTGTGAAGCATTAAACACATTTAATCACACTTCCATATTCTTGAATGATATATCCATGACCCCAGTTCTACAATTAATGCATGCATTGGCCATGGCCAAAAAGGTTTGTCCCAGAATAACTGGAATTTGTCGAGACATATTCGCTACAAGCTCCATATCTAGCCCAATGAAGTCAACTGGGAAGAAAAATTTGTCTACCCCAACTAAGACATATTATATTATCCCCTCGAGGTTTCTTCACCAATCTATAAACCAACTAAAGAGTAATTGATTTCAGTTTCTAATATACCGAAAATGGCAAAAGATTAACACTCTTACCTAAATCCAAGAGAGCACGACAAATGGTATGATCACCAATTACACATGAAATGGTAGGTGTGTCTGGACCCTTAAATTTAGGTGGAGTGTCATATTTCATAATAGAGCTCACATGTTCAATAAGAAAGATTTTTTTAAGAATGTGATTTTTTACTTTTCTTTTATGTATGCATAAATATTTTAGAAACCTAGTATATGTTGGTACTTGCTTAATCTCCTCTAGGGATGGAAGATTTATTTTCACATGTTTAAATGTTTCGATAATTTCTTCTATGTTCTTGAATTTATTGTCTGTTGGTAAGGATTTGTCTAAGCATTGTGGGAATAGGATATGAGGTACATAAGATGCCTCTAGATGAGACCTAGATTGTTCCTTACCAATTGGGATTGGTATTGAGGTGGAAACATGGTCCTCCTCAATAGTTTTTCTTACCGACTCACTCAGTGAGTTTACTTTCTCACTCTTTTTCTCTTCTTTCTCTCTCTTTTCACCCCCATTATTATCTTCCTCTAATTCTTCATTCGACTTGCTTCCCACCCTATTATTTATCACCCGCCTACTCCTAAGGGTAGTAATGGCATGAACGTGTTCATTGGCACCACTAGTCTCAGTCATGTAATGTCCCTTAGGATTACTCACAGGTTGACCAGAAAGTTTTTTCTAATTCCTACAATGCATAGTATAGGCTAGTTGACCCATTTGTGTCTCTAAGTTTGATATGGTTTGGGATTGGTTAGTTAGTTGACCCATTTGAGTCTCTACCGTTGCTATAACTTGAGATTGATTTTTTATTATAGATATTAACTCATCCATCTGCGGGTCCCTAGTGGGTTGAGAGTATTGATTGGACGGGTGAGATTGCGAGTACTGTTGCAATTGATTTTGAAAATTTTGTTTTGAGGTTTGATTCATATGTGAGTCTTGATTTGATTGTCGCCACGAAAAATTAGGAGCACCCAGCATTGTAGGTGTTAGAATATGGATTATTCTCATTTCTCAGTATTGATTGAACATCATTAACTTGCTCTTGCACATATTCAGGATATTGAGAATTAAGATGACAATCAGTTATCAAGTGAGATACACTTTGACACAATGCACATGGTTCAAAGGTTTGAGTTTGAGGAAATGTGGATTGATTATTACTCATCAATTGCCCTAAGACTTTTGGGAGGTTGGCTACCAACCCATTTTGATTTATTTCATTTACCCTAAGTCTTTGGTTGGTAACCGGTGAGATTAAATTTCCTCTCTATCTTTTCCCTAACACATCATGTTGTAGTGAATTTTTACTTAGATTTTCAAATAATTCCCATGTCTCATCCTCATATTTCATTAGAAATTTGCCTTCATATTAAGCATCCACCATTTGGCGGTTACTCCCTTCTAGTCCTTTATAGAAGGTTTACACTAATTATCATCTTGGGACTTGATGATGTAGACATTGGCGCAATAATTCTTTTAATCGTTCCCAACTTTCATGGAATTGTTCACCCGGAGATTGGGTAAACGTAGTAAGGGATCATCTAACTTGATTTGTTTTTCCTATAAGATAATATTTCTTAAGGAATTCTTTTTGCATGTCAGCCCAAGTTCTAATGGAAGCTAGGGCTAAAGAATGCATCCAATGTTTATCTTTAAGGGAAAATGGGAATAATCTTAACCTAACTGCATCATCAGATAATTGGATATTCAAAAGGTTGTGCAAAGTTTCAAAAATTCATCTAAATGTTTACATGGGTTTTCATTATTCATTCCATAATAATTAGGTAACATTTGAATTATTGACGATTTGATTTCAAAGTTATTCTCATCCGCTACAGTTGGTAAGCGGATACATGAAGGGGATACGTATGTAGAAGGAGTATAGTACTCCTTGAGGGATTTTGGTATATCTCCCATATTGATTTCTTCAGTAATTGGTTCTAGTAGAGGATTTTTAGATTTAAATCTTGCTTTTCCAGGAACATTATATAAGATAGAGTCTAAGATTATATCCCTATGACTACGTGATCGTCTACTGTTCGTGCATAGGCTTCCTCAATTTCAAATACTAAACCAATTTTATTTTTTTTTCAATAGATATTATCCATAGAGCAATGACAATTGAATTCAACTCAATCACCATATTCCAATCTGTAAAGATAGAGTATTCACATAGTAATGATGAAAAATAAAATAAAATAAAATATAGATTTACACTAATGGATGAAAAATAAGCAAAAATTAATAACTAACGTTGCCAATCCCCGACAACGGTGCCAAAATTTGATCGCTCATATTTTATTCCCAATCTAAGCGTGAATTATCGTAGTATAGAGACTTGAGAATGGGGTTTTGTGTTTGGTTTTTGAATTTTAATAATTAAATAGCAGAAAATTAATTAATCAAGATAAAATATATATAAAGGTTTGGGTTAGGGACATTCATAAATTCATCAACTTATCTCGTAAATTTCATTCATATTTCTTTCATTCAGAGTGTAATCAGGTAATATTAACTACAAACTAATATTACTATCAAAGATAAATCGACCATTTAATTGTGATAAACTATCTTTATGATTCAATTCCTATATTAACTAATCTATGGCTAATAAATCGTTTAGCATAATTTATCCAAATAAATTTTATCGATACCACTAAAACTGATTGAAAACTGTTAGATCTAAATTACGAATATTAGATCTAACATCATATATATGAATAAATCTAGATCTAAATCTCTACAACAACAATCAAACATAAACCAATTCAAGAAAAATATTTAAGATCACAATCCTCGTTTTACAATCTTACACACATAAGAACAGAAGAATATAAATGAAACAAGAATAAAATTACATGGATAAATATGAAAAAAGATACAACCCTAACCCGATTGAAAAACTTAGCCGATCATGGAGGTTTTCACTTCCACAAAAATCTTCATTTGCTCAATTGAAGAACTCCAAAACTCCAGCAGCCAATATAAAAATAAAATAGAAAAATATACAATAAAGAAAAAAGTATGAACCTACTGCCTACTGCTCCTTTCAGCCATAAGGGAAAAAAATGAAAACCAAAGAGAAAAAAAGAACTCCTTCAAGCTATTGTCCGAAAGATCGGAATAAAAAATTGAATGAATAATAAAATCTTGTTTCTCTCCTTTGATTTTCTACACTTTGAATCCTTGACCCCCACTCCATTAATGGGCTTGATTGCCCCTTAATAATATTGTAACGATTCCCAATTTGGGAACTGGTACAACAGCAAACCAACCATTAGTTTGGTATGTTGTCCATGTTGTAGCAGAAAATAAATAAAGAACGAGTTTACCAAAATTTCTTGGGATGAGTCGCGGACTAGGTCGCTCTCTTTAAGACGTTTCGCGGCTCTGCCCAAGAACGTGCAAGCAGTGTATCAGCCTCGTCGTCCCCAGGATAAAACAGCCCAGAATTCTTCTCTGTCTAGGACGTTCTTTGCACTGTAGAAGTCCCAAAAACCAAACACCCCCACACACTGTTCACAAAACGAACAAACTGCTCAGAAACCAAAATCGAACTGAAAAAACAGTACCGAAACAGATCGAAACAATTTCGGAAGAACAAAACAGTGGAAACCGAAACTGTTTCAGAACAGTTCGGAATAGAAACAGAAGAGAGCAGAAACAGAAGTAGAACGCGGTTTTTTCGTTCTTAAAACTGAGAAAAAAAACTTGTATTTATAAGGGAAAATTGTGAAACCGAAAAATAATTCTTAAACGTTTTTTTTTTATTAAATTCTTAAACGTTCAAAAAAATAAATAAATTCTAAAACGTTCAAAAAAAAAACTGTTTGAATTCTTAAACGTTATATATATATATATAAACGTAAGAGAAAAAAAAAACGTTTCTATTAAAATGTTTTTTTTTTTAATTAAACTGTTTTAAGAAAAAATATTTTAAATAATTTTTTTCTAAAAAGTAAATAAGTGCCATCTCATCACACACTCGGCTCGGCTCGGCACGGCACGGCCGGACGGACGGCGGCGGCGGCGCGCATGTGTGTGGTAAACCGGTAGGGATGTAACTCCTCTCCCCTCCACAAAATGTGGGTACCCCTTGGGGCACACCCCAAGTGTCTCACATACCCCAAGATATCCTCATTAATTTCACCTCTCCCAACCAATGTGAGATAAAAGGACTAGAGGAAATTGCACATTTGGCACTTTCTATTCAAATTTTTTTAATTAAAATTCATTTGTTTCAACAATCCTCCACTTGAATTTTTAAAAACAATTTTTTCATCGAGCAGTATAATTCAATATAAAATTGTGCATAAGAAAAGGTGTCTATCGACTTGAACCTTTACATAGTGAAGATGCTTTAGATTATACTAGAGTAACTCGTAGTTTTGAACTCTAAGGTGTCTATCGACTTGAACCTTTACATAGTGAAGATGCTTTAGATTATACTAGAGTAACTCGTAGTTTTGAACTCTATCTCTAACAACATCACACACACAACCCTATCAGGGTGTAGTCCAAAAGCCCGTGCTTTACGGCTATGCACGTGTATCCCAGTATAGTGAATGCTCTAGAGAATTTTGCCCAAAATTCCATAAGAAGCGGCCACACTTCCACATTCACATAGGTGAATCTATCAAGAGTACTCTTGTAGCTAGGTACTCCACTCCAAAATAGAGTATAGATCTCATTAAGAGTTAATAAAAACTCAACCTTCTATCGCTTCAAGATATCATGCTTCAAACAACACATTTATGAAATAGAACTCAAATTTATAGCATGATTTTTCTCATATCACTTCATGAGTTGTTATTACCCTTTGAACCTATTTCTTGGGATCTCCAGTCTATAGGTTGGGTTTCCCTCACAAGTGACTCGTCAATCTATGGGCTTGAGTCCCATTCCTTTCGAGATTTTGTAAACCTTTTCTAGAGTTAATCCTTTCGTCAAAGGATCGGCTAAGTTATCATCAGACCGTACATGATCCACTCTCACAGCCCCTGTAGAGATATACTCTCTAATAGTGTTGTGTTTGCGACGTATTTGTCATTTTTTTCTGTTATAATAACGGTTCTGAATCTTTGCAATAGCTGCGGTACTATCACAATGGATCAAGACAGCTGGAATCGGTCTCTCCCATAAAGGGATATCAGAAAGCAGGCTCCTTAACCACCATGCTTCCTCGCTAGCCGAAGCTAGTGCAATCATCTCAGACTCCATAGTAGATTGAGCCAAAATAGTCTGTTTCTTAGATTTCCAAGAAACAACTCCGCCAGCTATACTAAATATATAACTGCTAGTTGCCTTGGAGTCATCTTAAAGGGTGTTCCAATCAGCATCGCTATATCCTTCCAGAACAGCGGGAAACTTCTGATAATGTAATCCAAGGTTCATAGTTCTCTTTAGATATCGCATAATCCTATCAATAGCATGCCAATGTTCAATACTAGGTCTGCTTGTAAACCTGCATAGTAATCCAACAGCATACGCTATGTCGGGCCTAGTGCAATCAGTGGCATATCGAAGACTACCTATGATGCTCGCATACTCAGATTGTCTAACACCATCACCGGTGTTCTTGAACAACTTCACACTAGGGTCATAAGGAGTACATGCTGGTTTACAATCAAAATAATTGTATTTCTTTAGAATCTTCTCTATATAATGAGATTGATCCAAAGAAATTCCATGTTTAGACCTAGTTATTTTAATACCAAGGATTACACTTGCTTCACCAAGATCTTTCATGTCAAAATTAGCACATAGCATGGATTTTACATTATTCACAACATGAATATTGGAACCAAAAATTAGTAAGTCATCCACATAAATACATATAATAGTGCAAATATCATTTTCAGATTTATAATAAATGCATTTGTCACTTTCATTTACTTTAAAACCATGTGAAATGACTAGATTATCAAATTTCTCGTGCCATTGCTTGGGTGCTTGTTTCAAACCATAAAGAGATTTATCTAATTTGCATACTTTGTTTTCTTGACCAGGAATAAAAAATCCTTCAGGTTGGTCCATATAAATCTTTTATTCTAATTCACCATTCAAAAAAACAGTTTTAACATCCATTTGGTGCACAATAAGATCATGAATTGCAACAAGAGATAAAAGTACACGAATAGATGTAATTCTAGAGACAGGTGAGAAAGTATCAAAGAAATCTACATTTTCTCTTTGTCTAAACCTTTTGGCTACAAGACGAGCCTTATATTTATCAATGGTTCCATCGGGATTCAATTTCTTCTTAAGAATCCATTTACATCCTATTATTTTACAACCAGGAGGTAAATCTACCAAATACCAAGTTCTATTTGACTCGAGAGAGTCTAACTCATCATCTATAGCCTCTTGCCATAAATTGGCATCTATAGAGGACAATGCCTCTTGGAGAGTAAGTGGATCCTCCTCTAAGGTATATGCATAGAAATACGAACCAAAGTCTTTATCTATACGAGGTCGTTTACTCCTTCTAGGTTCAATATCTAATTCCTTATTAGATTCATTAATCCTAATGATAGGTTCATTACTAGAAGTCGAGCCCCCACTATTCTTCAATTTGAAAGGAAATTTATATTCATAAAAATCAGCATCATTTGATTCAATGATATCTCTATCTTTCAAATCATAAAATCTATAAGCTTTACTATTTACCGCATAACCAATAAGAACACATTCATAAGCTCTACTGGCAAGTTTTCTACTTTTGGGGTCAGGAATTCGAACATATGCCAAACAACCCCAAGTTTTAAAATAAGACAAATTTGGTTTCTTATTTTTGAAAACTTCATAAGGTGAAATTTTACTTTTCGATTTGGGAACTTTATTAAGTACATAGCAAACCGTTAATAAAATTTCACTCCACCAGTGAGAAGCTGCATCGGAGTTAAGTAAAATAGTAACTACTGATTCAGCAAAAGTTCTATTTTTCCTTTCAACCTTACCATTCATTTCAGGAGAATATAGTGCAGTTTTTTCATGAATAATCCCATGAGAATTATAAAAATCAATAAAAATATCAGAATCATATTCTGTTCCTCTATCACTACGTAATCTCTTAATTTTCTTATTGCATTGATTTTCAATCTCAGTTACAAAATTTTTAAACATATCAAAAGCTTCACTTTTATTTTTCATGAGATAAACATAAGTAAAATCAGAACTATCATCTATGAATGTAATAAAATAGGGTTTAACATTCCTAGTCAAGACTCCATCAAATTCACAAATATCAGAATGTATCAAGTCAAGAGATTCAGATTCTCTAATTACTGATTTATGAGGGGTTTTAGTAATTTTAGTTTGACTACAAAATTCAGATTTTTCAAAATCATTCAAAGACAATTTAGGAATTAGTTCTAAGTTGCTTAAGTTTTTAATAATGCGTTTGTTAACATGACAAAGTCTAGCATGCCAAATATTAAAAGAACACAACATATAAGCAGAAGAAGAAATTTTATTAATTTCAACATTCAGTTTGAACATTCCATCAGTTGCATATCCTTTTCCAACAAAAATATTATTTTTGGTTAAGGTGTACAAATCAGCCCCAATAGTTTGAGTGAACCCCGACTTGTTTAGAAGATAGCCCGAAACCAAATTATTTCTCATCTCTGGAGTATGCAGAACATCTTTAAGGATGACTGTCTTTCCAGAGGTAAACTTTAATTCCACTTCACCAGAACAGGCAACAATAGTGGAGTGGGAATCACCCAGCAACACTTTCTTGTCTTCACTTTCAGAATAAGACTTGAACATAGAACGATCATAGCAGACATGGCGTGAAGCACCAGTGTCTACCCACCACCCTTCGGATCCACCAACTATATTGATTTCAGAAATTATAGCTATAAGTTGGTCCTCGGTAAGATTCACCTGTGGAACAGGACGACGTCTTTGCCAGCAGTTCTAAGCCAAATGGCCCACCTTCCCACAGTTATAACAAGTAAACTGTTTAGAATTATTTCTTGAAGGGAGTTTGTTTCTATTCTGATTTTGATGCACATTTCTGTTCTAGTTGTTGTGGTTGCGATTCTGATTTTGATTTTTCATATTTTTCCCTTTAGGTTTCAGAATAGCGTAAGATGATTTTTTGTGAGCGTTGTTAGAAACAACAAGCACTTCATCTTTCTGATCTTGTTTTCGGGCCTCCTCCTCAATCTGAAGACGAGTGATCAAACTTTCTAAAGAAAACTCTTTAGTTTTATGCCTCAGAGTATTCTTAAAATCTTTCCAAGAGGGGGGTAATTTGTCAATTAAAACAACAACTTGAAATTGTTCATCAAGGGACATACCTTCAGCAATTATTTCGTGAGCGATTTTCTGAAGTTCATGAGACTGAACTTCCACTGATTTGTCGTCGGTCATTTGGTATTTCAGATACCGACTAACAGCATATTTTTTACTTCCAGCCTCCTCAGTGTCGTATTTCTTCGAAAGAGCATCCCAAACTTCCTTTGCAGTTTTGTTAGAGCAGTAATAATCATACAGATCATCAGACATACCATTAAGAATAAAATTCTTACAACGGAAATAATTTTTCTCCCAAGACTTAACTTCTTGAATCTGAGCGTCTGTAGGAACTTGAGGTAATTGAGATTTTTCGGTTGTACAGACATATGCTACTTTTTCGATAGTAAGAAAAAATAACATTTTATGTCTCCATCTTTTAAAATGAAACCCTTCAAAACGAAGAGGTTTGTTGAGATCAACAGTTACTTGTTTAAAATCGTGATCAGTAGACATTTGAGCAGATATTGTGCGTCTTAAAAATGTTATAGCAGAAAATAAATAAAGAACGAGTTTACCAAAATTTCTTAGGATGAGTCGCGGATTAGGTCGCTCTCTTTAAGACGTTTCGCGGCTCTGCCCAAGAACGTGCAAGCAGTGTATCAGTCCCGTCGTCCTCAGGATAAAACAACCCAGAATTCTTCTCTGTCTAGGACGTTCTTTGCACTGTAGAAGTCCCGAAAACCAAACACCCTCACACACTGTTCGCAAAACGAACAAACTGCTCGGAAACCAAAATCGAACTGAAGAAACAGTACTGAAACAGATCGGAACAATTCCGGAAGAACAAAACAGTGAAAACCGAAACTGTTTCAGAACAGTTTGGAACAGAAACAGAAGAGAGCAGAAACAGAAGCATAACACTGTTTTTTTGTTCTTAAAACTGAGAAAAAAAACTTATATTTATAGGGAAAAATTGTGAAACCGAAAAATAATTCTTAAACGTTTTTTTTTTATTAAATTCTTAAACGTTCAAAAAAATAAATAAATTATGAAACGTTAAAAAAAAAAAAAAAATCTGAAACATTAAAAAAAAAAAAAAAAAATCTGAAACGTTCAAAAAAATGAATAAATTCTGAAACGTTCAAAAAAAAAAACTGTTTGAATTCTTAAACGTTATATATATATATATAAACGTAAGAGAAAAAAAAATGTTTCTATTAAAATGTTTTTTTTTTTTTTAATTAAACTGTTTTAAGAAAAAATATTTTAAATAAATTTTTTCTAAAAAGTAAATAAGTGTCACCTCATCACACGCTCGACTCGGCTCGGCACGGCACGGCCGGACGGACGGCGGCGGCTGCGCGCGCGTGTGTGGTAAACCGGTAGGGATGTAACTCCTCTCCCCTCCACAAAATGTAGGTACCCCTTGGGGCACACCCCAAGTGTCTCACATACCCCTAGATATCCTCATTAATTTCACCTCTCCCAACCAATGTAGGATAAAAGGACTAGAGGAAATTGCACATTTGGCACTTTCTATTCTAAAGTTTTTAATTAAAATTCATTTGTTTCAACAGTCCAGGATGTGTGCACCACGAGCTTATGTCTTAGATAAGACTGTCACACCCCACCCCAGACACCCTTCACTGTGGGGCCGGCGTGACGTCGACATAACCTCACCTGAACGCCAAGCCAACTCATAGAACAACAATATACTAACAACAATATACAAACATCTAAATATGCATATACAAAAAAAAAAATTCTTTTTTTTACTATGGGGACACACCCGTCCCCAAATATCAGAACAACAAAATAAATACTATGAATCTCTCACAGGTTCACGCCAGACAGCTTATCTCAAAACCTACACCCGACTCCATCGTAGGACTCTATCTAGCGCTAGTAGGGGACCGACTCCTAATCGCTGCACCTGCGAGTGTACTATCTTCTTAGTAAAAATATTTCATAAATGGATCAAGCATAAAACATGTAACTATCACACATCGAATAAAAATTCCATAATATAAGTATCTCATCATATAAGGAAAACTCATTTTCCCTACCACCACCAAATCTACGTATATATATATATATATATATATATATATATATATATATATATATATATATATATATATATATATATATAAATACCAACACCACTAAGCAGTGAAAATTCCACCAGAATAATTCAGCTAACCATATAGTATAACGTAACCGAAATAATAGATATACTAACACTAGTAAATACGCCAATCCAATATAAATATATATATATATATATATATATATATATATATATATATATATATATATATATATATATATACTCATCCCAATCACCATATATGATAAAACATCAAATACGACAAAACACCACGTACGACAAAACACCATATATGACAAAATACCACACTACTCTCCGGCTAGTCATAGTGATCGTTTTAACCTCACGATCGGGAGTTGCAATGATACCGTAACCATCCGTAGGATATACCTTCCTAACAAACCTAACTGCGCATATAATCACCTACCGGACATCTCCGGAGGACATAATATCAATCACCACCTGCCAGACCACCCTCCGGACAGGACATAATATAAATCACCACCTGCCGGACCACCCTCCGGACATGATATAATATCAATCACCACCTGCCGGACCACCCTCTAGATAGAACATAAACTATGGCATAGTCCAATCAACAACAACATCAAATCAATAACATCATCAATAAACTACAAATCAATAGAAAATCACCGCTCTGCCAAAGCAGATAACCACCACTCTGTCAAAGCAGATAATCACCTTTCTGCTGAAATAGGTAAAATCAATGACATGAACCTCTATTTCCAAAACCGATGTATCCAAAGTCATGTTTTTCACCTTCTTTTAAAAACCAACTGATTTCCCCAAATCATTTTTCAACTTTCTAAAATAAACAACGTAATTTAATGCAAATCCACGTTACCCAACTTACCCAAAACCCGCTTGATCCATGTAAGTTACAAAATCGTCCAATTTTTAAGTAAACACATTTTGAATCATATATATATGAAAATAGATTTGGTAAGAAGACAGTACACTCACCTGGTTATCCGCTCCGAAGACTTTTACCGACTATCCTCACCCGGTACTTCGGTGCCTGTGAACCTAATAGTGACAGGGCCTAAATTAATATTTTATGTAAAAAAAATATCTTAACCATGCAATGCAAGCCCTAATTTCCGTAATTTCTCATTCCCTGCCTTGTATTGTGAAATATTACTATTCAACGAGTATTGCTCCGTTATAGTTTACTATATCGAATTTATTCATGTAAACGGTCTCAATATTTATTATCGTCATTTTGACATTTTCGATGCTAGTAACTAGTTTCATAATCATCCATGAGACAATTAAATACATATATTAAGAGAGCTCGAAATTTTACCTTCCCCGGATTTTTCGTTGGCCGTGAGATTGGATTTTTAGATTTTTGTTTGGGGTGGTTTGTGTATTTTTTCTCCTTTTTCCTTTTTCTTCATTTTTTTCTTTTTTTTCTTTTTCTGTTTTGTGTTTCCTATTTCTAATTTGGTTCCCCCGCCGACCAACCACACACCACACGCCGGCAATCACCCTCACACACACCACACGCCGGCAATCACCATTACATACACCCAGCGGCGTTTAAGCTACACACCAACACACACACTGCCATGACGAACACACACACACACACACACACACACGTACAGTAGCAGTACCATCAGACCAGAACAGAAACCCACACGCACACAACCAACGTTTTTTCTCTCACTAACTCCCTCCGATCACGCCACACACCCATGAAGTCGACCGCCGAACACCAACAAACTCACACCACCGGACCACAGAACAAAATAGACACACACTCACACGATTGATCACCGCCACCACCATCGGCCAAACTCAAGCACAAAAACTCCCACACGCACACAGTATCATTCACATACACACACGGCAATACCACCAACGAGTTTTCTCTCTCTAACCCACCGTCGCGACATCCCACCAGAGTGAACGACCATGCCGTCGATTGGACGGACATCACACACACATCATACACACAATGAAACATACACACATAATCACGCTAAGAAACACACACAGACAGACAATCATATACACGATCATCGCCACCACCGGCGACGGAATGACCCAACCCACACATATACCCATACTAAAACAAACAGATGAATCACACACACACACACTTACTGACGGCGGCGACGATCACCCTAAATACCCATGTCGACGATGAGACACGCCCACCGATCCTCTCTTTCTCTCATTCAATTCTCATTTCTCTCTCTTTCGTTTCTGTTTCTGTTTCCTTCTCTTCTTCCCCGTGTGTGTGGTTGTATATATATACGTGTATGTGTGTGTGTGTGTATGTGTATGTATGTATATATATAAATTTTGGTATCAGAGCCTAGGTTATAGGTTCTGTAGACTTGCCAGTGGTTGTGTCAGTAGAAGACCATGAGATAGGAGGACGTGTCAGTCATCTAGTCAGTAGAGGACATGAGATAGGGTGTCGATAAGTGAGTTCGGTACGTGAGTGTTAGTTATTTCATTACATTAGTTAGTACATTGGCATCATGCATGGTTGGTTGTCTTGTTGGCAAATAGTAGATGTGGTAAAATTATGCAATTGCCAGTTGGTAGATTCGAGTGATACTGTGTTGATGGTAGTGGTAATGGGTGGATCGCAATTGTGGGAGTATTAGTAGTTGAAAATGTGAGATTATAACTGAGAAATAATCATATGCGTATCACTTGACGATGCGAATAACTATCGGTAGTACCTAATATGTAGTTGTTAAAATATTAGATAGTATAGCAGAACACACTTGAGTTGTATTAAAAAAAAAAAAAAAAAAAAAAAAAAAAAAAAAAAAGAGAGTTCGTATGAGTTGGGACTAAGGACGTGAGAAAACTGTGGCGATATTAGAAAAGATTTGATTTGCTAGTACGTTCTAGGTTGACGGGAAGACAGAGCAAAATTTTGTGGAACTAGTGAATACAACAAACATAATAAGGAATGATGTGTAGAAAGCAGTCAAGAATTGTGGGTTTGTGGTGATAGTAAGTGCGCATAAATATAGTCCATTTGGTATGAGTAATATAGAGCTATTGGTGGATTGTTTAAAAAAGAAGTTACTTGTCAAATCTTAGATGAATCAAAGTTTGTATTTTTGGGAAAGATGTAATCAGTACTCCAATCAATTTGATAGTTGGCTCAGGAGATTAGAAAGGTGTTAAAGAAAGGATATCAGGATACTTTACGCAGGTGCTGGGCACCAGTCAGAACAAGTTCAGGCGGTGGATGTTGTAGTAGCTAGGGGTATCAATAAGCATGAATAATAATCGTAGTCGTTGTAAAATAAGTTCCATAAGTTTAATGAATTGAAAGTTCGACCCATTAAGTTGGCTAAATATATTTGTGTTGATAAAATATGAGGAAATTGGGAATTCGAGTGAGTGAGTTGTAGGTATAAGAAGTCTCTAAAAGAGAAGTCGTGTGACGGCCTTAGAAAACTGGGTTGTTACAATAAATTATACTGTGAACTCACGATTAAACCTGGTGTTTCTCTTCATAAAGACTTAGTGTTATTGGTAACTCATCGGTTAGAATTGATGGTTTGTTTAATTAACTGCGAATGGAACAGAGTGTTAGACTTTTGAATAGGATATTACCAGTTGGAGGTCAGAGACTGTGATGTGGTAAAAACGGTGATCTGGTCAAGAGTAGATAAGAGCGTGTAGAATATTTCTAGATTGTGTTGCTGATGCTGCGAGAAAAGCAATTGTATACCAAGTGTAGTAAATGTGAGTGTTGGTAAGATGGAAACGTTGTTTGATACTCTGATTTTGGAACCGACATTGTTTGACTGTGTTGTAGAAGCGTAGAAGATGGATGTTCAGTTGGGAAAGATTAGAGATAAAGTGGGAAATGGTCACAGAGCTGACGATTATGTCAGAAAATAATGATGAAGTCTTGTTGAAAACTGTGTGTTCTTAATGATGCCCAATTGACGATAAAAATCTTAAAAGGAGTACATAGTCCAATATATACAATGCACCTCGGTGATATCAAACTGTATCAAGATTGCATAATCATTATTGGTAGTTTGGAGGAGAATGAGAAATCGCAGAATTTGTTGTTAGGTGCCTTGTGTGTTAGCAAAATTAAGGTCGAGCATTAATAACCAAGTGAGTTATTGTAGCCTTTACCTATTCCAGAATAGAAAGGGGAGTCTTGATTCGTATGTCAAGTGCATACTGACGAGATTGTTTGGTTGCATAAGGCACCGGTTCAATGTAAGTGTCAAATAAAGTTGAGATAAGATACCAGTGGGGTGAAAATTTATTGTTGACTTATTCGCTCGATAATTGATAGTTGCTCTAGGATAAATAGTTGGACAGTGTTTTTGATAAATTGAATTGTTAAATTGGAAGTGTTGCCATCGTACTGTAACTGGAAGTTAATTTTGATCAAAACAAATTTAGTCGTTGTTGTATGAACAGTCCACAGAGGAATTTGAAATACAGTATTGAATGATGATATCCTAAAAGGTGAGTTTTATATGTAATCATTACCGTCGTAAAAATCGACATGTTGTAAATATAGAAAGTCGGGTAGCTAATTCTAGGTAATAATTCTCTATTGGAGAAACTGTAGTACCAAGAGCTGATATTTATTTTAACGTTCTCGTCGAATTTCCATACCATTTTGGGTGCCAAGAAGTTGGTACCTCGTTTTATTTGTAGATTTGCGATTAATCGATAAACGCAATACAAATGTTGGAGAATATGTTGAGAGTTGCGTTTTGGGAATTTTTTGGTAGCAAGGAGGATTTTGTGACGCTAATAAAATGTGCTTACAATAATAGATACCTTTTCAATGAGTATGGTGGCATTGTATACGCGCTGTACGAAAAAGATGCATGACTTCAATCAAATAGACTAAATTGAGGTGGGGGAACGGGAAATTATCGAGTGTTGGAGACGGTTTGGTATGGTTATATTTTTTTTTATTGAGAATCGGAGTTGATAAACAGAACTCAATTAGATGTATTGATCCACTACTAATTTTAGGCGAAGTCGGCATGTGGGGGGATCTTTGAGATTTCATAAGGAGAGGATAATTTGAATCATCATGGAGGTATAATATTTTACAGTCAATAACTATTAACTTTTGGTGATGTATCGAATCTTTGTAGTTGGGACGTATCTATGTCCTTCGATTCATATTTATACGGGGATATATGTTTTAAGCATGTTTAGGTAGATTGAAACGGAAATGAAGCACGTGACCTTGTCAAGGACTTGATTAAATATGGAGGCATGAAGAGAATTCTTATAGATGACCCATTTAATGTATTTTGAGACGAAGTAATATGGTTTGGTGATATCTATGTATTTTGAAGGACATTGATATGTTTGGATGTGATTTAAAACGTATTTATGTGATTTTGGCGTATTGCGAAAATTTAACGATAATATTAGAAAACGTTTATAAGAGAATTGAAGTTCTGAGGTAAATATTGAGGTTGATGATTTTGGACTATCTGTGCTTATAAGATTGCTTATGTACTAGGTTGTGAGTATTATTGGTTTAAATGTTTAATGAAGAAATTGTGGCAAACTGGTTGACTGGAAAATGTCGGATGAAATGGATAAGTGTTGGTTATGGAAAAATTATAGCCGGAATGAGATAGGTCCAATCAATTGAGATTACCTCGATATTTTAAGCGTATATTGTTGTTCATCATTATTTTTATCAGAGTAGCGCAGCGGAAGCAGTTAGAAAACATGAGATTCTTTGACAGTTGGTTGTCCGAGTTAAGCGTGACCGACTAAGTGCACCCTGTTTGTTGGGTGTTGGATATACCATCGACCACTGCAAATGAAAATGTTGCGATGTATGAAAGTAAATTGAGGATTACTAATTAAGTGTGACTATTATGACCATGCGGTGTGAATCTGAAGTATTATGGGTTTGACTGAAATTTTAATTCCTATTGCTTTGAACAAAAATTTCGGGACAAAATTTCTTTTAGGAGGGAAGATTGTAAGACCCCGATTTTTCATACGTGAACAATTTTAGGTCGTATTTTATAATATTTCAAAATATCGGGATGGATTTCGATATTAATTATTTAATTTAAAAAGTTTAGGGGTCAAATTGTAATTTTCAAAACATGTAACATCGAAATTGGGTTAAATTATAAACCGAACCAAAAATATTATGGCAGAGGGGGAGCCTAAGTAGCCGGCTTCCCACCTTTCATTTTTTTATTTTTATTTTTTTCTGAATAGCTTCTTGGAGAAGCTTTGCACTAATTATACTTACACCACCTTATTTTTGTTCGGTTTATAATTTAACCCAATTTCGATGTTATATGTTTTGAAAATTACAATTTGACCCTTAAACTTTTTAAATTAAATAATTAATATCGAAATCCACCCCAATATTTTGAAATATTATAAAATATGACCTAAAATAATTCACATATGAAAAATCAGGGTCTTACAAAGACATTGGGCCGAAATGGCCTGGGCCACTAGCCTAGGCTTGGTCCAAACCCAATGTGTAATGACCTTGTAGATACGGTAATTTAACAGTCCCGCAAAAAAATTATGCCTTATTTTATAGTTTAGATTATTTTTTATTTTATTTTATTTTTCAAAAAATACAAAAAATAGAGAAAGAAAATAAAAACAAAAATTGAAATAAAAAGGGTTTGAAAAAAAAAATTAAGAGAAAGAGAAATAGAAATAGAGAAATATTTTTGTGGGATTTCGCTTAAGTTTCGAAAAGATTAATTCTAACAAAATTGTTTCTGCGATCCTCGCTCAATTCTCATATCCATAGAATTTGAGAGAATTTCAAATCGGGATTTTTTTAAATCAATTGGGCAAACTTAAAATAGACATTATTTGCATCCATCTCGCATATTTATTTCTTGTATCATTTAGACAATATGTTTAAGACACTTTCACCACTTCCATTTTTATTTTTTTTTTTATATTTCATACATATAGGTTTTTTATTTTATAATCCATAATACTTCTTCTCATTTAGTCACAACACGTACACTACTAGCATTATTTTTTTTATATTAAATATTAAATCCTTGCCACGCATGAACACATAGTGTTTCTTGATTAATCCCCGTATTCATATCATTTTGCATTGGTATGTTTAAATTAGACCCTTTTCTTACATGAAAAATCACATAAGTAGTTTTAGGTCACTTTTGCATAAATAAAATAGAATTCATATCATATTAGTTTTTTGCATTCATATTTTCATACTTATTCACTTATTTTAGTTTGCCCATTTAAAGTTAAAAAATCTCTAGGAAACCTTTATAAACACTCACGGGTACCATCTTTATCAAATCCTTAATATTCGATGAGAGGTCATATCGAGGAGAACATTCTCGAAAATACAAAAACTTGTCCCACCTTATTTTTTAAAATACTAAAAAGATTTCATAAGAAGGAAATTATTTCAAAATAAAATAAAACATTCAGACAAAACTAATTAGACTTAATTGTATATAAAGTACCATATTTGGACTGGCATATTGGGGTCCCTAATAGTTTTTTCGAGTGTAACCGACCCCTAAGCCTTTAAAAGAATCTTTGGTTTGACTGTATTTTTCTTTTTTTTTGAGTCAATTTTAACTTAGGCCTTTTAAATTTGTTTTCTAAAATTCAGTGACCTAGCACACCATTTAAATTCAATGTTAGGTCTCGTTTTAAAAAAAAAAAATGGCCTAAGTACTTTTTTTGAGAAAACCGACATTTTAAAAAACCCTTATCTTTTAAATTATTTATTATTTAATATTCTTTTCTTTTCAAAAAATTGGGGCGCGTCAGCTGGCGACTCTGCTGGGGATAATTAGAGGGTCGAGTCTAATACTTCCAAATAAGTCCAACTAATCCATGTCTTAATGTTAAAATTTATTTTGTTATCTTTTCATTCTATTTTTGTAAATAAGTTGTGATGTTTGCTTCTTCTTTTTTCTTTCTTTTCTCTTGGGCTCTTATATTGTTGTAAATCCTCCGACACAAGTACGGTCGTCTTGTATCCACATTATCTCTACGGGATTCTATGAATACAAGACGTGGAAGGGTTTTTTATACTTGATAGATTGATGATGTCTTAGGAAGTTTTAAAAACGAAATGAGTTCAAAATTTTCAATACCGATTAATTAACGAATTTTTTTTCATAAATTATTATCTGTTTTGATCGGTTATTATTGAAATTGAGAACTTTGAACTTGAATAGATTTTAAGACTGCCTAATACCCACGTGGACTAATAAATGGGTTTATTGTAAGAATAGGTCGAAATCGAAAAATTGGTTGCAAAAAAATAATTCTGGTTCCCCTCATCCGAAGTCCAGTCTTTACTCGCAGTCGGGCCCAGACTTATTTCAAGATGACATCAGAAGGTAATCCTGAATCTTCCCGTACGGCCCAGATGGCTCGGATGCAAGAAACCATCAACATGCCGAGGGAAATGGTCAATAAACTAAGCCAACAACCTCAAGGGGTGCCCGTTCTCCCATCTAGTTGAACTCCCATGACAAAATTTCCGAATGAAAATCTTTCAAGTTTCGGGACAAAACACTTAATACCGAATCCAAACCATGCTGGCCCGAACTTCGCAGTGTCAGTCTATTATGGACTTCAGATTGGCCATCATCCCTTCACCTATGGTGCGTCGACATATCCTAGCTAAAGGCATGTTTATCAGGCCTTACCCGATAGCCCGATTTCCCTCTACACCGCAAATCGCCATTCACTCGGAGTAGGTTGTTGCTCTACCCAATGATCCGATAGCCAATCAATAGGCCCCGACCGTCAAAGCCTTGCTCAACCCAACGATTTGATAACCAATCAACAGGCCCCGACCATCGAAACCAAAAACAGGGAAAAAAAATTCTAAAATGCTGCAAAATTGGGGTCTTTATTTACTTTCAATTTTCTAGGTGTTTTAATAAAATTGGGATGTTTTTGTGTACTCATCTTTCTATCCCGTTGGCCTTTTGGATGGAAAAAGATTTGCTCTGTAATGGATTTATAAAATTTCAATAAATGCAACATTGTTTTATCCAAACTATGATCTAATATTTAAATCTTACTCTTTCAGGTACCCAAAATTACCAGCATATATTGTATGCGATGTGACTGAGCGAGGCGGAGAAGATATGATTTCAATACAGAGTTAAACCATAATCTAGTGGGAATAAAAGCAAAGGAAGATTCTGTCCTACCAAACGATGGTGAGATCCAAAAGGCCTTCGACCAAATCAGACAACAATTCCAGAATACCGGAGTATTCGAAAGTTAAGATATGCATCCATTTCCCTAAAGATGCTTTGATATATTGTTGCAAGTTGATCAATCTATCTCCTATGGTCTAATGTGATTTGATAAAATCGGGTGTAAACATCCTGGTTCACCTGTTGTCAGATCCAATGGCGAAAAGAAAACATAATTATTCCAAACCAATGATCCTAATGAAGAAATTCTCAATACGCAAACAAGATCAAGTTCATTTCTAAGTTCGGCTGCTTCCGAACCATTGTAATTCAATCATTAATTTCAAAAAAAAAAAAAAAAAAAAAGGAAAAACAAAAAAAAAAAAAAAAAAGGGAAAAAAAAAAGAAAAAAAAAAGGGGTAACCGAGTAGGAAACGTTGGTGCAAATATGAAAAAGATTTGAAGAGGAAAAGGGATAGATTGGTTTGCCCAAGGTTTTTGCTCCAGACCAATTTGGCAAGCAAAATGATTTTTTTTTTTTTTATCAGAATTTGATGGATTTAAATAGAATCATAATTTGTGAAAATAAATATTGGTCGTGGTCTGGAAGTGTATTAGAATCATATTCCTCCGCAATCTAGGCTTAAGATCTCACAAAAAAATCATATCGGGTATTGAACATACTCGTTTCAGTAATTTTCGACATTTTGCCATTTTTTTACTAAATTAGTTTTGCAAAATTTGAGAAAACACAAAGCATGTAGGAGTATTAGAACTCTAACTATCGAAGCACCTAAAAATTTAGAAAGATAAGGATCCAGTCAAGCAAGTCAAATGGAACTTGATGAGGTATGTTAGGCCCTTCCTCGAGTTGAAACGTGAAATCTCTAAAGCCAAAAAAAAAATGATCTTATTGGTCTTATTGGACCACTCCGAGGCATATCGGGCCTTTTCCATTGAGTTGGAAAGCGAAGTTCCTAAATTCAAATAAAAGAATGTCATCGAATCACCTTGAGACAAAGCGCTATAAGCCAAGTGACTACAAAAAAAAAATGGGGGAATGGAATTGCGAGCCATCAAAGGTAACCGATTTTTTTAGACTAAGATTTTGTTTTGGAAGTGTTATCTTACAGAAATATCAAAAGGCCGAGAGCATGGATTTCCCTATCATTGGGACATCTTACCTTCCTGCAGACTCAAATCAGAGACTCCTACTACTAAAAATTCAAAACCTCCAAATGAGCATCCAGGTATGCGTTTTGTCTCGAAAGGGGCGTTCAATGAACTATGCTAAACCTGATCCTCGGCGTAATGCTAAGGTACATAGACAACCTGTAAAGGTTCAATCATCTGAGAGTCAGCCCCAACCACAGGCTGGGGCACATTTTATATCTTTGATCACTCATTTTTTCCCAACCATAGGTTGGGTCATATTTTATATATCTAGACTTTATTTTGTCCCCCCCCAACCAGAAGGGTTGAGGCATGAGTGTCTAAACATGCACTTGTTCGTTATGAGAATCTTCATGAGTCATTTGTTTCATTACTCTAAACGAACACTTGTTCGTCATGAGTATCGTCATGAGTCTTTTTTTTCATTACTCTAAATGATCTTCTAAACAGACACGTGTTCGTCATGAGTAATTTTATATCACTCCAAATGGACACTTATTCGTCATGAGCATCATCATAAGTCATTTTTTCATTACTCTAAACGATCCTCTAAACGGACACGTGTTCGTTATGAGTCATTTTTCATTTACTCTAAATGATCCTCTAAACGGACATGTGTTCGTCATGAGTAATTTTTTATTATTCTAAACGATCCTCTAAATTGACACACGTTCGTTATGAGTATCGTCATAAGTCATTTTTCATTCACTCTAAACGATCCTCTAAATGGACACGTGTTCGTCATGAGTATCGTTATGAGTAATTTTTCATTACTCTAAACCGACACACATTCGTCATGAGTCATTTTCCATTACTCTAAATAATCCTCTAAACAAATATGTGTTTGTCATGAGTATCATCATGAGTCATTTTTATTACTCTAAACGATTCTCTAAACAAACACTTGTTCGTCATGAATATCGTCATGAGTCATTTTATGTTTTATTTATTCTGTCCTAAAAAAATGTGCTCTAAAAATCCTAAAAATGGGATGACCAAAATGATGTTGTTTTCTATCTTTGTCAAACAAGTGGAACTCACATGATAAAGAGGGACAACTGTAGACACGACATTTTAACCGGTCTGCAAATAGTTTAGTTTATATTTTATTTTTCAAAAATACAGAAAATAGAGAAATAAAGAGAAAAAGAAAATTGAAATAAAAAGAGGTTTGAAAAAGAAAATCAAGAGAAAGAGAAATAGAGAAGAGAGAGAGAAGTCAAGCGCGTGGGCCTCCGTGCCACGTGTCAAGTCAAGGCCCCTGTTCAACCGCCACGTGTCATGCAATGGTGGGGCGAGCACGTGATTTCACATGCCCGCAGGTCCAGAAGCTTCTATTTTAAGTCTTTTTCTATTTTTACCCTTTCCCTGTCCAACTTGGATTGGGTTTTAGGCGGCCAGACCTAGTTTTAGGGTTTCCTAGGGTTTTTTCACTCCACATCTTTTCCTATAAATAGGACCTTTCTCCTCCTAGTTTATTCATTCAAAAATTGAGAGGAGTAACCCCTAGGAGAGTGATTCTCATCAAAAGCCCTTTCAAGAAGCTGTCTACGAGAGAGAAAAAACCCTAGTATCGGGATTCTTAACCTAAAACAGGTATGTTTCCTTTTATCTTTAATTTTTTAGCTTATTTTAGTTTTCTCGCACTTTAAATTCCTATAAATTTTATTTCTTTTAATTATCTGATGACTCGATGAAAATGCCAAGATGAGATTCTCTTTTCTCAATCAGAATCTTTGAGCGATTAGACGAAGACACCCATAGTATTTTTTTTTCCGCAATTCATAAAAGAAAAAAACCTAAAAAAAGTAAGTCATCCAATGATCAGATAAAAATGTAGGGGTGAGTTTCTCGTGCTTTACACTTAATTCCCGAGCATTAGGTAAATGATGTTTTCATTATTTATTTTTCTGTATTTTCTGTATTTTATTTTTTATTCTTGTTATCAAAACCCTAAAAAATAAAAAATAAAAATATAAAAAAATCCAAAAAATAATAAAATCTTAGATTGTAGGAATTAATCCTTACGAACCTTAAGATGAATCCAACGATTCAATAAACCATGTGAGAGTTTTTTGTGGCCTCGTTTCCATCCCCCAACTAGAGTGGAATTTAAAAACGATTAGTTTTAGGAAATCTCTTCCCTCATTAAATCTTTTTGTGGGATTCCGCTTAAATATCGAAAAGATTAATTCCAACAAAATTGTTTCCGCAATCCTCCCTCAATTCTCATATCCATAGAATTTGAAAGAATTTCAAATCAGGATTTCTTTAAATCAATTGGGCAAACTTAAAATAGACATTATTTGCATTCATTTCACATATTTATTTCTTGTATCATTTAGATGGCATGTTTAGGACACTTTCACTACTTACACTTTTTTTATATTTCATACATATAGGTTTTTTTATTTTATAATCCCTACTACTTCTTCTCATTTAGTCATGACACGTATACTACTTGTATTTTTTTATATATATATATTAAATAGTTAAATCCTTGCCACGTATGATCACGTAGTATTCCTTGATTAATCTCTGTATTCATATCATTTTACATTGACATGTTTAAATTAGACCATTTCTTACATAAAAAATCACATAAGTAATTTTAAGGTAACTTTTGCATCAATAAAATAGAATTCATATCATATTAGTTTTTGCATTCATATTTTCATACTTATTCACTTATTTTAGTTTACCCATTTAAAGTAAAAAAAATCTCTCGGAAACATATATAAACACCCCCAGGGACCATCCTTATCGAATTCTTAATATTCGAAAAGAGGTCATACTAGGGGAACATTCTCGAAAATACAAAAACTTATCTCATCTTATTTTTTAGAATACTAAAAAAATTTCATAAGAATGAAATGATTTCAAAATAAAATAAAATATGGACTTAATTAGATATAAGGTATTGTCTTTGGACGGTCGTCTTGGGGTGCCTAATATATTTCCCGAGCATAACCGACCCCCCGAGTCTTTAAATGAATCTTTGGTTTGATTCTGTTTTTTTAGCCAATTTTTATTTAAGCCTTTTAAATTATTTTCTAAAATTCAGTGACCTAGCATACTATTTAAATCCAATGTTAGGTGCGATTCTTTTTTTTTTTAAAAAAAAAAAAGCCTAAGTATTTTTTTGAGAAAACCGGCACTTTAAAAAATCTCTCTCTTTCAAACTATTTATTATTTAATATTATTTTCCTTTTGATAAATCGAGGTGCATCAAATCTAGTTTTCTAGGGCCGTCACTCAGTTTCTTTTAAGAACAAATATTTTAATATTACTACGACGATAATTATACTTATTAATTAATCGAGTTAAATTTACAATAATAAATAATAAATAGAATTGTTACAAATTAAATAGAAATTCAAACATAATTTCCGGCACAGATCCATTTTTTCATTGAGCCTGCAACAAATACTGTGAGGTTATGAGTCAAAACTCAATAGAATTTTAACTCAATTACTATATGCATCCAACCAGTCCACGAATAACATATAGGCATGTATCTCACATCATTTTCACATAATGCATAATCATGATTATTTTATGAAAATCAACAATTATAAATAAATAACAATAATAACATAAAGTACATAATAAATAGAAAGATTAAATACATATATTAAACGGATTAGGAATTCTACCTGAAATCCGAACCGAAATCAACATTGTATAGATAGATTTTTTTTCTTTTCCTGCTCTTTTCTTGCTCACAAATACACACACTCAAAACATATATATATAATATTTTGAAATTCTTAAAATTATATTTTAAATAATATAATAGTCCCCACACTTTTAAAAGTTAATTTAAAATTAACATATTAAACCCTAAAGTTCTTAAAACTAATTTTTAAATACCAAAATGACCCTTAACAATTTTAAAGTGGAATTTAAATTACACATTAGACCCAAATATTTTTTAAATGTTATAAATACAAATAAAAATATGTACAAACAAAAATTGGGTCTTACAATCCTTTCCCCTAAAAGAAATTTCGTCCCAAAATTTTGTTTGAAAAAATAATTCAGAATCGCACGGTCTTGTTAGTTACACTCGATTTTAGGACAATTATTCTCAATGTAGGGTCTCATAACTGAAAATCATCAGCAATCTACAAATCACAAAAATCTATGCCACACATCGCCATTCCTATATTTGTGGTGGCCCATACTGTATCCAACAAAAGACACACAACATGGTGTACTTTGGTCGGTAACTCCTAACACAGATAACTAATTATCGGGGAGTTTTATGCTTCTAAATACTTCCACTGCGCACTCTAATAAAAATAGTAATAAACATATGTGTAGATGGTTCAAACTCAATTTTCTCGAAATATCAAAATTTTTTGCTCAGATAATTCAATGTAATATAAAGATTGTGTTTTTCTCAATCTGCTTCACAAAAACAGCATGTCCCCCCCCCCCTCCCCCCCCCCACACACTCGTATCATGGAAACTCCCAACAAATGGCTTAGCTAAATGCAAATATAGTTCGTGCCCTCCTTATTTCTTCATTCTGTCTTGAGTGCTTATGGAGTGAGGCTACCCTAACCGCAGTATACATAATAAACCGTGTCTTTTTCGCTAAAATTCAACATCAATCTCCATTTGAGGGTCGTTTTGGTAAATCTTCCGATTACTCTGAACTCAAAGTCTTTGGTTGTGTTTGTTTTGTTCTTGTCAAACCATATGAACACAACTGGAATCAAGGGCCCATCTATATTATTTTCTAGGATATGGTATTGAACATAAAGGATATCGATGTTGAGATCCCATCTCTAAAACTCTTCATATCTCTCGTCATGTCATTTTTTGGAAGCCTCAAATGTTTTTTTTATAGTTTTCTAATATATCAACCATTACTAACTCCAGATTTTTTACTGATCAATCTCTTGAGTTATTCCTTGAGGATACAGTTCCAAGTACCACTGAGCCCACTCCAGAACCAACAGTTGAGCACACTTAGAACTACCAGTTGAGCCCACCTCTCTAACTCCATCGACCGTGCCTGAGGCTCCTATAATATCTGATGATTCTACACCGACTCTTTCTGAGACCCACCCTTTAGATCACTCTCACTACTCTAATAGGGTAACTCATTTTCCTTCTTATCTCAATGACTATCATTGTGTTTTTTTTTCCCATACTTAATTTGCACGAGCCTTAATCCTATAAGACGACCAATGCTGACCCTGTTTGGTAGAAAGTAATAACGAGAAACTTCAAGCTCTAGCTAAGACTCACACATAGGATCTTGTTGACCTTCCTCTTCAAAACACTCCTATTGGATGCAAGTGGGTGTTTTCTGATGGTTTAGTTGAACGATATAAAGCTCAAACTTTTAATTCTTATAATTTAAATTTCAACCATAAAACCTCAAAAATTTAAAATCGTTCAACATCAGTTCAATTGACGAAACAAACAATTTTTTTAGTAAGAACATATAGGAAAAATTGTTATTGTCTTCACAATTTAATTATAAGGACTAAATTGACATTGTTATAAATGTTGTGGCTATAGAATGTCAATTTTTAAATTTCATTCTCCACGAGTAAAGGAGTCTCTCTCCAACCTTCCTCACTCATTCATGCCACAATCAACTCGAGTTGGTCATGGGCCCTGGTGTTCGCCTAGCCTGATACGATTTTTTTAGGATTTGACCTTAAGTTTTGAGCCCATAGGCAGGGGCAGGGCCTAGAAATCGAGGCCCGGTCAATTTTAGGGTCATATGAATGTATTTTTTTATTTTTTTTATTGTGGAATGTGGATGAATGTAGTTTATAATTTTTATTTATATTTTAGTGTTTATTTTTTAAATTATAAAAAATTTTATAAAGTCAGGCCGACCCTAGGGCCTACCTTGGGCTTAAATATTTTTGGTTAGGCCAATCTTGGGAAAAATATTAGGGCCCAACCATAGGGCCGAGTCGGGCTAAGACCTAACATTTTTTCGTAATACCCTATGCAAAGCTCGGCCCAAGCCTCGCCCATGACCACCCCTACTATCAATCGACCTTCCAAAGCTATCTGTTGGAATTTAATTTAATTGAAATTTTGACCTAACAACATTAGATATCAAATTCCACATTAGTTTTAAACCCGCCTAATATGCAGGTCTAAAAAAAAAATATTAGTATATATTTTTAATTTGAATACTTTGATGTCATAATTTTGATTCTTGATCTACATATAACAGAAAACATAAATAATTTTTTAAAGGATAATTTTTTTTAGAGGTTCACTTGAAATTTATATAAATTAAAGGAGGAGTGTATGAATTTTTAAAGATTGTAATTGATTTTTCCTAAAAATACGGGGGTGAAAATATATATATTTAAAAATAAAATAAGAGTTATTAGTTCATAAAATATCTAGTATCAAAATATTAATATTGAGAAAGAAGATATTGACAATTAATTTGATAAGAATAAAGAGATTTGAAAGATATCTTGTTTTAAGTTGTGCTTCATTCTTAGTTTTTACTTCCACTTTTAACGAACTATTAGTTGGAGAGCATTTCAGTAATTAAATCTTGAATTTAATCTTGGATAGATTAGGTTAGGGTAGAAGAATGAGTTTTTAAGATCGTCCGTCGGGATAGCTAATTAGTCAAGGTGCCCTAATTCGGATACAATAAAAAAAAATTAAAATTAAAATTGTAAGTGGACAAATATGAACATCTTATTAGAGTTCTTTACGAAATAAATATTTATAAAAAAAGAAATTACTGAAACAATAAGGGTTTGAACTTATTTACCGAACACGAACATCCCGGCGTTCGGAACGCCGAGATCTAATCCCGGCGTTCCGAACGGCAGGATTAAAGCGCTTTTTTTTTTCTTTTTTTTTCTTATCCCAGCCTTCACAAGGTCAGGATCAATTTTTATTTTTTTTCTTTTGATCCCGCCCTTGTGAAGGGCGGGATCAAAAGAAATAAATTTTTTTTGATCCCACCCTTCACAAGGGAGATATCAAACAAATTTTTTTTTTTGAACAAACGGTGACCACCGTTTGCTTGGCTGGTCAAACAGTCGTTTGACCGCCCTGCCTGCCAAAAAACAGGCTTTTTTTTTGGGGGGGGGGGGGGTTGAATTTTCCCCTTTAAGGCCGGTCAAAGGCTGCTCAAAGCCTGCCTGCAGAAGCGTAATTCATGGTAAAATGAGAACCAAACTCCTATATATCAGAATACTTCATTCATTTCAAATACCACTTCACATTTTGTTCAAATGAAATCTCTTTTGTGATCCCTCTCCCATTTCTCACATTTTTCCTTAGGGTTCAAACTTCTCCTCTGTGATCCCTCTCTCATTTTTGACATTTTTGTTCTTCATTTTTGGCGTTTCCTCTTTCGTTCACACTTCTTCCATTCAGACTTTTACTCCTCTATTCACAGGTCAGTATATTTTTGGCCTTTTTTTAAAAAAAAATTATTTATTAATTTAATTAGTATATTTTTTACATGTTTGTTGCTAATTTAGTTTTTAAAAACATATAAAAAAAAAAAAACATTAGAGGATAGTTTAATATAATTTGTTATTTATTTGGTTAGTTGTTTAATTTGTTAGTTAGTTAGTTTAATTTGTTAATTTAATTGTTAAATTAAAAATTATACTTTGGCCCCTTTTATATGGGTAGGAAAATATAAATTAATATATTATTGAAAAAAAAATGTTAGTTAGTTAATTTAATTTTTTAATCTAGTTATTTAATTAAAAAAATATGCACTTTGGCTCATGAAACTTTGACAATTAAACAAATATAAATTTTTCAACTTATTGTTTTAAAATAAATTATTAGTTAGTTTGTTTGTTTTGTTAATTTAATTTTTTGGTTTGATTGTTTAATTTGTTAGTTAATTAGTTAGTTTAATTTATTAATTTAGTTATTAAATTAATAAATTACACTTTGACCCCTTTCATATGTGTAGGAATATATAAATTAATATATTATTGAAAAAAAATGTTAGTTAATTAGTTAGTTTAATTTTCTAATTTAGTTATTTAATTAAAATATATACTTTGGCCCCTGAAATTTTGAAAATTAGAAAAATATAAATTTTTCAACCTATTGTTTTAAAATAAATTATTAGTTTGTTTGTTTGTTTTGTTAATTTAATTTTTTGGTTTAGTTGTTTAATTTGTTAGTTAGTTGGTTATTTTAATTTGTTAATTTAGTTGTTAAATTAAAAATTACACTTTGGCCCCTTTCATATGTGTAGGAAAATATAAATCAATATATTATTTTAAAAAAATGTTAGTTAGTTAGTTAAATTTTCTAATTTAGTTATTTAATTAAAAATATATACTTTGGCCCCAAAAATTTTGACAATTAGAAAAATATAATTTTTTCAACCTATTGTTTTAAAATAAATTGTTAATTAGTTTCATTTTTGAATTTAGTTATTTAATTTTAAATATATTTGTTGAATTTGTTAATTTAGTTGTTAAATTAAAAATTACACTTTGGCCCCTTTCACATGTGTAGGAAAATATAAACTAATATATTGTTTAAAAAATTGTTAGTTAATTAGTTTAGTTTTTTATCTAACTATTTAATTAAAAAATAAATATGCACTTTGACCCCTAAAAGTTTAACAATTAGAAAAATATAAATTTTTAATATATTGTTTTAATATAAATTATTAGTTAGTTTGTTTGTTTTGTTAATTTAATTTATTGGTTTAGTTGTTTAATTTGTTAGTTAGTTGGTTAGTTTAATTTGTTAATTTAGTTGTTAAATTAAAAATTACACTTTGGCCCCTTTCACATGTGTAGGAAAATATAAATCAATATATTATGTAAAATAAATGTATGTTAGTTAGTTTAATTTTTTAATTTAGCTATTTAATAAAAAATATATACTTTGGCCCCTGAAATTTTGATAATTAGAAAAATATAAATTTTTCAACCTATTGTTTTAAAATAAATTATTACTTAGTTTCATTTTTGAATTTAGTTATTTAATTTTAAAAATATATTTGTTTAACTTGTTAATTTAGTTGTTAAATTAAAAATTATACTTTGACCTCTTTCACATGTGTAGGAAAATATAAATTAATATATTGTTTAAAAAAATTGCAAGTTAGTTAGTTTAGTTTTTTAATCTAACCATTTAATTAAAAAAATATGCACTTTGACCCCTAAAAGTTTAACAATTAGAAAAATATAAATTTTTAATATATTATTTTAAAATAAATTATTAGTTAGTTATTTTGTTTTGTTAATTTAATTTGTTGGTTTAGTTGTTTAATTTGTTAGTTAGTTGATTAGTTTAATTTGTTAATTTAGTTGTTAAATTAAAAATTACACTTTGGCCCCTTTCACATGTGTAGGAAAATATAAATCAATATATTATGTAAAATAAATGTATGTTAGTTAGTTTAATTTTTTAATTTAACTATTTAATTAAAAATATACACTTTGGCCCCTGAAATTTTGACAATTAGAAAAATATAAAATTTTCAACCTATTGTTTTAAAATAAATTGTTACTTAGTTTCATTTTTTAATTTAGTTATTTAATTTTAAATATATTTATTTAATTTGTTAATTTAGTTGTTAAATTAAAAATTACACTTTGGCCCCTTTCACATTTGTAGGAAAATATAAATTAATATATTGTTTAAAAAAATTGTTAGTTAGTTAGTTTAGTTTTTTAATCTAGCTATTTAATTAAAAAAAAGTATGCACTTTGACCTCTAAAAGTTTAACAATTAGAAAAATATAATTTTTTAATATATTGTTTTAAAATAAATTATTAGTTTGTTTGTTTGTTTTGTTAATTTAATTTGTTAGTTTAATTGTTTAATTTATTAGTTAGTTGGTTAGTTTAATTTGTTAATTTAGTTGTTAAATTAAAAATTATACTTTGGCCTATTTTCACATGTGTAGAAAAATATAAATTAATATATTTTTTAAAAACAATGTTAGTGTTTAAACTTATGTAAAATAATTTTGTAAGTAAAATATTAAAATTGAAAATAAATTACTGAAACCCATAAAAAATTAACATTATAAACAACATATTTTTGTGATTGAGTTTTAGTTGACGATATTATTTTCTTGTTTTGTTTTGTCTTGTGAAATGATAGCCATTTAAAATGGATCACGTTCGATTGTTATTGTATTGGGGTAGTAGTATATTGGAAGGTATCGAGTTCAGGGTTTGTTATAGTATATCAGTTGTAAAATCTTTGGTTGTCCGTAGGGAAACAACCTTAAATGAATTAATTGAGATGCTAAAACCGTGTGTTCTTGAAGATAGGGCTACTCGAAATTTTGAAACTAAAGTGTAAGATGCTGATGGCTCTTTTTGAGTCGAATTATAAATATATCTTGTTTTCTATCGAGGATGACTCAACATTAAATCAAGTGCTTGAGTTACCTCTTTACATACCCTTGCTTTTTGCTGTTGAGGTGTATGTAGAGATAGAATGAGCATTTGATGATGGTCCAAATTTTCCCTCCTAAAGTGGTCATTTTACCAACTTAATGACCCAAAGTTTTAATCCGTACAATACCCAATCTGACGGGCAATTTTTCGGCACCGTCCCCCAAGTAGTCCAGTCTAATTACACCATCCCACCCCCTTACATTCTAGAACAATATCATTATAACAATACTCCCATGTCGCGCACCCAATTACTTGAGTCTAATTATACCGTCCCACCCCCCTATATTCCAGAATAAGATCATTCTCATAGTATGATTGACCGTGCTCATAGCACCAGCTCTGCTCTTCCACATCACCCATTATTCGCCAAGTAATCCACCGCAAGACAACACAAGTAATTATGGTGGTGATTTTGATACAATTGATAGTTGCCACGATGTGTCAGAAGAAGAGTTAGATGCGGATGTTGCGTTTCAGCCAGACGAAGATCTACCAGTAGTTGGGTCTAGCGGGTAAGGGAGTCAAAATCAACAATTGGAGTTAGACAATGTTATTTAATTTTTCAATAACTTGGACTGGGGTGACGACGATGACTTGGCGAAATACAAGCCTAAGTTGCGTAGGAATTTCTGGACACCGGAGATGGACGAATTTCATACTGATATGGTCTTTAAGGATAAGGAACATGTCTAGCAGGCCGTCAAATTTTACCACTTCAAGAAGAACAAAGAGTTTAAGGTCTCGGAAACGAACAATAAGGTTTGGTCAGTTTATTGTTCGCATGGATGTGGTTAGAGGTTGCAGGCGAGTAGGAAAACAAGTCACAGTATGTTTGAGATTACGCAGTGTGAGGGACAATACACATGTTTCTATAATCATACTGTTGTAGATTACTACACTCATTTCGAACCTAATACTTGGACAAGTCGAACAGGATCCATAATTAAAGATTGGTGTCATTGTGGCTTACATAAAGGAGTCTCATGGATACAGTAGCTCCTACCAAAAAGCTTGGTTATCTATATCTAAAGCCATCGAGACCTTGTTTGGAGATTGGGATGAATCATATCGGAAGTTACCGAAGTTTATGGTCACGTTGCAGCATTACAATTCGGCTACCATTATCGAGTGGAGCACTTTATCGACTGATATACCTGGCTACAGGATGTTCGACATGGTATTTTGGGCATTCAAAGCTTCAGTTGACGGATGATGTTATTGTCGCCCTGTAATCACCATTGACGGGACCCACTTGTATGGTAAATATGAGGAAAAGATTTTAATCGCCATTGGAATGACGTCGTCTAACAAGTGCTACCCATTGGCTTTCACCATCGTACCGATGGAGGACTACCACTGTTGGCTATGGTTCATCTACATGTTTAAGCATCATATTGTCGGTGATCGTCTTAAGGTCATATTGATATCTGACAGACATGCCGGCATTATTAGTGCGGTTGACAGTATTTGGTTTAATAAACATAACGAGCCCCTCCGATATCATCGATTTTGTTTACGGCACCTTTGCAGCAATTTTAACAAGATTGCTAAAAATCAGCATCTCAAATATCTTACTTGGAATGCAGGTGCAACACAAATTCGAAAATACAATGCTATAATAGAAGAGATCAAAACAATTGATCTTCGGCTGCATAAATGGTTGAACGATATTCCAACTTACAAATAGACTATGGCACACGACAATGAAGCGTTGGGGAGTTATGACGACCAATTACGCAGATGTATTTAACAACTGTTTGAAGGGTGCAAGAAATGTTCCAAAAACTGCATCCGTCAAGATTACGTTTTACAGGATGGTTAAATACTTTGATATTGGTTGACAACAAGCTCCAAAGGACTCAGTTGACGGTTATGTATATGCTAAACATGTCGTTGAAAAAATACAGAAATCTCAAACCAAGTCTAAAACATACAAGATTCAAATATTCAATTGGTAATTTAGTATTCCTTTTTTTTCTTTTTCTTTTTTTTTCACGTTACATATAATTGTTGCAACACATATTTTAATAAAATATAAATTTTTTTATAGAGAGAATATGATCTACCACGTGAAAACTAGAAAGACTGTCACTGAGGGCTTGATTCCTCACGAAGTCACACTAGGGGATAACACTGATTGCACATGTGGCAAGTATAAAATTTGGCGATATCCATGCTCCCATATGCTTGAGGCCACCAAGTATAGTGGAATAATGCATTCCGCTATATTGCAGCTGAGTACACAATGACAAATCAATTGATGGCATGGAAGTCATCGTTTCAGCCGATTATTCACGAAGACTACTAGCCAGAGACCAATTTTTCGAACCTGATTCCAGACCAAAGCAGACTTCGAGTTGTGCATCATGGTTGACCAAATTCCACTCGTATTCAAAATGAGATGGATCAATCACGAAGAATAATGACAAATCGTTGTGGTTTATATTCCCAAACTGGACATGATAGGTGAAAATGTCCATCACGACCCCGCCATATACCCAATTGATCTTGTTGGTTCATTGTAATGAATGTTTATACTATTTTATTTATTTATTATGTCAACTTTTATGTATTATAAATTTCATGCATTTGTCGCGCACAGTTCTTTAAAATGAATCTTATATATTGTTTATACATATGATTAAATTTTAATTTTGTACTAACAAATTTACCACAAGTGTTGCGGAAAAAAATTTCAGCTATACATCCTGGGTCCGAAGATACTTCAGTTCTACACCTGCAGGGGGAGCACAAGTCCGAACTAGTTTGGGTAGCATAGGTAAACGTTTAGGTTACTGCATTAATTTTTTTATTTTAGTTTTTTATAATTTTAATGTTATTTATTGTGTCTTATTAAATGTTTTAGGATATTAGTACTTTTAACTGTATTGGGCATGATGTAGGGGAATGTAAAGAAAATGTCCCCCCTTAAGTTATACAGTTGATAGAATCAGTCGGTTTGTACGGCTCATTCAGGTTGTGGCCGAAGCGGTTAGATAGGGCCCTCATAACCGCGTTGGTAGAGAGATGGCGTCCGGAGACGCACACTTTCCATCTACCTGTCGGGGATATGACTGTCACACTACAAGACGTGACTATCTTGTTGGGGTTACCCGTGCATGGGTTGCCAGTTATCGCCCCTGATGACTCACGACTAGAAGTCGCCTGGTAGAGAATTTACAGTGAGCTCCTCGGAATGAAACCGCCATTGGATAAGATTAGGAATGGATGTTTGATGCTCAAGTGGTTACGGGATACATTTGCTAAAGTTCTTGACGAGGCTGATGATAAGGTTATGCATTGCTACGCACGTGCATATTGCTTGATTATGCTTGGTCAGATGTTGTTGCCTGATAAATCGCACAATAGAGTTAAGTTAGCCTATCTCCCACTGCTGCGTGACTTGACACCTTTCGTCAAGTATAGCTGGGGCAGTGCGACCCTAGCGGTCCTTTACTGCGAGCTATGTAAGGTGACGAAGCCTAACACGAAACACATAGCCGGATGCCTTTTTTTTGTTGGAGTGTTGGGCTTGGGAGCGATTTCCAAGGCTTCGGCCGAAAGTTGTCCCTTTCCTAGAGTATAATATGTCATTCAGATAACTCGACTTCGGCAATAACTTGAAGTTCCCAACTGCTCCGAGGAGTTCTTGGTAAGTAATTAGTATTTTCTTTTTAATTTCATTAATCATCTAATGGATATTTATTTATGGATATTAAATTTATGATTTATATTTTTGTTGTACAGGTGGACCCTTTAATTCAATTTGGAAAATTTACCGATGCATATTTTGGTGGTGTATCGCAATCAGTTAGATCGCTTGAAGAATGACAAGATTAGTTATTTATTTACATCGAAATTTTAATTTTTTTATTTGTTTGTTTATATTTTATTTTACAGGTCATTTGGATGCCGTATGACCTGCCAACTTTGCCTCCATATATTAGAGATGGATAAGATATTTGGATGATAAAGTTGCCCCTAATTTTCTATAAGATTGTCGAGTACATGTATCCCTTGTGCGTGCTACAACAGTTTGGTTATCGCCAAGGGGTTCCTCAGCTGGTAATTATGAACAAGAAGTTGTACAAAATTACTTGGCAAGGATACTTCGGTGCGAACTAGGCTGACCATCACCACGCACATATAGTTGCGTGGAATAATCGACGAGCACCAGATGTCGGCAACTTCGAGCAAAGGATAGAGGTTGACCAAGAATACATGGACTGGTATTGGCGAATTACACGAAGATTTTTGGTCAACCCGGCGTACCAACCTCAGTTTGGGTATCTACTAGCAGGAGGACGAATAGTATTAGAGGTATGATCACATTGAATGTATCATCTATTTAGTTATATGAGTTTGATTATCTTGTTATTATTCATGTATTAACTTAACGATTATATATGTTTCGTAGGATACGAAGGTATCGAACCTGATACGCATAAGTCATCTAACTCTGCGGTCGCGTACTGCGGAATCAGGTATTGAGTTGACTCATGCCATCTACGATGGCACCATCGGGAGGATGCACCGAGGGGTACCACGCCATGTGGCAACTGACGTTTCTCCATCTCCTCAGGCTGCTCCTCAGCCTTCTTCTCAGCCATGGACTTTTGACGCCTATCGTCCAGGTAGTGTGGGTGATGCCTAACCTTCTATATCGTACGGCATGGGCGCTTATGCTAAATCATCTAGTACGTACAGCATGGGCGCTCATATCGGATCATCTAGTGCATACGGCATGGGTGACAATGCTAGGCCATCCGACGTGTACCAGATGCATGACCCTTATTCGCATTACGCGTCGCAGCTAGGTACACACCCGTCGTCATCATTCGTCACTCTGGAGATAGATGAAATTATTTCAACTTCAAGCGTCATTCCTCCAGTGGCATTTGTCGAATCCACAAGATTACAAAGACAAGTGTCGTCAGTGCCATAGTTCGAGGACGACGTCGATGCCATCCCGGGAAGTATGTAACAGGCATTCACGAACTTTGGACAAGTTACACAAGTTCATGAGGAGGCTGAGGAACCATCTCTTGCACAATGACGAGGGCGGAGGAACATCCGCCGTAGGCCTTGCGGTACATAGTTAGTTATGTAGTTGATAGTTTAGTTATAGGAATGTAAATACATTTTTTTTGTAAATATATAGTTATATAGCAATTTATGTAGTTAGTAAATACATTTTTTTGTAACGTTTGGAGATTTAAAAAGTTGTTGATCTACCGTATATATTGCTTCGCAAATAGATACAGAATTTGAATAGGAGATCGAACAATATGTTTAACATTCCGGAAAGCTTCTTGAAAAGCCAAATATAGTAAAAAGTGGTTGAGTATATATATATATATACACAAATTGCTCTATCTCTCATTCAAATTCTGTATCTATTTCTTAAGCAATATACACGGTAGATCAACAGCTTTCTATGGAAATACCTATCGATATACATTATTATACACGCTTGTTGTATTTTTTATTCCATCTTCGAGAGTTGTATAAACATATTTATTCATAGTGATTTTGAAAGATTATTTTTCGAAGGCAAACATGATATAGAAATTAAAGGTGAAACAACTCCTAACAATATAACACTAATAGTACACTAATAGTGTACTGTTAGTATTCAATTAACCAAGTTGAGAGAAATAGTATAATATTAAAAGCGAAACAATTTAAAATAATCATAAACATCATATTAGAAAAAAAACATTACATAAATTAGAAACATGTTTGACGATGTTTGTTACAAAACTCATAACAAATACCATACATAAGAAATACAGTATATAATATCACGAAAATAGTGACAATAAAAACACTTAAAAAGAAAATACCAGAGCCAAAAATTAATTATTCTTCATTGGACATGTACCCCTCAGACAAATATTCATTATTATTTATCACGTTATGATATTCGTTTGGAGAGAGTGCTATGTTACTTGTGGCAACCATTTCATTGGCTAGTTGTAGTAGATAATATCTATTCCTACGCAACAGCATTCGATTATTCTCCAGGCGAATTCGTGTAATAGCATCTTCAATCTCGGTTGTGTCATCAATTATACATCGTCGAGGCATCTGAAGACTTCGACGATGCAAAACTAGTACATTAAGATTTCTCAAACAAGATATAAAGTTGTTAGACTCATTCACCCTATATTCCCATTCTTAGCATAGACCGACGCAATACTCTATCGGGTTGGTCTCTTGATCACTTTAGTAATCATCATAATATGATTTTAAAACCCAATATCTTTGGTGATCCCACGGTCTAGGCCAACCCCAAACACCATACGAGTTCTCCTCACTTGAAAAACCAAATGAACTTTCTTCACTTGAATTAATATGTGAAGACATCACGAAAATTATAGGCTGAATAGTTTATTTACAAATATTATACTGCAAATTAAGAGTTTACAAAAAAAATAGTTTTTTTTTTAAAACATAATTAATGAAAAATGATGTTTTATAACTTATGTACACGAGATTTAACTAAAATAAAAAAACTAACCCAACATCACCTATCAATTGAAAGAGAAAAAATTGGTTGTTTGGTAAAAGTAGCGTTATTATAATTTAACATAGAAACGATACATTTTAGATTTCAAAGGAAATACATAATTAAACTGCAATTCACCAATGCGAAAATATTAATCATTACTCTCATCATCAGACATTTTAATATCTGACTGATATTGAAGATTCTTTACGCATCTCATGTAAGTACGCGCTTCGGCCAACAAACCTTGTTCAAGACGCTCACGTGTCGTCATTTCAAGCTCATGTCGAAAAATTCGAATTTACATTTGGTTATTTTCTTCGCGGTAGCGATGCAACGCCATTTGAAAATTATGCGATATGTCTATTGGCATTGTTCTAGCCAATTGATGCACTATTGGAATATTATATTGCCTACATCCATCCACCATAACCTCTGATTGGTTGACACGATAAGTGTATTCCTCCCGCATCCTTGTAACCGACCGTGAAGAGTAACGAACTCTTGGATTTAAAGAATATGAGAATTCATCTTTCAAAAGCCAGTTACGTCCCATTGAACGATACAAATCTCTCACCGTGTACATTTTCATTCCTTTTCATTTTATTTGTTTTTAAATTAATCAACAATTTAATTTTTTCAAATACATTAAAATATAAACTAAACTAATTAAGTAACTAACATTTTTTTTTAAAATAATCTATTATAGTTTCTAGTTCAGTTTTTATTTTTTCACATGTGTAATTTATCAATTTTAAGGGACTAAAGTGCATTTTTTAAAATTAAACAACTAAATTAACAAACCGATTAACTAAATAATTAAACAAGTAAAAAATATAGTAATCAAACTAAGAAATAAATTAAACTTACTTTTATTTTTATATTTTCTCACATGTGTAATTAATCAAACTTTAAGGTGCCAAAGTGTACAATTTTAATTATATAGTTTTTAATCAAACAACTAATTCAAAAATTAAAGTGTTTGTTTTTAATTAAACAACTAATTCAAAAATTAAACCAATAGGTTAAAAATTTTATATTTTTTTAATTGTCAAAATTTTAGGGGTCAAAGTGTATATTTTTAATTAAATAGCTAAATTAGAAAATTAAACTAACTAACATACATTTATTTTAAATAATATATTGATTTATATTTTCCTACAAATGTAAAATGGGCCAAAGTGTAATTTTTAATTTAACAACTAAATTAACAAATTAAACTGACCAACTAATTAATAAATTAAACAACTAAACCGAAAAATTAAATTAACAAAACAAACAAACTAACTAATAAATTCGTTGAATAACAAATTAAAATTAAACTATCATGTTTTAAAAAAATAAAATTAACAAGTAAACTAATTAACTAACTAAATAATTATTTTTTTTAACAGTATATTATAATGTGTAAAAAAACAAGTAATCAATCAAACTAACAAACATGTAAATTAATCAAAATAATAAATAACAAGTAAAAAATATATTAATTAAACTAATAAATAAATTAAACAAAAAAAACTTACCTTTGTAGTTGGAGGGACAAGCTGTAAAAAACTGTAAATTTGTTAAATTTTGATGAAGAAAATTTACCAAATAAATGAAGAACACTCTGATTAAAATGAAGAAAAATTTTGAAAGAGGAAGAGCAATTGGATAAATAATAGCATGATTGGAATGAAATAGAGTATTTATACAGTTGAGAGTCCAGCTGTCTTCATGCCAAAGGACCCCAAATTCAAAAAACCAAAAAAGCTGCCTGCCGGCAGCCTTTGGCCGGTCACGTTTGACCGGCCAAAGGAAATGCCGTTACCGAATAAAAAAAAAAAAATTGTTTGATCCCACCCTTGTGAAGGGCGGGATCAAAAGAAATAAAATAAAAAAAAAAAAAAAAAAAAAAAAAGCGTTTTAATCCCGGCGTTCCGAACGGCGGGATGCTCGTGTTCGGTAAATAAGTTCAAACTAATCCCAACGTTCCGAATGACGGGATGCTCGTGTTCGGTAAATAAATTCAAACCCTTATTGTTTCAGTAATTGTTTTCTTTATAAATATTTATTTTGTAAAAAACTCCATCTTATTAAATTTTGGCGGCCCGTGAGCCCAAATTTTCTCTCGCCACAGCCCACAAAGCAGAGCGCAAGTATTCGCGGGCCACGAAGCCTGGAGAAGTTTCACTTTTCACGCTGTGCCACCGCGAAACCGCCTCCGATCTCCACCTTGAGTTCCAAGAACCTTCACTAGTTCAATTGTGTTTTCATCGGAAGGACGATAACCCGCCGATCTCAATCACTTCTTCTTTTTCTTCTTCTTCTTCTGTTTGAGAGAAGCCCTAATTTCATCGCTGTCAGATCATCAATATCTGTAGCTATACACGAGTTAATCGTTTTCTCTCTCTAGAAACGATGTTGTTGTCTCCAGGCCACTCACCGCGCCGATTCTCATCTCCGTCGCCGTCTGTCTCCGAGCAAATCGTAGAGAAAACCCCAAACGGAACCGCATCGTTGACAACCACAACTCCGAGAAACCCTAAAAGTTCCGGGAAGGTCCTCGACGAGGATACCTACGTCGCTGCGATCGAGAAAATCATCGAGCGAGACTTCTTCCCCGATATTCCGAAGCTCCGTGACCGTCTCGATTGGCTCGAAGCCGTCCGGACCGGCGATCCGGTCCAAATTCGTGATGCGCAGTTGAAAATTATCGAGCGACGTCGCGGCAAAGGGTCGATTGGTGACACCGACGGTAAAATTCCTACACCCGGATCGACTTTTTTCAGGAACACCACTCCTTTGGATATCGACAAAACCCCTATCGCGATAAATACTGAAAATCCGCCTTCTGCTGAGATTTCCAATGGCGAAGTTGAATTGGATTTGCCCCTCGATCAGTTTTTCCGCAGATATACAAGCGAAGACAATGAAAGCTTCTCAAAACTTCTGGAGAAGGTGAACAGAAAGAGGAAGGAGAGATATAATTATCTGTTGGAGGGTGAAAAGGAGGATGCAAATTCCATAGAGGATGCAAAGAAGGGTCGGATTACCGATGGGTATGGTACATCAGATCAGCCCGTGAGTACATTGGAAGGATGGAAGTATTCAGCAAAGAATCTGTTAATGTATCATCCTGCTGACAGAGGGGAGGCGCCATTAACGGAGGAAGAAAGAGCAGAGAGACTCAAGTGCTTGACAAAGGAGATTAACAGGCCGAACACACGTTTTCATGGTAAAACAGAGTCGGATTCTCGCTCATCAGAAGAAGAAGATGCAGTAGCGGTACTCTATAAACCTGTAGCTGGGACAACTCCGGGTTCATTTTCAATGTTTGATAGAGGGGACAAATCCAAGAAATACGATTTGGACGATTTAAGGAAGACACCAAATCCTTTCTATGTCGAATCCAGTAAGGGTGCAGACAATGGGTATAGATATGTGAAGACCCCATCTCCTGCTCCAGGTGTGGATGGATCCCCATTTATTACATGGGGAGAAATCGAAGGGACACCATTGAGGTTAGAAACAGAGGACACACCATTAGATATTGGCGGTAGTGGCAATGGTGCCCATTTTAGGATCCCATTTCCACCTTCAAGAGACGTGAAAGCTCATGACTTGTCTAGGGAGGCTGCCCGGAAACTGAGGGAGAGGTCTAAGGTATATCAGAAACCACCATTGCCATCGCCCGTTAGAGGTGGAAGTGCTAGTCCAAGGCAAAAAGCACTTTCTCCGGCTGCTCAGAAATTTGTTAGAAATGCAATTGCTAAATCTTCGAATTCGATCGATGAATCTCTTCGTGCTAGTTACAGAGGAACGAGCCCTGGGGTGAGCACTCCGAAAAATGGAAGGAGTATGTCGAGGTTTGGGAGAGATAGTAGTATGGCTTCAAGGTCGCCATCGGTCGGCGAGGGGTCTAATCCTCCTTGGTAGTGTATGTGTTTTTTACCCTACTTTGGTGATCAGTTCGCATAATGCCTTGAAAATGCTATTATGAATATATATGTGTTTGTATTTTCGTATCCCAAATACTGTTGAATGTCTGAAATGGAAAAAATTCCATATCTCTAAATTCTAATTATCCGTTGGAGTTTAATTGGTAATGTTTCCTGGTTTTTATTGAACAGTTAATCTTTATCTTTTCTAGTTTGGACATTTGCCTCCCCAAGTTTTTGTTTGCCAAATTTGACTTCGTAAGATAAATGCTTGATCGAAGCTGGTTATTGGTTATTGTTCTATATTATTCCATTTACTCATTGTTTAGAAAAGGAAGGAATCATCTAAACATTTGTTGGGGGTACCGGTCATAACAGAAAAAGGAAGACATATGCAAATGGATTCGAGATTATGGGGACGTGATACAAGACTTTGTGAAAACCAAATGTGCAGTGCTTAAAAGATATATAGTTCTTGGTCTTGTTATTTAAGGCTCAAAGGTCTCCTAGGGCCTATGGCGAGGTGCAAGCGACGCACGGGCTTCGTTGAATTGAGGTGCGTGCTATATACAACTAATTTTTATGAATATTTAAGAAATATTTTACATTATAACTTGTATTTCAGGGACTATGGGAAAGTACACGGTGGCTAATGGTTTTGGGGAGAAGAACACAATGGGAAAAAGGATGTTAGATTTTGTAATGACGTATAATTTGTATGTTTGAATACATGATTTAGGAAGAGGGAGGAGCCCCTTAGCACATTCAAGAGTAGTTTGAGAATAGCTAAGTAGATTTTGTTCTTACTAAAATGAGTATCACTACTCCACATAGATTGATGGTAACTGATTAAAAAATTAAGGGGTGAAAGTGGAAGTTCAAGGTAAATAGGCAACCAATTACACATTTGAGAGATCTAAGAGGAGAAAAGATAGAGTTGTTTGAGGATAAAATTAGCAAGGAGGAGTCATAAAAGAGCCATGACAAAGTAAACAAAATGTAGGGTGATATGGCAAATCGTATTAGATAGATAGGAAGAGGAAAAAAGTTAGAGTTGTTTGAGGATAAAATTAGCAAGGAGGAGTTATGGAAGAGACATGATGAAGTAAACAAAATGTATGGTGATATGGCGAATCGTATTAGACAAATAGGAAGAGATGTGTTAGGAGTATGTAGAGGAGGGGGACCACAATATAAAGAAGCTGGTGGTCGAATGAGGAAGTCCAAAAAGTAGTTCGGGATAAGAAAATAATTTATGAGTGGTAAAAGTGTTGGAGTAGGGAGAGTCTAGTGAAATACGAATGGGCAAACACGGATGCAAGAAAAGTCATAGGGAATTTAAGTTTAGGGCCTACAATCATTTCTATCAAAAGTTGGACACGGGATGGATGGAGGAAGACATACAAACTTGTTGAGAGACTTGAAAGGAAAGCTAAAGATATAGAAAATTTTAGATGCATCAAAGATGTTGACCAAGGTTTGTAAAGGTTAACGAGATTATGGGAGGGTGGAAAAAAGTCTTATATATATATATATATATATATATATATATATAGTTTATTGAACGAGAACAGTGTGTGGGATCTAGTTTAGAATTCCGTAGTTTGCCTCCAGGTAGTATTTATAGGTTTCATAGGAGGTTAGGGCTTTAGAAATTAGAATAGCACTAAGGAAGATAGTAATGAAAAAGCAGTAGTGACAAATGAGATGCCTATCAATGTTTGGGAGATCTTAGGATTGATTTGTTGATTAGGTTTTCCAATAACATATTTAGGAATAAGAGAATGTCGGATGATTGAAGGGGAAGTATTTTAATGCCTATGTACAAAAATAAGGGACATTTTCAAAGTTGTACAAATTATCGGTGCCTAAGGCTTAGGAGTCATACCATGAAATTTCAAGACATAGTGATAGAATATAAAGTAAGACAGGAAACAAGCGTAGAAGAAGCAATTTGGTTTTATGCTCATCCAATCAACCACTAAAGTTATATATTTACTCCGACGATCGTTGGAGATATATAAGAGAAAAGAAGAAAGATTTGCAAATGGTTTTGTGGGCTTGGAAAATGCTTATGTTTTGGTACCCAAAGAGGTGACATGGTGCTTTTAGATTTTTGTACCTGTGTACAATATATGCGATGTGTTCAAAGTTGTACGAATTATCGAGACATAATATTTATGAATCATACCATGAAATCTAGAGAGAGCGATGAAATATAAAGTAAGACATGAAACGAGCATATAAGATAGGCAACTTGGTTTTATGCCACACCGATCAACTATTGAAGCTATATATTTTAATTGTTGGAGAAATATAATATAATAGAAGAAAGATTTACATATGATTTTTGTGGATTTGGAAAAAGTTAATGTTAAATATTATGGTGGGTTTTAGAAAGTAAGAGTGTCAAATGTTTATATTGAGGTGGTTAAGTACGTGATGCGAACCTCACCAAGAATTAGTGAGATCCGAAACCAATTTATGGTGTCTTTGCTAGGATCGATCTAAAATCTGGATTTATAATGAAAAGAAAGAAAGGAAGAACA